>OY757904.1:140380472-140612972 GCA_963585895.1 Sepioteuthis lessoniana
TTGAAGAAGGTTTTTGTGGACCATCGTGAGTCTTTTCTCGCCAAACACAGGATCACAGATTATACTGCCGATCTGGCAAGTGGTATCACCAAGCCTCAATTGAAGTGGGTTCTGTTTACATTTCTTAGGCGTGTTTGATGTATTCCCCTCCAGAGAGGGAACAAGATAATGAACATGAACTTTCCAGAAAACTTCTGAACATTTAGAATCTGTTAGCTCCCACCTTAAGCCTTTGTCTCTACGTTTCATGATTTTTGACTCTTCTCCAAAGAAGCTCTTCCGGTTTTAAATGTCTTTTACTCCTTCAATTTTCTATATGCTTGCTTTTCCCAACTCAGAATATCGTTCTATCGATTTGAGATTATTCTTGATATTTTCTTTGCAGCATTTTCTCTGCTTGTGTTGAGGTTTTTTGCTATGTAGCAAATTACTATAGAAGCGACGGTTGGTGGAGGGATTAGGGCTTTCACGAAAAATACTGTTTCATTCTCAGTGCATTTTATTTGTCATGATCAGATTATCTGTCCTTGTTCCCTTAAGTAACCAATTTTTTGCTTATTTCGGATTAAATATTCGTCTATGCAGCTTTTAGAAACAAACATATATTCAATGAATCTCCACTTGATTCACTGCTATTTTTCCTCTTTCTCTTTTGGTGTAAATTGAAACTTATTTAAATACATATTTAAAAAAGAAGTCGAATACTTCATGATTAAAAGGGTGACAAACAACATTCTTTCTAATAAAATTTACTTCATCAACTATTTTAAAAGGCTTACCAGAATATGCCTTTTTAAAACGCTTCATTAAAATTAAATCGGGTTTAACATAGATTCTTTTTTCATTCATTTATATATTTTGGAGTATCGTAATTTGAAATACGTGCAATATAATAGTAAAATAAGTGTCAGCATTTATAAAAGAAATATCCAGAAATAAAAAAAATTGAAAAACGTAGAGAAATTATGATAAATAGTAAAAAATGAGTACCGATGTTTTGAGCGAAAAAATATTTCCACTTGGGAATTAAGTTTCTTTTTTTGTTTCCGTTTGTCTTTTTTTTTTCTAAGTGCGTGAAGAGATTTTACTCTCACCAAATAAATGATAGAAATAAAGGCAAATAATTTTTAAAAAATCAATGAATAGTAATAAAAGAAGGAAACAAAGAATAACTGAAAATAACAGCTATCACTTTAGACAGACTGATTTTAAATATCGACAATTAATTTTACATGAGAGACAGATATTTGATTAGTAGGTGATTTTACATTATCCCTAGCTTTAATAAAGCAACTTGAATTAATGCTATCTTAATATTTATTTAGAATTCTAGTTTCCCTTTTCTAAAAAACAAATATCTGTATAATTTTCTTACAATCTTGAACAGTTACCCTTTAATATATTTGTCCTATTTATGCACATTTTAGATTCGGGTTTATAAAACTTTTTTCTTCTATTCAAATCACAAAAACAATTAAATGCTAGTCTCTAAACATTGAATCCTAATTCTGTTCCTTCACTGTAGAATAGGCAAAAACATTGATTTCACATAAATGTCTAAGGTTCACCATCGATTTTTTTCCTGTTCGCTAAGGCCTAAAAATCAATCTTTTAAGAATGTGTAATCTTGGCCCGTGCTTAAATACATTTAAAAGCTTTGCACTCTGTTAACTTAAGCTTTATTCTACGCACTAAGTTTTTTTTTATTATTATTATTCTACGTTTGTTCCCAACGGTGATTGTTACAAAGTCAATACACCAATATTCACTCAGCAATTTACCCGTTACCGTTTTTTTTTCTTTTTTTCTTTTTTTTTTAGTTCTAATATCAATTACACTTTACTGATGTCAACGGGGTTCTAAAGATCGATGGGTTTTTTTTGTCGTTTTTTGTCAGAAAAATCATTTATAAAAATACGTCATTTCTATAGATAAGATGAACTCCGTCAACGTTACGTTTTCGATTTCCGTTTGCACTTAAGTCAAAATTAATATAGGAAGGCAATCGCAACGAAGTAATAAAAATATATGTGAGTATAATTTTATATTCTCAGTCAAAACAAATATCGAATATACCTACACTTAAATTTATACAGGCAATAGAATAAGATTGACAAAGTAATGGTTTTAAATTGCAGTTTAAATATCAAATGACTTTAATCGATTGATTTATAAGTTTGAGAATTGAAGGTAAGATGAATGCCATAATGTATGCTGATATATTGTGCAATAGAAGTTTATAACGAAATTATGTATAAAATAACATGAAAATATTCCGAAATGAAAACAACATCAAAATATACTCGGTAAGATATTGAATAATATTTGCATCATGTTTTCCTCTAGAATATCCGGAATATATTGGCGAAAGGTTTGATTTTAATAGTATGCCATTGATTCTCATGAAAATGTTGCCTATTGATATGAAAGCATGAAGAAATTAGATGACTAAAAATATTTTAATCACATTTTTTCGATGTTTTCTGTTGTAGAGCAGAGAAATACAATAAGGTTGATGTATAAAAATATAATCTACTTCTTTTCTTTTCAATTTATTACCCGAAATGTACGTATGGAGAGAGAGAGAGAGAGAGAGAGAGAGAGAGAGAGAGATAGAGAGAGAGAGATAGAGAGAGAGAGAGAGAGAGAGAGAGAGTCAAAGACGGCAGAGTTGGCTCACACACAAGAGCCGAGGTAAGAATCTGTAGTGAAACCTCTTCTGTCTTTCTTCTTCGGTGTTCTCTGGTTGAAAATGTTCCAGTTATAAAATATTCGAGACGCCCACTCGTGGTCACATATCCAGTAATCTGCTGCTTAGAGGTTGCACGCGAACACTCTTCCTTCTTGCATGCCATCCACTCAATATATATGATCACGTTTCCTTTTAGCATGTCAGCCACATTATTTAAAGGGCTTTTACGCTGGTACATCTGAGTCCTGTTTACTTTAGCCGACAGGCGATTTTCCTCTTATGCCAATAAGGCAATTTATACGGTATGTCAATCGGATTTTCAAGACAATATCCAACATTTCAAAGGACTGTACAAAGTCACGAATAAAGTTATATTTCATGAACGAATGGGTCTTGAATCTTTATCATTGCAAACTTGGAATTCATTGATATTTTAATTGAACATATTAAATTCCACTATATCGAATTCGTCGACTGTATCTCTGCAGAGGGGTAATACCTGCCATGAGTATGAATTTACTAACCACTGTGGACGAGCAGAATGGGATAAATTTCTCCTAGATTGGTTATCATACCAAATATATAGACCCCAATCTGCCCTACAATTTATAAATTGCTGGAGAGAGGATAATTTATATTCATAACATATCTTAATGAATGTTATTAATCTAATTATCCTCTCTAATTAATCTGATTATCCTCTCTGCAGCATAGTTCAATGTGAAATGCAAACAGTCTGGAAGATCAGCCAAGCCGAAGGGCCCAAAACGAGAAACATGGATATGACAGCAAAGTGAATGTGGTAAGTAAAGTAAAGTAAAGTTAGCGACCATAGTCGAGGGTGACCCGAAGGCTCCCTTTTCGATAGCTACTACACCAAGGTGTAGGGGAGGGCGCTACTCCATTCCCAGGATTGCTCCACTTTACCCTTGAACCGTACCTTATAATGCTGAGTGTTAAGCAAGGTGGTATCAAGTACCATTTTTAAAGTCTTTGGTATGACTCGACCTGGGATTGAACCCAGGTCTCCCGAGCCATTGGCGAACACTCTAACCGCTGGGCCAATGTCCCGGTTCTCAATTCCGGGGCCTTTGAGGAATTTAGAATAACTCTACATTTATTTTATTTACAGTCCCTCCTTTGGATCAAATATTTCTGTTCACGCATTTCCTAACTTTTATTATTAATAGTTATTTAATACTATACAGCTAAGAAAAGCATTTTTATTACATAAGGATATTCTTAAGTAGCATTGCTAATGTTAAATACAAATACTTGAAACTATTTAACTGTCTGCAAACAAATTATAACTGTTGAATCAAATTATTAGTTCAAGATGAGAATACTTGAAACCATTTTACTATGTGCAAATGTCACATATTGCACCTCTGGACAAACAACGGAGGACTCGTAGATGTATAAAAATATGATTTATATTTTCATTCCTCAACGGCGACGTTTGTGTGAAGTAGGAATACATTCAGAGAGAGAGAGAGAGAGAGAGAGAGAGAGAGAGAGAGAGAGAGAGAGAGAGTTTGCACATATCTTTTTTCTTTGGTGGGGATCCTTTTTGCGCAGTAGCTCGACGTCCGGAGAACACACACGGGGCAGCAGACAGGTTTGCTTGAGTGACCCGCAGTTCTCTTCCCTTCACTTGAGCGAGCAGTGGACTCCCCCCTTCACTTGAGCGACCAGCGGATCTCTCTCTCTCTCTCTCTCTCTCTCTCTCTCTCTCTCTCTCTCTCTCTCTCTCTCTCTCTCTGTCCAAAATTACAGACCTTTATTGTCTTTCAAGTCCCATGAACACGCCTCTTCGCCCACGTATTTTTCTGTTAATAGCTGGTTATCGGAACTTACACACTACTGTTTTTTTTCGGTAAATTGATCTTATCTGCAAACAGAAATACCTGTCACTCTTTCCATAGGCAATAAATCATATTCTTCGCCATCCTCCTATATTATCTCTTTCCTGTAAAACCACATTGTTGGTGATATCTTGCGACCGCATTGAATCTGCTAAGATCATCCATGTCGCCAGCTAAGTCAGTATATTATACAAACAAATGAGTTCTAACTAACTTGAAAATAAAGTTACCTACCAACTATTCGCTTATGAATCATATATTTCAAAAGAGGCTTTGCCATTAAATAAAACTTAGTGGTTGTTATGCCATAGAACACGAAACAATAACACGCAAGTTATTCTGTTATGATTATATGAACTAATTCCTAGAAAGTTAATCAAAGTTTACTATGATAACAATGCATTTCAGGTTACGTCAGCGAAAGACACGATCTTGAGCTATCAGATAGTAGTTCACCCATCGCATTAATATTATATTTAGTCTTCTCTTCGATCAACCAACTCTTCTCGTTGTGTTCTTCTTTAAGCCGTCTGCAGTCTTTCTCGATACCATCTGGTTTTCTCTTCTCTCTGTGGTCTTATTTCATTGTTTCATCCTATCTTCTCGACCACACAGTGTTTCCTATCCTCACTGAGATAGTTCAACTATCGCTGAAGGTAATTTATTTTCCTATTTGATGACAGACACAACAATCTACCTTAAATAATGTTGCATTGTTTGTTCGTCGAGAATGACAGCGTAGTATCTGTGCACTCTCTACCCATAAACAATGTGTCAACCTCGAGCGTTTTATCTTACTCTGAAATAATTGGAGAATTGTTGACAGTCAAAATTCGGCATATTGCATCAAGACATCTTTCATGGAGGAAATCAATTAAATAGTTTTGTAATCATTTTGAGGGGAACAATAAAATAATACCAGGTTATCAAAGCATATTTATATTTTTTTAAGTAACCGTTTGATTTCCACGGGAATAGATGCTATTCTCTGATTGTAGACAGATGTGACCAAGAACCATATATTTGTCATATGCAAACATTGATAAACGTACTGAAAATAACACTTGTATTTTAGGGGCATAAAACAAGAAAATGATATCGAACTAGTAACAGAATATCATGGTTCAATTTATTAATGTAGAAATATCAAAATAGATACCTTTGATAGCCCTGAGTATTACTTATATAAAACAGTCTGTTAAATATTGTAAGTCGCTGGATTAAGAAATATCGAAAAACTAACAAACAAACTAACAAATTAAAGATCAAAATGTAAATAATAAAACGGAACATAAGTTCTGTTGTGGAGGATTGAACATACAGAACCGTGTCTGTTTTCACACGAAAAATAAAACGTGGGCGAAATAATAATTTAAATTACTAATCATACATTTGCTCTGGATACAATTCTTATGGTGGTTTACAATAACTTTTTCATATTTAAAATGTCTTCGACACTGTCATGAGTGATTGATGCTAGAATCTACATTTATATTCAAGTGGTTGTTCTTTTAGTTCAACGTTGTTTTGTTTTGAAACAAATAGCTATACAAGATAGTCAGGTTAGTATCATTACATAAACAATAAATGTACTATCCTCTACAGAAGGTACAATAAATAGTATCATCTTAATTTCTCACCAGGATCTCCCTCAAGATATAAGCCAAAATAACCAACAAAAGGAACCCCAACATTCACAATGAATCGGAATGCTATATATATATATATATATATATATATATATATATATATACATATATATATAATGTATTATTTACGTGTGAGAAGTGCATTTAAAATTAGCCATGACTTTAGAGGTTTGGTTGCTTGTTTGTCTTGACTGTGTAATGTCCAGAGTTATTTTCATGTTAGAGGAACTTTCAAATCAGCAGTGATCTATTGTCTAGTTTGTTTGTTTGTATAGCTATATAAACTTGCGTTACTTTTATTCAAACCAGGGTCATGAAGATTAATATAAAATCCAGATGGAGCATATCTTTTAATAATTTATATCAATTGTTCTTCTTTGTTTTTATTTGTAATTTTAAAATTCTCACTATACTGCAGAATTTAGCATGTCTGCAAAAGTTGTGACTATCTGAGGGAAAGTGTTGTTCTTCTAAATGGCTATTCTGACTTTGCAACATATTGTTTTTAGCAATGTAAGCTGTCCAATAAGTAAATTACATTTTTGCTGCTGCAATATTTTCGCGCTACATTTTTTTTCTTTATTAGATTGGAAAGTAGAGAATCATTTGGTTGTTTCAAGACTTTTGCAGCTTAGCTAGCGGGCAGGATTGCACACAAAATACACATAGAATCTGCTATTTCCATTACAACTCTTTTTACCACAAATATCTCAACGACTACTTTTTCTATTCACAAGCAATAAAACTAAGAAACCGTACAGAGACACTGAATTCAAAAGACAAAACAAAGTAATAACGATATTAAGGCAAAACATATTACCATTAAATAACTTGAGCTTTTAAATGCCGCCACTTCATTCACAAAGCACTATTACAGCCCTTTCATATATTATTATCAACATTGGCATGTTTGAAAACACGAATATCAACCAGGAAATTAAGAATGACTGCATATTTTACGCAAGATGCATTAATGACATATTTGCGGTGAAGCAAAACTCAACAATTTCCTAACCAACTTTCATATAATGCACAGACTAATCAAACTCGACTACGAAAAGCCAATGTATTCAATCGACTGTTAATACAATCTCGTATATTATTATAAGAACTGACAATTACTAAAAAAGGTACAACTAAAACCTATAAACACACACCAAAATACATCTCAAAACAACTTTCCCAACTGATGAGGAATTATATATATATATATATATAGTAGCAATATGGTATCGAAATTAATATAAGCATTAATATTTCTTTTAAAAGTTAATTTTCGAACTTGACATGAGAAGAAAATGAATTAAACAAATAAAAAATAAAGTTAAATTACCGTAATTATAACTGACAAAATTTGAAAAAAAAAAAGGTAAAATACGGAAATTCAATAAAACGAGGAGGTAACTCCTTAATCACTTCCTCCTCCCCCTCCACCCCACGTGTCTTGTCTGTTTTATTTATCCATTGGATCTAAAGAAGTTCCCTTATATTTTTCTTCATGTTTTTGGTTTACACCAGAAACGAAAAAACAGGATGGAAATAAATTTATAATCCTAAATTAACCGGTCTTTGGTTTTTTTCTTTAAAGAAAAGATATATATATATATATCCGGTCACATTATGATTTTTCTTCTTAATGAGATTATTG
Source organism: Sepioteuthis lessoniana (assembly GCA_963585895.1). Lineage (NCBI taxonomy): Eukaryota > Metazoa > Mollusca > Cephalopoda > Myopsida > Loliginidae > Sepioteuthis > Sepioteuthis lessoniana. Next base: position 140,388,327 of record OY757904.1, read on the forward strand.
CTCTGCAATGTCTGTTACATTGAGCTATTTACCAGGAAAAATGTTCACTTTTGAATAGTTTTCTTGTCTTGATCTAATTACTCCGAACTCCGGTTTAACTGGAGCGAATAATACTTATATATATATATATGTGTGTGTGTGTGTGTGTGGTTGTGCGATTTTTACGACCTTTTTGATCAACGAAAACTTGATACAAAGTTGATTTTTAAGTGGAATTTAACTAGTTTAAATTCTGATTTTTCGTGCGCCTAGAAATGTTAGCATATCAAAGCAAAAGAACTCAGTCTTCTCTGTCATTTATCGATGGCTAAAAGAAGAATAATGGTACACATACCTTTTCCAAATATTTAGCTCTCTGAAACATACAAATAGCCGTGGGGGTATCCTCGTGGTGAAATGGTTAAAGCGATTGACTGCAGAATCGTAGTAAGCGAGTTCGAATTCCAGTCGCACTATTACGTTAACTTTGGGACAAATAGCCTTGGGAAAGGTATGGACCCCCTTATCCTCCCAGCTATGGGTTAAATAGCATCACAGCAGTTCTTTTTAAAGGATTGATTTGGTATTAAATAACCTACAAAGGTTGATATGGCATTAAACAAAGAAATCAAAACATGGAAATCAAACTTGACCGATAAAATGAAACGCAGTTTCTTCCAGGCAGCGGTCGTATCGATACTGCAGTATGGATGCACCACTTGGACGCAAACAAAACGGCTGGAGAAGAAGCTAGACGGCAATTACACAGGAATGTTGCGAGCGATATTGAATAAGTCCTGGCGGCAACACCCCACAAAGCACCAACTATACGGCCACCTGCCACCCATCATGAAAACTATCCAAGTTAGACGAACCAGACACACAGGACAGGAGAAGCAGAGACAATCTCATAATTTATGTACTCCTATGGACCCCTGCATATGACCGAGCAAAAGCAAGACGACCAGCTCGAACATACACACAGCAGCTATGTGAGGATACGGGATGTAGCCCTGAAGACCTGCCAGAGGTGATGAATGAGAGGGAAAAGTGGTGAGAGAGGGTCATGGATATCCGTGCTAGCGGATGATGATTTGAATCCGTGTCATTTTATCCATTTCCTACGTCGATAACAAATACAACATGAACTCTCTCTCTATATATATATATATATATATAAGTTAGAAATTACCATGACGAGAAAATCCGGTACACACCTGCACGTGACATACGGAACACTGAACAACTGTTTCGAGCTTATTAGGTCTCATCAGCAGTGCACCCCGTGATCTCCACCACTGGAGATCGAACCAACAACCACAGTGTGGTAATTTCTAACTTAATATGTCAATTCCTCCATTTATACAATTTGACATCATTGACTTTTATCCGTCTATATCTAAAAAAAATCCTAATAGATAGTATCAACTACGCAAGAGAAAATATAGATATAACTAAGGAACAATATGATATAATATTAGCGCGTAGAAAAACTGTCTTAGAAAATAATGGAACCACATGGATAAAAAGTGGACCTGTGAACTTTGATGTCCCTATGGGGGGATACGACTCTTCACAAATAGCAGACCTTGTGGGTCTATATATATTGCATATACTAAATAGAATTATCAATTCAGATCAAGTAGGTCTATATCGAGTTGATGGTATAATGTATATCCCGAATAATAACGGCCCAAATAGCTCTAGTATACAAAGAAGATTATAAGAGCCTTTAAACTCATAGGTTTTAAAATAGAAATATCATCAAGCAATAAGATAGTCAATTTCCTGAATGTGACCCTAGACCTTTCTAACAACACCTATAAACCTTTTATAAAAATGGATCAGTCCCCTTCATATATAAACATCAATTAAAACCACCCTAAAGCTATAATTAAACAAGTTCCAAAAGCTGTAAATCTAAGAATAAGAAATCTATCAGCAAATGAAGAAATATTCCGAAAAGGTAGTAAAATGTATATTGATGCACTAAAAAGTTGCGGGCATAAGGAAAACTTTACCTATAAAGAAGAGAAGATGCCTAATGATAATAATAAAGAAATAAATAAGGAAAATAGACGTAAAAATAGAAAAAGGAAAATAATATGGTTCAAACCCACCCCCGTTCTGTAGGCTAACTAATATAAATATAGGAAAATATTTTTTGAAACTAGTAGATAAACATTATAAACACGGAAATAAACTACATAAAATATTTAATAAAAAAACGGTAAAAATAAGTTTCTCTTTCACGAAAAATATTTTTCAAATAATTAATAGCCATAATAAAAATATAACTAAAGATTTTCAGGATCAAATAAATAATAGAAATAATAATAACGATAATAATAATAATAACTGTATAAAAAAAGAATGTAATTGTAAATCCCGAGACAATTGTCCTATGAATGGACTGTGTAATTTAAATAATGTAATATATCAAGCTATAATTTACCCTTAAGAGAATATTACGGATAAAAATACTTATATCGGGTTGACTTCCACGAAACGGAAGGAGAGATATTCTAACCATAAATTTACCTTCTCCCACGAACACCTAAAACACCATACGGCTCTATCGAAACAATTCTGGTGATTGAAAAACAAAGGGTTAACCCCTGAGATAGAATGGTCTATTTTGAAAAAAATCAAATACTCCAAATAGTTTTGGCGGTAGATGCAATTTGTGCTTAGAAGAGAAAATACATATTTTGACACATAAATTGCCTGATAAGTTATTAAATAAGAGAAGTGAATTAATAGCTACATGTAGACATGTGACAAAATTTAAACTATAGACTATAAATTTTTAAAAACATAGAAATAAATAGTGAAACCAGACAAAAAAGTATCCAATATACACACAAGTAAAAAATAGGTAGCTAAATAAATAGTATCGAAATTAATATACGCTTTAATATTTCCCTTAAAATTAATTATCGAACTTAACATGAAAAGAAAATAAATAAAATAAGATAAATAAAAAAGTTAAATTACCGTAATTATAACTGACGGAAGAATTTTGAAAATAAAATAAATAGGTAAATAAAAAAAAGGAAATTCAATAAAACGAGGAGGTAACTCTTTAAATCTCTTCCTCCTTAACCCCACCCCAAACGTGTCTATTCTGTTTTATTTATCCATTGGAACTGAAGAAGTCCTGTTATATTTTTCTTCGTGTTTTTGGTTCACACCGGAAACGAAAAACAGGATGGAAATAAATTTATAATCCTAAAATAACCGGTCTTTGGTTTTTTTATTTAAAGATATATATATGTGTGTGTGTGTGTGTGTGTGTGTGTGTGTGTGTTTGTACCATAACGACACCGAATGAAGGTTGTAAGGTTACTGCCCCAAATAGAAATGTTAATACCAGCACGTGCTCAAACGTGTAAATGGCTGTGTCGGTACCGTTTAAGTAGTAGTCGGACCCTGTTGTAACGTCGCCGTGGGAAAAGTTAACGAACACAAGAAACTCAATCTTAGTGAAGTAAGGCAAAATTTTATTCGCTATTACAATTTTTAAAGTAATCCCAGAAAGACCGTATGGAAATTGAATCGTCCACGTTTGCTGGACAAAGAGTAGAACATGTTATGGGTAGAAAGAGAAAGCCGAATGTTCTAGAATCTAATTCCTTTTTTTTTTCTTTTTTTTCCTTTTTTTTTTTTTAGTTGTAGTTCATGCATGCGTTTTCGCTGGTTTCGTTACTTTAAGAAATATCTGCAGACTTACGACTGGTTAGGAATAATTGAATCAACAAAACATAAGAAATAATATTTGGAAGTTAAATAGTATACATTATCTAATTGAAAGACTTTGTTGATAAATACTTTAACTTTACAAAGAAAATAATATATATATATATATGTGTGTGTGTGTGTGTGTGTGTCTGTCTGTCTGTCTGTGTGTGGTTAGTGTGGCATTTTGATAAAAGAAAGTGCAGCAAATCGAAAAGTTTTGTCAAAAAATAGATTGTTTTCCTTCTGTGTCTCCATTCATAAATTGTTTATGAAAACAATAATCGCTTTCTGATTCATGTGTATTCTCGTTATCAGCATTCTATGAACAATGTGCTCATTAGACCCCGTTACACACTACTCTGCATTCCTATGTACATATTTGCTAAAGTAACAATAAGAATTGGTCAATTTCACTGACTTAAATGTCAGTTCTGATACCATGACCGATATAATTTTTTAATACCAATCTACATCAGACTTTCTCTGACCCAAAAATGAAACATAAAACGTGTCAGAGAAAAGTGGAGACACAAAAGCCATGCTATTTGAAAAAAATGTCGTCGTTATTCTAATAATAAACCGCTGTTTTTACAGCCATTAATTACCCGATTTAACAACTCTGAAAAAAAAAAAGAGCTTCGCTGCTACACCCAGGAAGATGTCAATAGATTTCCCGATAGAAAAGCATAACCCGCTGTGAAATATGTTTTTCAAGTTTAATCCTTGAGCATTCAATGAATATATAAACAGAATCAGCTACTTGTATCAAACAGAGAACCGAAGTAAATTTCAAATCAAACATGAATATAATTAAATACATAAAAATAATTACCTTTCTTTTATATACACACACACACACACACGCACACACACACACACATATATATATATATATATATACGATTAATTTAAATACCTGTGGGTCCGTTTCGTCCAATATTTATCAATATTTGCGTCATAACCTAACTTGCTACTAAAGTCACAGTCATCATCAAATTCAAATTATGGAGGAGGATGTTGGCATTTCCCATGCCGCTGTTTCCATTTGTATCCATCTGCTTTCTCCCCAACTACCGGGGAATAGTAAGGCAGACTGGGTTGTTTAGCTTTGGTTGGGTAACCAGTATAAGGGAAAGAAAATTTCTTAATGCAAACACCTTAAGAATTGAGAAAGCGCACCATCCTGCACCTGTTGATAGGTGGAGAAAATACATACATCTTAATAGTGTTTGTGTCCTTGGTATGATACTAAAATGCGTTTGATGGTGAAACTCCAGTTCTGGAGATCAGGGGTGTATGGCGCACTTCTTCATTTTCATTACACCTGGGTCCACTTTGAATGTCGTGGTAGTGCCTTATTGGTCTAATAGATCTTTTAAAAAAGTGTTTTTATTCGATTGAACCGTGAGTAAAAATAAATCTCTTAAGAGACATCTACATCAAACATGTAAGTATGAACGTGATTTCCGAACCTTGATATATGAAATAACCTTTGATGGGTTGACATGCTATTTAAATTAATCAATTAATCATACAATAATTATTGCAAAACTTGTTTTATATTTAACCTGATGAAATATATCCAGCTATTTAATTCAAATGATTCGATCTTGATAGTTTTAAATGACTAAATTGACAATGTGAAATGATATAGCTTAATTATGATAATTTCCCCACGCATGCATGGACTCTCCCAGCAGGTAAAGCGCTTATGCAGAAGGTCATATTCCAGCAAACAGCCTTGACAGTAGGATCGAAACAGTTTCGCTGATAGCCCTTTCATTTATATATGTTGTACTATTGTTTCGTTAATATATTTGTTTAACTCAATTCATATGTCTTTATTTCTGGCCCCTTACAAGGCCACAAGATTCTGAAGCGTCAACTTTTTAAGAGTTACTGGTATAGATTTGATGCAGTATTTCTCACATAATCAGCCTCCTTTCTACGAGCAAGAAGACAAACAGAAAGACGACAACCGCTCACCTACATAAAATTCTTGCTAACACACACACACACACACACACACACACACACACACACACACACACACACACACACACACATACATTTACCATGAACTATTACGTAAATATTCAGTAACATTACATCATTCTGACGCTGAATTAAATGCTACAGGTAAGTTAAATCATAGATGTGGTGCGAAATATTTCAGATACATTTATATAAACTGAAATATTCAGTGTAATGCTATCATCTTTGTTATTATTTTAGTCCAAATTCAATTATTAAAGGCAGGAATCTTTCCTACTCTCTCCGATTTTAGATAATTAGAGAAAACTTGTACCTTTAGCATTATTCAGAAAAAGAAAAAAAAAACGTTCGAGAATTAGGAAAACTCTTCATTCAAAATTGGATGAATACTGTTAGGAAAAATAAGTAGCGCATATTTTCACTTCTCTTTTCGTTTTTTTTTTTTTAAATTTTGCTTGTTTTACGCTAACACTCACCTCCATAAAGAAATGATCTCATTGAGTATTCCAACGGTCCATACGTTTGAAAGAAACTGATTGTCTACACACAGTTAAATGGTAAAACAGCTCTGTATCTAACAATTCACTATAGCATAAGTCATTTGTTTACACTCAAGTTTAAATGTCAAACAGTTCTATTTGAACAATTGATAGGATCCTGTCACTTACAACCATTCCGGGTTAGAATGGACCAGAGAGCAATGGCAATTAAGGGGTATTCCTCATTCCGAAAAATTCCAACATTCCTGGAACCTAACCACCAGATTGTTTAATGCCATACCAAGGACATTCTTTCGTGGAGGTTTACTTCTCTGCAGAGAAACTGTTGGTGTATTCTACAGCCCCGATCGACTGGGCTGAGGTCGACTGGAGTTTTCATTATATATATATATATATATATATATATATATATATATGTGTGTGTGTGTGTGTGTGACCCTTTACTTCATTTCTTTTGACAATCTAATTTATGCACACACACACACACACACACACACACACATATATATATATATATATATATATATATAATGAAGATGATAATAAACTGATTTTCTCACTAAGAAAAGTAGTGATATTTTGGCAAGTATTGGCCCGATAAGCTGAAGTTTTTGCTTCTGTATTTTTAGATTTACTGAACAATAGGCGCTACAGCTTAAAATTTCCTTGAGATTTAGCTGAAATATTTGGCTGTCCGTATAAAATTTCAAGGATGAAAATCCAAAATTTCTAATGAAATATTTTTCCTCCTACATTGTTGAAATATATTTTTACCGATTAAAATGAAAGATAAATCATCTACTTTTATATTATTTGGAACCTAACCCAGTCTTATAAATAAGCGATTGACTAGATAAATCTTCCGATGAATTATGAATTAATCCTCTAAATCTACTCGAAATTTTCGACTTCTGAGAGATAAAAGAAAAGAAAACTAGTTTGAAGCATGTTAATAATATGAATATGACTATCATCATTATCATCATCCCGAAGAAATGGAAAAAGCAGGGATTCCTTTGACTCTTTTGATTTTGGTAGGTGCTATAGATTGCACCCAGTGTCCGCTCAGAAGTGATATATGTAATTTTTGCTGGTCGGCGTGTACTAGATGGTCCATGTGTCAAATCCGTAGGAAAATTTCGTTTATGTGTTCATCTTTACTTCTTTAGCAATATCTAGGATGTCTTGTTGGTTTTACTTCGATGATTTGTGTAATGGCATTTAAGAAGCTATTTTGTACAGTGCTGCTTCTACGAATTGTTCAAGACAACATGATGATCCTCCTCTAGTTCTGATCCATCTTTTCTTTCGATTGATTCTTAAGAGCCAAGTGTTGCTACCATAAAGTACTATTAACAGAGATATATACTCAGAGTGACTGTAAATTGTATTAATCTGGCCCTCGTAGCAAACTTGTTGAGTTTTAAGTCTTAACAAAGTTGTCTTATCAATGATTACAAGTCATTATGGTCCTCATTCTTTTGCTTAAGCGGTGTTGTTTTATTTTACAGTAAGGATATCATCTTTCCTTTCCCTGTTTTTACTTGTCACTGTCCTTTTGATTTGCCGACCGAGTGAGTAAATTCATTTAGAATTCCATGGAGAAAGAGGAACATTCACGATCTTAAATATACACATGCGTATATATATATATATATATATATATATATATATATATATATATATATATATATATATATATATATTTAAAGTCTTTTTTTGAAAGATATTTTAGCCATATAATTAATTTAATCTGAAATGTAAATCAGTTTATCTGTAATGTAAAGAAATACTTTCCTTTTTGTGAGGCTAAAATTTTGAGATCAAACAAATTGCTCTGTGAAAAAGAAAAATGATAGAGTTAATTGCAATTAATTGGCAAACAACCATATCAAGAATCATCGATTGCTTCCGCATTTTACTAAAGACAGTTTAAATAATGTAATCAAAGAATACTTTGTTTTTTAACCTGGCAATCTCCTCGATTTTCCAGAAGATAATTAGATAATTTATGCATTAATTATTGAATATGGATATCGAAAATGAATCTAAATCTCATGGAGTCAATCTAGTCTACGAAATAAATTCATAATGATTATTGACTTGGTTAAAGCTCGTCTGCTTCAAGTTCTTCAAGTATGGTGGAAAAGACTCTAATCTGAATGTTATTGGCAACCGAGTTTTATACGGTAGTCATTTTAAGTTGGTAGAGTAAGGATTTACAAAGGTGAATTTTGAAACTCAGAATTATAATTTTAAAGCATCAATAATCCTGACGTTATAGCATTGACTAAATAATATGGTAGAAAATGTTATGCTAATGATTAGATAATCTACAATCCCTAATGCTCCAGAACTAGATCCTCAGCATGAGATGGTTAAGTGTCATATATCAAGACATTCACTGGAGGGATCTTACACCTGTGTAGAGATTCGAGTGATGAATTCTATAGACTCAGCCAACTGGGCTTATAAATATATATATATATATATATATGTGTGTGTGTGTGTGTGTGTGTGTGTGTGTGTGTGTGTGTGTGTGTGTGAGGGGGAGTTTAAATGATTGACTAAAACACCAATCAACAAATTTGATACATAATCTTTCTTTAAATTGAATAAAATGTATGTTGAAAAATATAAGTTACAAAGTTGTTCTTGTAAGATTAGATAGTATTAATGAGATTGTAAATATTTAGATTACAATAGAGACGAGATGATGTATTTAATGAAGTAGCTTATTTTTTCTTAATTTATTTTGTGTGCGCAAAAGTTATTGATGTGAGTATATCACTATGTAGGAGAAAAGTATATGGATGAGCTAAAATGTAAGTGGGTACAGTGAGAATATCAGCGAGCTAGCACAGTAATGATAGTACGAAGACTTGTATAAAAAAAACAGTTTCATTTAATTTATGATTATTAATCCATGTTGAAATTTAAGCATCCTTGAAAGAAGAAAAAGTTAGATTTTCACTCAAAGGAATAAAGTTTTGACAACATTTAGAGAATAAATCTAAATACCTGATTTTTTTTCCTTGCTTACTAATAAGTTTGAAGTAGCTTCAAAATAGATAAAACATTTTTTGTAGTTTATCTATCATTCTAAATTTTGAAAAAATATATTTATACCAATCTAGACAGGGGTGGGGAAGATTTCGTAAATTATTTTAGGATTGGGTACTTGCAATTTTTAGCGGCATATCATCTGCGAGACTTAATGATTTTATAAAACAAGTGTACAATAGTCGATTAGTCAAGTAATGGAAAAATACAAATATAAAAATTACAGCTTTTTGAGTCTATATTTGCGCAAAAACTAACAAATTTTTTTGTGTTGAAATAAGTTTATTTCATATATGCATATGTATGTATATATGAAGATATTTTGAGGGATACACAATTTAATCAAGGCAATGAAAAAGCAAAAAGTGGTAGTTATAATATTGATGAAAGGTGAACAATATGATGGTCATTTTATGTGACACGACCAGATTTAATAAGCTCGATCTAGTTGATTTATATTAACATATCGTATCCATTGTGACGAAATTCCTAAAGAATCTCCTCCAATAGATCACGATGGACCTTCTTTCATCATTTTTTATTCAATTAGACCTATTTGTTCTATTCTCCCTCGTCTCTATGGATTTCCTAAAAGTCTTACGGATGGTGTCCCATTGAGACCTATTTTCTCTATGATAGCTTCTTTCCAGCACAAGATTGCTAATTGGCTAGCTACCATTTTGCAACCTGTGTGAGATTACAACAGCATCTACTGTATTAAGGACTCCTTTGATTTCTCTAGTTTCATAAGAGGATATTCTGTGACGGATAAGTTTATGTTTTCTTTTGATGTCTCCAGTTTATTTACCTGCGTACCTATTTTGAGAATATCGATATATATTCTAATTTACTATATTGTTGCAATTTGTCCCCCACGCTGAGGTGCCTGAGAATTAATAAAATATGCTACAGTGTCAGCAGAATTTAGTTTCGACAATATTATGTAGAGAGATATTTATGTGGCTCTTATGAGTTCTCCCCTAGGACCTGTTTTAGCTAAAATGTTAATGAGGTTTCATGGAAAGCGATTACTGTCCAGTCAAAATAAGCCAGTAATTTATTTTCATTATGTTGACGATACGTTTTGTCTTTTTAATAACGAGATATATGCGGACTTGTTTTTTACCTCCTTCAATAATATCCATCCTACAGTTAGATTAACACTAGAAATTTTGTTTTACATTTAAGTTCGTAGGACTCATTTACGTTATGTTAGGTCGATATATCGTTAATCTATATTTACGGGTCTTTAGACCGGACATTGGCTTAATGAATAGAGTGTTCACCAATGGTCCGGGAGACCGGGGTTCAATCCCAGATCGAGTCATACAAAAGACTCAAAAAATGGTACTTGATGCCACCTTGCTTAGCACCCAACATTTTAAGATTAGTAAAAGGGTGAAGCGGAGCAATCCAGGGAAAAGAGTTGCGACCTCCCTCATACATTGGTCTTGCAGCTATTGAAAAAGGAACCCGCAGGTCACCCTTTACTAAGGTCGTCAACTTTACTTATATCGGGTGGGATTCTTTTTGTTCCTACAAACACAAATTAATTTAATTAAGACTCTCACTCACTGAGCTTTATTGATTTGTTCTGTATTGATTTGTTCTTGATGCAGGGATCAAGTTTATCTCTACGACCATTTTCAAAAATGGCTTTCCATTAAAAGTTTTGCAAACAATTATTAATAATAGAATAATACATTTTAACAAAATTAAACAAGCACCAGTTCAAATATGTCCTGTTTATTTACATCTACCTTGGTTGAATGGTGTAAGCAATTATCAAAATCTGTACAGCCACTGTGTCTTTAACACAAAATGCATTCTGACATGTATCCGTGAAGATGTTCTCCCCACAACAATAAATGCCTTTTTTTTTACCTTTGACAGGTGTAGCTAAGGTACGTAGTAGATAGGAAAAACTAACCAGAGACAGAATGGTATAATAAACAACGTATCCCTAAGAAAATGCTTAACTTTATAAGTCGTTTGATAGATTATCTTAGGAATACATACGAGTTTTCAATTACAGAACATATTCTAAATAATCATGATTGAGCTGATTTTTTTTTTGTATTTACTTGTTGTCTATACTGAGTAAGTGACGCTCTTCATTTCATCTGAAAATATTGGAGATAATTCATATTTTGTCCGGCAGACCGTCTCTCTGTGAAAGATAATGTCTGCTGGGACTTAATAATATTTCCATACAGTCGCCAATACAATAATTTTTCTCCACTCTAAATATTTCCCGTATTTTTATTTGTTTAAGCTTCATACGATATTTTCCTCGATTTTGCTCTGGTGAGCGATGAGCCAAACTGGTCTGTTAGCTTGTCACCTATTTTTTAAAACTTTTTATGTTTGATTCATAAAAATTTGGGTCTTTTCATTGCTTTGTTATATATATATATATATATATATATATATATATATATATATATATAGGTTTTAAGATTTAGTCTAATATGCTACCAGATATAAGAAGACAGACTGCCGTAGGTCGTTAAAGAAGAAGCATCTTATAAAAAGATAGTAAGGTCAAATATAGGCAGAGAGAGAGAGAGAGAGAGAGAGAGAGAGAGAGAGAGAGGGGGAGAAAGAGAGTGATTGAGATAGAGATAGAGACTGAGTCAATGATTTGTTTACAAATGCAAATTATAGAATTTTTCTGTGAGTTACAAGTGATCGCTATTTTCGAAAATGACCTTTCCAATATAATATGGAGTCTACCGTTACATATGGTTTTACTTTCTTTAATTGATGGCATATCAATCTTCTAAGGCAATTTAGAGCCAAATGCATCTTTATAGAAGGAAAACAGTCGAACTACATAACCCATATATGGCGGGATAAAGGGAATATCTGTTTAAGAGGTTTTGAGTTCAATCCCTCTTTCCGGTTTCAATACCGGCAAAAAAACAGCTTCTGAGAGATAGCAGAATGAGTACAGTCAACCCACCTGATTGACATAAAGGGTTGTTCTTATTTCTCGAAAGCTTGTCGAGTACTACAAAAAGTCATTGGAAGAAGAGCAAAGAGTACAGCTACCAAAACGTTATGTGCATAGCAACTAATCTGGGTATAATTTGGGTTAGGTTAGTTGATTTAATGGCATACCAACCCTTGATGGTTATTAAGGCTAAATTATGTTTAAACATGTATATAATGAAATTTAGCATCTATTTTAATCCTTAAGAAAAATTAAATAGTTCTTTTTGACCCACTGATGGGAGCTAAAGAGGAACTGAGAGTAATGGTAATTAAGGGGTACTCTACATTCCTAAACTTCACCTAAATGAATACACCTGTTTGCAATGTGAAGAAAATGATAAAAACAACGTCTCACTTAAAAAATATAGAGATATATATTTCGTATTTAATTTTGTTTTAATTCTCTCAATACACCAGACAATCATCTTAATAAGCCCGTTATTCTATATATGATATGATTGCCGTGAAAATCAGGAATGGAAACATGGATTTTTCCGAAAGTTGATTGCTGGTTTTTACCATCCTTGGTAGAGGGAGAAGGTTATTTGCAAGTAAGGCAAATTTACCTGAATAATATATAGGATCTGTGGTATTAATAGCGTAGGGACATTGTGTTTCCCCTATATTCAAAATCTTCAAAATTTACCTGTCTTACAAAGCAACATATTTATGTTTTGCATTAAACATTCACCGCTGGAGTTAGAAGGAAATGTGCTTCTTTTTTGCCAGGTCCTTTAGAATATGTCAATGTTACTCTCGGTAAAAGCAACTCTATTACGACATAACTTATGTTGTATTTGATCGAGAGCTTAAAAATGCCCTAGTATTTCAGGAGGAGGACGATGACAACTATATTAACTTAGATAATACTTTAGCCTCCTTTAATTTTAGTAAATACATTGCGTGTACAAAATATTTATGCAAATAAAACAAATCTTATGGGGCAGATAAGATACAATGAAACTGATTAGGAATTAAATGAGAAAGTAAAAACGATCTCCATGAACGATCTGTGATTTATGCACCAGACTAAGGTTTGTTTTGGTTCAGTTTTATCGCATATCAAATATAGTTGGTTATTTAATGCCAAATTCTGTGAGCCCAGTTGGCTGGGGCTGTAGAATACACTGTCTGCTTCTCTACAGAGATTTAAGACCCTCCCTAACGAGTGTCCTGGATATGCCACAAAACAATCAGATGGTGAGGTTCCAGTAATTCTGGAGCTTTGTGGAATACGGTGTACCCTGTCGTTGCCATCGCTCCCAAGTCCACTCTAGCCCGAAGCGGTAGCACCTGATAAGAGTCCTATCTATGGGTCAAATAGAATTAAACCCTGGTTTAGAGAGTTTACTGTTTTTTGCATTTAAACTGCGTTTTTAAGCTAAAATAAATTGCTTGAAGTAGAACTGTTTTGACATTTAAACTGCGTAATCATGCTAAACTTACGGTAAACTGAATTGTTTGAATTAAAACTGTTTGACTAAACTGAATAGCTTGAAATAATTTAAAAAAAGATTAAACTGTGTACTCATGCTAAACTGTTTCACATAGAACAGATTATTTGTTTAAAAATTTCATTAATATTATATAAAATAGGTTGATTATGACATTAAATCCAAACAAATTTTTTTTTTCCATGTATATCAAATATATGATTTGTAAATACATTTTGTTGATACACACAGTTAAATGATCAAATAGATTTATTTCTAACAATTCAATTTAGCATGAGTCAACATATCTTAATTATTCCAATTATTGTTATGTATTACTAACAATTCAATTAAACATCAGTGATTTGCTTACACACAGTTAAATGAGAAAAAAAGTTTTATTTCTAACTATTCAATTTAGCATAGTCATTTGTTTGCTATCAGTTTAAATATCAAACAATTCTTTTCGACCCATAGATTGGACCCTATCTGGTGCTACCCCTCCGGATTGGAGTTGACCTGAGAATTATGGCAGTGAAGGGGTTCACCGCATTCTCCATAGCTCCAGCAACAATGGGGACTCAACATCAGATTTTTTAGTGTCATATCAAGGACATTCGTCGAAGTGGGTCTTACTCCCCTGCAGAGATACAGTCAATGTATTCTACTGCCCCAGCCGACTGGGCTGGCCAGATTAAGAAAAGTCATAACTATTTTGGGACAGAGATAGGATTGTAATCTGCCAGTCAGTGCTTTATTTGATATTAAATCGAATGTTATTTCATTCAAACATAATGTTTGACTTTCTTTCATAAATGTAAAATTAAGAAGTTTTTTTTTAATTTTTTAAAAAATAAGTTATTATTAAGATTTGAAATCATGTATGCATTAATGTTTGTCTCATTTTTACAACATTTGCTTATTACCCCAAGTAAAATTATGGAATCATAACACTTACATGTTCACTGAGGTTTTTCTTTTATTTAGGAAATAAATAAGCTAATAACACATATGACCCAAAACGAATTTTTTAAACACTGAACATTTAGGCTTCATAAATTATTCATTAAACAAGCAAGATTGATATGTATAAATAACGGTAAATTTCTTCTTGTCATAGATGGAAAAAAATGACCCGATGTTAAGAAAGAAAATATGAACTTCATAATGAAGAAATATTTTGTGTCTAATCAGTTTTTACTTAATTTACTGCCAATAATATAAACAAATCAACAAACCCAACTTAAAAAAACAAAAACAAAAAAAAAAAACAACAACAAAAGACAAACAAACAAATAAAAAACATAGGTGAACATCCACTTAGTGCTGATTCCTGTGATAGTAATCATGGTATCTGCATATCCAAAATCACTTTGGGATTCAGAGAATTTTTTTTGATTAAATGAGTGTTTATTAAGTCTACTTGCCGAAGACTTCACAGGAAAAACCTTAATGTTACATTAATTATATTGGTTGGTCCTTGTTTTAATTGTGGGAGAATAAGGGTGATACAGCAGAGGTACCAGTCGTCAAATGGTAAACTATAACAAAAAAAACCCCAAAAAAACTGCTAATTAAAAAAAAAAGTTTTGTATTGTTGTAGGCTATGCGTAAAATGAAAAAATATACACATTTTAGAATAACCGATGCCAGCAAATTATTTTGCCTTAAGACCCGTATCAAAGTGTCGACATTTTAATAAATTTATGTCGTGTAAATTACCCAAAAACTAATTTATACAATCAATTCAAAAACATAACATTTTTGTCAAGAAAGAAAGAAAAGGAACGACGAAGTTCCTAGAGGAGGGAAGAAAATGTATTACAATTATTCCTGTATTAATTTCTCTCTCTCTCTCTCTCCTCGTTATTTTTTCCTTCATGTTTTCTTAATTTTTTTTACAAAAGCAAACAGCCATAATCAGAAGAATTGTTTACCTGATTATCGCAAATAACCACACTACGTGAAAGCAGAATTATGAACGGTACTTAACATTGTAACCCTTTAGGTCTTATATCATTGATTGAATCAACTCTGCTTGAAAGAGCATATAGCACTTGAAATAATGTGTTACTTATTTTGGGCCAACATTTGCCTAAAATATTTACAATAATAAAAATAATAATAATAATAATAATAATATATATATATATATATATATATATATATATATATATATATATTACAATGCTCTGTATAAGAAATGTTGATGCTCTGTTTGCTTGAACTTGCTGACATCAATTTCCTAGCTTGCCTTGCACGAAGAGGTAAATGAGCCCTGCTGCGCTTGCGTCGGTGGAACGTGATTTACTGTAGCTTCAGCAATAAATTTTGTAGGCTCATGTGTAATATATATATATATATATATATATATATATATATATATATATATATAATTACCACACACGCTATATATACATATATATATATATATATATATATATATATATATATATATATATATATATATATACACACACACATACACACACACTCATATATATATATACATATATATATAAATGCGTACAGAAATACAATCCCAAACCCACACACACACACACACAAATATATATATATATATATATATATATATATATATATATATATATATATATGTATGTGTGTGTGTGTGTGTGTGTGTGTGTGTGTGTGTGTGTGTGAACAAACACATTTAATGAAAAGTATATACAAATATTAGGTGATATAAACGTATAATATTTGCGTCCACACATATTCACATACACGCACATATTCATTTATTTATTTACTTATATATATATATATATATATATATATATATATATATATATATATATATATATATATATATATATATATATATATATACGTGTGTGCGTGTGCGTGTGTTTATGTTTTTGGCATTTACACTGAAATGACAAATGATGCCCTATTCGTTCCTGAACGCATATGTATATTGCCATATTTACAGTCACCTCTCTGACAATTGGATTAAAGAAAGTTATATCTAGGTTTACAAATGTATCGAGACTTTTTCTTCCAATTCATGGGTTTTAGTCTCTTCTAACTGAAATTAAGTTTTGTATGAGTTAAAATAAATTTGACTTTGATATTTTGCTTCGCTGGTTAACCTTATCACTGAGCAAATGGTTCGTTTAGTAGAAGGAGTAGCGAAAATTTCGAAGAAGTAGAAATTCAAAAATAACTCTTCTCTCAAAAATTAGATATTGATGATGAAGCCTCGTGTATTAAATCGGTAGTAAATCATTTTTTCCTCCATATTACCAAAACGTAGTAAACCTGTAAAATAATCATCCCGAGATGTGTTATGTTTTGACCTTTTGACCCGGTCAAAAATGCCATTCAATGTGATGCACCGGAAGGAAGTGACACATTCTAATGGCAGTTATGAGAGGATATCGCGTGGGCGAAAATTGGCTGATGAAATGGGACGAGGTAAAAAAAATCCCATGATACTCTCGTAGACTGACGCACCGGAAGAGATTGACCTTTGAACTGCATGACAGTTATTTTCGCTTGATGACGATTAAACATTCGATTTCAAAGATCGCGTGGGCGATCAAGTGGGCGTTGAACTATTATATAGCTCAGTCAAGACAGAAGTCAGGCCAGTTGAGTTGAAGATCGGATGGAGTTATAACTGAGATGTGGTAGGGAAAGCCACATCAGGCCGAATGGGCCTTTGGGCCCTGATGAGTTGAGATCCGGAGAAGATGCTGATAAGATGCTGTAAAGAAAGCCATCACCCAGCAGAGTGGCCTCTTGGCCTCCTGTTGAGCATTGAGAACGAGAAAGACACAATGCTGACGGCCATGAGTTTGGGGTCAAAATATTTAGTTATGTTCGGTCCCCCTTTCCCTCTCACACGCAAACCTTGAATAACCCTTTTCGAACCCTTGCAATAAAGTGAGAGGTAAATATTTTTTTCTAAGAAGTCTTCCTGCGTTTGTTATTCATTGCGTCGGTATGTATCCAACATATATATGTATATTTCGGCATGAATCAGAAGATGACAATACAACAGATGTTCGAATGAGCTTTATTTTCAGTGCACATGTTGTCTGATGGTTTGGGTTTACAAATACATCATTGATATTAAATGATAAGAATTTTAAACGTAAAGACTTTTCTTAGCTTCCCTTGAATAAATTGATCAGATAGTTTTAAGAAAAGATATCGGCATTCTGGTGCGTATGTTAGATATGTTTTTTCTTCATTCTATTTTAAATTTGAAACTCCCATATAGAGTATCTAAAGGCTAAAATGTTAAGTGCTCAGAAATTAACATTTCTTTTTTTCTCCTCATACGTTATGTTAAACTACAGCTGCAAAACAAATGTCAGTGCAAAATTCTTTGTAGAAGTTATGAACATTCTATTCTTTTTTAAAACTTTTTTTTCAACAACTATTCTTGTATTTTGGGGGGATATTTTTGTTGTTTAATGTGGAAAGCATATCGTTTAGTAGGCAAAAAGGGGCAAAAGGCGCAAATAATTACCACTCTTCGATGTTTAAACTTTCAGTGTTAATAGTGAGTCATAGCCGATTAGTTTCGTTTTTTTTTTTTTTGTTTTATGGCATATCAACAAATCCTTCATTGATACTGCAGTCCAGCACTTGACTTATTACAACCACCCAGCTATTAAATTACCAATGGGATATACACTACATAAATAAGCAGATCAGATAAAAGCAATACTTAAATTGTAATAGATAAAAGTAGGATATTTAAACTGAAATTCAGAATTGTTTTTTTTTTTCTACCAAAGGTGAAAATAAGAAAAATTTAAGACTTTTTCCCATTCACAGATAATGTTTTTAACAACAACAATAACATCATCAGCATCATCATGATCAAGTGGTGCTGATTGAACTGAGTTATCTGACACTCTAATCATCAGTCACTATCATCCATCGCACTAGAAAAGTCAAAACAGCATCCAGTGCCTGCACAAAGCTGGTGTATGTAGGTCATTCCTGATCGGTCAACAGTGGTGTGTCCATGTCTAGGAGTCCATAAGAGAACATCGATTTTTAGTTCATCGTTACTTCTCTTGCAATAATCTGCGTGTGTTGTCTTTCTTGGATAGTTTGCGAGATAGTTGGTAAGTGGTCATACATCTTCTTTTTGTAGTTTTTTCTCTATTAGTTTTGTTTGAGTCGAAGTGGTGCATCCGTACAGTAGTACAAACACCACCAAACTTTGAAAGTAATACTGTTTTATTTCATCTGGGAAATTAGTTTTCAATATTATCAGTAGCAGTCTGCACCTTTCCAATGAGTATATTATCTTTTTTAGTAGTTAGGATATTGCTCCAGAAGTATGTGAACTGATCTTGTCGAAATCCCACCAAAACCTACGTGTTTTTTTTTTTTTTTTTCAAATAAAATATCATATGGATAAGGCAACTAATGAGCATTGAACTTAATAAATCCTTGAGGCATGGCGAGATTGAGTCCTAACAATTACATGACGGCAAATCGAGAAAATACGACAGATAGTTACGAAGTTTAAACTTATATCGTGCAAGACCAAACTTTAAAAAAATAGTAACTCTGCTAATCTTCTTAACATATAAGTTAATATTATAGCTCATTCCGTTTAAATAGAAATCTCAACACAACGTATTGATGGTGCACTTGACTTTCTCCGTGAATATTGTATTAGTGGGAGGTAAAGAAAAATAACGACTAAACAAGCTCTTAGCCCATACACTAGGCTAGGCATATATACTGGCAGATAACCGTAAATCCACAAATATTCAATGATTGACAATATTACCTGATAATTGCAATCGATTGACAATATTACCTGATAATTGACAATATTACCTGATAATTGCAATCGATAAACCTATTTTCTTATAACAGAACATCTATGTAGTTAACAGATAATTATATTGTAATGCCAATGTCCATCAAAGCAGCATTCGTCTGAGTAAACCCATGACAACTGTTTTACTGGGCCTTAAAGCTATAATTCATCCAAATAAATTCCAGTCAATTTATAACTTTTTCAAAATTCTCATGTTCTTTTCAGAATCTTCTATGAGTCTGATAACAGTTAGGATATAAAGCTTCCCAAGAAGAACTCAGAGTTAGAGACGTTTAAGCAAATCATTGTAGAGAAATAGTAAAAACTTACCAACGATTTAAAAAAATGAGATGGAATAAGAATGTTACCGTAATACCAAATCAAAATCGAAGCAATCAGTAAAAATCACCAAAAACAAAGGAAAATAGGAGGGGCGTTTCATTGTTCTTCGATTGTGAGGCATTGTGTTTGCTCATCAATTTCCTCGTTCTTTAGCTCATATATTTGAGTTCTTACTTTGACAATTTCTAGAATGATCTACAGAGTTTTATAAGAGAGACTATAAAGGCATCCATTCCTTATTAGATTCCTCCTTGACAGTTTACTCTGAGGAAGTCTGATCATTTTTCTGAATTACTCATGACCTTCTTTTTCTTTCATCATCTGATGCTTCATTTTATCCACCATTATTACCAGATATTCTTCGAGTCAGTTGCTCTAGTACTAATGGTTGTGTTTCCCGAAGTCAGCAAGTCTTTTCAGATCTTCAGGACTCACCAATGTTTTCAGGCTAATTTGAACTGTATTGTGATCTGGGTAGTATCGATTCTTTCTCTAATCACCAGTTAACCCATCCCCTTTTCAACGTCATTGCTGACCGTTCTAATGAAGTCAACTACAATTGGTATGACCATCACATGCATATTCTTAAACATTTTCAGCTCTTTAGCAAGATCCAGGTATTGTCTAAGCTTTTGATTTATTTTATTCTCACTCATTGATCTGAGGGAAGGACAACATTCAGATGATGACGAGTTCTTTTCTTGTTGTGAATAATAGGTCTAATCTTTAGGATCAGGTTAGGTTTTTCGTTTGCATTTCAAAGTATCTGACAATTTGATGCTTTTCACTTTCTAAAAAATATTCTGAATTGGACATGTACAATTTGTCAGGATGCTAATATTTTACTCCTTTGCTAAATTCATATTAGATCAAATCTCACCCAATTTTTTTGTTTTCCTGATATTTCGCAGGATTCGCTTATGTTGGGATTAAGTGTTTCATCACGATATAAGCTACACTTACAATTCTTGGGGGTAGAAAAAATATTAACTTTAATATATATATATAGTTCTTGCGCCATTATTTTATGCTGTTAAATATTATTATTATTATTATTATTATTATTTTACTCTTTTGAGAAATATTCACATCAGCGTAAGCCAATGGTTTCTCACAAGAAATTGAGTGACAGCAAGTGCTACATATTGACCTTTGACGGACCCAGATGTTCCAATTGTTTAGATTACGTGATTTTAGGAGGCACCTGTGTAAACAAGCGGTAGCAGGTCACGTGGGGGACAACAGGAATACATGGGTGTTGAGAAATTATATATACATGACACAGAGTAGATACGGGAATATCCGCCAGGCACCCGGTGGGGCAATTGCCTGCAGTGGCACATTGACCGGGAAGCAGAAGAAGCAAATATATAAGGTCTTGAAGATAACACAGCGTGGTATGGTCAAGGAGAAGAGAAGAAGTCATGTGTCAATCTGAGAGTCTATCTTCGACTTCCTCCGTCTCCCTGTCTCTCTCACACTTACGCCATTATAAACCCTTTGGGGAGTTACCAAGAGCAACAACTATAGTTGGTATCAACGTCAATTTCATGTTCTATAGTTTTTTTCAGTTCTCTAGCAAGGTCCCTGTACTTACCCTTCTTTTCACTTTTGCCAAGACAGCAAAGTCCATAAATCGGCATCTTTTCTTTTTTTTGCTGACTATCATTTGTTCTTATCTGGCCGAGATTATGAGACCTGTTTGTATCTCAAAATCCCTGAACAGTGTGTGCATCTCATTTTTCAGGACACATTCCTGTTTGTTCGTATAGCATGAGTTCCCCTGTTCACATATCAATATCTTGTATAATTCCTTGTATATCACTATCCCCTTCCAGTAATTTCTAGTCTTATACTCTTCCTGAGCTAAATTAGTACATTCACTTATTATTTGATGAATGTTCTCCTCTCTAATACTACATAGCTTACACTTGTTAATGTATTGTGACTTATGTATTTTGGCTTTCATGTAGTAGGTCCATATGACATTTTTTGTGCTGCTATTAAAAGTGATTCAGCTTCTCTATTAAAGTTTTTCTTTCTTAGACATATCCAAGTCATTTTGTGGGTGATTTGGCCAATATGTCCCTTGAAATATCCATACAATTGTTTTTCTTCCAATTCCTGTTTTCAAGATATTGTTGTTCTGTTTATTTTACAGATCCATCTATGCTATTTTCAATGATGGCGAATCTTTTTCCTCTTTTCTCTTGACACGCATATCGCTCTGATATAAGTTCTTTGTTTTTGCCATCTTTCACCAGGTCGTTACCATAGGGCTTAAGAAAAAAAAGTAATAAAACTGGTTTACAAAAATAAATTTTTGGTCTGACACAAGAATGGGGATAGGTGTTTTTTGTTAATTTGGGTGTGCTGAATTCAAATTTAGAAATAGTTTTGCTCTATCACCTCTAGTTTTCTGGATTTTAAATAGTCTCATTTTAGTATAAACAGAGAATATATGTGCATATTTCTAGAGTTGCAGCAGCTTATAAAAAATAAGCCATAAGTTTCACAATATTAGAATTAACCCTGAATTCACATACAACTTTTATCTACCGTATATGCACAAAATGCACACTATGCATATCTAAAAAACTAGAGGTGATGAGTAAAAACGGATTTCAAATTTGAATTCAGCACCCTCAGATTAGGTAAAAACGGGTATTTTTGTGTTTGCCTCAATTTCTTTGTAAACCATTGTAATTATATAGATTCTCCCTGTCCAC
Organism: Sepioteuthis lessoniana; assembly: GCA_963585895.1. NCBI lineage: Eukaryota > Metazoa > Mollusca > Cephalopoda > Myopsida > Loliginidae > Sepioteuthis > Sepioteuthis lessoniana. The sequence continues at coordinate 140,410,924 of OY757904.1, forward strand.
TTTGTCAGTTTCTCCGTACATAAAAATACATCTACCTCTTTGGGTGGCATTTCTCCAATCAAATTAATAGTATTCTTCTAAGGAAAATGTATTGCTTATCTGTTGATCTGGGTTTTTTTTTATTCTACACAGAGCTCACATTATTATTGGTACGTCGGTAGTTTTAAGAAACATTATCTTTTAAACTTTTTTCTCACTAGATCTTGGCATTCACTTTATTATTACTCTTTTGTTTCCTCTGAGTTTTTCACACCAGCGTTCGCTGATGGCCTTGCGCTATGCTTTTGTTTGGATACTGCCAGCTTATCCTTCGATTTCCAACTCTTCGAGCCCCGCCCCCAACCAAGCCTTTGGGAACTGTTCAAGATGTGCTATTTACAATTGGTATCACCCTCACCCTCATGTTTCACAACTTTCTAAGTTCTCTGGCAATTAACTGTTCTTTTCTAGCTTTCTTTGATTTTTCCTCTGTGGTCCGTTGGGATGACAATTCCACAATATGGCAAATCATCTCTTTTGTTAATTATAATTAAGTCTGGTTTTCTTGCCAAGATTAGGTGACTTTTTTAATCCCAAAATCTCAGAGAATCTTTTGTATCTCATTCTCTACTCCGGATTCTAGTTTGCACATGTACCGTTTGGTAGTGTAGTAAAACTCCAATTTCTTGCACAATTCCAAGTGAATCACTTTCCTACCCAGTCTAACACGATATAGATTAATTTGCTAAATTTGTTTATCATTTGATTGAAGTTTTTTTCTCTATCACTACGTAAACTACACTCACTATTCTGTTGCGTGTAATCAATTTTCGCTTTAATATAATTGATTCTGATGGAATTGCTTTGTACAGCTATTAGAATAAATTCAGTTTCTTTCTGAAAGTTTCGTTTTTCGTGGTCATGTCCAGCTCTAATCTTATGACATCTCGTCAGTTTTACACTAGAAATATCCACAGAGTTGTTTTTCTTCAAATTCTTGTTTCCTAGTTTCGTTATTTTTGTCTTTATGTTGTTACTGCTGTTACTGACTACTATAATTACTTTTCCTTTGCTCTTTTTAATGTAATCTTCCAGCAGTCGAATTGATGCATCCACGCTATCTTCAATACTGGCGAGATCTCATCCTGTTTCTTTTTTGACACATACATTTTCTATCTCAGTTCTCGAATGTAAGGCCTTGTGCATTGTCATCAACTTCTTTGTCTTCTGGTTCATTTTTCTGAGTTCATTTGTAGTCGACTCTAAAAATGGCATCGAGCATCTTAAAAGGGGTACTGACTAATTATGTATCCTTTTTATAAGATTTTTGCCGCAAAGTTCGGTTTCAAAAATTGTATCGCTTTTCAGAGGTACTCTCGTTGTTTTTTCTTTCATCTTTGCTTGTTTAAAGTTGTACACTTTCAATACTCCTACGTACTTTTACTTTTCATTTCTCCGAGGGTATAGATTGTTTCTTGAATTAGCAGTTCAGTTTTTTTGTTCTTTTTCCTTTTTTCCACATTTCATTATGAACTTGGCACACTTTTCGCTGCCTATCCCATTCCTATTATTATGACTATTATTATTATGTTACCCCTTAGAGCCTTTTTTCAAACTATCGTAACTTGATGCTTTTTCACTGGAATTTATGCGACAGCAAGTCTTCTGAAGTCTCAAGGACTCTTCTCAGTATTCTGGGAGATCTTTATAGTGCAGTAGTTTGAGTGGTCTCCTCTTGTCCTTGTCTTTTCAAGCCCCCAATCCTTTTACTAATACTTTTGGGATTATACGAAGTGCACTAATTATAACTGGTATCCCCATTACCTTCATGTTCCAAAGTTTTCTTTAGTTTTCTAGGAAGGTCGAGGAATTTATCACTTTTTTAGCTTTCTTTTAATTTTACTCTGTGGTCTGCTGGGACAGTAAATTCCCCTATTTGGCAGGTACTCTTTTTCGTTGACCCTTCCTAGGTCTGGTCGTCTTGGCAAGATTAAGGGATCTGATTGTATTTCGAGTTTGTGTGTCATTCTCCAGGACGAAGAATGACAAACAATTCTCCTGAGTTGTATGAATTATCAAAATAAAATTTCTTAAACATTTCCTAGTGGATTACCTTCCCATCGAATCTTGTCTAGTCTTATATACTTTGCACTAAATTGCTGCCTTATCCTGTGATTGATCGTTTCGTCTATATAACCACATAACCTATATTTGCTATTCTGATGCGGATTATTATTTTTTTCAATTATTATTATTATTATTATTATTATTATTATTTACGCCTTGTGAGTTTTTAACATCAGTGTTAGCTAATGACTTTTTCACTGGAGTTTGAGTGACAGTAAGTCTCCTAGGGTCTCCAAGATTTTTCACAGTATTCTGGCCGTTATCCATAATATTTTAGTTTCGATGGTCTCCACTCGTCCTCTTATTTCCAAGTCCTCCGGTCACTTTAATAATACTTTAGTGACTGTACCAAAAGCACCAATTACAATTGCTATAATTGTCACCTTCATGTTCCATAGTTTTTTTTCTTTTTTAATTACCTTGTAAGGTCGAGGTACTTATCCTTTCTTATCACTTTCTGACAGTTTTATTCTGTGGTCACGCGGGACAGCAAAGTCAACAATACAGCAAATTCTCTTTTTTGTTGATTATTATGAGGTCTGTTCTTCTGGCCGAGATTAGGTAATCTGTTTGTATGTCAAAGTCCCATAGGAGTTTATGTGTGCCCCTCACTTTGACTGATGCTGGTTTGAGCATAAACCATTTGTTCGTTTGATCCAATTAAAACTTCTTGCATATCACTTAGCGGATCATCTTGCCCACCCAGTCTATGTTAGTCTTATGAGCCTTCTGTGCATATTACCGGCATTCGCTTATAATGTGATTGATTGTTTCGTCTCGATCAGTACATAACCTATATTTGCTATTTTGCTGTGTCTTATCTACTCTCACTTTGATATGATTGGTTCTTATGGCGTTTTGTGCTGCTATTAGGAGTGACTGTTTCACTCTTAAGGTTTCCTTTTCTTAGCCATGTCCAAGTGTTCTCGTCTGAGATGTTGCTTATTAGTCGTTTAAAACAGCCATAGAGTTATTTTTCTTCCCATTTTCTGTTATCTAGTTATTGTCAATGTGTTAGTCTTCGTATTGTCATTATCGTCTCTGGTTCTCCTCCGTGCTTTTCAATGCAGTCCTTGGGTCGTTGTATTGGTGTGTTAACGCTATCTTCTATGCTGGGAAATCCTATTCCTTTTTCCTTTCTTGATACGAATAGTCTGTGAACTTCATCGCTGGGATGCAGTACCTTATGCATGGTCGTTTTTTTTTTTTTTGTTGTTCTTTTGTCTATTTGCTTAATTTCTTCTCTGGTCCGCTTCAAAAAGGGTCTCAAATATCTAAAGAGGGGTATAACCCAGGTATTAATTACTTTGATAAGGTTTCTGGTACACTTTCTAGTTCTCCTGAAATATTGTTTCTTAAATTTTCTTTCATTTCCACTTCTTTGATGCTGTCAGCTTCTAAGATGCCCAAGTATTTATAGGTTTTCATTTTCTCGTAGCGTTCTAATCTTGTCTTGATTTGGTAGTCCCATTATGTCAGTCAGATGTCATTTGCCACTTTTTATAACTACCATGGCACATTTTTCTATGCCAAATTCCATCCCTATGTATGGACAATATATTCGTACAGCGTGTATTAGAATTTCCAGTTCTTTTTCATTTTTTTCAAACAGTTTGCTGTTGTCCATGTATATGAGGTGATGGATGTTTTCCAGCGATTTACTAAGTTTGTATAAGGCTCTTCATTTTCTAAGTATTTGTTTTAGTGGCATCATGGCAATTATGAATAATAACGATAATAGTGCATCTCCTTGAAATATACCTCTTTGGACCTTCACTTCAGCTAAGCGTCTCCCTCCCTAACCCTAACCCTTTAGCTGTAATTTCCCCTCTCTATGTGTTCATTGTTTCCCTCGTTTTCATCAGGTATTTTGTACATTTTGAGGCTGTTTATTTTCCAGATTTGCAAGAACATATCATATACATTTTTGTCGTCAAAGCCATAGCTACATTTTATTCTGTCTTGTCCTTATCGAGTTGAGGATCTGCGGATCTATGTAATCTATGGATCCTTTCAAGCATCTCCTCTGTTCCTCAGGGAACAATCCGTGGTTTGTCTGCAAGTAGTAAATCTCTTCCTTATTTGTGCTTTTATTACTTTTCACATACTGGTATGCAGGTTATGGGTCTGTAGAAGTCAGCAGAGCCTTTAACAATTTGATATGTTTAAGTGTTGTTTGAGTAAATCAATGTGTATTTTCGCTTTCGGGCATTCTTCGAGCCTTTCTAATTCTTTTGTTATATTGTTTATCCATTCGGCTTTTTCGTCATGCTCTTTTGGTTGTCATGTTTTAGTCGAAAATTGTTCGATTTCTCTCGCATCCATTTGTTGGTATGATTTCGTGTCATCTCTACTGTTTTTGTTAGAATTTTCTTTCGTTGTTTTTGAATGGCCTGTTTTGTGTGTATTGTTTTACCCTTGTTGATATCTTTTTAAACTTCCTTCTTTCACCAGTACGTTCTAGTTTGTTTCCTCAATTCGTATTGTGTTGTCTTTTCCATTTTGCCTCTACAAGTTTCAGCGTCTTTCTTTTGTTTTATCATTTTGACCTGTTTTCGTAGATTTTTTATCGAAGTTTCCAGTCGAATTTCCCATCCGCATTTTCATTTTTTATTCGTGATTTTTAAGGGGATCCCAATTTTCTCACAAACTAATTTTGCCCTTACATAGCTTAGATCATTTAATTCGGTTATACCATTTGTTGATATATACGTTATTAGTTATTTATTTTTTCCGTTTCCATCTCCATTCTATGTTTCTTAGTGGTGGTAAGGTAGTTTTTTCCCGGTTCATAATTCTCTTTAGATTTCCTTGATTTATTTTTTGTTCTTGTGTTAGTGTTTGCTCTGTGTTGTTTGGTTGTGCGTTGTTTGGCTGTGTTGCGATTCTCTTCTCCAAAGTTGGCGGTTATTTCGGTTCGTCTGTTTCTGTTTTTCAATAACTTGTGTGTCTGATATTTATTACAATCTTGTTCATTATCTATTTTTTGATGTGTTTCAAGTATTTCAAACTCAGAAAACCAACGTTACTTTATAATTATCCTAACTTGGTCCGCAGGTCTGTGGATTATTGTCTGGAAACTAGCACATTCATTTCATACTTTTCTTATGACTCATTTGTTCAGAATTGCTCCTAAAATAGCAGTGTGACACAAGTTTGTTGTCTTCACTAGTCCATGTTTTGTATTTGCGTCTCTACTTTGTCTTTTCCTTTAAATCCTAGTTTGTTTACCTGAAAAGAGAACAGGCAACATTCCCTGGCTGACGATCGTATTTCCCACGTTGGCTATCAGGAGAGCACCTTCCAATCATGTTGCCTGGGTCCATGTTGTCGCATTTTGATTCATCATTTTTATCATAGGTGGTGTAGTGAGGCTATAATAGACCCAGGGATTGTTTAAAATCTGCCCGCCCGACTCAGACGTGACCTGATTTTCTCAAGGAAAACATTAAGCGGGTCACAAAAAAGTTTTTTTTTCTCTTAACGCTTTTTTTCTCGTCTTAAAGGATATACAGAAGGGAATGACGATACCAAAGTTTTAACTTAAACTTTGGGCGTCATCGTGGTGTTATGGATAAAGCGATGGACTGTGGAATCGTAGTAAGCGAGTTCGAACTCCATTCGCGCTATCACACTCACTTTCGGACAAATACCTTTGGGAAAGTTATGAGCCCCCTCATCCTCTAAGGTACGGGTTAAATAGCTTCACTGCTGTTCTTCTAGGATAGCTTTTGCATTAATTAACCCACGAGGGTTGATAAGCCATTAAGCAAAGAAACCATAACCTAAAGTCCATGTTTATGCTGCTTTTTAAATTCAGAGGTATTTTAGCTCCAAAGCAATTGACGTGTGGGGACCAGTTATTGTAGAATTGAGCTCAGTAAGGCTTATTTTCGTCTGATCATTTTTAGACCAAAAATAACAGCAGTAATTATATCAAAACCAGTGACAAATACTAACATTTAAGCCGTAATTTAGTTACTTTCTCGGGTCGTCATTTTGGGGCTAGAGCATGATAGCAAGGAGCTTTCCACTTCTTTGACTTTCCACTAGGCTTTTAAGAAAGTTTGTGTGAGCATTCATTTCCCTCCCCACTTGGATAGTTATTTTACTTTTCTTTTCTTTTTTTTTTTTGTTGTTCTTCCCCTCCTCTCTAATTTTAATTACTTTACAAGAAAGGAAATATTTTAATTCAACTGGTACAAACCTTACACAAACAATAATAATTATAACTACTATAATAACTTAAATAGTATTTACGATAGTAAAAAAGAACAAAAAATATGCTTATTAATACGAACATTTGAGCGTTAATTTTGTTGCCTTCTTGGTTTGTCAGTTTGGGATTAGAACATAATAGTAAGCAGCTTTCCATTTCTTTGACTTTTCGCTTATCTTCACAGAAAGTATTTGTGAACATTTATGTCCCTTCCGTCGTAGTTGGGTTTCGTTTTATTATTATTTATTCCCGTAGAGTTTTTCCCATCAGCACTGGAGTTTGAGTGACAACAAGTATTCATGTCTCCAGGACTCTTTTCAGTATTCTCTCCGTTCTGAATAATGCTGTCGTTTGGATGGTCTCCACTTGTCCGCCAACTTCCAAGTTATCCAGGCCCTTTAATCATCCTTTTGTTACAATCACAATTGATATAATTGTCACCATCATGTTCCGTAGTTTTTTTTTCAGTTCTCTTGCAAGGTCGAATTATTTATCTTTCTTTTCACATTCTTACAGTTTTATTCTGTAGTCAGCCGGCACAGCAATGTCGATGATTTTGCAGATTCACTTTTTCTTTTGTTGATTATCATATGGTCTGGTCATTTGGCGGAGTTTATGCGATCCATGTGTATGTCAAAGTCCAAAAGGAGTTTATGTGTGTCTCGCACAGCTGCTGAGATGTGCATTATTATTATATACTCATTAGAATTTTTCACATCAGCGTTTATAGGTGGTTTTTCACTGGAGTCTGAGTGACATCAAGTCTCCTCAAGTCTCATCAAGTCACCAGGACTCTTCTCAGTATTCTGGTCATTCTCAATAATATAGTAGTTTGGATGATCTTCACTCGTCCGCCGACTTCCAAGTCTTCAAGTCCCTTTATTAATCCTTTAGTTACTGTTCCAAACGCACCAATTACAATTGGCATAATTGTCACCTGCGTATTACATTTTTTTTTCAATTACCTAGCATGGTCGAGGTACTAATCCTTCTTTTCACATTCTTTCAGTTTTATTCTGATGTCAGCAAGGAGAGCAAAGTCGAAAATTTTGCAAGTTCTCTTCTTTTATTTGATTGTTATTAGGTCTGGTCTTCTGGCCGAGATTAAGTTTTTCAAAGTCCCATAGGAGTTTATGTGTGCAATTTCATTGTTAGATTATTTTAAATATAAAGTAACTGTCTCCAGCACTAGCGCCAGTTGGGTTTTCTTAGCCGTAGTATTTGACCCAGGAAAAAAGTCCTTACTATTGTATGTATCAGTCTTGGGAACGTTCACTGGAAATACTTGTTCTTTATTAATTTCATCGATGAAAAATTATCAGATCAGCATATATAGTATTATGCTAACTTGCTTTTTGAAATGAAATGTTTAAATGAGAAATAAAGAAGCTGCACATATTCATTTATTTGTACTTTATTTCTGGTTATTTACATTGACGGAGAGACATCAGTACTATTTTGGGCAAATATATTTCCCGCTCTCGACATCATGGAGACAGATCCAGCTCTGGGTTAGTTAACAGTGAATGAAATGTTTTTAACGGGTGCATTTCCAGACGACATAAGTCTTATTATGGCCTCGAAGAGAAGCGGAAAGGACAATAGCTGTAAAAGTAAAGGATAGGGTTATTGTTTTTGTCAGCAATCATTATGATAATCTAGTCGTTTGAAGTCATGAGTGTGAAAGCGACAAAGAGTCGCGTTGAAGAGGTCTGTGTCTGGTTGAAAGGTTACCTTTACTGAAATGTATTTGACAAAACCATCAGGAAAGTTATTGTTTAATGTGCTTATTTGATGCTGGTAAAGTGGTGACCTGTCGAAGACCCTTTTTAATAGCGTCTGGTGATCAAGAGAATATCAGACAGTGCTGTTATCGTGATGGTAATCAGCCGTAAAGTCGTAACAAATGCGAGAAAATGAATATGAGTGAAACAAGAGATGTGATAGGAAGAAAAGGAGACGGGCGTAACTCATTTTGCATTGAGAAAGAAAAAAAGTTTACAAGTGACTTGTACATACCATGAAAGTATTCAACGGGACAACAACACAGACTTAAAAAAATATCACAAAATGATATTAGGAACTTCATAGGATCTAAGATAAAAGAGTTTATTGATAAAAGAACGAATATATTCATGTACGAAGATGACTTTATCTAATATGAGGATTTAAAGTTTACGAAACAAATTCTGTTAAACATTAGGTAATATATATATATATATATATATATATATATATATATATGTATGTGTGTGTGTGTGTGTGTGTGTGTGTGTGTGTGTGTGCGTGTGCGTGTGTGTGTGTGAGAGTGCGTTGTCAGAAATAATTCTTAAATATCAAATGGGTACACGATAATATCAGGTATTATATATATATATATATATATATATATATATATAATACCTGATATTATCGTGTACCCACTTGATATTTAACAATTATTTCTGACAACGCACTCACACACACACACACAGGCATATATATATATATATATATATATATATATATATATATATATATATATATATATATATATGCCATGTACAAGAAAGAAACACAAAGGAATAGAATGTAAATTGTCAGTTTTATGTCTACTTCTATTTTTATTATTTTAATAGATCGTATATTGCTTTGTAAAAAAATAAAAAAAAAGAAATAATATACAGTCTTCAGTATACTGATCTATAATTTGATCTGAGTAAAGTCGTTTTGTTATCGGACTGCCTAATCTATCGGCAATGTCATGATTTATTACCGATAAGCCACTGCCCTTTAATTCAATTGTACGTTATTGGTGGATATCGTTAATAAGAAACGAGAAAAAATCATATTATAGTGCAGTTATCTTTAAAAAAATGTAAGTTCATTACGTCACAACCTCATTAAGTGAGTCAAATTAACAAAATGACTGGGGGTCTGATGCATGAGAAGAAAACAATAAAAACCGTGTTTAACGACATTGAGGGAAATGTCTTTAAAAAGAAACATCACGTTTTTTTGGGGGGGTTGTACCGAAAATTACTTTAAAATTTGATAATTAGCTGAGTTTTGGTGAATAAAAAACAATTCACTTAGCAGGCGAACAGGTGTCTTTTCAAATAATACCCACACATTGATATATATATATATATATATATATATATATATATATATATATATATATATATATATATATATATATATATATATATATATATATATGCACAAATTAATTTACAACTTAAGATAAAAATTAAGACAGTATAAAAACTCACGGCACCGAATTTCACGATGGTGATGTTTAGGTGTACTTCACACAACTGAGTGTCGTGGATTTTGCCCCTATTTTTATAGTTAACCCATTGCTAATCGAAATATTAAAATATTGCAATATTACACAGCATTATTTTGCACAAAGACCTGTAAATTATTTGCTGCTTGAAAATGCATTTAGCATAAAAAAAATCTAACAAACACAAAAACAAAACATACATCCACCCACTTAAATATATATATATATATATATATATATATATATATATATATATATATATATATATATATATATATTCTTAAAATTAACGTTTCTATATTAGTAATATGAATGTATACGTTCATTGGATAATACGTACTCGTTTACACATACATACACGCGTGTATAACATATACGTAATTGAGTATATGAAAACACGCTATTTGATGTACGTCTTCATATATATATATATATATATATATATATATATATATATATATATATATATATATATATATATGTACGCACATACATATATGTGCACGTGCACACTCACACACTATTATCTTCTTTCTTTTTGGTTTAAAATATCCCGGGTGTTCTTTCCTAAATCACCCAAACTTTTATTCATTCAGCCAAGAAAATTCCCCCTCAAAACAATTCAAAATCCGAGTCCGCAAATTTTCCACCACACATGATTCCGTCAAAACTTAGCGCATATCTCAATTATCTAATCTCCAAACTAAGTTTTTCGAATATCTTCCCCAATAAAAACCTCATAGCCCCACTCCAGTTGGGAATCCCAGTTGGGAATTCACAAAACATCCGTCTGCATCCTCAGACACAAAAAAATATCTGTCTCTTAGTTATTCTTTCCCAATGGCGAGATTATTCGAGACGATTTTGGTTGATACGGGCCAGAAAAGTCCCGAGGCGTCATCTGCACCCCCACCCCAATAGTTGGAATCAATAAACATCCACAAAACCCGGCCTGATTCCACCAGCGCCCAAAATATCGATTCCATAACTCTTCCAATAAAACATGAAAACCTGCCCAAAAAGTCTTAGCTACCGATATGCGCAATTTTCAGACAACGCCATCGATACACGAAATCTCAAAGATCCCGAATCAAGATCCCAATCTCCACTTACTATTTGCTGGGACAGCCTGACAAGTTACCATAAAATTTCATTAATAAAAATCCCGTTTACTATAAAATTCCTTGATGAAAATTTTGTTTACTATAAAATGTCAATCACTTCCACTCCGTATCTCTGTCCCATGGTCACCTTCCTTCCCCTCTTTCACTGCCTGCATAATTCCCTCTTACTCTTTCTTTCTTTCTTTCTTTCTTTCTTTCTCCCTCACTGCGATACAAAATTACATAAGCAGTAATCATAATTTCCTATCTCGGGCTCACACGTTTTTATTTTAATTTTTTTTTTTAATTATTTCCAATTTTATCTTTTACAATTGTTTAAATTCTATTCAGAAATTAAACTATGACAGACTGATAAAAATTATTCGAATGAGCAAATACCTTCCTATTCCTTTTCTTTTCTTTTCAGGCCTTTTTTTTTGACTTCTCTGGTTCCAATTTTTTTTTTTTCATTTGCCTCTCGCATTCTTTTTCATTTTCTTTTTATTTCATGCCTTTTTTTTTTCTTCCCTTGGAGTTGAGCTGTTTCTCTACTTTTTCCTTTTTTTTTATTTCTGGGGGCATTGTGTCGATAGTTGTCTTTGTTCTTTTTCCCCTTCTTACTTTTCTTGCTTGGGGTGCCGCACTTTATTTTTCTTGTTTTGGGTTTCTTTTTCACTTTTTTTTTCTGGGGGCCTTGTGTTTTCTCTCTCTCCTTCCATCGCCTGAACAAGCCGTTTGAAATAGATTCCTAATTGTTCTTAGCCGTTCGTGATCGTGAAGACATACATGAATACGTGAAATAGACATATTTATACCGATACATAAAACGTGGATAATGTTCTAAACTCATATATAGATAACATAGGAATCCCGAAACACGAAAAGCTTTACGACTTCTTGGTTCAGTTACGAAACTTTTTATTACCTCTGCGTTAAAAGGTTTTCGACATGAGGAGAGAGGCACAATCTTTCTACGCTGACTTTTCCATGTGCATCACCACCACCACCACCATCACCACCACGTGCGGCACCCACCGCAAGGCCTCGGCGAGCTCCGAATGTCAACCGTCTTCTTCCGAGGCAAGAACTCAACTCACTGTCTGTTTTTAAATCCCCAAAATCCTCCGCACACGCTTCCGGTGCATGACGTCATTCAGTTCCCCCGGTCATAATTACTATATGAGATTTTTATTTTGACATTTGTGAATGACACATCCAATCGGCGCGCGCTTGAACACCTGCGCTCATGTTGCACTTAACTAACCCATGCGCTAAGCGAAAGGTTCTCAGCCTTACTAGACCGAAAGGCAAGATATATAAAATGAAATGCCTCGGCCATTATATTACAGATGTTTCTGTTGTTATCTCTGATAGGGTTATAGTTCCTACTTGCTCTATGTGTCAACTCATAATGTCTACGTTGGACAGTAGCTGTGTTGATGATGTGGATTTTGTCATGTCGATGGGAATGACAAAAGCACATCTGTTATATATAGGATATTTACTTTGATTACTTTATTTACCTAATTTGGTTACTCAGGTTTCAGGTTTATCCAGAACTTGGTAAGAGTCGCTCGAAATTCATGTTGGGATTAGCGAGTGTGATGTTCAATCGGGTCTTTCTTTCTTGTGTGAGCAACTGGGTCGTCATGTACCTCTAAATTTCTTTCTGTCACAGTCCCCTCTACAACTTCTCTTGTTCTACTGTTTACTGATGTCAATTCCTTGACTTCCAAAAAACAAGATTCTCTTTGGGTGAGTTGTTCTCATCATTCTGTGATCCATACGCGCAACAACATAGACCATAAATGGATTTTTGACTATTTCAAAAAATCTTAGTAATATTTTCATTCTAGTATATCAAATATAGCGCTTAAGTTGCCAGTAAAAAATTGATGTAATTTAGCCCATATATCAGACTTGTAATTTTTCAATTCGTTTCTCTTCCGGTCGCTAGCTTTAAAATATTACTAAACAAAAATATTGTTTATTCGCACCCCAGAACCACTTCATTTTAACGGTTGGTATCTCCGACGTACACGCTTACAACAATGCAATAAATAATCGCAAGTGTCTTTAAACTTTAGTATCTAACTTTATTGTTGACGAATTTTATGTTTATCAATGATGACTATCGTTCACAGTTTAGTTTCTTTGTTTAAAAGCATTTCAACATTCGTTAGTTATCTAATTCCAAATCCATTCTTGTACAAGATCAGTTGTGGTACAATTTAACCCAATGCTGGGAGGAGGTTAAGGAGGTCCGTGTATTTACACAAGGTATTTGTCTGAAAAAGAACGTAATAGATCGACGAGAGATTGAACTCGCTTTAACTATTTGGCCGATGGGTCTTCTTAAATATCATTATGAAGTAGGTTGGTTGGTTGTTAGGGTTTTATGGCATATCAACCTTTATAGGTTATTTAATGCCAAATCCTTTTCTAAACAAAACATCTGTTTTCTATTTCAAACAACATTTCTATTTCAAGTTAATCAGTTTAGTCGAACAGTTCTAATTCAAACAAATCAGTTTAGCATAAGTATGCTGTTTAGTTCTATTTAATAGATAGGGCTCTATCAGGTGCTACCATTCCGGGACAGAGTGGATCTGGGAGCAATGGCAATGAAGGGGGTGCTCTGCATTACCCAAAGCTCCAGAATCACTGTAACCTAACCCTCGGAATGTTTAGTGTCATGTCAAGGACACTCGCTGGTGGTGGTGGTGGGGGTCTTACCCCACTGCAGAGGTGCAGACGGTATATTCCACAGCCTCAACTGACTGGACAAGAGTTGGTATCAATCTATATTAAGTAAATATGCTTATTTGTAAAATTGCACGGCATTGATTTTCAAAAGAATCAGTATTTCCCTCAGATCTCCTTACTCTCCTCAATATCATCTGTTTGAGGCATGGTTTTATCAGTCTATTTTTTTAATCTTAACTACATGTTTTGATTTAATGAAATAACCTATTCAATTTCGAACGTAATCGTATAAAATATTTCTAAGCCATTCGGAAGTAATCAATTTTAATATTTAAAATATTATCATCGTTTATAAGGCAGGTAAGATGTATCCTTTTAGCTTGATATTCTTGAACTCTTAAGAGTAGATATTTATAAATGTTCTACTCAATGATCTTATGAAATCATTCGACAAACAGCGTATTAATTCTTCAGGTTTCCAAAAATATTCCATCATAAAATGGAAATCCAAATTATCTAACTTATACGAGATTTTAAAATTTCTTTAAGCTTCTAGATGAACTTGTTGGAAGGATGTTATCGAGATAATTCTGGTTGTCCATTTTTACTCAGAGTAAGAAAGGGGTCATATCTTGGTTAACCTGGGGTCGTTGTCGAGTGGTTAATAAGATAAATTTCTGCGCGACCCTTGGAAGATGGTGGGAATGAAAATTGCAACAGGAGTTAGAAGCTTCTGCTGATGGTCGCGCTGTAAAACTCTCGTGGAAATGCTGTATGTTAATTTGGTTATAAAGCGTTTTCTGGCCACATGAATGTAAAATTGATTTAGAAAATGGAAAGCAAAATGATCTAATTAAATTATTGATAGTAATATTATTTATCTTGAATAATTAATAATTACAGAATTTTCACACCAATTTGTTTTTGGGTTATTCTAACTGCTCAAAAATGATTCTTTTTGTTTTAATTTGTGAGAGTTTTTACTGAATTTTACACTGGTTTTTTAGTGATATATGAATAACAGCAAATTTCTTCAGATCTCCAGGATTCTTTTATGTATCCTAGCTGATGTAGACAAGTTTTTGTTTGGATGGTCTTCAGTTCCCGGTTGCAATTCTCATTTTTAACTTATACTGTCATAACTATTTGGCTGATGATATCTGTTTATACTATAACAATGTATTTGTAATTTTCTTTTTCTCGTAGTGTTCTGATGATTTCCAATTCAGAAAATTCCGTTCCTTCCCCTTTCATTTTTTAAAATCCCAATTATGGAATGTTTTTCGATTCCTAATTTCATTCCTACATTTTCGCTGACGATCACATAGTTTTCATACGGATCTCATGTTCTTTGATTTTCCCATTGACTATCTTTAATATCATCCATATCCAAGATATTTCGACGTCTTTTTTATTTATTGCTACATAATTCTTCAGTCATGCTCTTACGTCCATTGTCAGACTAAAACCTTTGAGAATGGTATGACCTCCCTATCTCTACAACGGTGGGTTAAGTTGTTCCTCGGTGGTTTTCTCTCAAAATTGTTTGGCTTTGGAAAACTAAAAAATATTGATATCCTATTAAAAACAAAGTCAATCTATTATTATTATTATTATTATTATTATTATTATTATTATTATTTGCTCATTAGAGTTTTTCACATCAGCATAAGCTGATGGTGTTTCACTGGAGATTGAGTGACAACAAGTCTCCTCAAGTCTCCGGAATTCTTCTCAGTATTCTGGACGTTTTCCATAATGCTTTTGTTTGGATAGTCTCCACTTGTTCGCCAACTTCCAAATCTTCTAGGCTATTATTATTATTATTATTATTATTATTATTATTATTATTATTATTTACTCCTTTAGAGTTTTTCACATCATTGTCAGCTGATAGTTTTTCACTGGATTCTGAGAGACAGCACGTCTCCTTAGGTCTCCAGGACTCGTCTCAGGATTCTGGCTGTTCTCAGCAATGCTGTCATTTGGATTGTCTATTATTATTATTATCATTATTATTATCAGATGTATCAAGCATATTAAATCTGCCAATGATATCCAGTTCTGGAACAGTCAGTTACTTCCTGGTTATTTTATCTTATCTTCTGACTGTTTTAGAATGAACATAAGACTCAAAATATGCCACTCATTTCTAAAAGCACGGTAATAGATTATTAGATATATTAGGAAATGAATGGAATCATGTAAATAATCTTCCCAAACATAACGATCTAAACTTGTAGTTCGAAGTTGTTCACTGGAGAACTTGTTAAATCCGATTCCGTTACAATGCACGGATTTAGATTTTTGTTATCGATGGTGTTAACACGTTCGTTATGAAGTGGGTATGAATAAAATTATTCTGACCTTTTACTGGACATATACAAAAATGTCCAAGTAAATTACACACTTGCCCACATGTATATAGCTGAAATAACGAGTATCTATCTATCTACAAAATTCGATGAAGTGACCATTCTTCGTATTAATGACAAGCCATCAATTTTACTTGCCTTTCTCTAACCTCATGTTTGAGTTGAAGGGACAAATAAGATTAAATGACGAAGCAGTCTTTCCCTTCCATAAGATGTTTATTCACTGCCATAAACAACACTCCATTGTAAAAGTATACAAAATGGTTCCCAAAAGAAATTAATTTTCATCATCAGCAAAGGTTTCGAGAAAACGATCGTAAATAACTTCTTTCTTGATCAAACGGAAGAACAGTTCGAGCTGTATAAAAATAGGAATAGATATGTAAATGATGTCTAAAATTGTTCTGTACTACAGCAAAAGCATCAATACTATTAACTGATATGAATACTGATCAGGTCTTATTAAAACTTGAAGTTGCCCAGTCGGCAAGGTTTTAGAATTTGCTAAATGTATACACAGCAGAGTAGTAAGATGCCCTCTGAAAAGGTGTCCTGTTCTTAACACTTAAGTACATCAGGTGGTAAGGATAATATTCCGTAAATCTGATGAGTGTAAAGCACCTCTCGGAGCTATTACGCCTCGATCAACTCTGTGAGGCCGTACCTTTTAGGGTCTCGCCTATGGGTAAAATAGAACTTTTTAAAATTATGTATATTTGATAGGTCTGTATAAAAAAAATTATCAAAAACAATAAATAAAAAAGTTAATATACATAGTAAAATAAACTCGATTCCATAACGTTTTGGCATATAAGTCTAGATGGGTTGAGATGCCATTAAATTTAAATTCAATCAATCAATCATAAAATACCTTTACCAGAACCATCGATGAGATTCTAACAGATAAAATCACTCCAAGATGTACTTGACCAAGGAGTAATTGAACGAATGATTGGCAATAAACTCTTCAAATGGAACATCACTATGAGTTAGAGGTTAGATTCATAACCACTACACCTATTTGGAGGCAGAATACTCATATTCAGTAAATGCATTTCGCTCATATATATATATATATGAGCGAAATATATGTATTATACCGGCTAACAGGTTGGATATATTTTTTAAAAACAAACTGGATTAATTTTTGTAAAAACAACAGTACGAGCGTTTTGTCAGCGTATGTGAAGCAATTTACAATTCGCTTTGCTTAGATGTGGCTCAAGACAAAATGAAGGTGGCACTCGAACTCATTCGTGAAGGTTTGCTAGTCTACCTTGCTAGCTATTGCACCACCTCAAGTGCCCTGTCAGCGAATTTGTTGAAAGTCGGATTGATCACCAATTATTCTCTACGAGCAAAGCTAGGAAATGCCATCGCTTTCCAGAAACCCAAATCAAAACTATGCACTTAACCAAAGTTCATTTTAAGCTGTCGGCAGAGAGAAGAATCTGCCAATTACGTCTCTTGCAGACCGTCTTGATATTTATTGTTGATTCTAGTTTTGGAGCTCTGAGGTGTGCAGAGTTACATCCTTACTGCTATTGTTCTCTGGTTCTATCTGACTGTGGGTGGATGAAACATTTAAGAACCTTTGCATCAATTAGATTTGTTTAAAAGTTATCTGTGTTTGATAAAATATTTGAAATCGCATGAGTGTGAACAGCTTAGTTTCATTTATAATTGTTCCTTGAAGTAAAAGTTGTTTAGAAATTATAATCATTAATTTCAGGAAGCTATATATTTGCTTGCAACCAAAAAGTGTGTCTCCTGTAGTACATAAACATGAAAGAGTTGATTTGCCGGAGTATCACCCATGAAAAACTTTATCATATCTCGATATTCCATAACAAGTGACACATATTCTCCGACGGTACAATATGTCACACGTAAATTATCATTTTGTGTCTCTAGCTTTTAGAATAGGTCTTGGAAAAAAACATAACAATGTGGATACTAGGATGCCGAAAATAAATAAATAAAAAATCATAAAATGAAACATCAGGAAATATTTTGGGATATGCCCAATTAAGTGTAAGTTAACATTATATTACCTTACACCGATAATGTGTCGAAGTTGCCATTTCCATCCGCTTTTAGTATTTTTCTTCTCAGTTGACTCGTCTAAGGTTATGTTATAGCTAAAATATCGATTTTATTGTACGTTCCTATTTATTGATTTATTTATTTAGGACTAGTTTTTCGTAATAGTTGTGTTTTTTTTTCTTTTTGCACCAATTCAATTCAAATGACAATGATTTAAAAGATGTCTACAGAACCCTAGATTGAACTGGACTCTCCATCAGGTTCAGAGCAACCAAGGGAATAATTTCAGTGAATAGTTATACAATATTCCCCAGATCTCCAGAACGGTAACCTCAATATCAGATGAATTCTAGTGTCATACTTAGAAGATGATTTTACGGAAAATCTTACCTTCATTGGCTGTCGGAGATTGAGTCACCAATTATAAGCCCCTGAGTCTGGACGAAATATTTTTGTTTCCGCCGATATATTAAAAAATACAATAAAAGTATACAATATATTTTTCTTCTGACAAATACCTATAAATGTAATTAACATACTATACCATTCAAAGCTTTTCAAAGATATTTTTTCATTATCAAGTGCTTATATATATATATATATATATATATATATATATATATAATTTATGAGTACAGCAAAATTTGTACAATACGATAAGTAAAGACACCATTGGTGATTATAGTCGGGGAACTAAGTAAAACTGTAAAACAACGAAGGGCCCTTTTCGTCCGGTATTTTTCAAGTTGAGGAGCCCGTATAATTTAGGCTCCCTTGAGTTGGTTTTGCTACCGAATGCATTGCAAATAAGATTGCCTCATCTGTGTATCATTGCTATAATGCTGTTAACCTAAGAACAATATTCACTTCAAGGCCAGCCTTTAATTCTACCAACAAGGACAAGCTACATATCTTTAAACAAAGTAATTTAATTTATAAATTTACTCGTCGATGCAATTCGACATATATAGGTTATGACTAGTCAACGTCTCGAAGTGAGGGTTAGGCAGCATATACCCAGATCTCTTTTGTCAGGCCGATTAACATCAGGGCATTCCCAAGGAATGGATTTGGCAATTGGTGAGCATCTGCTCACTATAAATAACTGCAGAACTCGTTATGAAGATAATTGTTTTTCTGTCTTGCACAGGGCAAGAAATAAATTCCATCTCAAATTTCTAGAGACGATTTATATCTCTATGAGTCGCCCCTCACTGTGCATATATATATGAGTAATTTTGTTTTGTTATTAGGAAAACGAATCATTATTAAGTAGTTCCTTTGTTTCGGATGTATTTAGTGTAGTGCTCTTTCATGTTCCTGATTACTGGTAGCATTAAATTTTTAACCACTGCTGAACGTTTTTCTGCCGGAGATTCTGTGTGTTTCCACTCCTTAGATTGTCTTTTTGCCTCAGGCTTGTAATGCCAAATCTATATTTAGGCTATTTGTATACAGTTGTCGGGTAAAACATGTTTAACCGAGCAAATAACGCATATTTTGGTAAATTTCAGATTGTTTACATTCTCAGCCACCAAAAAATTGATGACATTCTTCTGTTCAAGCTTGGAATGCTCTTTGATGGGATGATATTTTCAATAGTATCAAAATAAATGTTTCCCTAGGATAGAAGATTTTATTTTATTAACCAATTTTATGCAATGTATAATTTACATTTCTGAAAAAACTTTAAGAAAATTAAGCAGGAACTTGCTTTTTACATAAAATGATATCCTTATCTATTGAATGACCCTTGCAAATTAGCAGATACACATATATTATTTTGTGAGAGGATATTTATTCACAGAGGCTTACATATAAATAACAAATAGAAATTAAAGATTAATTTTCAACAAACAGAATAACATAATGTTGAAAGTAAAGAATCGAGAAACATTATAAGTGGAATGATTCTATCAATAAACGATCACTTTAAATACTATAAAATCTCCAATAGTGAATTTCTCTTTCCAATTTGGCCCTCGCTACGAACATAAGCCTAAATTGGGACTCCTTGATCATCGGTTTTATGTTAAATTTATATAACACTGTATATTTGGTACACACTGAACAACCACATGCTAACACTAGGCATAATTGAGCTGTTCGCCTGTCTCGAGTTACCTAATCAATAGCGTTACAGCAGGCGCTGAACGGTAAATGCTAATACAAACAATGAGTTGCGCAAATTACCAAAAATAATCATGACTGCGAATGCAACGGCTTGACTCGACGTGATCACCCCGTTGGTTAGAAAAATTGATTTTCAATGGCGTCGGCGGCGTCGTGGGACCGATTTAGCTGATTCTGATTGTGAAGAAAGACAAAGCCTTTACAGTAACAGCGTTGTGGGAAAAAAAGTTTGTCAGAAGGTAAAATTACGGCCATGTATGATATTTGCAGAGCAAGCAAATTCAGAAATCATTAAATCTCTCTCTCTCTCTCTCTCTCTCTATATATATATATATATATATATATATATATGTGTGTGTGTGTGTGTGTGTGTGTGTGTGTGTGTGTGTGTGTGTGCTTGTCTGACAGCCTGCCTGTCTTTCTGCAGGAGTAGGTTTCCTTATACCCTAGTATTCATAAAGTTACTAAAGTATTACCTTATGGTAAAGTAAAGTTGCCGACCGTAGTCGAGGGCGACACGAAGGATCTCTTTTCAATAGCTACTACTCCGAGGTGTAGGGGAGGGCGCTAGTCCTTTCCCTGGATTGCTCCACTTTACTCTTGATACGTACCTTATATTGCTGAGTGTTAAGCAAGGAGGTATCAAGTTCCATTTTTAAAGTCTCGACCTGGGATTGAATCCCGCCATCGTGGATCGTTGGCGAACATTCTACCCACTAGACCAATGAGCCTTACCTTATAAGTCAATAAATTTATGCATTTCCCAAACACCTTTCCCACCATCAGGATTCCACAGAAGGTACTTTTTTCAGCGGAGTTTAACAGGTTTGAATTCAGACATTTTTATTCTTCAAGATAAATGTCTATGCCAAGGTTAAAAAGTCCAGTCTGCATTACTATTACCAAAGCCGAAGGGAAAATAGTTCAAAGCAAGCATTTTCACCTGTATAACCTCTACGAGAAATGCTAACACCTGTATTTGAATTCGGGTTTCTGTGTAAATTTCCAACAACAATAATACTTACACAAAAAGTGCCTTCTAAATTTAAAAATTTACTATCAATGTAGAGATATAAAACCAATACATGAAAATATTTCAATACTGGAAATTTGAGAATCAATCAAACAATCTATCTTCACACACACACACACACACACACACACACACACACACACACACACACACGCGCGCGCGCGCAAAGACTTAGCTAATGCTGCAGAATGCACCGACTGCATCCCTGTAGAAGAGAAAAGAATCCCTCAAAGAGAGTCCTACATATAACACTAAACAATTTGATGGTGATACTCCAATAATGACAGAGTTTTGGGGAATGTGTAGTAACCATTTGTTGCCATCTTTCCTTGATCGACTCAGTCCTGGAGTGGTACCACTTGACAGGGTCCTATCTATGGGTCAAAAAGGACTATCTGACATTTAAACAGTGTACTTATGCTAAACTGTATTGTTTGAAATAGAACTATTCGATCATTTATATGTGTATAAAAATTACTAATGTTTAAATAAACCATTAGTGATAAATAGCAATACTGTGTGCAAAAAGGATTAACAGTACATAGAACTATTTATTTAGATAGAAGATAGAAATAACTGAAACCATTAATCAGTGAGAATAAAAACGAGCGCAGGTTCATTTATAATGTTATCAATGAAATGTGTTTAGAAATCAAATATTTGATATTTCTGAATAAAAAGAGTTTGGCACTAAATGACCAATAATGGTTGATATGCCATAAAACCAAACCACACACACACACACACACACACACACACACACACACACACACACACACACACATATCTATATCTATATACATATATATATAGAGAGAGAGACGAACAAAAATGAAAATAGATAGGTATCTTGCTACTATGTTGATTTTTTAAAACTTTTTTGTTATGGTTCTTAGACTTTTTCGACCTTCGATCATCGATAAGAGAGAAAAATGTAGAAAAATCTATCTGCTATTTTTAGAAAGTTTTTTTGAAGTATACAAATGTTTCATATGCTATAAGAAAGGCAGTGTAAAAATGTATTATTAGCGAAGAATATTCAATGGTCTAACAAAGAATGTCGTCTAGTATTCTCTTTGGTCTTATATATATATATATATATATATATATATATATATATATATATATATATATATATATTAATCTCCTTGTAAACATATATATATATATATATATATATATATATATATATATTAATCTCTTTGTAAATATATATATATATATATATATATATTAATCTCTTTGTAAACATATATATATGTATATATATATATATTAATCTCTTTGTAAACATATTCATTTATATATATAAATGAGTATGTTTACAAAGAGATTAATATCCTTCTGAAATATATTTATGTGGCTTTTAAAAGAAAATAAATTAATAAATTTCCAAAAAAGTAAATTTTAAAAATATATAAATTTCTTTGTGGAGCTATTCATATTGAAATATTACTTTTTTCTCTTTTGACTGGCAGAAAAATAAAAACACACACACACACACACACATACACACATATACACACACATACACACATACACACACATATATATATATATATATGTGTGTGTGTGTGTCCCTTCGTTGTGAAAGCACCTGCTTTGATATACTTTCATCAAGTGTGGGAGAAGTGCGTTTCAAATTATCTGTAACATGGCCAGCTTGTTTGCTTATGAGGAATTTTCGAGGAAAAGTCTTTCCTATCAACAGCGACCTATTCTCTGGTTTATTTCTCGTGTTGATGATTGCGGTTTTTAGATTTTAATTTCAAGCTCAGTTGATTTAGTTTCCTTTTAATCCAGATGACTTTTACGTTTTTTCTGACCTATATATATATATAAAATGTGTGTGTGTTTTAGAATCATTTATTGTTGATAGGAATGTTGTTCTCAAACGACATATCAGTGACACATACGAAATGTAAATATACAAAATTACATTGGCTTCTTTATTCAATGGTATATCACTTTACTGGGTATTTAAACATTCTAACCTTACCATATCAGCATGAGCTGTAAAATACACCGACTGCTTCTCGGCAGAAGGATAAACCATACGAATGAGTGTCCAAGGTTTGAGAATAACAATCTGATGGCGTGGTTCCTGTATACCTGGAGCTTTGGGGAAAGTCGTGTTCCAGTTCAATGCCATCGCTCCCAGCTTCACCTTTTCCCACAATGATAGCACCTGATAGGGTCCTAGCTATGGTTCAGATAGAACTAAACTGTAGATTTTCATAAAACTTAATTCCTTGAAAGCAAACTTTTTGACATTTAAATTGCGTAATTATACTCAATGGAATTGATTGAAATAGAACTTTTTCGGCATTCAGCTGTTTGTTAAGAAAACTCTACTTACACTAAACTGAATTGTTAGAAATTTAATCCATCGTTCAATGACCCAAAAAGGCTTGATACGCCGTAAAACCAACCAACCAACCAACCAACCAACAAACAAACAAACAAACTAAAATGAATTGATTCATCATAAAATGACCCGAAAAGGGTTGATGTGCCCTAAAATAAAACCAACCAACCAACCAACCAATGCCCAAATCTTTTAGAAGAACAGCAGCTCAACAGTTATAGTATATAACCCATAGTTGGTAAGTTAAGAAGGCTTATACATTTTCCGATGGTATTTGATCAAAAATAAACGTAATAGTTTGATTGGATTTCGAACACATTTACATCAGGTTCACAATACAGCACTTTTGCTTTTAAACAATGGGACTACCTCTCTGCAAATAGTGTGGTTAAATCTCTTAAGTATGTGTCATATTTACGGAGCTTTTTTCATAGCATATAGAGATAATTTGTAATGTTTGGTTGGTTGGATCTATGGCATATCAAACCTTGAAGGTTATTTCATGCCAAATCCTATATATATATATATATATATATATATATATATATATATATACTATATGCTATTTGTAAACCACAGTTTTACCGATAACATTTTTAAAAGAACGAGAGCTTATTCTTTGTGCATAGTAACATGCTTTCAAGTGTTCCCACCACATCATCATCATCATCATATCGCGCTGGTAGCAGGGATATCCCTGACCCTCTCTCGCCACTCCTCCCTATCGTTCATCGCCCTAGGTAGGTCTTCAGGACAACATCCTGTATCCTCACATAACTGCTGAATGTACGTTCGAGCTGGTCGTCCTGCTTTTGCACGGCCATGTGTGGGGATCCATAAGAGTATATCTCTTATGAGTTCATCTCTGCTTCTCCAGCAGTGTCCTGCATGTCTGGTTCGTCTAACTTGAATATTTTTCGTGATAGGGGGCATGTGGCCGTACAGTTGGTGTCTTGTGGGGTGCTGCTGCCAGGACTTGTTCAGGATTGCACGCAGCATTCTTGTGTAATTGCCATCCAGTTTCTTCTCCAGCCGTTTTGTTAGCGTCCATGTAGTGCATCCATATAGCAGTATCGATGTGACCACTGCCTGGAAGAAACTGCGTTTCATTTTATCGGTTAGGTCTTATTTCCATATAATCGATAGCCTATTGATAGCTGTCCATGCTTTCGTTAGCCTCGTTTCGATGTCCTTTTCGGTTGATTCGACGCTGCTTCCTAGGTACGTGAATTTGTCTACTAGTTTAAGTGGGGTTCCTTCTAGAGTGGAGATGTCCTCCGTTTGGTTATAGCACATATATTCCGTTTTGTGTGCATTAACATAGAGGCCTATGCTTGCTGCTGCTCGTTCCAAACTATGCAGAAGTGTTTCGGCTTGGTCAGGTGTATTTGCCAGTATCGCTATGTCATCGGCGTAGTCGGCGTCGGTAATTGTTGTTGCGGGGTATCTTCTGCTTCTTTTCTTCGTCAGTTCGAAGCCAATCTCTTTGATTTTGTCAATCGATGTTCTAAGTACGTAGTCTAGACAAATGATAAAGAGGTACGGGACCAGCGTGTCCCCTTGTAGTACTCCTGCTACAATGTCAAAGTATTCTGTGTCTCCATCCGGTGATCGTACTTTTACTTTAGTGTTTCTATAGAGAATTGTTATTGCCGCTACGGTTTCTTTATGTATGCCGTACGCTAGTAGGATTTGTTCCATCTTTCCTCTGTGAATGGAATCGAAAGCCTTGGTAAAGTCGACAAATATTAATGTCGCTTGTAGGTTCTTTGCCCGTACACCTTCAAGGATTCTGCGGATGGTTAATATTTGTGAGGTCGTGGATCTATTTCTTCGGAAGCCATTTTGGTTTTTTCTAAGTATGATGTCGATTTTGGGTTCTATTCGGTTTCGTAGTAGGGCATTGTAGATTTTGGCATCTATGGATGTAAGTGTTATGCCTCGGTAGTTTTTGGCTAATCCGAGGTCCCCCTTTTTAGGGAAGGGGAGTATGCATCCCTTCATCCATCTATCTATCGGATTTTGATTGTATACTGCGTTGCAGTGGCGGAGCAGTATGTCGTCGAATTGTCTGGTCTTCCATACTTCCGGGGGAATTTCGTCCAGCCCTGCAGCTTTCCTATTTTTAATTTTTTTGAGAACCGAGTCGAGTTCTTCTTGTGTGAACGGTCCTAGTTTAATGTCTAATTGTTTGCTAATTATTCTGGTGATTGGTTCATGCGTTATTTTTGGTGGGTTTCCAAGTAAGTTTTCGAAGTGCTGTTTCCACAGTTTTATTCTTTCTTGTTGGTTTGCTGCTTTGAGTTTTGCTTTGGCTGTGTTCTTTCTTCTACTCACTTCGTTTATTGTTTGCCAGGCTATTCTAGATTGTCTATCTTCCACCGAGTCTCTGATCTTATCTATCTGATTTTGAATGTATTCTGTCTGTTCCTTTATATATATGCCTGCTAATTGATATTGTGCCGTTTTTAGTTTTAAGGCATTTGTGTTTGTTGGGTTTTTTCGATAGTTTTTGGAGGCTGTTTTCACTAGTGCACGTTTTTCTCTCACAGCTAAAGTTTCCCATGGGACTCTATATTTAAATTTAAGTTTTGTTGGAATGTATTTTGCTGCTGCCTCGAGGTGTGCATTGACGAAGTTTTCATATTCGTCGTTTGGTGTACTTTTTTCCGTCTTTTCTTTTAGTGTTTACAATCTGTTTCTTAATTCTAATACGTATTTATCTCTTATATCTTTGTTGTTTAATAGGGCCCAGTCATATTGTTTGGTGGTCGCTGTTCGTTTGGCGTTTTTTCGTAGGCTTAACCGTATTTTCGCCGTGATTATTCGGTGGTCGGTGGACACACCCTCAAAAGAGGAGTATGCCTCGCAATTCAATGCACTATTTTTCCATTTCTTGTTTATAAGGACGTAGTCTATCTGAGCTTTAGTATTGTTTGCGTACGTGTATGTCCATAGTTTGCCCTCTCTTTTTTTGGTAGTTTGTATTGAGGCATGCTAATCTATTTTCTATCATGAAATCTCTTAGATGTTGCCCATTCCTATTTGACATGTTGTGGAGGCTGTATTTGTTGTCTTCGTTTTTCCCGATTTGGACATTCATGTCTCCACCAATGACTAACATGTTGTGTTTCGGGATGCTACGCACAAATGAGGATAACTCGTCGTAGAAGGTGACTAGTTCATTTTCTTCACTAACATTGGTGGGGCTGTAGCATGAGATGATTGTTGCTCTGGGGTTTCCGTTGAATGTAGCTGCCATCATTCTAGGTTGTATTTTCTCAACGCTATTAAGCGTTTTTAATGCTCTAGGTCCTATAAGTAATCCTACCCCTCCTACTGCGGCGTTGACAGAGTTTTTCCATGCGGATACAGTGGCGAGCGACCAGCCATTGCCAGTTTCGTGATATTTGATATCTTCGGAGTGCGTGTATCTGTGTTCTTGTATGCATATTATGTCTATCTTATGTTCTTCGGCTGATGCGATTAGCTCTGGGAGTTGTCCTATTCTATTTAAGGTTCTTACGTTAAATGTGGCTATTTGTAGTGTTTGCTTGCATTTTAGTAGTTTTGATTGTTTGAGCTCTGTAGCTGATTTTTCGAACACCGAAGCCAGGGCTCCAACCTCAGCAGGACGCGCCCCTTTTTTTACCCGCGCGAAGAGCGATGTGGTTTGTGTAAGTGGTTTGAGTGTGTGTCATGGTTATCTTTCGATGGCTGTTTTATTCTCTTCTATAGAAGCCACTCTTATAGAAGAGCAGCAGTAGTTCCCCGATCGAACTAGCGATCCTGAGCGTAAAGTCGTCAAACTCACGTCCAGGACCCGTTTTGGTATTGAGTTTGGTCGTCCATGGGTTTATTCAAATACCTTTACGTACATCATGCTGCTTCCCATGTGTACGCAAAAAAAAAAAAAGAAAAAAAGCGGGGGTAATTTTGGTTTAAGTTTTCTTAAGTTTTAACTTAGTTAAAGTCCAAGGTTAAGGTACTTTCGTCTGACTTTCACTGGTACTGACTTGTGCTTTTTTTTTTTTTTTGCTGAATTGGACTTTTCCTAGGTTTTTCATTTTTTTTTTACTACAGTTGGGAACCTAGCAGGCTTCAAGAATTATAGAGCTTAAAAATTTTCCCTTTTTCTTAGGGGGGGGGGCTATGGTAGCATTAGGTGTTTTAGGCTTTTTCTTTTTTCTTCTAAACTACTGTTAGGGCTTGCTAAGTCATCTCTGTAGTGTACATCTGATATAGGGTTTGCCAGATATCATCTGCTTCTTGCTTTTTTCAATGTGAAACCATTTTCTTTTATTATATCCATGGATGTTTGAACTATGTACTCTTGGTTGAGTATAAACCAATATGGTACTAATGTATCTCCTTGCAAGATCTGGCGACCAGAAGGTTCCATTTTCTATAGTAACTACATCGAGTTGTAGGGGAGGACGCTACTCCTTTTCCTTGATTGATCCACTTTGCCCTTGATACGTACTTTCTAATGCTGAGTGTTATGCAAGGAGGTATCAAGTACCATTTTTCAAGTCTTTGGTATGACTCATTAGCGAACACTCTACCCACTAGACTAATGAGCCGATATGTATTCATTTCTTCTATACAAAGGTGTAAATGTTCATCCGAGAATAGTTTGTGGGCTATTTAAAGAAAAAGTTTAGAGCTAATTTGTTTCCACACAATAAAGTATTGCAATTATCTGCATACAGTTAAATCGTTGCTAGTGTTATTATCTAAGAGTAATACTTCTCTTTAATATCAATCACATATTTGCTTATAATAAAGGGTTACAAGTATTGTTATCTAAACCTAATAATCCTATAAACACTATTCCTTCATTTGCCGGGTGTCAAATGGTTCCAAGCATTGCTATGTAATAATAATAATTCAACTTTAGCAAAAGGTGAAACGGTTTCGAGTATTCCTCACCAACAGGTTTATTTGCCCATATTTAAATGTTTCCAAATATTTCTATGCAATAGCAATAATTCTATTTAGGCACTCAGTTAAAGGGTTTCAAGTATTGCTATTCAACACTGATGATTCTTTTCAACATTACTCCTTGACCGACTGACAGGACCCTATCAGGTACTATCATTCCTGGTCAGAGGTAAATGTAATGGAAATAAATGTATACTCCATATTCCCAAGCTTGAGAGCAAGATCATCGCAACGATATAGTTTAGTGCCATATCCCGAAATCTCGTTGGGTGGGAGTCTTACCCCTCTATATATGTGCAGCCGGTATACTCCACAAGCCCGAATTACGAGGTCTTTGGGGGTCAAGCATTCTTCTGCTGAAACACACACACACACACACACACACACACACATATATATATATATATATATATATATATATATATATATATATATATATATATTCCAAAGAAAGTCTTAAGAAATCTGTTTTGCAACCTAATCTTTTATTAACATTGACTGTATTTATTTTCATTGCAAATGTTTTTCTCTTTCTTTTCTTTGCATAGAAACCATGGAAAAATTTTAATAATATTTTTAAAATTCGGTATTAAATGAACAAATACGTCACTGTGTATATGTATTTGATATCGAATTTGTTAGTGCAGAAAAAATGGACGAGGGTCATGTGTTCGGTGGTGGAATAGCCATATTCCACAAAATAAAGAATAATCGTACCGAGATGTAGTTGATTCAACTGTCACCACTCCCAAATACTAAAGTAAATATAATGAATTAGTATCACTTTAATGGAATATTTTTCTTTGTTTGTTTAAATTCTATGAAAATGAATTAAGATGAGAGAAAATAATAGTCTATTATTTATATATATATATATATATATATATATATATATATATATATATATATATATATACTTTAAAATATATGGGTTTGCAAGGGAATTTGGCTTCAGTTATTTATTATTTTGCTTCTACTCGTGTTCCTGACTTAAAAAGTAATCTTCAGGGGGTAAATGAAAGATTTCCGCGCAACCTTTTTTTTATATTTCCAACAGTTTTGGTAGCTTTGTGGTTTCTTTAATATCCAGAATTGTGCCTGTGAATATCCAGTTGATGTTAATTATCTGTTAAAACCTTTGGTCTATGCAAATGTGTTTTTTCTTGGTTTTTTTTTTTTTGTGTGTGTATATTTACAAGCATGTATTCTTTGTGTTTGTATGAATGCGTGAATGTTTGTATCTATGTATGTGTAAATACCTTCGGTTTTTTGTCTCTCTTCTTCCTCTAAATAACCTACAATAGATTATATACCATAAAATACAACCAACAATTAATGTCTCACTGTGAGTGAATCTATTTGCTTTTGTTTTATGTAACTTTAAATTTATCTATGTATTTTTTCTTTTGTTTGAAGTAATATGAAGTTGTCATTTCACTATATTGGTATTATTTTTAAACAATTCATTACTGCTAGAATATTCTGAAGCGTAGAATATTCTGCTTTTCTGGTAATTTAATATTCTCCTATGTAATGATACTATAATCAATCATTAACTTTCTGACGACAACTTTAAAAGTCAGAAACACGTTCAGAAGCTAAAAAAAAGAAGAAAAAACCTAAACCCAAATTTAACAGCGGAATTCACTCATTTTAAAGTATTTACTTTTATCTCCCATTCGTATAAGATCCGGTACTATTCTAAATTAAAGGAATCTGCCATGGGCAATGATTGAAAATACAACATCGATTGGTGACTTTAAACTTTTCTCAAGACAACTCCTACCAATATTTCAGGAATTCACCGCGTGGAAAATACACTTCTAATCAAATTAAAAGCAGGAATAAATTTCGCAGAAATAAAATAATTTATCCAAGTTAACGGATTTTCGAGAATATTTTGAAACCGTAATTCTTACAAGTTAAAACATTTTTCATTTCTTTGGGGTAGAGTAATAACTTTTGTAAGAAATACAATTGAAATTACTCTTAAATACAACTTCACATTAATTATTTTAATATGTTTGTATTATTCAGGAATAGTTGAGAGGGTCGTTTTGACACATTCATTGGAATTGCTCAGATGCATTGATGCTTCAAGATTCTTATCAATATAACCATTAGAAACTTTCATATACCGGTGGGCTCCCAATGGACTTATGATCTCTTCACTGGAGATGGTGGTCTCCCGACTGGCACTACTCTGCTGACAGGCTCACTTCTTGCAATTCACTATAAGAAATAATAAATTAATTTGGAGACCCCGGTTTCAAAACATGCAATTCTAATTTTGTTTAACTTTATTTGCTAAAAGTTTAAAAGTTACATTAAAGTTTTAAAATGATCAAAACTATATTGGCATAAGAAGTCCAGAATCGCTTTATGCCTTAACAAACGCGCATTTCATGCATTGCTATTCAACACTAACCTACACAAGCGTAATATAAACATAGAAGAAAACAGAAAATTAAATGAATCAAAACACCTGTACCAATGTAGTTGAGGTAAATTTAAAATAATGGCAATATATCAAACTAACAACTACACGTTACATCAAATAAAGGAATAAAATGTTATAGATCAATTTAAACCAAAGTATAATAAAACATGAATCGCACATACACACAAATGAAAACAAACATATATATATATATATATATATATATACACAAAAAATCTCGAGAGACATTCAAAGAGAGAGAGAGAAAGAAAGAAAGAGAGAGAGAGAGAGACTCTAAGTGAAATCCGAAACTACACCAACACACACACACACACACACACACACACACACACACACACACACACACACACACAACGTATGATTTATCAAAAGTAAATGTGGGATAAAAAAGGTTAAGTGAAACCCACTCTAAGAAAAAGGAAAGACCGTGCATTCATAAAAAAAAAAAAATCATAAGTAAAAATCATTCAAACTGCAAACAAGAGTTATTTCAAGTCTCATTGAAACCCCATTAACTAGGTCTTATGCTGTACATGCTGATGAAACTATCAAGCTGAAAACATACGCAAACACACACAAATATGTAAATATATATATGCTCGTATATATATATATATATATATATATATATATATATATATATATATATATATATATATACATTGGTATATATATATACACACACAGACAATGATTATTAGAAAAAAAAGTTACCAATAAATTTCAAACCACACATGCACAAAAAAATCTCTAAGATACACAATCACAGGATAACCTCTATATAAACGCATAACCAACAGTATATCACTAAAACTGCAAAAATCAGTAAGTTCAAGTCCCATTGAGTACCCCATTATTAAGGCCTTGTGCCACATATTTTCTCTGAAAAAAGCAACAAGCCGGAAACATACATTTATGTAAGAATAGAATAAATAAATACAATAAATTCTTAAAAGTACAACTCTCTTCGGGGATATATTCATTTTAATATATATATATATATATATATATATATATATATATATATATATATATATATATATATATATATATATAATGCTGTTCTATATGCCTAATTCGTTTGCATACACATGTCAGTGTTCTATAGAAAGCTGTATCCGCTGAACAACATTTTTTTAACAAAGTGCATGATTTGATCAAGATTGTTATTTTTACTGTTTAATTTTGTTAATTTATATATATACTGTAAAGTTTAATAACTTGAATGAATAATTATGTATATATATATATATATATACACTGTAGAGCTTAATAATTTGAATGAATAATTAAATATATATATATATATATATATATATATATATATATATATATATACGAACTATACTCACAAACACATACACATACACGCATATATATATATATATATATATATATATATATATATATATATATATATATATATATAATGGTTGTTCGGTAAATTGGCAGAATTATTCTAAAAAATTTTACTATTTTTTTTCTTTGGAATATGTTTAGTATTTTAAAGTCATAATCCCGTTTTAAATTTCTTTAAAATGGCTGCATATCAAACACAATATTCCTGGATTGATACATGTCTCATTTATAGTTTCCGACTAAGAAAAGGAAAGTATGTAAAAGGATGTACAGAAAAAATTGGATATTTGTATAAACACCCTGATTCAAAATGTGTGTCCATTGAGTGGAAACACCCAGAAAGTCGTATAAAGGTCATTCTGACAATTTTCTGGAACATGGAAGAACCAATCACCATTGATTTTCTCACTGAAGGAGGAAAAGGAAATAATTATTTTTTTACATATTTTACGGGAAATTCAACTTTTTTTTTAATGAATCACTCTTATATATAATGTGAATTTGTTCGTCGAAAATTCCAGATCAGTTTTAGGTTCCGCTTTCAACTGCATCTATGGGCAACATCTAACAGATTTCTTGATAGAAAATAGATGAACATGCCATAATACAGAATTTCATAAAAAAACAGGGAAAACTTTTGACCTACGTATGCAAACAATACTAAATCATAAAGAGACTACGTTTTATAAACAAGAAATGGAATAATAGCGCATTTAATTTCGAGGCTTATTCCTCATTCAAGTGTGTGTCGTCCTATCACCGAATTGTCACTGCAAAAATACGACTGAGTCAACGAAAGAATGTGACCCGAACAACCACCACTATAACTGGGCCCTGCTTAATAACAGAGATGATAGAGATCAATATGCATTAGCATCAGGAAACAAATACGATGCATTAAGGTGAAAGACAGAAACACATACTCCGAATGAAGAATATGAGAATTTCGTCAACGCCCACTTAGAAGCAGCTGCGGAATTCATTCCAACTAAACAAAGAACTAAAACTACATTCCCATGGGAGACATTAGCGTT
This sequence comes from Sepioteuthis lessoniana, assembly GCA_963585895.1. Lineage (NCBI taxonomy): Eukaryota > Metazoa > Mollusca > Cephalopoda > Myopsida > Loliginidae > Sepioteuthis > Sepioteuthis lessoniana. The sequence goes on from OY757904.1 coordinate 140,444,082, forward strand.
TAGAGAAAAGCATGCAGGCGTGAAAACTGCTTCCAAATGCAATAGGAAGAACCCAATCAATACCAATGCCCTGAAATTTAAAACGGCACAAAATGAATTAGCTACCATATACCTAAAAGAACAGACATACATGCAAAATCAGATCAATAAGATTAGAGACTCAGTTGAAGATAGACAATGTATGATAGCATGGCAAACGATAAACAGTAAGCAGAAAGGAGAGCACTGCCAAAGCTAAACTGAGAGCTACCAGCCAACAAGATCGAATACACATGTGGAGACAGCATTTCGAGAATTTACTCGGAAACCCTCCGAAAATTACTCATGAACCAATCACAGGAATTATGAGTACGCAATTAGACATCAAACTAGGACAGTTTACTCGAGAAGAATTCGACTCGTTACAGAAAAAAATTAAAAATAGAAAAGACGCAGGGCTCGATAAAATACCTCCAGAAGTATGGAAGACCAGAAAATTCGACGATATACTACTCCAACACTGTAATGGCGTATATAATCAAAATCAAATAGACAGATGGATGAAGGGATGCTTCCTCCTCTTCCCTAAAAATGTTAACCTCGGATTAGCCAATAACTAACGAGTTATAACTCTTACATCTGTTAGCGTCCAAGATATACCATGCCCTACAACAAAACTGCATAGAAAGCAAAATTGAGAACATACTTAGGAAGAACGAGAATGGCTTTCGGAAAAAATAGATCCAAGGCGTCACAAATTTGGACTATCTGTCGAATTCTTGAAGGTGTACGCGCAAAAAACCTAGAGGCAACAGTATTATTTGTCGACTTTACTAAGGCCTTTCATTCCATTCACAGAGGAAAGATGGAGCATATTCAAATTACCAACGGCCTACCGAAAGAAACCATCGCAGACATAATGATGCTCTAGAGAATCACCAAAGTAAAAGTTTGTTCTCCGGATGGAGACACAGACTACTTCGACTTTGTAGCAGGTGTACTGCAAGGAGACACACTAGCCCCATGCCTCTTTATCATCTGTGTAGACTACGTGCTTAGAACATGGATTGATAAAATCTAAGAAAATAATTCCAAGCTAACAAAAGAATGAAGCAGAAGGTACCAGACAAAAAATAAAAAATAAAAAAATTACCAATGCCGACTACGTCAATGACATAGCGCTTCTGGCAAATTCACCCGTCCAAGCCGAAACCCTCTACATAGTCTGGAACGAGCCACTGCAGGCATTGGCCTCCATATAAATGCACACAAAACAATATATATGCTTTAATCAAAGAGGTGACATATCCACACTAAACGGTACCACTCTGAAACTAGTTGACAAGTTCACCTACCGAGGAAACAGTGTCTCATCAACCTAGACAAACATCGAGACGTGACTAGCAAAAGCATGAACAGCTAAGATAGGCTATCGGTCATATGGAAGTCAGAGATGACCGATAAGATAAAACGCAGTTTCTTCCCAGCAGCGGTCGTGTCGATTCCGCTATATGGATGCACCACATGGACACTAACAAAACGGATGGAAAAAAAAGCTTGACGGCAAATACACAAGAATGTTGCGACTTACATTGAGAAAGTCATGGAGGCAGCACCCCAGAAAGCAGCGGCTGGACGGTCACCTACTACCCATCACGAAACAATCAAAATTAGACGAACCAGATTTGCGGTAAACTGCTGGAGAAATAGGGACGAGCTCTTAAGGGATGTACTCCAGTGGACCTCTTCACATGGACGAGCAAAGGTAGGATGACCTGCTCGAACCTACATAAAACAACTCTGTGCCGATATGAGATGTAGCCCTGAAGACCTACCGAAACCAATAGAAGATATGTTGGGGTGGACAGAGAGGGTGAGGGATATCTGTGCTGATTGCATGACATGATGATGATGATGATGATGATGATGATAACAACAATGTCTATTTTCATTCATTATTTTTCTATCCCTACGGTCCTGTCATTCTTGTCTTCCTTTTTCTTGATGTAACTCCGTTATGTTAGGAGCATATTACTAATTCAATATGCAAATTACAAAAGCTACTAAGTTGATGACCAAAATCCAAATATACAGAAATATATAACGCAATTTGTTTATACATCCATATCATTTTTAAATAATTTTTCTTACATCTGTATATTTTTCAATATATAAGGTTTTTTTCTCTCTTTGTTATCGGTCTCTAATCATCAATTTCGGTAATCCACAGAGAATTTTTAATGGAATTTCATTTTATTTTCACAGCATACTCGTGCAAAATTCTTTATAAGAAATGTGTATTTCAAATAGATCAAGTATTGATTATTCGATGCTTAACATCTTTTTTTCTTTTATTTTCAGTTTTTATCATTATTTATTTTTGAGTTCTTTTTTTATAAAACTGGTAATAGAAAAAAAGGGAAAAATTCCAAACCTTGTCCCCAAATTTTTCAGATTTCTTTCTCTATTATTTCACATTTACAATTGATATCATTTTCCCATCTCGTCATTTTTCATCAGTGGTTTTACTTAAATTGTTTTTGTCTTTCTTTCCCAAATGCAAATGTGACTTACATGCACACACACTCTCTCACACACGTGTCTATATATATATGTGTGTGTGTGTGTGTGTGTGTGTGTGTGTGTGTGTGTGTGTGTGTGTGTGTGTGTGTGTTTGTGTGTGTGTGCACGCGCGTGCGCACAATCGTATGCTCGTATAAACGGATCCAAGCAAGAATGAATGAATAAATGCATTTACACAAACACTCACCCCATCTCTCTTTCTCTTTCACTCTATCTCTGTCAATCCACTCTGACACATACTCAAGATAAAACAGTCATACACACGTACGCACACCCACGTGCACACATCCTGTACACACACACACACTCACACACACACACTATATATATATATATATATATATATATATATATATATATATATATATATATATATATTGCTGCTTATTTCGTCTAAGCTTATATCTTATGCTAATTTTTTTTCTCTGTTTATTTACTCAAGATTTTATTTTCATTTTTATTTTCCCATGGTTATATTTAATCTTCGCAATCTTCTCATTGAAATTCCATTCAATTCTCATCCCTTTTTTATGTTTTTTTGATCATTTTACTTTTTCTCACAGTTTTTAATCTTATATATTGGGGGAATCGGTCATAGTTATATTCCGAAAATATGATACAGTCACTAGGACAAAACACATTATGAATTCGAAGAAACCCTGTGATGAATTGAAGATAGGATACTGAGTAGATACCTTGAATAATACGGAGATTTGTTGTGAAAATCTATCTTTTTAGGATCAAAGTACATTTTTAAAATTCCATATATATATATATATATATATATATATAAGTTTTTTTTATATATGTACTCTCACATCATCTTCTTTCAAAGATTGACAAAAAGCTATCACTCTTATTACTATCGTTCCAGAATATATAAAGACATCTCCGTTAAATCACAAGTCATCGTTTTAAATCACTTTTTCAACTTTGCATCTTTTAAATACCTGTCTTGATTTGTCTGGAAATATTTTTTAATGAAAGGAGAGGGTAAAATGAATTCCAATTGTATTAAAAATGTGGGAATACAGTAATTTTTCACTTTCATAAATAATACCGTATATTGTATCATTTCAAGATGTGCTTCTGTTCAAAGACTTCAAACTGAAGTGTAACGTTGATACTAAATATACAAAAGAATAAGTTTTCCAATGAAATAAGAAGATGAAATGTTGATTTAGTTAGAAGTTCAATGTAGAAAAAAATGAATATATGGAAGAAATTTGAATTACTGATTACCATATTATAATTCCATATAAATGTTAATATAATTAGTCTTTAGTGAAAAAAATCTAATAATTTAATCTTTTGTTGATATAATCCCAGAAAATAATATATAGGTATGATAATCCAAGCGTATATGATATTCTTGTCATGCAAATAGAACATATTACAGGAAACATTCACAGTTAAAAATTCTGAAAACTAGATGAGAATTTTAAAGTCCCAACTTAAGCACAATCACTAATTTTCGTTTCCCGGGGCAACTAAAGAAAAGCACACTAGCAAAGGAGGTGTCACTTTATCAAGTGTCTATAGAAGCTATGCTTAAATTGAGAAAAACTGTTAAATCTAACAACAGATTGATCCTCCTGTATAACTTGATGAAGGTAAAAGGATGTTGAAAGGAAACAAAGATAACAATTATAAAATAATTTTTGAACTGCATCATACGTCATTAATATCTATAGGAAAAAATGTAAAACTTAATCATGTCGTAGACTCTGTTAAAAATAGTACAAATTATATCAGAAAGTATTGCTTAAATCACCGGCAGTTCTTGGATGTTTTGCAAGCACAGCAAACAGAACAAAATGATGTGCTATTCCAAATAAATGTACGCTGGTTAAGTTTAGAGCGAGTTTACAACAGGGTATAGAATTTGATGAATGAAATATTTTTAAAAAGATCGCTCAATATATGTTTAAAAAAATGGAGTTGCCTGTTTATTTCAGTGTGCGTGATTGTGTTATGAAACAACTAAGTAATTCTTATGCAGCTACTGTCTGTTTAACTTATACGATACAGACATACGCTGGAAGACGAACAAATCTTAAAAAAATAAACAACATAAAATATAAATGCTTACAAACAGAAGCAGAAAGAACGGCTAACTATATATATATATATATATATATATATGATTTTAGATTTTCCTTTTTACTTTACAGGGTGTCTGCCTGCAGACTGTGTATAGGAAATTAATAAAATGAAAAGCCTCCAGGCCACGGAATGAAAAAAAAAGCGACAACAAAAAACAAACAAACACACTAACAATAAAAAGTAAGTGCTTCTAAATTGCAATGCTAAACTCAAGTAGCAAGTTGGGAAATGAAAACAGAATGTTTATTGTTAAAACCCCGTGATAAAAAAATGACTAAGTATGAAGATTTACACTATGAAGACTATTTTTAAGTTTAAGGTAATTTTAAGAATAATCGCATGAATAAAATAAAATAAAAATCAGCCCAAACCCATCCAACTCGGTAATTGAGCTTTGGGCAAGAGAAGCCACAACAACGATATATAATCTCGATTTTTTTTTTTATTTTATAAAAATATAATAAAGTTTGTTTGCCTTTACAGCTGCCGGCTATTTCTAGGGATAAGACAGTCCTACATTAGAATTTTATATATGAATCTTGCATTAACTGAGAGTAGTACTCGTTTCCTTTCCTTCAATATTCGTCATAATATATTTAATGATAACATTGCCTCTTCATATTTGCAACCAATTAGATAATCATATTAAAGCTCTCACATTTTTGTGCAAATTTTATCCTGAGGGTAAATACAGACAGCTTTCTTACACAAATGTTTTAATTTAATTAATCGTCACCAAGTTTTAAGGCATTATATTTACGTGTATTTGTGTCTTGTAAATCTCTGAAAAGACCCGCATATTTGAAAAGACGTGCATTCATTTATTAGTGCAGTACAGGTGTTGATAACAGCATGCTTATCATTAAGGTTACTCAGGTGAATGTCTCTGGATTTACTATTAGGATATAAATAGTGATAATCATTTACAACTGCTACTGAAAAAGGGATTCAATAAAGGGAGTTATTTATTCGAAATGATACTTACTATTCTTCACGCGTAGTTTGAAAGAAAAAAATGTCATTGTTCCCATAAGTACTATTCAATTATTCAAAACTATTCCATCATCGTTTAAATATCTTATTATATCAGTATGGCTTGATACTAACGAAGAAAATAAGTATGTTGATTTCTAGGTTTGTGTAGCTTTCAGCAATATTTCTCTGTCTGTCTGTCTCTCTCTATCTCTCTCTCTATCTCTCTCTCTCTCTAGATATATATATATATATATATATATATATAAAGCACACAAGCAAGCATATACGCACTTAAACCAGCATGCATAAATACTCGTTATGTGATATTCCTAAAATTGTATTCGTATTTTTTTTGCAAGATTTCAGATTTCTACTAATTAGAGGTTTTCACTGATAATTTTTGTCTTTCATTATGCACGACTAATTCTGATCTTTTCATATACCATTTTCCTGTTTAATCAAAGTTTACTTACTTGCACAATTCCCAGTAGATCAACGTGCTCCACACATTCATACCAGTAATTATTTACTCATTGAGAGTTTTTCACATCAGTTTTAGCTGATGGTTTTTCACTGAAATTTGTGTGACAGCAAGTATCCTCAAGTCTCCAGGACTTTTCTCAGTATTCTGGACCTTCCCAAAAATGCTGCAGTTTGGATGGTCTCCACGCCTACTCCACCTTCCAAGTCCTCCAGTCCCTTTAATATTCCTTTGGTGACTGTAACAAAAGCACCAATCAGGATTTGTATAATTATCACCGTCATGTTCCATAGTCGTTGTTTTTTTTAGTTCCCAAGCAAAATCCAGGTACTTACCCTTCTTTTCACTTTTTTCCAGTTTTATTCCGTGGTTAGCCGGAACAGCGAAATCCAAAATTTTGCAAGTTCTATTTTTTGTTGATTTATAAGATCTGGTATTCTGGCCGAGATTAGGTGATCCGTCTCTATGTCAAAGTCCCATAGGAGTTTATGTGTGTCATTTTCTTGGACAGATGCTTTGTTGTGCATGTACCATTTGGTCGTATGGTCAAATTTAATTTTTTGGCACATCTCCCAGTGGATCACCTTGCTTACCCATTCGTGTCAAGTCTTATACTCCTTCTGTGCTAATTTGCTGCATTCGCTTATTATGTGATTGATGGTTTCGTCTATATCACGACATAACGTAAATTTGCTATTTTGTTGCGTCTTATCTATTCTCCCTTTGATATGATTGGCTCTTATGGCGTTGTTTTGTGCTGCTTTTAGGAGAGATTCTGTTTCTCTCTTAAAGTTTCCTTTTCTTAGCTACGTACAGGTTTTTTCTTGTGAGCTTTAGTTAATTAGTCGTTTTAAGCACACAAAGGTTTGTTTTTCTTCCCATTTTTGTTTCCTAGTTATTGCCATTCTGTTGGCCATCTTGTGGTCAGTATCATTTCTAATGCCTTTAATCACTCCTCCTTCAAGTTTTTCTATATACTCGTCGAATCCTTGTAACGATGTCTCACTACTGTCTTCAATGTTGGCTAGTCATCATACTCCCTCTTTTCTTGATACATATAATCTGTCAACGTCGTCTCCGGGATGCAGTGCCTTAGATATGGTCATTAGTTTTCTTGTTCTTTGGTCCATTTGCTTAAGTTCTTCCCTGCTCTACTTCAAAGAGGGTCTCGAATATCTCACATGGAAAACAACCCAGGTATGTATACCGTTGATAAGTTTTCTGCTAGATAACTTTGTCTCGAATAGCTTTCTAGTTCTGCAATATTCTCTGTTAATTTTTAAAAATTTCATCTCCAGTTGTTTGATGGTGTCAGCCTCCCAGATGCCCAAGTATGTGTCGGTTCCTTTTTCTCCGAGTATTCTAATCTTGTCTTGATTTGGCTGTTCCATGCCATCAGTCAGATGTAATCTACCACCTTTCATGACTAGCATGACACATTTTTCTCCGCCAAATGCAGTCCCTATGTCCTGGCTGTATATTTTAGCTGCGTGTATTAGAGTTTCTAGATATTTACTCCTCGCTAGCAAACCGCGAATTGTTCCCAGAGGAAACGAAAAGTTGCCGCAATGATCTAGAGGCACAGCAGAGTTATTTACATGGATCAGTACATCCTAGAAAAAAGCATAATTTACTCCCGCAAAGCTAGATAACATAGTGCCTCAAAATGTACAAAATATCACATGAAGACATGAACTTTAAGGAGAAAACTATGAAAACCTGGAGAGTGGAATTGACAGCAGAAGGAAGAAGCTTTACTGAAGCAAATATCCAAGTAGGGATTTTCCAAGGAGATGCAGTATCACCGTTACTATTCATAATTGCATTTATGCCACTTAACCACATAGTCAGAAAAGCCGGATCCAAACTTAGAAGATCCAAAGCAAATATGTTTCACCTAATGTACATGGATGACATCAAACTATTTGCAAAAAATGATATTTTCCCCTCTGGTCTTCCTCTCGTTAAGGATATGCTGATGTACGTAAAGTAACTTTGCTGTGCCTCTTGATTCCTTGCGGCATCCATTTTGTTCCTCAGGGAACAATATGACTAAAGAATTAGGACTCGAAAAAGGAGAGAAAGTGGTAATACATATACATTTACTATAAACGACACGAAAAAATATCAAACTGGAAAATACCAGGCCAAGATGGAATACATGGTTGCTGGTTTAAGAAATGCGTTTCCATTCACGACAGACTAGCACTAAAAATGAATACATACCTACCAGGAGCACACGTATCAGAATGGATGACCTAAGGTAGTACCACATTTATACCTAAGGACCCAAGCAAAGGAACTTTCCCAAACAACCACAGACCCATAACCTGCCTACCGATGATGTTGAAAATATTGACAGCACAAATAAGAGAACATATTTATTCCTCCCTAGCAAGTCACGGAATTTTCCCTGAAGTGGAAGGATGCCGTGAGCAATCAAGAAGCACAGCAGAGTTGCTTTACATAGATCAGCATATCCTAAACGAGAGCAAGACCGGACGGAAAAAAATCATTTTTGGCAAAACATTTGAAGTCATCTATGTACATTAGGTGATTGACCATTTTTAGGATCTATTAAATTTGTGTCCAGCACTACATTTTCTAAGTATGCGTTTAAGTGGCATCGCGGCAATTATGAATAGTAACGATGATAATGCATCTCCTTGAAATATACCTCTAAGGATAAGGGAGCCTTCGGGTCACCCTCGACTATGGTCGCTAACTTTACTTTTAACTTAAGGATATTTGCCTCAGCTAAGCTTCTTCCTCCTGCTGTCAATTCTAGTCTCCATGTTTTCATAGTTTTCTCCATAAGCTTCATGCCTTCATGTGATATTTTGTACATTTTGAGGCCGTATATTATCCAGCTTTGCGGAACCATATTATTGTGGTCAATCCAGGACATAGCTGTATTTTTCCGTCTGGTCTTGATCTCATTTAGGATGTGTTGATATATGTAAAGTGGCTTCTGGATCCTTTTCGGCAAACTTTTTTTCCTCAGGGAACAATCCACGGCTTTTTAGTGAGTAGAAAATCTCTTCCCATATTTGTGCTGTTAATATTTTTCACATCATGCGTAGGCAGGTTATGGGTCTGTAGTTGTTCGGAGCGGTTCCTTTGCTTGGGTCCCTTGGGATCAATGAGGTCTTTCCTTTGGTCATCCATTCGGGTACTTGTGCTTCTCAAAGGCATTTGTTAATATCAAGTAATGGTCTGACTTTCTGGTTTATTTCCTCAAGTTGTATTGTTATTTTTTTCCTGTTTGTATTACTTTTCTTTTTGTCTCTAGACGTTTCAGCGTTTTTCTTTTGTTAAATCATTTCGGCCTATTCTAGTAGATTTTTTTTTATCTGTGTTTCTAGTCGAATTTCCCCTCCTGGTCTTGCTTTTTTTCTTTTTTCTTTTTGAGAGGATCACAATTTACTCACAAACTAATTTCTCTCCTGCATAGATTAGTTCTTTTATTTCAGAGATTTCACTAAGTCATACAAATAAGAGGATGATAAGGAAAAAGAACAATTTCAGAGTAAAATATGGCAACCATGAGAACATAACTGAAAAGCCAAATGGATAAGCAGGATTGAAAAAGAGTTAGAAGGAATTGATGGACAGAAGGTTAAAATACACATTAATTTACATTGAGCAAAACTCAAAAAATGCCTAATTCGAAAACTACAGGCAGACGTAGATTTTAGCTCCAAACTTCATTTCCATTTACGACATATTAAAAAACGAACCCGAATTGATGAACAAAGAAAAAACACATTGATCTCGGAATACCCCTCTATGTAACCTCCCCAAACATCTACAGACCCATAATGTGCTGACCTAATAATGTGGAAAGTACTGACGAGATAAATGAGAAAAGATATGCTACTCGTTAATGAGCTACGGATTGTTCTCCGAGAAAAAGAAAGGATGACGTAAGAGGACCTGAGGCATAGAAGAGCAACAGCACATTGAAAAACGCATCCTTAAGAAGAGCTAGACAAGACGAAAAAATCTAGCTCTGGTCTGGAGGCGTATGACACGATCTCGCAATGATGTATAATAGACAGCTAATGCAGAAGATATCAGATGAAGTCGTAACCTTTATCAAGAATACCGTGGAAATGTGAAGAATAGAACGGACAGTAAGAGGGAAACATCATTGCTGAAGGAAATATCATCATCATCATGTCGTGCCACCAGCACGGATATCCCAGACCATCTCTCGTCACTTCTCCCTATCATTCATCGCCTCCGGCAGGTCTTCAGGGTTACATCCTGTGTCTTCACATAGCTGCTGTATGTAAGTTCGGGTTGGTGGTCCTGCTTTTGCTTGGCCATATGTGGGGGTCCATGGGAGTACATCACTTACGAGCTCGTTCTTGCTTCTCCAGCAGTGTCCTGCGTGTCTGGTTCGTCTAACTTGTATAGTTTTCGTGATGGGAGGCAAGTGGCCGTATAGTTGGTGTCTCGTGGGGTGTTGTCGCCAGGACTTGTTCAATATTGCTCTCAACATTCTTGTGTAGTTGCCGTCTAGCTTCTTCTCCAGCCGTTTAGTTAGCGTCTACAGGGAGATGGTCTATCACCAAAACTATTTGTAATAGCAATGATGCCACAAAACCACATACTCAGAAAATGCACAGGCGGACACAAAATTTTTCTTGTTCATTGGTTCATATATTTATGTTCATCTCTGGTCCGCTTCTAAAATGGTATCGAGTAACAAGCAGGACAGCCCAGGTATTTTTCTCTTTGTAAGGTTGCTACTATATAAAAAAAGTTAGTCAAATAAAGTTCATGGATGACATCAAACCGTTTGCTGAAAACGAAAAAGAATTGCAAACCATTTTAGAGGTAGTTAGAATATAACGTCATGATATAGGGATGGAATTCGACATAGAAATATGTGCCATGCTAGTAATGAAAAGCGGCATAACGATTCATGTAGATTCAAAAATAGAATAGACAGACACGAACATTCCGCTTTATTTCGTCTTTTTTTCTCTCTCTCTCACACGCACACATGCACACGGATATATATATATATATATATATATATATATATATATATATATATGTGCGTAATTTTTGGTGAACCTGATGACTTTCAAGGTGTAAAAAAATTCTACCAACGTAAGTTTTGACTTAGATGTCAGGGCGAAAAACTGAACCTTCACTACAGATCAAGGGAACTCTTACTAACTAATTTATACCGCTTATATTTCCTGTTGATTGCCACAGACATTTAAAAAAACAAAACAAAAAAGAAACAACACATAGATTATAATAAAATAATAAAGCTGTAAAATATATATATATGTGTGTGATATTGCGTTAATATAATCCAATATCACAGTCCGTTACCTACAGCCGATGCCCTGACTCTAAACGCGTACTGGAACATCACAGCACCAATGCTGCCAGTCAAACAAATACAGTATGATGATTTTTTTTCTGCTCTCATGGTTTATAGTAGATTGTGAACTCATGAGAAAGTACCTCTATTTTTAATATTTCATACATGTCAAATGTAATTCTGATTTTAAAAACAAAAAAAAAAAGAAAATATACTCTGAAACACATTTGAGAGTCGACTAATGTGCCAGGTATGAATCTTATCTAGATAATTAAGGTAAATAGTTTGTTATTGACCGATATGCCAGATGCGTGTGCGTGTGTGTGTGTGTGTGTATTTATCTAGCAGATTTTCTTAGACATGTTTATTGATAATTATACTTGTCTGTCATCTTTAATAAAACTTGCCCACAATATATATATATATATATATATAGGTGTATGGTGCGTACAGAATATTTAAATAAATAGATTTTCAGTTTTTTCTATTGAAATGTATTAAAATGTTTAGTAATTATATTCATTTAATGTATAGATAAGGAAAGATTTTACTGACTTGTTTCTTTTTTCTATTGAAAAATCCTATTTATGCCCCAAAATTCTAGAAATCTTTGCACCTGTGGGAGGAAAGTATTAAAAATTCTATTAGCGTGTTAAAATAGTTTGTTTTAAAATGTTTATATTCAATTAAAGAAAATGAAGCAAATGATCGAAAATTATCTTCATCAGGATGTTATCTTAATATTAAGATGTTATCGTTATAATGTAAATATGGCATTTCTATTTTACTCTTTTAGAAATTACCACATGAATATTCATTTTATATATATATATATATATATATATATATATATATATATATATATATTAGCGTGTGTGTGTGCTATATCAAGATAATAAACCACGTAATAATAATTTTAGATGTATGCCCTATTCTTTCTTACTAAGTGTTTAAAACTACGACAGATATGTTTGCTTTCCACTTTAGAATGGAAGCCTCCTTGGTATATTAATCATTAGAACATCATTATTAATTGCATTTAATTAAAAATGATCTGAGTTCGATCGTGTGAAAAATTAAAGACCCTTTTGACCGCGCATGAATGATTGATTATATAATTATAAGATTTTTTCCTGTGCGAACACTATCTAGATCTCTCTTTGAGTATAATTCCATAAAAGATTTCACTTATCCATTTAAGAAATATTTTGCTCCCTGGCTACAGATGAGTACTATAATACTATACCTATCGCTATCAGTAAATAGCAATTTAGATACCAAGTACTATAAACTTTCATTGGATATTTCGATTTCTGAATGGAATTGATTTCCCATTACACTGATCGTCATACATTTGAATGAATATACGGTGCTTTTTAAAATACAGGATTTATTTTCAAAGCATTAACATTTAAATTTGTGTCTTTTGCATGATTCCCTTTGAAGTTAACATTATGGAAAATTTATATGATATATAGAATGATGTGTGTCCAAGTAAAATGACACCAAAGACTTATTCTGAACTTCCACTTATTCAAAAGAATCGTTTCATATTTGCATGTCTTAACTTTGATGTATTCGCGGCTTCTGTTGCGATACGTTTCTTTTTTAACTTATGTTTATGGAATAACTTTTCATCTCTAATTACGTTGCATAGTTTTGAAATGGAACACCACAAACGAAACAGTGCGTTTAAAACTTTGCCATTTTTTCTTTCATTTGATAAACATAAAAAAATTTCAGAAGATGAAATATCGCATGTTCAGTAGCCCTGATCAAGGTTTAATATTCTAAAAAAAACGATACAATTAAGCAATTTGGCTAGCATAGTCATGAATGACTCAAAGGCTCCTCTTTCAATAGCTACTACACTGAGGTGTAGGTAGGGTGCTACTCATTCCCTTGATTGCTCCACTTTACTCTCAGTCCTTACCTAATAATGCTGAGTGCTAAGCAAGGCGGGATCAAGTACCATTTTTTGAGTCTTTGGTAGGACTCGACCCGGAATTGAACCCAGTTTCCCCGGACAATCGATAAGCACTCTATTCATTAGGCCAATGGTCCAGTACTCTAAACGGAATGTAAATAATTCAAACTTAAATAAAAATCATCCTGTGAAGAACTTGTGCGTTTATTTGTTGTTTTTTTTTTCTTTTTTTTTTGTTGTTGTTTTTTTTCTTTTTTTTTGGTTTTTTGTACATTTTCATTCGAGAAACTGCTAGTCCGAAATGTGTCAAAATAGGTTTCTGGTGAATAAATGGAATCATTAAGTTAATTGAGAAATGTTGCCTTACATATCTTCTATCACATTATCCCTAATGATCTTAGCGGGAACATTAATCCAACTTTTTCTGCACTGCACTCACGCTACACGTTTATATAACAAAAACCGAGTTTCGTTTATATTTTGCTGGCACTGAAGCTTAAATTGTGATGGGTACTTCTTCATAACCAGCAACAATGTCTGCTTAACTAAGTGTATTAGATTATCAAATATTATTATTATTACCTTTTCTCATAGAGTATACAGTTGTAATGCTTAAGTAATGTGGATTAAAGATATTTGTATGGTTCCTCCCTGATTAGCGTTCCTAAATCTTAAGCTTCATTAGTTTCATTGTAGGCCCACTCTATGTGTATTGACATTAAACATCCAGGGCAATATAGATTGCGGAACGAAGGATGATATTCATTGTTTGCACAAGGAGAGTGAGGAAAAATTCTATTTACAGAGATGAGACAAGATTATTTTACACCCCTATTTATTTTTAATCTAACAATCTAAACATTTCAAGAAAACTATATTCTTTAAAAGAAGAGGAGGTCCAGGTCATTTTATTGCTAAAGTCCTGGACTGCGATCTCGAAGTAAGTGAGTTCGAACTTCAGTTGCGCTATTATGTTCACTTTTGAACTCAATCTCTTGGGAAAAGGTCAGACCCCACTTGGTTTTGCTGGCTATGAGTTACTTAGTATCATTACTGTTCTTTTACGATGGTGTCTTAGGGATTTAATACAAAACCAAAGTTGATATACTATTAAAAAAGAAATCAAAGAGCGAATTTTAGCTTAGCAATCGTGATTATTCATGGTTTCTGTCATCTATTCTTTGATATCCAGCGTGTTTTGTTCGTCTTAATTAGATGGTTTGTGAGATGAGATGTATGTAGCCGTACAACTGCTATCTTGTGGAGTGTTGTTTCCATGATTTATTCAGAAGAGCTTGGAGCATTCTGGAGGAGTTCCAATCAATCTTTCCTCCATACATTTCATAAGTATCCATATGGAACATTCTAACATTAGTACTTAAATAGCCACGACTTGGAAAAAATAAAGTTTTTTTTTTATTTACAAACTCAAAAGCAACTTTTACTGATGAACTCTTTAACAGGAAAAAGCTAGAGTTGGCTGACCAGTAAATACTTAAAAAATCAACTTTATACGGACACTAGCCGCTGTCTAGAAGACCTTTCGAGTACGATAGACGATAAGGGTTGACAGCAAATAAAAAGGATAGAGTGATACCGAGAGGAAGTGTTAGATAGAGGAATAACTCAGCGTAATCAGGACATATTATTTGTAATTAATCTATCCATATCCATATTTACCCAACCCCTCCGCTCAGGCAGGATATGACACAAGGTCAATTTTTAAGCGAAGTTCAACAGGTTTGAATTCAGAGTTTTCCTTCTCATAGACTTGTTGCCTTATGAAAACTGAAGAACCTAGTCTGCCCTACTATTTATGCATAGCTGGAGGGAAAATAATTGGATTCATACCTTTCCCAAGGGTATTAGTATTACGTGAAATGCAATTAGTCTCGTCCAGGATTTGAACTTGTGTCGCCGTATCCATTTCCAACGACGATAACCGTTACATCACGGGCACCTCCACAAATTCATCTATAGTCAATCAGTTTCCCTTTAATACCCAGAACAGATCACATTTTCTGTGGTAGAATGTCCTCTGGACGATTTCATCAGCCTAAAAGTAATCAGAAAGCAGAACAGTTTATTACCGAGTAAATTCAAGTATTATTTCTGATTTATGAGATTGATAAATCTTTTATAGAAGGTTGATTTGGTCTTAATAATAGTCTATTCCAATTTGAAGTATGTTCGCTAGCATATTTAATATATTTTTTTAAAAATAAATATTCTTTATACATTAGAGCTCTGGGTGTACTAAATTTCTACCTATGACTCAAATCAGTGGAAATGATATACAATAATTGGTCTCAGGCAGTTCAAATGAAATGATTATTAACGCAATAATAAAAAACAAACTTCTTTTTCCACGTTTGTTGAGTTTAGTATATTATAGCGCAGGCATCCCCCCAACCGTTTGTTGAGCTCTTTCGTGAAGAATTTGCCTGTGCCACATACGCTGAAACAAAATTGGTTTTCTAACCGATCTCGTATATGTAAAATGATATACGTAAAAAATCCTTCACTTACGCAGAAAATGACAATGAGCCTTGAGTTAGATGTCCAACTGACGTAAAGTCAGCAGTTTTTCGAACCCAGCTTGAATGATCTCGTGGGTCCAGACACTGAAGTGATGTGATACAACAAAACTGTCTGTTGATGACACTATATATATATATATATATATATATATATATATATATACACTATCTTAGTGTTACAAGTTAACTGGCAATATTAAATTAAATACTTGAGACTAATTAGATAATTTGTTGAAGATTAAATAAAGTCTTTCGTTAAGGCAGTGTAGCAAAGATATGGAAGTGGGTCACGGTGACAATGTCGCTTAGGAATGTTTAATGACGGGATGAAACGGCCGATCATGGCTTTGAACTGGATTTTGACGGACGGGTTAGAAACAAACAAAATTCTATTTCATATTCTTATGTCAGCTGCGTGCGAATGTACATAAAATTACAGCTAAATGCCTGATATAAGGCCATTAACAATATTAAAATATTATCAGGTCGTTCACCAATCAAAGAAAAGCAGGGCGGAATCCCCCCCTGTCGCCTAAGAACTGTAATACAGGGCCATATATTTTGATTGGCTGTCCGGTAAAACACGGGCCTTGTGCTCTGGGACCATTGGTCCAGCGTTTCTATTGGCTGGCCAATCATAGCCATTTATTCAGGGGTATGGACCCCCATAAAAGAAGATTCCGAAAAGAGCAGAGGGAGATTAAAAGCTGGTTCTGCTGTGGGAGATTAAAAGCTGGTTCAGCAGTGACAGATTAAAAGCTGGTTCCGCAGACAGAAGACTTGGAGCCTTGACACCCTCTTCGTCACCACTGCCACTTTACCCAGAGTCCTCCACTTGACCATCCCAAGCAACAGTAGCTTGATTAAAACGGACTCGGGGCTAGCTGTTATCGCCAGTCAACTTATCACCGAACTGAAAGTGCTTGTTGTTGTTATTGTTGTACATGATTCTTTTTTTTATCATTGTATAATGAATAAATGTTATTTACAACTGATAACAAGCTTACCTGACATATTGAATTAGTTGACAAGCGAACATCACCAGTAAAGTTGGCTGTCTTCAGACCCAGCCTGAACCAAGAGACGTCCGTAACAGCTTTACTCCAACTTTTCCCGTGCGTCGAACAACGCAATGTGGACACGGAGATCTGGATAAGCGGTTCGACCCGAAACTTCGACATATAAGTGGCTCGCAGCGCGACATGCACTTATAGGACCACAATTGGCGTGCGACCCCACAATTAGTAGACAATCACAATTGGTGCCGTGCTGCCCTACAATAGCGGCGTATCACACACACACACAGGCACATACACACACACACGCACACACACATATATATATATATATATATATATATATATTGCTAAAAAAAACATTTTCTAGAATTATCCCAACATACTAGTTTTCTGTGGTTTATTTCTTTTATTATCTCGGAATTGATTTTATCTTGTCTAAATTATATTATGCCAAGAAGTTATTGAATTGTGTAGATTGTACCTTTTGGTACTTTCTTAATTTTTTCATTTGCAAACAGTTTTAAGATATCAGATATTTCTAATAATGTGCAAGCAATTTACCTGACATACAAGAATGGTCCTTGGAGAAATTGCAATTAATAGGCTTTCCACACTTACCAGATTTCGAGAAATAGAGCCTCTCAGACAGATGAGGTTTAGTGTCATATCTAGTACAATTTCCCTTTTATAAGCATACACTAATCATATTCTAAGCTCCACTGACAGAACCTGATTTGCTTTTATTTTCACCAAAACATTTATGGAAACTTTATCCGACCACCAACCACGTTAGACTTTATCTAAAGTAATTTTATCATTTTGATAATGATTATGTGGAACCATAGAGCTGTGTACCAGTCATTTATATGAGGAGTACTTGAGAAAAAGATGATTTGGTTGTTTTTTTTTCCAGCACATCATCGTCAATTGGTCTAATTATGCTAACAGACGTATATATATATAATGATCATTCTTTGAAGATTGTCTAGTCGAAAAAATCTAGTCTTACTAATGTCCCTTGTAGGTTTAAAGAGGATGTAGAGTTATCATAATTTTTTTACAGTCCTAACTCATCGGAACCTAAACATACCATTCGGATTGACTACCTTCAGGTCACCCATCTTGTAATATCTAAAATGGATTTCATTAGAATCAATACACTTCCCTTATATATATATATATATATATATATATATATATATATATATATATATATTGACCTCAGTAGTGGGTGACTCGAAAGCTCCCTTTTCAATAGCTACAACACTAAAATGTAAGGGAGGGTGTTACTCAATTCTCTGGATTGCTCCACTTTACCATTGATCCTTACCTTATAATGCTGAGTGTTAAGTATGGCTGCATCATTTACCATTTTGTGAGTCTTTCGTATGACTCGACCGGGGAATGTACCCAGATCTTCCGGACCATTGTGAAACGTTACCCCCTCCCCCCCACATTATCTCTGTCTTCCAACCATGTCTTCTTCTTAGCCGGCCGGTGATCAACTAGTGGCTGAGGGGGTAACGCACATTTCTTTACCTACACACAAGAATACGATCGAGGGAGACAGGAGAAAACAAAAAGACGAACAAACAAACACGAACAAAGCTTGGGGTTACCAAGAGCAGAGGAAGGTATTGCAACATTATATGCATGTGCGGACTATCGCTAGCGTGGGTTACTAGCGAAAATTCCACAATGCTACTGGAATCAGACATCTTGAGACTCTTCTTCACTGGACCCTATCTTATGCTGCCTCGTTTCTCTGCTCGGTGTCTGGTGTTGACTGCCCCTCCGTGGTCTCCAGCCGCAACTGCCTCCTCTCCTGTCCAACTACCAACTGCCTTCTGCTGCTTGTCCTTGCCTCCCTCTGGGTCGCGTCGTCAACTCTCGTTCGCGTCCCTTTACCACTTCCGGATAAGGCGAGATTTCAGGTCCAAGAATCCTTTGTCTGGTTTCGCGCCAAAACAGACTCGTCTGCTTTGGCGGCCTGCCCCCATAGTGCTACACCATTAGGGAACAATTTTCATAAGGTCAAAACACAGAATAGAGAATCTTCTCTGTAAAAAAAATATATGAGTGTGAAATATTTTTGTGGCCAATACGGACTTCCTTCTTTCTCACTCTCCCGTAGCTTTAGTTGTTCTCTTTGATAAGTGGTTGATTTTTATTTCAGTTTTTTCATACAGTTATTCTGGTGATTTTTCTATTTATTGTTAATGAACTGATTAATTTTTAGTTTGAAATCTGTTTATGGAATTTTAGTGTTCATTTTGAAAGTCTGTAGTAGTTTCTGGCAGTTTTATCCACGTCCTTTTTCATTTTCGCGAATGCTAACAGGGCTCAGAATCCTACAGAATATGATTGATTTCGTATTAAAGATCATGTTGCTAAGTTGATTAATTCGTGGATTTTCCGAATCTTTTATTTTTTAGTGCAATATTGTGATTTTGTCTTCATGGAGACGGTGACTTTTCTGGACCGACTGTTCTTGAATACGTCCAATGCCAAGGCTGTTAACACAGCAATGAAAATGTATGCCGTCCTTGTCAGTTACTTCATGTATTCATTGCTCACCTAGGTGAAAGGATTTCCCACATCTTTGTCATTTGATTCGTCTGTCAATATGTATTTTCAATCGGAATGGTGGTCTTTTGTAGTGAAATGCCTCCTCATATGTCATGGTTTTTTTTCTGTTCTTTGAACATTTTGACAAATCAAGTATAAAGCCAGATTGCTTCAATTGCCTCGGTAGAGTTTGGGAGATGATTGATTGGTATATATACTAAAGTCCATTTTAATTTCCATTGCTGAGCTCCTCTATAGGAATACTGAATGTTTTAATTGTGCTTAACTTTTTCCTCAAAGGGGATTTTGTACTATTCTAAATACACAGTCATAGACAGAGTGGTGTGGGCATGATAATAATTTTGTAACATCTCTGAGAGCTAGCTTTAGTCTTTTCAGTGACAGTAGGCCTTCAATTACTTCAATATGCAGACTTTCCATGAGAGACGTGCCGAAATACTATTCCTTTATGGTGGATTTTTTCTAATTTTTTGAATAATAAATGTCTTGTAGCACGACAGATTAAGCCACCATTGACAGGTTTTAACCTCGAAATTGTTCGATAAAGTTTGATAGGTGATTTTCATTAAGGTCCGTAATCGATGAGGGCGATCACTATGAGTAGGTTGATTGTCTCTTTACATTTTTGTCTTAAATAATTTACGTGGAGAATTTAAAAAAAAATACTTATCAAATATAATGTCCGAAAATTTATATTGATCTTTAAGGGGTATTTTTCCTATTCAACTTTATACTGATCACTGTGCCTTCTGCAGGGGTTTCAGGAATCCATACTTTTCATCTTGGTTTGGGAAAATGTTGAAACATATCATTCAGTCCATTCCCCGATCATGGTTGTAATTTGCTGTATGACGAATATGTTTTTGATGAGGGGATATTTGAACATCGTCCATGTCCAGTGAGATATTGATTCTAGGAATAAGTTATTTAATAATGTTACTTATTTTAATTTGGTAGTCGTTTACGAAGAGGATGACCTCTCGAGGCAAACCGTTTTCCCGTTCTTTTAAGTCGTAGAATGCCGTTTCTGCACGTAAAACTCATATTGTGAGTTTCTTGCAGGTCTTCAATGAAGAGATGCATTCTCAATTTGAATCTGAGATTTTGAACATCTCTTCTCTTCAAATTCAATACTTCTATGTTTTATCATGTCGTTTCCAGATAAAAGAAGACTGCAATTAAGAGTTCTGTTTTAATGAATGTCGCTCTTATGAAGGTTTCTTGTCGGATTTAATGGTCAGTCTATCTTTTGTTCTTGAAACCTGATTGTAATTTATATATTTTGTCATCCTTTCAATTACTTTCAATTAAAAACCTGTTAAGACTGTTGGACGATGATTTGATGAATTTAATAGACCAGTTTTAGGTATATGGGTGTTTGCTTGATCGTTAAAGTCTTTTCCTAGTTTGAATATTGGTTTTAGCTTGTCTTGTTTCTGAAGGTTTGGAAAGGTTCCATTGAACCATATCTTTATATACATATCGAGAAGATACTCAGAGGATACTTGAGGAAGTTGTTTTAATAATCATATTAAGCTGATCGTTGAGACAAACTACGGTATTATATGTTTTGGTGGTTGATTCGTTCAGTTCTCCTTCTGTGAATGGTTTTTGCATTTTGTTTAAATTATCTTACCATTCTTTTTTTTTCTTTGATTGACGTGTGGTTTAACTTCAACGACCATTTTTTCACATATAAATCTGTTGTTTGTATCTTAGTTTTTAAAATATTTCTTTTACTGTTTTTGTTGCTATGGAACGGCTGTTTTGCAGTTTTTCTTGACGTATCCTCCATTCATCTCGGTGGACGTATTGGGGATCTATGAGATTTGCTTATGGAGCGATAGATTTAGTTGGAGAATATTTTTATTTCCCTGTTTGTTTCATCGTTCGATTGAGATTTAATTGTTTTTTGTGTATTCTTGAGCTCCATATTAAGCTTCTCACTTGTGTTTTTTGGACATTTAGCCATCCGTTTGTACCCAACTGTAAAATCTCTGGGTATTTGTTTTCTTATTTATATATATATATATATATATATATATATATATATATATATATATATATATATATATATTATTTTATTGGTCCGAAGGTACACAACAAAAACAATTACCGACGCACGAACAATTACCAACGCGGACAACGCCGATGACATAGCTCTTCTGGCAAATTCACTCGCCCAAGCCGAAACCCATCTACATTGTCTGAAACGAGCAGAGGCACGCATAGGCTCCCATGTCATTGCACACCAGACGGAATATATGTGCATTAATCAAAGGGGCGACATCTCTGCACTAAACGGTAGCTCTCTGAAACTAGTAGACAAGTTCCCCTTCCTAGGTAGTTGTGTCTCATCAACCTAGACAGACATCAGCACGTGACTAGCAAAAGAATGGACAGCTACGAGAGAATATCGGTCATATTTAAGTCAGACATAACCGATAAAATAAAGCGCAGTTTCTTTAAAGCAGCGGTCGTGTCGATGCTGCTATATGGATGCACTAAGTAAATGAATGGAGAAAAAGCTTGACGGCAACTATACAAGAATGCTGCGAGCAATATTGAACAAGTCATGGAGGCAACACCCTACAAAGCAGCAGGTGTACAGTCCTCTACCATCCATCACGAAAACTATCAAAGTTAGATGAACCAGACATTTGGGGCACTGTTGGAGAAGAAGGGACGAGCTCATAAGTGATGTACTCCAGTGGACCCCTTCACATGGATTAGCAAAGTCAGTCGACAAACTAGAACCTACGTACAGCAGCCCTGTGCC
Source organism: Sepioteuthis lessoniana (assembly GCA_963585895.1). NCBI lineage: Eukaryota > Metazoa > Mollusca > Cephalopoda > Myopsida > Loliginidae > Sepioteuthis > Sepioteuthis lessoniana. Next base: position 140,466,407 of record OY757904.1, read on the forward strand.
GATACGGGATGTAACCCAGAAGACCTGCTGGAGGCAATGGACGATAGGGAGAGATTCCGACGGTGGGTCAAGTATATGCATGCTAATGGCATGACGTGATGATGATGATGATGATGATGATGATGATGATGTAATTTGTGTGAAACTGGCATATGATTGAATTCTCATATAGGACTCGACTATCTTTTTTGCTTCTGTGAAGGATATATATTTTGTGTTTTATTTGCATTGTTATTTTTCCCTCCTGTATATTTCACATATTTTTAGAACGGATAATCGTTCTAATAGAAATTTACACATCTCTCCTCTTTTTAGCATTTCTCTTCAGCATGCGCTCGATTTTTATCTACACTTGCCACACACTTGTAACCCTCTGCATGTATCCTTGCGCTATCCGAGGTTCTTGGATTAGAAGCACCCTAAGTGGGCTGGTATGTTAAGTTCCACCTTTTCAATTGTAAAACCAATTAGTATTTAGTTGGGAAGTTTTAGCAAGTTTAATGCAAGTGTATAGGTTATAATTAACTTTTAATGCATCGTTATAATTAATACTTCTAATGCTGATTCTTTAGTGTTCAATGGCACTCTGCTTATACAATACTATTCTGAATCTGCATGATGAAATGAATGGTCATAGGTTCCACGAGCATACATGAGACACTGGAGCGGAAACTGGAGTGTTTAACAAATTCTTAAGATAATAAGAAAAACAACCTCAAAGTTGGAAAAGTAATTTATTTAAACTTGATTATTAGCTTCATGGAGACTATGAAAAGCAACAAGGGCTGGCATGTGGTTTCGACTGTTTGTTAGATGCAATGGTTCTGTAGAAAATTTACGACATTGCATAAAAGAAAAATAAACAGCGTTCTGAGTTTAGCAAATCTTTCTCTGGGGACTATTACGTGGATGATTTAGGGTATGAATTTTTTTCCAATAAAAATCTAAAGAAGACATTCTTGTCAATACAATTGCCTCCTGGAGAAGGGACCTAATGAAAAAAAAAATCCCTATAAAAATGGTGACACTTGATGGCTGAATTGCGTTTAAAAAGATGCAGATTCCTGTAGAAACACAACAAAATTCATGAATGTTATTCTCATTGGAAAAATGATAATCATCACTTATTTTCCTGTTCAAGAATTTAAGACAATGGAATAGTTTGTCTTTTAAAAGACAATGCATTATTTCTAATTTCTGAAGCTATTTTGCAATTATTACAAAACGGAAAAAATGTTCAAAAATAATAATTCTAATTCCCTGATATACATTTATCCAGCAATTAAAGCTAAGATTCAGATTGAAAAAAAAAAAGATACCGTTGTATATATATATATATATATATATATATATATATATATATATATATATATATATATATTTTAAGTATATTGTGAATTGAATTACCATGACCAGAAAATCCGGCGCACATTTACGCATGACATACGGAAACACTGGACAGCTGTTTCAGACATATCAGGTCTCATCAGCAATGTATACCGTGATCTCCACCACTGGAGATCGAACCAGCGACCGCAGAGCCGAAACTCTATAACTGAGCCAACAGTTTATATCACACACAAGTGACGCCAAATTATCTGCTGATGAGGCCTAATAAGGTCGAAACAGCTCTCCAGTGTTTCCGTACGTCGTGCGTAAATGTTCGCCGGAATAAAGATACCGTTGTTTGTTTTAATGTTGTGACATCCGATTAAAAGAATAAAATGAAATAAAATAATAGATAAACGTATAAATACCGGGCTGAAACGTAGAATCAAATGTTCCGACTAGAGTATTGTCGTAGGAAATGGACTCGGCGATATGAATTCAAATCCTGGACGAGACTGGTTGCATTTCACATAGCACTAATACCCTTGGGAAAGGTACGAATCCAATTATTCTCCCTCCAGCTATGGGTAAATAGTAGGGCAGACTAGGTTCTTCAGCCTTGGCGAGGCAACAAGTCTAGAAGGAAAACTCTGAATTCAAACCTGTTAAACTCCGTTTAAAAATGACCTTGTGCCATATCCTGCCCGAACGGAGGGTTTGGTTAAATATGAGTATTGTTTTTGAAAATGCATATGAATGTTGTTTATAACGCATTTTGCTGGTGACAAAAATTCAGTCAATTTGGAATATTTTCTTTTGTATTTTATAGAATGATACAGTAGACATATCGCTTTTATTAATCAACATGTTCATGACTATTAAAGAGCATACTGTAATTAACTACACATAAGCCGTAATATTTTTTCCATATTTTTTAGCACAAAATGTTGAGGAAACGATTCTTCACAAAAGCTGTATAAATAATTTTATGAGTAGCAATATGCCTCGCTTTATTCCTGACTGATTAACCGAAAGCAAATTATATCTATTATTCATACTAATGTGTTTTTCACCTTTACAGAGAAATATCCATTTTTGTATGTTTGCCAATAATTTCTTTCTTATGTGAGTATACTTAGGGGTGAATGTCAAACATGAGTGCATCTTATAGACAAATAAGTATGGTATTAAAAATATCTTAAAGTACATGAATTCAATTAACAAGATTTTACTCTCTGAATGTTGTATGAATAAAGTCAGAAATTGATCTATTATATCTCTGTGTCAGTGAAATCCATATAACCTATCTCAGTGGAATAAGTTGAAGTGACATCACTGGAGGGAAAGAAATAAGAGGTGTTCAATTTTGTTAGATATTAGGTCTGTTAGAAAGTATCGATAATGATTTTGTATTAACCACGAACCACGACTGAAATACACAATCCAGAAAATTTTAATTTTCTTTAAAATACACAACCAATTATTCAATACCTTTATTTCAATTTATTTTTCCCAGGTCGAAGTGTTACATAGCCATAATCTACGAAAACGTGAAATGTACATATGTTCATAAAATGTTCATAGGCATAGGAATCCAAAAAACACGAAATTGGTTGAGGTACGTTTAAGGTTTTCTTACATGAGGAGAGAGAGACAAAATTTCTTTCTACGCTGACTGTTCGTACATCGTCAGCTCTCAACTCACTGACTCAACCAACGCGTGGGCATCCCGTAGACCCAAACTAGTCTCACCTCGGCGAGCTCCGAAAATGAACTCGCCCCGTCTAAGTCCAAATTTCAACTAACTGTTGTTTTTTTTTCAAATCCCCAAATCCTCTGCCCATCGCTTCCGGGCACGACGTCATTCACATCTCCAGTCCCATTTCCTACCTGGGTTTTTTATTGTGACATCTGAGATTGTCACATCCTCCCTGCGCGCGTGAACACTTGCACTCAATGTGTGCAACTAACTAACCCATGTACTAAGCCGAAAGATTCTCAGCCTTACTAAACCGAAATATAAGATATACAAAACGGAAATTGATAATATAAAAAAAATCCTTCCGAAATTATATAACAGAAGTGTCTTTTAATTTCCATATGGTGTGTCGATATATCCCCTATTGTTGATTCTATTTCGTAAATTTCATTCGTATTTTCGCAGATAATTTATCTTTCATCGACATTGAATAACAAGAAATTATTGAAACTGTTTTTTTTTTTAAGTGAGATGTAAAGTCAGGTGAAATATGATTAGGATGATCCTGATAATCGTCTGAAACGGAATGAGAACCACAGTTTCCTTCCTTAACTAATAAAATCATAAGAAGACTATGCTGCATGATCAGTCTTCGTGGCATGACTTGGAAAAAGTAGGTTACTAGGTATTATCAATCTCCTCTCAAAATATCAAGTTCCACGTTTTACAGAGTTTCCTTGAACCATCTGCAAGGAATTGATCTGACTCAAATACAGAAAAAATACATACAAGCAAACTGTGTCCAGTATATGATTATAAACTGCATCCACACGTGAGGCATTGATTCCCAAGCCATGAGAAATATTGACTGCTATTTTAGTGTTATTACTCCCAGGTCAACTCTAACCCTGTTTGTGTAAAATCTATGTACCAAGTGGATCTTTATAAAATCATTCGTATTACATAGAGTTACTTGATGTCATATCACTCTGCGATTTTTTATATTTGATGGTGAAATGTAAAAAGAGTTAAACTAATAAATGAATAAGACTATTAATTAAAGATTAACATTTATGATCTCACATTGATCAGAATTTAGTTTTACGAAAAATGTGAAATCTCTGTTGTATGTATTCTTGTCGAGGGGCTTTTCATGTGCTCAAAGAAAGCCTTGATTTCTCTCCACTGGACCAGTCTCTCTAAAAAAGGTAATTAATTTTGAAATATGAGTTAATTTTCCATATCTAGAAAGATACACAAGGAAACGACAAGGATCAATAAGATTTCTGGTGGCAGGAACTGCCCGAACCATTGTGAAGAGAGGATGGAAATGTCTTAATAACTCCTATTTTACTCATGAATACATTAGTCATGGTGGATAGTACCGATTTGAATCTAGGATTTCTTTTCTTGAAGAACGATTTATAAACAAGGCTAGATAGCTATTAGAAAATAATTAAAATGTATCTGCATTACTTACACCATATCTCATTCTTTATCAGAATACAAAAAAAACCGTAATATATTTGTTTTATGATTTTTTATATATATAATTAATTACTGTTGCATATATCAGTTAAACATTTTGAAACACGTCTGTAATAAACGACACACACACACACACACACACACACACACACACACACACACACACACACACACACACACACACACACACAAACAAACATATATATATATATATATATATATATATATATATATATATATATATATATATATTTCTCTGTTTTTAACAGATGATCTTACTTTTCACTTTATAAGTTACGGATTCCATTGCTATAACGTTTGTGCCTATGTTTACTTTAAATTGGCGGCTAATTAAATGTGGTAGATCTATATTAAGTATTTTCCCTGAGTTCTCAACAAATAAAACACAGAAAGGTTAATTTGATGTAAATACGCATATGTTTTCCCGTTTTCGGAAAATTACTAGGTCACAACTAATTTATCATAAGGAGTCCATGTTGTCTTTCTCTGGGACCCTATCAAACTAAAACACCATTTTTTTGTGTGTTTTCCCTTAAACAGCATACACTATTTTCAGTCAATGGTCCATTTCATTTACGAGTCTCTCTACATGAAAATTTTCTTTTAAATATATACGGCTAGATTCGAGGTTCTGTGACACCCGATTGCCCTTATCAAAGGAGGATTGTCATGTTTGTGATTTTTTTCGAATGGAAATCCATCCAATAAAAAAATGCCAACCAAAGAAATCGTTGACATAATCTTTCAAAGAGATAATCATTTGCTCAAAATATATGCGTTCAGTTAATTAATTGAAAATTCTATATGTACATTTAAATCAAGGCAATCTGTTCCAAATTTGCATAAATTGTAAATGCTGTGATTAACGCAGTAAACCCATTCTGAATAATAATCTGTCACCTGAGCGAAGAATATGCTGGTTGTATCCATTATTGCAAAGTAAGAGACTCTAAGATAGTGGTATACTGCGTAGGATACTAAACTACCACGGATGATAAGAATCCAGGTATGAAGAATAGCTATTCATTGCTATTGTTACCAGCTATTGTTACCAGCTCCACTCTATTGTATTGGAATTATCTTTTGAATAAAGAGAACGTATAATCTATTTGATTCTGTGACTTATTCTGATAGGTTTGGCTTGCCAATTTACAAAAGTGATAAAAAAAGATAATTCAAGAAATGAAATTTCGCAAAGGAAATACACAATCGAATAGAGCTAATATTTCATTTAGAATAAGTGAAAAAAAGTGACTCAAAGATTCATCTCATGGAGATATTTAACCAACACCTGCAAGGGCAGGATACGACACAAAGTCGTAGTTTTCCCTTTCCATTTCCTACGATGAAAACAGTAATGTGAAACACGCTTCAAAGAAAGATTCTACAAATGTAAACTAGTTAAAAAAATAAACAAAAGCAAAAGCTATAAAATGGGTTGACAAAGACTGTTCTATATATATATATATATATATATATATATATATATATATATATATATATAATACAGTGTTGGTTGTTACTAAATTACTTTGTGAGTTTGTGTCGAACCAAGTGCAATATGATATAGAGTGTGCTCAATATCTAGGATAGAGATATTACATAATAATAATAATAATAATAATAATACTAATAATAATATATATATATATATATATATATATTTATATATTTAATACATGGAATAATTCAAATATACATATCTAATATATATTTATTTATTATTACAATATATATATATATATATATATATATATATATACGAACACACACACACAGTTATGCATGTTCCTCAACGTTTTACTCTGTCGCAAGATTTACGTACCTGCCATCTTTTCACTTATATTTTCAGTTAGTGATCTACTGTAACGGCCATGTCTACTTTATAAGAAATTCTCTATTCCTTGTTCCAGAATTTCGATAAATGGAAAAATACAGTGTGCTTTGCTATAGATCTGCATTGCAATTACCAAAACTCTTAAGGTAAAATCAACCAATAAGTGTAGATAAGATTTTTACTGTTTGGCAAAGGTGGGTTAATATTTCTTTAAGTTATAAAAAACTGTTCTAGGATATTTATTTTATAAAGATACCACCTTTGTACTATTGACATCAACACAGATAGAATATGTCTTCATATTCTTTCCTTATATTGTATGACTGAAGGCAGACTGGGTTCTTCAGCCTTGGTGAGGCAACTTGTGTAGGAGAAGTAAAACTCTTAATTCAGACCAGTTAAACTCCGCTTAAAAATTGACCTAGTGTCATATCTTACCCAAGCAGATGGGTTGGGAAATATCTATATTTTATGACTGAGCATTGATAGAACGTATCTTTAAAGGGCGTACCAAGCATAGAGGTAAAAATTATGCTTGCAAATCAGCAGGTGATGTAGTGACGTTTATACTTGTGAGCGCTCAATATATTCGTTTACAATGTTTATCGTTGTAGATATAAATATTTGAACTCATACCATGTTGTGATAAAATGTTATGCAAGCTAACAGGCAATTACAGCTATTTTATGTGTCGATATTTAGTATTTAGTTCAATCTTGTGTTCGTCCTGTACAAAGCGATGCTTATTTGACTATAACCATGCTTAGTAGTGTCATCAATTCATTCCCTATGGACATGCATATTGTGCGGCCATCTTCAAGACTCTGCTATGAAAATCTATAGATCTAATGTACTATAATCACGGAAAACGCTCTTTCATTGGAAAATCTTCTTACGAGTAAATAATAGTTTGTTTTAATCATGCCAATAATATGACTGATTTTAAATAATATTTATCATAAATAACGATCATGAATGAATTGCAGATTATTAAAACAATATTTGCTTTAAGACAGAAACCGTAAAAAGCAAATTAAATCGTAATATGACATCGTCAAAGTAATATAGTACTTTTTACAATGTTGAGAAAAGTGCAATTATATGGCAACACATATTTGATATTTACGCTTCTTTATTGCATCTCTGAGATCAGAAAAGAACAAAGTGAAAATTAATGGTCCGACCTTGAAACACTCTATTAGACACCTCATTCTAACACGGTTCGCCCCCATTCGAAATAATCATTTGTTGTATTCTTCTAGGATAAAAGAAGACTTATACGAGTGAATCATCACGGAAACCAGCAGCCATACATTCACTATTAGCAGTCAATGGTCGGGACAGTCAGATAGAATAATCAAGAAAATGACAAACACAAGTTATGAATTATTTAGACATTCATCAGTAACATTCAAATGAGCTGTACATTTGCTGAATAAATGTTTATAAGCTGACTGAAAAATATCCAAATAAGCTGATTCTTTCACATTGTAGGATAGTATCTCCTGACCTCTATGTCAGTAATGGCTAACAATCCGATTGAGATGTAAAAACAAAAAAAACAAAAATTAGATTAGCACCAGGATCTCGTAGATTTATTCTCTTTTTGTGGTAATGTAATCAGGAAGAAATGGATAGCCAGTAACACAAGCGTGGAATAAGATTTTTTCTTTTTTTTTTTTTTTTTTTGGTGGGGTGGACTGGAATCTTTTTGTAACTTAAAGTCGTTCCTTGTTCTTTATTCATTTTTGCCTTTTATGCTCCTCATTCCCGAAAAAAGAAAGGGTTCAAATCACGGAACCCGACAAGCACACACACACACACACACACACACACACACACACACACACACACACACACACACACACACACACACACACACACACACACACACACACTATTGTAACTTGAGAAACGAACAACTTTTAAAGATTATTTTTCACCTGAAAAACAAAATGTCGTTCATTGCACAATGTATAATAGTGTCACGTGATGTCCCACTGAGACGATTGAAATATGATTACTACTGTCTTCCTGTTGGGATTAACAGTGGCAAGCCGTCGGAGAATGACCGTTAAGGCATGATAGTAAATTAAGGCAAGCTATCTGTACTCAGTAACCTGACTTGGGTGACATATAGTAGCCCTAACGGATCGCCTGGCCAGGGGGAAAGGAGAAAGAAGCCAAATGATTGGCTGGGATCCCAAAACGGAAGCGGGGACTCCTTCCTTTCAGCAGAAATAGATAGTAAGAAAGTCAGTCGTTGGACAGGGTTCGTAGGAGACAGAACCAAAGCCAAGTACTCCGGGTAAAAGAAGACGAAGAAATTCTGCGAGACACGAAGAAGCCATTTTCTTCAAGCCAGTGTTAAAAATATGATAAAGTCTCTTAGCCCGTAAAAGAAGAAAGATTCTCCACAGGAACTCCATCAAAGAAAAATGATAAGTAAACTTTGGGACCATTTCTCCTTATACCCAATTTTATGTACCCTCTCTCTCTCTCTCTCTCTCTCTCTCTCTCTCAATTTGAAGAAAAACGAAAGAAAAGAAAAGAAGAAAAACATTTATGTTCTTGGACTGTTCAAATATTATATATTTGACACTTTGAAGGTGTATACAATTGTAGTAAAAGATTCATGTATTTTAATGTTCCCACGTGGTCTAAGTTGTTATTTGTGGCGTCTGCTTCGAATTTGTTACTTCATGCTTCATTTTTAGCTTCTGTTTGCCTTATGTTATCTTGCTTAAACTTGTCCTATAAATTCCTTTAAAATATCACACGGGAAACCGGAGTTGCCGACTACTACAATATAATATTATTACGTCTCAACCTAGAGGTCCATATCTTCCATTGTCTAGGGGAGGAAGGAAAGTGACCTGGTGGGTGTGTGGATAGTGTGAAATTTGGAACCCCTTGCCAGCGGCGGTCAGTCTAGCCCTAAATTAATCCCTCACATAATATGCAAGTTCTTATATGCCTGAGAAAAAAACTCTGAACGAGGAATTATTCAATAAGGGATCAAGTGCCAACCTGGCCCGTCTTCACACGTGCGAAAATAAAACCCCGTTTTGGGATTTTAAAGAATTTGCCGTCACAATAGCATAACCAAAATTTAATGTGCTGTCTCCGTGACACACATACAAGTCGGCTGTAACTGTAGAATAAGCATCTCCACTGAGAGGTAAAACCCCAGCCAGCAAGTGCCCTGGATACGACACGAAATCATCTGATTTTTAGGCTCCAGTTTTGGAGCTCTGGAGAATGGTGAATACCCCTTTATTGCCAATAGTCCCCGGTACATCTGCCAGCGTTCAATCTAATCGTCAAATAGAACCCTTTGATATTTTAATTGTCTGTAAACAAATCACTGATGATTTATTGAATTGTTAGTGACACGTAAAAATACTTGAAACAATATAACTGTGTGAAAACAAATAAGTAACATCGAATAGAATTATTAGTGTCGATTAGCAATACTTAACACTCTTTAACGGTGTGTTTAAATTAATTAATAGTGATACTTGGCGATGCGTGAAACCATTTTACTCCGTGGAAATACAGCTGATGTTAAGTAACAATATTAAAACCCTTTAAGTGATTCCAAATAGACGATTAATACTAAATAGAACTATTCAAGTAATAATATTTGAACCATTTAACTCTGTGCAAATAATAATTATACTTCTGTGCTAACATTTTTGGTCTGACTCATTTACCATATCCCGATACGTATATGTGAAATGTACATTGAATGATCATAACACATATATATAGAACATAGGAATCCCGAAACACGAAAAACACTTACGACTTCTTAGTTCAGGTACAAAGTTTAAAGGTTCTTCGACATAAGGAGAGAGATACACATTCTTTCTATTCTGGCCTTTCCATCTGAAACACGTGTGGCACCCGCCACAAGGCCACTGGCCTGGCCTCGGTGAACAAGCGAAAGCTAGCCGTCTTCTCTCGAGGCAGAACTCAACTGACTGATTTTTTCAAAATCCCCCAAAATCCTCCGCGCGTGCTTCCGGTGCATAACGTCATTCACATCCCCTGGTCCTGGGATTTTTATTTTGACATCTGTGAACGACACATCCTCCCCGCACGCGCGTCAACACCTGTGCTCAAGTTTGCACTTAACTAACCCATGTGCTGAGCCGAAACGTTCGCCGCCTAACTAAACCCAAAGGCATAAAACGAAATCCCTCGGCCATTATATTACATCATTTAAATGATATTACCAACAAATTGTTGACTTACGAATCATATGCTTAGCCATTTAACTGAATGCAAACAAATGAGCTCTGGTTGGCTTAAAAATGGTATCAACAAACCATGCGTTTACAAATCATATGTTTAGAGATAATTTGGCTTTAAATGACCTAAATGGTTGATATGCCATAAAACCTCTCTTAGTCTAACCTAACGGTGGTACAGTGGCAAAATTCCTAGACTGTGACATGGTAGTTAGCGATTTTAAAATTCAATCACGAAACCTCCTAGTAATACCTTTTGGAAAGTTCTGTACCCTCTTATATCTCGCCCAGCAAATGGGTTAAATAATATAACTACATTTTTCCAACAAGGGAGGCTTTGGTATTAAATAAGCCACGAAGTTTGACATGCCATTAAACAAAATAAGCAAACCAAAAGTTAGGTGTTGTTCATAACACGCAATATATGTGCTTTTTGCATTCAAATTAGGGATCGTTGTTTGTGCACCTATTTACGGAATATATGATGGTTCACCGAACACCCAAAATGCTCACTCCGGCTTTGAGTGGATGAAACTTTAATAGTGACCGCAGAATGAGCCGTCCTGGCTGATAGATCGAGCACATCATATTAATGAAAGAAAGTTTAATCTCAGTCAACTCGTATTTCTTTCGGCTGCTGGATTTTATTTTTGATAACTTATCTACTTACACCTCGGTAAGTACATTTCTACAAAATAACCAATCTGTTGTTTATTTATCAACTATCCAATTAACTTTGAATATGCTGGGAGGAAACCAATGGGCTTGTAATAAGAAGCATAAAAGTTGAATTGATAAGAATAATAATTTCTTTTAAATCATGATTGATTTCATATATGAAAGTTACTTTTAATCAATTTCCCTATGTCAACGTTTTTCGATAACTGCGTTTGAAATTATCGGCAAGAGTATAATCGAATTAATCCATAGAAGCCGTCAAAGCAACAGCAACGCCTTCATAGAAAGCAACAGGAAGCAACAGGAAATCATGTAATCGTATATCTGCACCTAATAACTCGATGGGAAATTTGATAAGTTCACATAAAAATCTACAACCCACATACACACGGAAGCAAAGAAACGTTTAAGAAAATCATTAGTTCCTGAAAAAATGAATGAATTGATTTATAAATATTAATAAGATGATTCAATATTACAAATGAAAAGGCTCCCCATGTTATACCATTTAAAAGAATCAGTGAAAATAATCAGATTTAAATAATCAAAAATAATCAGATTTAAATAACCAAAAATAAAAAAAAAATTCCATTCATCCCTTACTCTCTCACTAGGCCCATAAGCTTTTTAGCAGGTTGATATATACAAAATTATGTAAATCTTATATTTCGTGCATGAGATGAAAGAAAGAAAGAAAAAAAAAGAACGAAAGAATCTCAATGATGTTAAAGTATTACTCTACTATTTTGCGAGTAATCTCTGTGTATTTCTGGTTGACGGGCATACTGTTGTGGTTTTAGACAAGTTTTCTACAATCAACAGGTTAAATATAATTTCTAAGATTTAATAAAACAAGATTTTTTCCCAGCAGAGGCTTAGATGTACGAGAATGCATGACGGCACCAATTAAGAGGTTGTAATGATACCTCTTAAGTTATGAACCTAATCGTAGACACCCAACCATGGTCACCTCACTTACAAAAAAGCCAAACGCAAAAAAAAGCTTCCGTGTATTTGCACTTACGAAATTAATTGTGCCACCAAGGGAGAGACAGATTGAGTAGAGACGACAGACGAAAGAGAGAAACAGATGACAGTTATTTTTCTGCTCACCGGCTATTGTTTAGTACGAACTGATTGTTCCAAGTGACTTTTCATTCGTTGTCTCTCTTCCGGGTCTCCTCCCTCTGAGAGACTGCCTCCCTATATGTATACTTATATATCCGTAACAATTATTAATAACGTAATCAATCTTCCTAAAGTGTCTCGTAAGCGCGAGGTCGAAAATATCAGTTAATTCTAGATAATTTATTATCTTTAAATATTATCCATTCCAAGTCACAAATATCAGCTGATTCTAACCAATTGTTTATCTTTGGATATTTGTATTCCATTCCAACATTTCGAATTCACTAATAAACGTTTATTTCTGTATGTTTTAAACTGGATCATTAGCCTATTGGGTAGAGTGTTCGGCAATGGTCCGGGAGACCTGGGTTCAATCCTAGGTCACGTCATACCAAATACTTTAAAAATGGTACTTGATACGCCCTTGCTTAACACTCAGGAATATAAGGTACGTATCAAGTGTAAAGTAGAGCAATCCAGGGAAAGGAGTAGAACCCTCCCCTACACTTTGGTGTAGTAGATATTGAAAAGGTAGCCTTCTGGTCACCCTCGACTACGGTCGCCAACTTAAACAACCGGGTGTTTTATATTCCTAAGTATTAACTTATAAACAAATGCCTATTCTAGTTTAGAATTCTAGATTACAAATGACATTTTGCAATCCGGTTTTAAATTCAAAGTTTACCTAAAAATATAAATCAGCTTCTACAATGATTAGTTGAAATTCTCAATTATTTTACATAAGATAAGATCTACACATGAATGCTACCTTCTGTTATGTAAAAATCCTGGAAGGTAAACATCACAAAACAGTAGCAGTATGGCTACTTACGTCCCACCTCACAAATCCTTTAAATAATGCTAGCAGTACTTGCTGAGCACTTCAAGAGGAAGACAAATACATAAGTGATGGTCTCTTATGGATTTATCACGGTTAATCAACTAGCAAGGTTTAATCTACATCAGCTCTGTGTGGTCACTGGAAGCAGTTTTGAGAAGTAGCCTGTGGAGATTAACGATTGGAACAAATGGCAAGTGAGAGTCAGGAAACACTGTGCTATAAGCACAAACTGATGATGATGATGATGATGATGGAGAAATGTTATCCGTGTAGAAAATGGACGCGGCAATCCCAAGTCAAATCCTGGACAACGATAGCGCTATTGTCCTCAGTAAAGGTTGTTTGTTTTGGGTTAGTTTTATAGCACATCAACCATTGTAGGTCATTTAATGCCATATCAATTTTTATACATATAAACAGTTCTATTTCAAATAATAATCATGTATAATACGTAGTTAAGATATATAACCAGTTTTATTTCACACAATTCAGATAGCATAAACATGCAGTTTAGTTCTATTTGACCCAGTGAGAAGACCCTATCAGGTGCTGCCACTCCCGGCCGGAATGAACCTGGGAGTGATGGCAATAAAGGGGCACTCCATATTTCCTAAAGCTCCAGCATTACTGGAACATCACCATCAAATTGTTTCGTCTCATACATTGGACACTCTTTGGAGAATCTCAACCCTCGGCTGAAATGCAGTTGGTATATTCTGTAGCCTTACCCCATTGGGCTACTTCGGTAAAGTTATGACTTTGACTATTCATTCTTCGTCAATAGGAAAAATGTCGGACAGATTGGGTTCTTGGAATGCCAGTCAGTTTTAAAGAAGTAAAACTGATATCAAATCTTATATATTCCGCAGGAAAACTGACTATGTGTCGCATCCCATTCGTACGGCGGTATGACTATAAATAACGGATTATAGTTTCACGAACGAAGTTTTATGAAGACATTTTTCGTTTTATGTAGACATACTGATGACTGATAAGGCCAATGCAAAATAGACAGTATCTACAACAGAGGCTGAAGGTAAACGTCTGAAAACTACTTGATTCCTTTGCAAATGTTGCTACTTTTGCTCCAATTTGTCACTCAGTCTTTTCTTGAAGAATAAGACCCATCTGGTTATATTTCCCTGCTCACATTGCCTGTCGTTAATCTTCCATTCCACTGTCAGTGGTCCATTCCACAATATGTGTGTGAAAATCTAATGTTCTTTAAAACAATCTCATTGAAATCAAACACATATTTCAGTGAGTTTCCATTAGTTGTCTAACCTGTAAAACCTGTATTTTGATATCATGTGGACCGTACACCCGCACTCACCAAACACATGGTTGATTACGTTTTGTATCGGCTAATCACTCGGATGGGCGGATATATCTTCGGGTAACAAGACTAACTCGTTATCTGCCCACTTTGTGTTTTATTAGACCCAGACAACCGACCAATAGCTTATCGGAGTTGTCGGTCGTTGAGTAAACGAATAAGACCGCACAGATATATATATTTTTTTTGAAGTCGACACCAACGAACGGAGATCAAACATGGCTTTCTAACAAAAAAACTATTTAGTAAGAATAGAAAAAAGTCTTTAACAATTGTGCAAACATTAACCCATCTCAAAGGTGAAGGTGATTGTCAGTGATCTGGTTCACAAAATACCACTTGTGTAAGTTTAGGCCTTCCTATTTTCGCTGTCTGTAGCCTTGAATAAGGAAATCTCAATGGCAGTTATATCTGCTTCCTCTCAATCCTTGGGATTATTTCACAGTGTTGTTATATGACTGGCTTTCTTCACTTTCTAATCCAGGTAGCCTGGTAGAAGGCCAAGATGTGGATTTTAGTCGTCAACTTTTTATACTGACGCCTTGTTTCCGTCTCCCTCGCTCTCTCTCTCTCTCTCTCTCTCTCAAACAAAGAAACAAACACACACACACATACACACACACACAACACACACACACTCTCTCTCTCTCTCTCTCTCTCTCTCTCTCTCTCTCTCTCTCTCTCTGTGTGCAATTGTCCTTTTTTAAAATTTACTTAGCTTTTTCTACACCCTGGATAGTCCGCTGGAAGGCGAAGATATGGAATCTAGTTGTCACCTTTTACTACAGACGCGTTAATTACAATTCGAGCTTTCCTTGTCTCTGCGAATGTTTTTTTTCCCTAATTCATGTCCCTTTTTTCTGCACCCAGGGAAATCTGGTTAAAGGTCAAGTCTCAGAGCAACAAGTAGCTCAACTTGCATTCTATCTGCGAGACTCTTCGAGGGGAAGAAAGAACCTTGTATCTTGTGTACATCTCCATCGGAAAGGTGGTAAAGTAGCGTGAAGCTAAGAAATATCAAACTTCTGATTTGTTTTCCAACAATCAATTCTCCCTTCAGCTGTTTGTAACCCACTTCATAATCGCTTTACACTGACGTTTAACAAAAAAGGTCTTTCTTACCCAAATTTGGAATCATTACAATGTTATGTTCACCTGACAGGGCGTCAAGAACTGTTCATTCATAACGATAAGAGAACTTAATTAAAATTTTCCATACGTAAATCTTTTTTCCTTATTTTTAGATTTGCTTTTTTCCTGAATCTTTCGTTTTCAAATGCCGACAGACAATGGCTGATCTCTCTATCAATCTTCCACGTTGGTTTTCTGCTTACCTTGGCTTTGTAGACAAAACTTCTTCTTTATGTTTTTGATTCATGAGTATAATAAATAACAATCGTTTCAACGTATATATATATATTTTCTTTCTTTTCGGTCAAGACAACATTTTTCTAATTTATTCCTTCTGAATCTATTTTCGTTATTTCTCATTCTTTACAATGTACTGTGATCATTCTTATAAAATCAGCCTTGGCTAATACTTGTTTTCATGGTCAATAATTTTCTTGACTAACCTCTGATCTATGTTGTCCTATTGTGATAAGCTGCATAGCTGCATTTTATGCCCTCAAATCCTACAGCTCGTATGGATTTTCTGTTTCAACATGAACAAAATTCCCCCGAAATTTATTCCTAAGTATTAAGCTACGTCAGCAAAATCCACTGTTTTGATAAAATGTTTAACCTCAAAAATTATCGAGGCTGGCTTAATTCAGATATATATATATATATATATATATATATATATGTGTGTGTGTGTGTGTGTGTTTTGTATTTATTGGCTCTTTTATCCTTAGTTAACTGTCAAATATTTCAAATGAGATGGTCGCGTATCATAGTTACATTTAACTGATTTTCTTGTTTAAATATCTTGAGAATATCAATATCATTAGAGGTTAATATGCATGCATACATGCATAGTCTTTATTGGCCAATAGAAGATTTCGTAAAAACCGCCAGGATTAATGATGTCTCTACCAAGTATTAAATAAAATGTGTATTCGATTCAAAATGTATGATAGTTTTGTGCATTAAGACCGAGATATTTCGAAAATGATAAATGTTTTTCAGGTATTTTATTTTCTATCGGTCACAATTAAAAAGTGAAAAGTATTATTTTAGAGATTTTTGCGGGACAACCGATATCGCCAAAAAAAAAAAAAACTTTAAACTAACCGATAAAAACTTGATTATTCATTCGTGCCATGCAGTTTATTATTCTTCAATCAGGCATATCATAATAATTAAATAGTAATAATAAATTTTATTAGAGTATTCCCCCGACCTCAAGAAATCTGGAATTTTCTACGACACTCTTATGGATGCATGTTCACCAAAATGCAAATTGTTTCTGCATATATCTCTCAGATTAGTATATACGGTGCCGGGTGAGTGAATATTTGTTGTTATGTTACGATGAATATGTTTTCACTTCTTTACTTCATTTTTGTACACATTTTTGCAAACTCATTAAAATTACATTAGATTACTAATAGTTTTGGTTGAATACAAACAGACATTCACTAATTACTTGTTTCTGAAATATTAAATATCGACTTGTACAGTTAATTTTGAAGTGTTTTCCAGGGTTTCTGTTTGTTTAACTGCCAATCCCGAATTCCCAACATCATATAAAATATATTAATGAAAATAAAAATTGGGATAAAGTGTGTCAGATACGTACTGAAAAACGTGCCTGCTTATTAAGGCTGCGTTTCGGTTATGTAGCCTCCCAAAACAAGGAATGTGAATTTCAGATTATCAAAAATATTGTTCTTTATTTTTTGCTCATTTCACTTTTGAATATGTTGCAAAAAAAAAAAAAATGACGAGAAAAATAGTTAAAATGTTATATATATAACCATTCTTCTTTTTGAAACTTTGCATTAATTTGGATTAATTATTCGATTGGCATATAATTATCCAATCTCTGCACAATGGATAGGCTGTGAAAAAGGTCAATTTTAAAGAGAAGCAAAGTTGGAGTGAAATCAGTGATTTGCCTTCTGGACAAGTTGCCTAATTAAGACTAAAAGTCGGCTCAACTGTTCACCCATAAACTATTGCTCTTAGAAAGGCATACATACCTTGCTACTATCATAGATTCAATGTTTTCCTTATATCGAACTAAAATTTGCAACGTATGATAGTTGCTGTGTTTGTAGTACTCAAAATTAAAAAAAAATGATGAGTTTTGTGGACATAAAATCGGGAATTTTAAATAGGCTGCCTTCTTCTCTTATTTTTCTGATTGAATTAACCTCATTCAATGGTTCTATGAACTGTGAGGTTGAATTAAAAGCTTAATACTACGTCCAAGATATTAAACATTGGATAATTATGGTGGACCGAACGATCTCTAGTACGGTTTTAGTGGATAACACATACATTGGAATATACACTTTTTTGGTAATGTATATAGGTAAAATTGTATTGCAGTATGTATTAACTTAATACCTCCACTACAAGATCAATTTTTAAGTGGAGTAAACCTGTTTTGAATTCAGCGTTATCTTTCTCTAGGTCTGGTTATCTAACAAAAGCTAAATTATCCAGTCTGTTCTACTATTTCGGCAAAACAGCGGTGATTCATACCTTCCCCTATAACATTAGCGTGAAGTAAAATGCAAACAGCGTCGTTAAGTATTGAACCCAGGTCAGCTTTTCTTTTTTCTATTATGGTAGCCTTTATTAAAGGATGCCTTCGCTAAGTGCGCAATTGACTGTTGCACATCAATTATTTTTCTCAAGGCTTGCTTTTCTAGCATTCTAAATATGTTTCTCTTAAAAAAATATTTCTTTTTTCTGTATATAGTTGCATCATATTCGGGTATATTTCCAATTACGTAAATCAATCTTAACCATTAACAATGGCAGCTGGGGCTGTAGAATACACTGACTGCACCTCTGCAGAGGGGTAACCCCCCAACAAGTGTCCTGGGTATGACACTAAACAATCTGATAGTGAGGTTCCAGCAGTGCTGGAGCTTTGGGGAATGCTGAGTACCCCTTCATTGCCATTGCTCCCAGGTCCACTCTGGCCCGGACTGGTAGCACCTTATAGGGTCCTATCAATGGGTTGAATAGAACTAACAGCATACTTATGCTAAAATGAATTGTTTTGAGTAAACTGAATAGCTTGAAATAGAAATGTTTTTGACAATTAAACCGTACTTACATTTAAACTTAGTGATTATGCTTAACTGAATTATTTGAAATAGAACTATGTTTGACATTAAAACTGTATTTACAATTAACTGAATTGTTACATATAACTGTTTGAATAGTTTGAAATAGAAATGTTTTTGACAAACTGTGTACTTATGCTTAACTGAATTGTTTTAAATAGAACAGATTATTCACATAAAAATGGATTTGGCGTTAAATAACCTACAAATGTTGATATGCCATAAAACCCAACAAACCAAACCTTAACATTGGCCAATGTATATCTACCGTGTATCCTTATTCAGGTAGGTATGTTACCATTAAATTTTATCAGGTACCTGAACCTTTTATACAAAATTTATTTTCGATTCCGATGTGTCAAATTAATTTGATTATTTTAAATATTTTTTAGAGGAACAAAAATATTGGGATTAAATTCGACATAAATCTTTGATTTATTTTTAATTGAAGGCTTAAATTTCTGAATATATCATTGAAAACATTAAGCTTTAACCATGTCTGGAAAATTAAAGTCGAATTGCGGCAAAGAAAAACCTTTGGCTCCAGCCCCACATATGCTGGCCCTGATCAATGGGTTTGACCCTGGTAGTTTTCGCTTGATGCCAAGTCCTGGATGATTTATGCATTTGTCAAAATGAACATTTATCACTGTGATATATTTCGGGAAAGGTTAAAATGCACCTAAAAATCGATACGTCATTCAATGAGTGTCGGTGTGGTAAAAATGTAAGAAGATATACAACTTTTATACTGGCCAGGGGATAGTTGAAAAACAAGTAGATATTAAGTAGATGTATGATATTTGGCTATTCTCTTTCATATAAATTCGTTTTGTAAGCAAAAACAGGAAACTAAGGCATTATTTGATAGAAGAAACAGACAGAAATGTGTGTATATATATATATATATATATATATATAATGTTTTGTGGAAGAAATCATTATTTTACTGACTTTTCAAAGTCTGGCATACAGTCATCCAGTTTTCTTGTATATCGACTTTTATTATGTGTTCACAAACATAGCACATAGGTGGCTCAGGAATGCTAGCCATCAGTTTTCTAACGTGGGTTAGTGATCTATGTCTATGCTGGTACTAAGGTATACATGAACAACCAGAAATCTTAGGAAACGATTGGAGAAAGACTTAGATGGGAACTAGACAAGAATGCTAAGCACTGTTATGAACCAATCCAGGAAGCAGCACACTGCAAAACAACAGCTGCTGTCACGAACTTCCCATTTTACAAACCATCCAATAACAACAAAGACTTACATATATAAGATCTGAGCATACACCTGATACAGACTAGAGAATCTGCCAGGAACGATGAACAATAGACACCGATTGAGAGAGAGAGAGAGAGAGAGAGAGAGAGAGAGAGAGAGAGAGAGAGTGAGAGAGAGAGAGACTGTTAAACAACTCCATGTTATAAACATGACTTGATCAATGTTCAAAATAATATATTTTCTTTTCAATGAATTGAATTATGTAAGTGATATTATTTTCATACCACCCTTTATGTGGGGGCTTATTCCTTACAGATGAAGGATATTCTAATTAAAAATAACGCAAATATTCTTTTGAGGGTGAGGCTTCATGTCCTTAGATCTGCTAAGTATTGAGTACCTAACCATTGTCATTATCCCTAGGTCCACGCTGACCCGAAAAAATAGTACAAATTCTTGTCTCATCGAAGAGTCAAAAATGTGTTTATTATTTGAATTAAAAGGAATACATGATGAAAAACGTGGCCACAAAAGCCCGAAGAATCAATACAGACAGTTTAAATAAAAACGTACTGAATTCCCGAACATCTAGGAATAAAATTACCCTGGAAGAGTTTTACAAAGCTTTTTGCTCATATTTGCCAGACAGCTGTATGAATGATGCCCCCATTGAGATTCAAACTCACTCGTGAAAGTTTGATAGTCTAAGCTTTCAGACCATTACAACACCCGAGGCGCCCAGAAGTGTTTACATATTGTTACAATCAATCAAAAAACAAATCATTTTCCGACTACATTATATATTCATCCTTTCTAATAAAAATTCAGATAATAATTAAGGAGGTAGATGTTTATTCAGTAAACTATATGAAATAAATAAGCACTTGTAGAGATTCATCAAGTTTTATATATAGACCATCAAATAAAACCCTCTCATAAAACGTATGTTTTTAGTGTGTGTTTGTGACGGTAGGCGCGCGCAATTTAGTTCGGTTTGATTTCTTTGTTTAATGGCATATCAACCTTTGTTGGTTATTTAATGCCAAAGCTATTCTCCTAGAAGAACAGTAGTGGTACTATTTAACCCATAGCTGGGAGGATAAGGGGTTCATACCTTTCCCGAAAGTGAACGTAATAGCGCGACTGGAGTACGAACTCGCTTACTACGATTCCGCAGACCATCGCTTTAACCATTACACCACGAGGATACCCCCCCTCACTTTAGTTCATTTCACCGGTCACCATTTTAACGTTCTCACAGAAACCTAATAATTCAATATAACAATATTTTCACTTTTTTGCCTGGGCAGAAAGTGCTATTTCCCAACTACTTATGCCTAAAGAAATTTCAAATATCTGTACTATTAAAAAGTTGATTTTAGGCTAAAAAGTAAGCTTGATGAGGTACTATGTTCGAGATGGGGGTTGATACATGATATGATTATAGTTTGTTTTGCTTTGTTTTATGGCATATCAACTATTGTAGATTATTTAATACCAAATTTGCTTTATACCAATATATTAAATATATGTGATTTGTAAACATGAGTCAAAACATTGAAATAGTGATAAGTATTGTTATGTATCACTAACAATTCAATTAAACGTCAATTATTCGTTTACCCACAGTTAAATGATCAGTTGTATTTCTAACAATTCATTTTAGCATTATTCAGCGAAGATAAATTGCTCCAAATATTAGTATGTATCACAAGCAATTCAATTATGCATCATTAATTCGTCTACACACAGTTAAATGATAAAACAGTTCTATTTATAACAATTAAATTTAGCATAATCACATATTTGCACTCAATTCAAATGTCAAACAGATATATTTAACCCATGTATTAGATCCTATCAGGTGCTACCGATCTGTTTATTCGGGAACGATGACAATGATATGATTCTCAACATTTCCCAAACCTCCAGCATTACTGAAGCCATATTGTTTAATGCCATATCCAAGGCTCTACATAGAAGAAGTCTACCCCTCTGCAGAAATGAAGGCTGCGTATTTTACAAACCGGCCGACTTGGTGGGAAAGTGGTTCAAATAACAGTCAGATGTCTAAAAATTATTCACTTATAAACTTTTTCTGATTTGCATGACTTTAATTTTGGTTCATACATTGGTTTATTCAAATTGTATACAAGTGAAAATAAGCCAGTTTGCTCGTTAAAAATAAAGAAACTGAGTTAATCTTTAACTTTTATAATACAGAGTACAACCTTAAAACTTGAAAGGAAGAATGGCTATTGTCTGTGAGGTTACAGCATAAACAATTAAGAAATAGCGCATTCTATCCAGGATTTACATGAAAGTACTATCTTCGTAGTACACTGCAACAGTTGATTGTTAGATTTTGTATATGTCATCTAAATCTTTGTGGTTTATTTAATGCTAAATTCCCTTTATATATATATATATATATATATATACACGAGTAGTTTGTAGTTAACATTTTGTACGTAAGTACTCATTAGTAAGCCCTCACTAAATTTGTTTAAAGTATTGCAATGCAACAGTAGCAATTCAATTTTTTATCAACCTAATGTTTGCGACTGGCACTCGAACTCTGTCTTGACTGAGTTATATAATAGTTCAACGCCCACTCGATTGCCCCTCGATCTTTGAAATCGCATGTTTGGTCGTCATCAAGCGGAAATAACTGTCATGCAGTTCCCAGGTCCCTCTCTTCCGGTGCGTCAGTCTATGAGTGTAACATGGGAATATTTTTACCTCGTCCCATTTCATCAGCCAATTTCCACCCACGCGGTTTCCTCTCATAACTGCCATTAGAATGTGTCACTTCCTTCCGGTGCATCACCTAGGAATGGCATTTTTGGCCGGGTCAAAGGCCAAAATACCACACAAGGAAAGTAATTCTATTTCACCCATAGAACTGAACCTAAGGGTTACTCCCAGAGCTCAAGAACTGAAACCTCACCATCCAGTGGTTTAGAGTCACGTCTAGGGCTCTTCTATGTTAGGGATCTCATTCCTCTGCTGATATGCAGTTTGTGTATTTTACGCCACCCTCCCAGCCAACTGGGTTGTAACAGATTATTAAAAATAGCTTTAATGCTAAATATCCTGCATTAGCGACATTAAGATTAAATTACTGACTGGAATTATGTACAAATGTAGTTTAAAAATAAGGTTAAAAGACACAAGTGTAGATTAATAAAATGTGCTAACGAAGAAAACGATGTCATTTAAGACTTGAAATTTTTGTCAAGACTGATTCACCGCCATTGGGAAAGAAATAGACTCAGCTTTTCTCCTTGGCTCCAAACATGTTTAGATAGTAGGATAAACTAGGCGCATTCGTCTTAGTATTACATCTAGACTCGGAAAACCAAAAACAAGCCTGATTTTAAGCTCCCAACTTGTGTGGCAGTTTAAATTGCTGCAATGGAATGGCAAATAAAGGTGTATTCACTTAGCCGACTAATGTTTTACCGAACACGTTTTGCCAACTCATGAAGTAACAGCAAAAGCAAGAAATATTGCAACTTCCTATTTTCTTTGACATCATCGCTGTCGTGAAGAAAAGATAGATCCTGTTGGGGAATAGTAAATTTTCCATACAACATTGCCCGGGAATATACTGAGATTCAGACGCAGATACTTGGTCTTGCGAAACTGAAGGTTGCACAAACGCGCGTGCGCGCACAAACACACACACACACACACACACACATATATATATATATATATATATATATATATATATATATACTTCATCGATTAGATTCCAGTGCTCATAATTTTGTATAATTGTAACTTCTTATTTCACTCTTCTTTGGTAATGTCTAGATATTTTCCTATAACAGTCTTTCGTGTTCAGGTTCCATTTAATAATATGCGTAATATGGATAACCCTTTCTATACAAATTTTACCCAAATAAAGTGTAAAAATAACTAGTAGGATTCCATCTCCTTTTAAATAGACATTTCTACTAATCATTAGTATTTGATTAACACTTATTGGTAACCATAAACCTGTGTGCAACAATTTATATGACGAATAGATTTCCAAAGCTTTTATTCTCTACAAAAGATTCTTATTAAAAATTACAGAAAGCTATTGATTCCTTTGAAATTTGTATGTATTAGATTGGAATAATGAAAACTTATTATTTACATAACGGTATGTAAATAAAAAGTTATAATCAAATAGGAATAATTACTTTGCATCCAAAAATTGTATATATTTCTTTTAGCATTTGAAAGGTGTGGTTTAGGTTTATTTATTGTATAACATTTTATTATGGGTTATTTAGAGCTAGAATTGGATTTATTTGTTAATGTTAAATTGTTAGTATGGATACATTTTCAATGCCCCTTTGCGTCTTCTAAAAATTTATCTTGAAAATCTTGATATAAATTTGAGGATATCAAACATTCATATCTAATACAAATTGCACACACTTGAACAAATTGAATTATTTTTATCAGATAGTTATGCATCGACAATTTAATTTGGTTTCAATTATTCCTATGTAATGCTTATAAATTTTACACAATTATATAGTATAAGGTAACGATTCCTATCAAATAATGTTAGTGCTATGCACACGGTTATATGTACTCATTTTTCTCCCTAATGCTAATGATTTATTAGAAACTGTACGATTTCGATTACCTACTACTACTACTATTACTACTACTGCTACTACTACATATAATTATATTAATATACATTTTCAAACAATTATTGCTTTTATAAACTATTTTAATAGAGATACTGTTATAAAATTATATAGCTTCAAGTATTCCTATTCAAAATTAATAATTATATTACACGATAATGATTTATTTGCAAGGTTTAACGTATTCCTCTCCAACATTATTAATTTTCAAAGAAAATGCATTTGACTCATGGATAGTACCCTAACATATACTACGACTCAAGGTCAGCGTAGACTAGGGTTACTCCCCAGAACTGGAGCCTCACCAGTGCCAACAGCTTAGTGTCATATTCAAGCTACTATTAAACAAGAATACTTGAACCCCTATCGTCATCATCATGATGTCACGCTGCTAGAACGGATCTCCCTGACCCTCTCTCGTCACTCGTCTCAATCGACCATTGCTCCCGGGAAGTCTTCAATGCTATATCCTGTATCGGCACAGAGGTGTTGTAAATAGGTTCTAGCTGGTTGTTCTGCCTATGATCGTCAATATGAAGGGGACCACTGGAATATGTTATTGATGACTTCAACCTTACTTCTCCAGCAGTGTCCCACGTTTTGGTTCGTCTAACTTGGATAGTTTTCGTGTGAATCCATCTAACGTTTTGTAAAATACTTGTATGAAATATTTGCAATACATTTGGACAATTGAAAACAAAGCTGAAACAAATTGTCTTTCGATGGGCTGGTCTAACAACAATATTTTCAATTAGACTGAAAATTATCTTTTTACTTTTTTTTATAACTTATCATGTGGCCTAATTTTTTGTAGTAGGTCCATATAGGTTTCAAACTTTCACTATTTGCAATCTTTTACTTCAGACTTAAGTTATATATTTGCTTTATTAGGTCTTAATCTTAATCCTTTGCGCATTAGGCTGCTGCTACCCGTTCTGACAAAATAATGTTTATTTCTGTAATATTTCTGAGTTAATTTTCCATTGTCTTTTATAAGATAGTTGGTCACATTTACAAAACAGAAAACATTTTCTATTATCTTGTGCCCTTGCTTTCTCAGTGTCAATAATTTCTTATTCATATAAATTGTTCTAGGCGGACGTAAATAGGAATTATATTTTTCTCTCAACTCTTTTCTTCATAGTAATTTATACTCAATCCAGTTTACAAGGTTCTCTTGTTCCCTTGACGTTTGCTTTGTGCTGTTTTCTTTTCACCTTCTTATTTTTAAGAAATCTTTTCCAAATGTTGCATT
Organism: Sepioteuthis lessoniana; assembly: GCA_963585895.1. Lineage (NCBI taxonomy): Eukaryota > Metazoa > Mollusca > Cephalopoda > Myopsida > Loliginidae > Sepioteuthis > Sepioteuthis lessoniana. The sequence continues at coordinate 140,492,410 of OY757904.1, forward strand.
CTTATCAGTTCTCCAAGAATTCTGGACATTTTTAAGAAATTTTTTTTCTTGTGAAAAATTTTATCTTCAGATAGGCGGCTAAACCCGTACGTAATTTTAATTATATATGACCATCTATCTTACAGTCGAAGATTTTAAATATTTATATTCTGGTCTTCACAATGACTCAGTATATTTTACTGATAATAATTACTTCTGGCCATGTAACTCTTGTCTAAAATATTTTTGGTCATTTTCAGGAATGTCTTACATAATATTTTCTAAAATTTAATTGATTCATTAAATCTACTTCCTGCATATAGTGACATTTACATTGTTCTACTCATTTTTTATCATATTTATTCAGGATTATTTTGATGATTGAATCTCCACACCTTTGGTTACTTAAACTTTACTCTTAAGATAAAGAGAGATTAAGTCTTTCGAACGTTACTGTATTCTTCTTAGAATTCCAGCTGTTTTAGGCAATATTGTTCTGCATATGGTATCGATTCCTCTCTAAATTTCATTTCTTCCAACCCTTTTCCTAAGCACTTTGAGACTGTTCAAAGCCCACTAATAATTATCGTAACAGCTGTAGCCTCCATGTTCCACAATTATTTAGGTTCTTTTTTATGTCTAGATATATATCTATTTTTTTCTATTTTTATTTCCTTTCAATTTTACAATGTACTCGGTTACAACAGTGAAATCCACTATCTGGCATATGTTCTTTTCTTTTCATTTACGATACTTGCATCTGCTCTTCAGTCGAGGATGAGACAATACACTTGGTATTCAAAGTATTAGGGAATTTTATGATTTCTCTAATGAATGTAAAATTCGTCTCTGTGTTCAAACCCTTCCTGTTTGTGCAATCACCTTTTGCCACACAACATACTAAAACTTAACAATGCTTTGTTTATGTTTCTTCATTAACTTTTTCCGTTTGATATTTATATGGGTGTTTGATACATTTTTGTATCTTGTCAACGTTGCATGTGATATAATTCGGTTTTATAGCGTTGTTCTAGGATGTCTTGGATCATAAGAAGAAACTGGCCTAAGAGTAATTCAAGACAAGGCTCGACTGGATGGGGTATCTAATTCACAAAGAAATTTTAGAATTGTATTTTTGTGGCAAATATTATGTGTACAAATAATAATCTGCTTTTGAAAATAAGACTTACACATTTGTCTGGAACATAGAAATATAAAGAGATAATACACTTCTTGTCTGAAAACCAGAACTAGAATTAAATAACAAAAAGAAAGTTATAATTCAGTGGATTTTGTCGTCTAGCGAACCATAGAATAAATGTAAAATAAAGGAAAAAGAAAGATAGAAGCAGGGGTTTTGCCAGAGAATAGAATAATATTTAGGATAAGAAGGTGACAGTTATAGCTATTCTTATTGGTCCCCTTGAAACGGTTCCTCAAGGCCTGAAAACAGACTTGAAAGAAGGGAAGGACAAAGGAAGTGGGGAGACCATGCAGGTCACTGCTCTCTGAAGATCAGCTTAAATACTTGGACGGGACTGAAAGAGATATTGAAAAACTTTCTGTTAAAACTGGTGTGAAAATGTCACAGGAAGGAAACAAAACAACTGCAGGAGCAACACTTTCAATAATAATAATAATAATAATAATTGGCCAGAGAGCAGAAAAAGTTGTCTTAAATCATGTAACAGTGATACTAATCATAGTCGGAGCACTTGGTACACTCCACAAGAAACTGGAAAATGGATTAAGTGAACTAGAGATCATTGGAAGATTCGAGACCATCCAGTCCATAGCTTAAATACTTACGAGAACCTCAGAGAACTGAGTAAACTTGTTGTCACTTAGATTCTAGTGAAAAACCACCAGCTAACGATGGTGTTAAAACAGACCAAGAGTTAATTTGTTTTGTTTGAATTTTATGGCATATCAACCATTGTTGATTATTTATACCAAATCTTATTTTATATATAAATTAAATATATGATTTTTAAACACATTTTGTACATATACATTGTTAAATGATCGCAAAGTTCTATTTAAAAAAATCTAGTTAGCATAATGAAACAAAGTTAAAGTTTTTTCCAGATGTATCTATGTGTCACAATTCCATCAAACATTAGTTATTTGTCTTCTCAGTTAAATGATAAAACCTGTCTATTTGAAAGAATTCAATTTAGCATAAGTAATTTGTTTGCACTCAGTTTAAATGCCAAACAATTCTATTTTACTAATAGATAGGGGCCAATCAGGTGAGGAAATGGGTACTCCGCAATCCCCAAAGCTCCATTAAATTCTTTTATGTCATATCCAGGGCACGTTTTTGAGATGCAGTATGCAGTCTGTGTATTCTACAGCCACAGCTAACTGAGCAAGGACAACATTAAGATGACGATCATACCAATTGTAATCGATGCACTTGGAACAATATCTAAAATAATTGGTAAACGGAATGGAAGACTTCGAAATAAAAGGACAAGAGGAGACCATTCAAACTACAGCATTATCCAGATAACTCAGACGACTGAGAAGAGTACTGGAGACTTGAGGAGACTTGCTGGTACTTAAACTCCAGTTGAAAACAATCGCCCAAAACTGATGGGAAAACTCAAATAATAATAATAATAATAATAATAATAATAATAATAATAAGAAGAAGAAGAAGAAGAAGAAGAAGAAGAAGAAGAAGAAGAAGTAGAAGAAAGGATATCTCTGGAGAACAAGAAAGCTACTCAGGAAAAAAACTATGTTGCAGAAACATTATCAAAGGAATAAATATTGGGCTGTATCCCTTGTTAGATATTTGGGACCCTTTTTGAAGTGGTCCAGAGGAGAACTTAAGCAAATGGATCAAAGAACAAAAAAACTAATGACCATGCATAAGGCATTACATTCCAGTGACGACGTTGGCAGACTGTATGTATCAAAGGAGGAGGGAAGAAGAGGACTTGCCAGCATTGAAGAAAATGTTGATGCATCGATACAACTACGCGAGGACTACATCGAAAAACACGTAGGAAGACTGATTACAACCATCAGAAATGAGACCGGCATCACGATGGACAACAGATTAGCAATAAATAGGAAACAAAAATTGGAAGTAAACCAACTCTATGAGTGTTTCAAACGACTTATAAACAATATCTCACACCAGAAAACCCAGACGTGGCTAAGAAAAGGAAACTTTATGAAAGAAACATAATCTCCCTTAATAACAGCACGAAATAACGCCATAAGAAACAATCATATCAAATCGAGAATAGATAACACGCAACTGTTATATACTCATAGTATACTCATATACAAACAGATGTAAGCAGAAACATAAAGACGAACTTAAATGAACGAACGAACACTCTTCTTTATAAAAATATACCTCTCACACTTTATTCGAAAGGGTTGATGTTGGTTATGGGTGAGAGGTGAGTTGGAGACGGAGACCGACAGCAACATATTGACCCAAAGTTCTTCTCACGACCATAGCAGCACTCCTTCCTCATCTTGGCTGGGATACACAACCGTGAGTCGCTGAGGGCCCAAGCCTTCTGTCTGCAGCTGGTTCTCACCCCGCAGTCATCCTATCTCCAAATGCGACAGGAACTGACTCGAACTGACTGACTCAAGCCGTCTTTTGCACCTGGTTATATGATTGTTTGACGTGCACCTGCTTTCTGTGGGCGTACGAATCTGCACCGAATTCAACCACGTCCACAGGTCAAGGTGATATTCTGATATCTTCGACCAGATGCACCTGTTATTTACACAGGTGAATCTCTTGATTGACGGTTGGGTCGAGGGTCAATATGTAACAGCAACAAAATAGCAAGTGTAAGCTATATTGTGATCGAGATGAAACCATCCATCACGTAATAAGCTAAAGCAGCAAATTAGCACAAAAGGAGTATGAGACTAGACACGACTGGGTGGGCACGGTGATCTACTCGGAAATGTCCAAGAAATATAAATTTGACTATACGAATAAATGGTATGTGCTCAACCCGGCAGCTATCCTAGAGAATGAAACCCATTAACGTCTATGGAACTTTGATATACAGACGGATCACCTAATCCCGGCCAGAAGACCAGACATTATAATAATCAACAAAAAAAAAAAAGTAGAAAACTTGAAAAATTGTGAACTTTGCTGTCCCGGCTGACCACAGACTAACACTAAAAGAAAGTAAGTACTCTAGCCTTGCTCGGGAATGGAAAAAAAATATGGAACATGAAGATGACGATTGTACCAATCGTGATTGATGCTTTTGGTACGGAAGCTAAGGGACTTTTACAGAGACTGAAAGACTTCAAGGTTGGAGGACGAGTGGAGACTATCCAAGCTATAGCATTGTTTAGAACGACCAGAATACTGAGAAGAGTCCTGGAGACTTGAGGAGACTTGTTGTCACTCAGACTCCAGCGAAAACCATCAGCTAAAACGGATGTGAAAAACTCTCAATGAGTAAATAATAATAATAATAATAATAATAATAATGAGCTCAAAACGATCCTAAATGGCTAAAGAAGCAGCGAAATTTAGAAATCGCTGATGAAGCAAGATTATGCAAACCAGAATATTGAAAGGAATAGGGGAGACTCGGGGAGACTTGCTGTCACTCAGACTCCAGTGTAAGACAATTTTTTAACGCTGGTGTTAAAAGCAGCAAGGTATAGTAATAATAATAATAATAATAATAATAATAATAATAAACGGTGGGTACTTCCCTTGAAAATATGTGAGAAAAGATTACTTGATATTCACAACGAATGACATAAGTGAATGGAGCGAACTGGAGCAAAAAAAATATGAGGATAAGTACAACTTGATCATCCATTGGGAATTGTGACCATACTATCAAATTGTATAATCAGAAACTAGATTTCTTTCTTGCAAATTAAGCACATACAATTCTATGGGATTTTGACATACAAACGGTTATCTCATTCGCAACTAGAAGACTAGTCCCAGTGTTAATTAAGAAGCAAAAAAGAACTTCTATTTTTTTTTCTTTCGCGGACCACAGAGAGAAAATCAAAGAAAGCAAACATACAAATACTTGATCTTGACAAGGATTTGATAAAGCTGTGGAATGTGAGGATAGCTGTGATTCCAATCGTAATTGGTGTGCTTGGAACGATTTCCAAAGGATGAGAAAGAGGATTGGAATAGTTGGAAATTGGAGGACGAATAGAAATGTTTCGGTCTATAGCATTGGTGAGAACAGCCAGAACACTGAGTAGAGTCTTGGAAACCTAGGGAGACTTGTCGCTATTCATACTCCAGAGAATCCTAGTAGATTATGCTGGTGTGAAAAAAATTAAGAAGAAGAAGAAGAAGAAGAAGAAGAAGAAGAAGAAGAAGAAGAAGAAGAAGAAGAAGAAGAAGAAGAAGAAAGTCCAGTAATGCAATTTAAATGTACGGTAAACATTAAAAAAAAGAAAAAATACCTACAGATATTCAAGTGACAACCTAGCGAAACTGAATATAAGATTACCTGAATAAGGTTAAAAACCCTAAAATTCAAGAGACCCTGAATTATTTTCTCATTGCAAAACTGAGTAAGTCAATAAGGGACAATACTATCAAAGGAACACTGATAATATATAACGGAATATAAATGGCAATATTGGGGAAATAGAGATGACACGGTTAATTACTTGAGTAACTAATGCAGCAAACTAACACCTAAGGAAAATTGTAATAATTCCCTCTTGCTAACTGACCACAATTTGCTTAATTTTGCACGGAACCAAATGTAGTACTCCCGCTTGGCTGTTGGTTTTCAGGGTCGAATCCTGGTAACGGTGCCAAATGAATTACCGGATAGTTTGTTTCTCAATCCTGACTATAATCACACTGTATTAGAAAAATTCTCAGAACAGGGAATGACACAATCAATCCGGAACTTCTTCTAACATTTGGGGTGATCCTTTGGAACAATTTGCCTGGGTGTTGCCAACTCAAAAACAAGAAGAACTCTCCGTCAACAATTAACAATCATTTATTATTCGATGTTCAGATTGCATACAGTAGCAAGAGAGAGAGAGAGAGAGAGAGAGAGAGAGAGAGAGAGAGAGAGAGAGAGAGAGAGAGAGGAGAGAGGCTCTTAGTGTCTATGAATAGAAACAACGAGACATGCTCCAACCCAGTCTAACTCTCTGAATGCAGACTTCAAACTGACAACTGACCGACTGGCTAACTGACTCTTTTTTCAAAATTCACTAATTTCTATATATTTAAAATCAGGATATCTGTGGGGATGATGTCATTATGCTAAATGATCTCGTCTCCTCTCACATGTCCCAAATTCATTGTTTTCATTTCCACAATCAAACCTGTCACATTCAAGATATGGGTCCATTTTGTTTGCATTTTTACCTTTCTGTGTTGTTCGTTATGTACTCGCTTAAACTTTTTAATTCGAAATACATTTCTGCTTAAAGATTTTAACTAGCATAACAGCTAATTGAAAAACTCGCGGCCAAACCATATCAGGTAATAAAATAAGTAACAATCACGGCAAGTATGCCACAAAATAAGACTAGCTGTTACTTGGTAGGAGAAATATTCACTGAGAATAAAGCCAGAGACTAAATCTTTCCCATAGTAAAAATGGTACCTGTTCTAAAGAGAACCTGTCCAAGAAAAAAAATACGCATAAAATGCTCAATGATTTTGACACCATAGATTAAAACTGGAAAAAAAAAAAAAGAAAAATCGAAAATATATACAAATACTTTGATCTTGACAGAGAAATGAAAAGAGTTTGGAACATTAAAGTGAGAACGGTATTAATTATAGTTGGTGAGTGGAAAACTCGAAAGTAATAATAATAAGATACATTAGGAATGAAGACACTAAGAAACTAATACAAAAACTGACACACCAAATACTGAAAAACAGAAACACTCAAACCGAAATGAACTGCGAACTAATAACAATCGAAAAACCCCACACACACAAACAACACAGAACAAAAACTAACACAAGATGAGGAAATGAAAATTTAAGCAGAATTAAGTCTAAAAAGAAGACTAGACTACCATTGCTAATAAACCAAAACTGGAGAACAGGCAAGGAAGTAACAGAAAAAATGAAAGAATTATTAACACATATCCAAACGAAAAACATCATGGAATTAAACGAAGAAAATTATGCAGAAAGAACATTTGTCAGTGAAAGTATCGGGGTTCTCCTAAAATCCGCGAACAGAAACACAAAAAGCCTTGATGGGAAATTTGACTGGAAATGCAGATAAGACATCCCCGACAACAAATAGAAATGACAGAACAAATGAAAAACGATGGAACATATTAGGACAAAAAGGAAAAAAAGGAAACAAGTTGAACAAATAATACAACTCGAGGAAATAAACCAGACGATACTGGCAAAAGAAGGAAGACTAAAAAGATACCGAGACAGGATAGGACAATACCAACAAAACAGAACATTTCGAAACAGGAAAATATTCTACCTGCAATTTGGGGGAAACTGCACAGAGATGTACCAACAAAATATTTAGGGAAGCAAATCAATTTTAGAGCGAAATATGCAAACCAAGAGAACATAAAAGAAAAGAGGAATGGATAAACATGTGAAACAAATTTAGAAGGACTCAAAGAATGTCCGAAGTTTAAAATACACATCGATTCACTCAGACAACACTAAAAAAATTCCATATTTGGAAAAATCCAGGTCATGATGGTATACGTAGATTCTGGTTAAAAATCCACTTCCCCCCATGACAGACGAGCTATCGATATAAATAGATACTTAGAAGCCGTTGTACCCGAATGGAAGATCAAAGGAAAAACAACATCAATCCAGAAAGACCCCCACAAAAGAAACAGCCCCAAATAACTAAATATCCATAACGTGCCTGCCTGCAAGTAAACCAGATTCACAGGAGAGCTAACTTACATTGATCAAGTAGCATCCTCAACGAGAGCAACATGAGACAAAAAATCTTTATTGACGTGGGTTAAGTGCAAAAAGGCATGTGATATGGTCTTGCAAAGCTGGATAATAAACTGTCTCAAAACATACAAGTTATCAGACGAAGTCAAAAACTTTATCGAGAATACCATGGCAACCTGGAGAGTGGAATTGAAAGAAGGAAAACGCATAGCTGAAGCAAAGATCCTGTGAAGTATATTCCAGGGAAACGCACAATCCCCATTACTATTTATAAGAGAGATAATGCCACTCAATCACATACCCAGGAAATGCACAGGCGGATACAAACTTAGTAATTCGCAAAAAAAGATCAATAGTACATGGATGACGCCAAACTGTTTGAAAAAAAAAACTAAAACAGGCAGTGAAAATATAGTTATTTACACAGTTGTGGATTTTGGTATATAAAAAGTCACCATGAAAGTTATAAAAGGCGGGAAATGACACAGGACGGAAGGAATGGAACTACCGAATCGAGGAAAATATTCGAACGATCGGGACAAAGAAAAAGTACAAATATTAGAAGTAAACATTCATCAAACAAGTGCAGATTAAAAAAAAGTAACAAGCAGTACTTCAGGAGAACAAGAAAGCGATTCAAATCCAAACCTAATCAAAGAGATAAATATTTAGGCTGTCCCCCTCGTCAGATACTCGGGACTATTCTTCAAGTGGACCAGAGAAGAACTTAAACAAATCGTCCAGAAAATAAAAAAACCGATGGCCTTGCATAAGGCCTTACATCACAAAGATGATGTTGACACGATATGAGTCAGGAAAAGAAGGAGGAAGAGGACTTACCAGCTTTGAAGACTGCGTTGATACATCGATACAGCGACTATAAGACAACATAGAAAGGCGCGAAGGAAGACTGATTACAGCCACCATAAACAATACTAACAACCCGTTGACCAAGAGAACGGAAATAACAAGAAAACAAAAATGGGAAGAAAAACAACGATATGGATATTTTAAGAGACATCTAAGCGAATTCACATACGAAAAATCTTGGACGTGGTGGAGCAAATGAAACCTCAAGAGAGAAACTGAATCCCTTCTAATAAAAGTGGAAATAAACGCAATAAGAACCATCAATATTAAAGCAAGAATAGATAATATACCTACAAAACAGCATTAAGAAAGTGATTATAGAGAGGAAACGATCATCTACATTATAAGTGAATGCAGCACATTCGTACAAAAAAGTATAGGGCAAGACACGACTGAGTATGGGAAGATGATTGACAGGGAATTGTGGAAGAAGTTCAAATTTGACCATACGAAGAAATGATGTATGCACAACCCAACATTTTTCCTGGAGAATGAGTCGCAATAACTTCTTTGAGATTTTGAGATATAAACGGATCACTTAATTTCAGTCAGAAGACCAGACCAAATGATCGTCAAGAAGAAAAAGAGAAGTTGCCTACTTTGGTGTCCCAGCTGACCACAGTGTAAAATTGAAAAAAAGCGAAAAGAAAGATAAGAATTCTAACCTTCCTAAGAAACTGAAAAACTATCGAACATGAAAATGGCGGTAAACTTGAAAATTAGAAAACGAGTTGAGATCATCCAAACAAGAGTTTTATTAAGATATGCCAGAATACTGATAAGAGTTCTGGAGACTAGAGGACACATGCTTTCATTCAAACTTGGCTAAGGCTGGGGTCAGAAACTCTCAAAAGAGGAAAATAATAATAATAATAATAATAATAATAATAATAATAATAATAATAATAATAATAGGCCTAGAAGACTTGGAAGATGGCGGACGGCTAGAGACTAACCAAACGACAGCATTGCTAAGAACATCGACAATCCTTAGACGAGTCCTGGAGACTTGAGGAGACTTGCTGTCACTCAAGCTACAGTGAAAAACCATCAGCTAACACTGATGTGAAAACCTCTAAAGGAGTAAGTAATAATAATAATAATAATATCTTTGAATGAGCCTTGGATAATCTAAAGTGGCATCATCTAGGAAAATGCACGTTAACCTTTGACGATTGTTATAGCAATGAGTTCTTTAATTTGCATACATAGGCAGTGCACCCGAGGCTACATTTTTACAAAATTACAAAACAACGTTAATCATCATGTTCTTGGACAAAATGGAATCGTATCGAACCAATTAGATTATCTTGGAAATCATTAAAAGACTGGCAATATCATTCCTTCTTCGCTTTACATATGATCTCCTACCAAATGTGAACAACCTAAAATTATGGGGATATATCGATTCGGATCTGTGCTTTTCGTATGAAAGTGATCAGAGTACTTTGCAATATGTGCTATCTGCATGTCCACAATCGCTTCAGATGTACACATGGCGACATAATGAAGTTAACGGCACAATGTGAGGCAGCAAAATAGCTACGTCGTACAGCCAAGGGATCTATAATTCAGTTTCACAAGGAAGGTGAATGCCATGTGAGGAAACAAAAATTCCTATATGAAATTACTGAATGAAGCTCGTGATAGAAAGTGTCAGTGGAACTTGAGACATCTCTTCAATTTCCAGTTCACTTTATTCATACGGAAAATCGACCAGACATTGTAGCGTGGTCCGATTCAAAGAAGAGTATCTTTCTCATAAAATTGACAGTCCCCTGGGAAGAAAACCGGAAGGAGACGTACGATCGGAAGAAAAACTGATACGAGACACTGCGTGCCGACTGCATAGAAAATGATTAGATATGTCATGTAATTCCTCTTGAGGTTGGTAGTCGTGATTTTCTATGACACAGTCAATTTGTTTCTTTCGAAAATAGGAATCACTATTTGAAAGTTGCCAAATATCATCTTCAGACTACGGTGCAATATGCATCAAACTGGATTTGGTCGAGAGCGAAATGTCTTCAGCATGAATGAAAAACACGTGGAATCACCATTCCCGTGTGATTACGAAACATCAACAAACGGTTACCGAAAGCGCATAATGACATCAACTGCTGAAAGTAAACGCGTTTTAAAAACACAAACTGTACTAAAAATGAAGATGAACGTAAAATAGTATTTCTCCTTTTAGTTGATCTGGCATATATATATATATATATATATATATATATATAAATTTTAAGATACCTTGTCCGGTGGCAAAAGCTGCTTGGTAGATCCAAAAGTGGAAGTAACTTCTTGAACTATCGAAATTGTGTTATAACTTCTGGCTGGCAGCTGATAAGGGTAGGGTATCGCACGTGCTTTCACACGTTGTACGATGAAAATATTGTACATGCATGACATGAAACTGTTTACAAAAAATGGAAAAAAAATGAGATGCTCCAAGAAACAATAAAGATATATAGCCTTTATATGGGAATGGACATTGACATAGAAGAATGTGTCCAGATATTGATGAAAAGTGGAAAAAGTGAAAAAAATTGAACCACCAAATCAAGAAAGAATGTAAACACAAGGAAAATGGAAAATTACAAATACTTTGGAATAATCAAAACAGACACCATCAAACAAGCAAGAATTACAAAAAAAAGAAAGGAAAGTGTTCCTCAGACGAACGAAGGAACTTCTGGAAATCAAGCTCTGCCGCCAAAATCTCTTTAAAAAAATATCTGAGCTGTCAGTCTTGTAAGATACTCGGGGCCATTTTTACAATGTGCAAAGGATGAACTCTAGCAAATAGACAAGAGGACCAGACAGCAGATGACTATGGTCGAACATTACATTCAAGAGATGAAACTGACAGACCATACGTGGCAAGAAGGAAGAAGAGAACTCGCTAGCATTGATAATAACGTTAGTGTATCAATACGATGATTAGAAGACTACATTAAGAGGAAGAAAGACTTACTCCTTTCAGTCGTCAGTTACAACACCGACAACAAAAAAATAAACAGAACCACAATATCTAGGAAAATGAAATGAGAAAAAACAACAGCAATTGTATATATATTTCAAGCAAAAAGCAAATTAAATCTCGCATGAGAAAGCCTAAATATGTCAACGAAAAAAAAACCTTAAGAGAGAGAAACTGAAGTTTTTCTTATAGCAACACAAAATAATGCCATAACGACCAATTATATTAAAATGAAAATTGATAAGACACAATACAATAGCAAGGGATGATTATGAGCTGATAGAGCCGAACCATTATTCTTATAAAAAGCGTAGGTAGCAACCTAGCGCAAGGTTATGAGACTAGACATGACTGGGTGGGAAAGATGATCCACAGGGAAATGTAAGAAATTGAAATTTAACCATACTACGAAATGATATATGCTCAAACGAGAATTAATCCTGAAGAATAGGTTACATAACCTTCTCGCGGATTTTGAGATACAAACGGATCACCTAATGCCGGCCAGAAGACCAAACCTAGTAATAATTAATGAAAATACAACCAGAGAACTTTCCTTATAGTGGACTTTGCTGAGTATAACAGAATGAAAATCAAAGAAAACGAAAAGATTGACACGTCGTTGGATCGTGCTAAAGAAATAAGAAAGCTGGAAACTTGAAGGTAACTGTGATATCATTTGAAATTGTCACGTTCGAAACGATAGCAAAACGATTGGAAAGAATATTTGGAGTATTGGAAACTAGAAAACCAGTGGATACCATCAAAACAACAGTATTGTTTGATCACTAAGAATACTGAATCCGGGAGAACTGAGGTGACTTGTTGTCTCTCAAACATTTGTAAAACAGTTGTTATAAAAACTCGTAAGGAGTATATTAAAACAACAACAACTACTACTACTACTACTACTACTACTAATAATAATAATAATAATAATAATAATAATAAATTTCGTTTAACCAAAGTTACTTGAATTTTTCTCTTAAATGTCCCTGTAATTGTTTTTATTTATATGAGTTTATTTTTAAAATGATACTTGTCTATTAGATCGCCTCTTATCCTAAGCTTTTCCTTTGTATTCACTCATATATCTCACAGGCCGGTTTAATTGCCTCTTGCATTAACGGGGTCTCCTCTCATCTTATTTTCTTTTATCTATATAAACTATATACATCATCTCTTCTGTGTAAGTCTTTATGTGTTAACAAAAGATTCATATCCGTAGGACGCACCTTCGAAAGTTCTATCTTTAAAGAATAAAAGTTTGATACATATTTCACGATAGAATATTCCTAGTATTCATTAGTTTGATCAAGTTACTGCAGCTTGGGTGAATTGCTACTGATCTTTTTCTCTACTTTATTATTTGCCAAATTTTCTTTCGTCTCATTTTGCTTGATTGAATATACAAGCAGTATACCCCAAAAACTGTAATTTTCTTTCCAGTTCACTTTCCTGATAATTTGCAGGTTGGATGACTCGATTTCTTCTGTTGTTTCTCTTTTTCCCTTGAGACTAACTTGAAATGCATATTCCTCGATTCCAAAAACGATTTGTTGTTCCAAGTAAAGAATCTGACCGTTTGGATGAATTCTTCCCAAGTTTCTTTCATTTCAGGTCAATATTTAAGTTTATCTCTATACATAAGATTTCCTCAAGCGACGAAGCTTAAATATGCTAAAAAAGGTGTGTCCGAGTATTTCCCTAAATTGTATGTGATCCTGAGTCTCCATTGCAGGTGCTATGGTGAGTGTGAAATACCCAGTTATTGTCAGGTCTACTTGAATCCGAAGAGGTAGTACCTATTATTGTCTTATCTATGGGTAAAATACATATATTTGTGAATTTTTTTTAGTTCTTAGGAATAATTAAAATGTAACGTTATGAAAAGTTCTGTTAATAAAATGCACAAAAAAAAAAAAAAAAGTAAAATATAGATGATTACGTACCTCCACCGCTATAAAATATCCCTAGACTGTTTAACAGAACGTTAAAATAAAGCAATCATATGTATAGATAAGATGTATCAAGTTTTCCAAATTATATTTTACTGCAAATATAAGGTAGTGATATTATATTTCTAGCAAAATGTTGTGGAGAAAGGTGGTTTTGTTATTTATCTTATAATGAACACGTAGAAGTAATGTTTATCTGAATTGTACGTATTTTCAGGTTTTCTTCCAAGTTGCATTGCATATTAAATTTCACTTATTTATTTGCCTAAAGTAATTCATTTTCACAATGTTATATGGCTTGCGTCCTTTGTTTATTGGCATATCAGACTTCATGTGTTATTTAATCCCAGAAGAAAACTCATAGAATGACAGAAGTGGTGCTATTTATCCTCTTCCTGCTAGAATAAAAGGGTGTCATACTTTTTCAAAGGGTGTCGTGCCGCAGTCACGGATATACCTGACCCTCTATCGCCACTTCTCCCTATCGTTCATCGCGTCTGGTAGGTGTTCAGGGCCACATCCCATATCCTAACATAGCTGCTGCATGTATGTTCTAGCAGGTCGTCCTGCTTTTGCCCGGCCATATGTGGAGGTCCATAGGAGTACATCACTTATGAGCTCGTCCCTGCTTCTCCAGCAGTGTCCTGCATGTCTGATTCGTCTAACTCGGATCGTTTTCGTGATGGGAGGCCGGTGGCCGTTGTGGGGTGTTGCTGCCAGGACTTGTTCAATATTGCTCGCTAACTGCGACTTTGAGATACAAACTGGTTATCTAATTAAGGCCAGACAATCAGACCTAATGATAGTCAACAAAAAATAGATAAATGAATAAATAGATCCTGCTAAATAGAAGACTTTGCCGTTCAGTCAGACCTCATAATGACAATTAAAGAAAGCAGAAAGAGAGAGAAGAACCCAGAACTTGCTACAGAACTAAACAAAAACAAAAAAACAAAGAAAAAATAAAAACAAACAAACAAAAAAACATGGAACATGAGGGAGATGGTCATACAAATTGGGGTTGCTGCGCTTGCGCCAATCCCCAAATGAATGGTTAAGGGATTGAGAAATTTGGAAATAAGAGGACAAGCACAAACCATACAGACTACAGTAGTATTAAGTATATTGAAAAAGGACGTGGGAACTTGAGGAGACTTACTCTGACTAAAATTGTAGGGAGAAACTATCAGCTAACGGTGATGTGAAAAACTTTCAAAGAAATCGTTAGTTGGTGACCTTAGTCAAAGGTGACCCGAAGGCTCCCTTTTCAATATCTACCACACCAATGTGTAGGGGAGGACGCTAATCCCTTCCATAGATTGCTCTACTTTGCCCCTGATCCTTACCTTATAATACTGAGAGTTAAACAAGGCGGTATCAAGTACCATTTTTGAGCCTTTGGTATGACTCGACCAGGGATTGAAACCCAGTGACCTGGACTATTAGCGGACGCTCTGCTCATTCGGACAATGGTCCAGTAAATACATAAATAATTTTAGTAAAAATGAAAAGCAGAAAAACAATGAAAACATTGAAGAAGAAATGGGAATAAAAGCTTTACAGATATTTGCACACAAGAAGACGAGCATGGGTTAAGAAGGAGAATCTCTTTTAACAGTGATAAGTAAAGATTACCAAAAGAAAAGCAAAAATCGATAATAAGCAACAAAGTAAAAATTGTAGAAAGAGTTCAAATGTTTATTCACATATCAATAGAATACACCAAAATTGCAGAAAATGTGTACAAAACTAGGAACAACTAGGTGAGAGAGGTGATTCAATGGGAATTTTGCAAGGGATTGAATTTTGTTCATACTACTAAACAGTATAGGCCTATACCAGTAGGCGTCCTAGCTAACGACATGCATAAAGTTCTATGGGATTTTGAGTAAGAAACTAATAGCCTAATCCAGAAGACCAGATCAACGGCTAGCTAACAATGAGAGAGAGGGGGGAAGACAGTTCTCGTTCAGGGAATGTTGTCATTTCTTGCAGACAACAGTGTGAAAATAAAATAAACCGAAATGATTGACAACTAATTAGAATTTGCTAGAGAAATAAATAACCTGTGGAACATGTGGGTGGCCATGGTACCAATTATAGTTGGGGCAATTGAAACTCTGAATAGCTTAAAAAATATAGCACAATGCTACGATTATGCAGGTAGTATTAACTGATCAATTTTAAAGTCATTTTTGAACGAAAATAACAACCAGGAAGCACAATGATTATTTTCAAAACAACCAATTATTTTTCATCTAAAAAATAACGTAATAGGACACTTACTTGCTCATAGTGTTCCTACTTATTCAATGAAAGTATTTTGATCACTTCAGGTTTTGGTTGAATTGATTGGTTGGGTTTTATATCATATCAACAATTTTATGCCTTTTATATATATATATATATATATATATATATATATATATATATATATATATATATATATATATATATATATACCTTCACTTCAGAAGCCACCACCCCAAAAACTATATAAATTCCATCCCTTACAGACTAGCATGTAAAAAACACTCAATAATCACCTGTAAAAACCTAAAAGAAAACACGCTTCAAAGAACTACAGACAACACTACACCTGAGAGGATATACAGCAACGCTAATAAACAAAGGGTTGGAATTAGCAGAAAAACAACCCAAACAGAATCAAAGAACCCGAAAAAACAAAACAACGAAAAAAAGCCTTGCATAAGTTGCAACCTACAACAAAAACAATCCAGAACTATACACAGAAATAATGAAAAGCTGGAAGAAATTGAAAACAAAGACAAAATCAAAGACATACTAGACTCAGCAAAAAGTATTAAAAGCCAGAGACAACCAAAAACTCTAAAAAGAATACTCACCTCTTCTACATTCGGAAAAACACAACACAAGGAGTTACCAAATGCAAAAATAAACGACGCAAAATATGTGATATAATTCCAGAATGTAAATCCTTAAACTTATAAAAACCCTGAAACCAAATTCAAAATAAATAAAAACTTAATCTGCAACTCAAAAAACGGAGTATACGTAATGGAATGTAACAAATGCAAAGAAATATACATAGGGTCAACACAGCCACTCAGTACAGGGACATCACTACAGAAGGGTAATATCAAAATAGAAGAAAACTTAAATTAAATGTTTAAAAAAACCTACACCTAGGTAGCAGAGAAAAATATAATATTATGCCAATTTATCAAAACAACGACTACACGCTACTTCAAATAAAGGAAAGAGATTTTATAGATAAATTCAAACCTAAATAAATAAAACAAGGACCGTACACGCTCACAAACGGAAAAAAAGAATATATATATATATATATATATATATATATATATATATATATATATATATATATATACAACGACGTAAGTAATTAAAAACCATTCAAACTACAAACACTAGTAAATAATAATCTCATTTAATACTCATTTACTAGACCTTATGCCAAACATTTTCGCAGATGAAAGAAAAAACCTGAAAAAACACGCACATATATTTACACAGACATGTGTATATATATACAAAAAAAAAAAAGAAAGAACTACCCATAAACTTAAAAACAGAAAACTCTCGAAGATGAACACACACACACACACACACACACACACACACACACACACACACACACACACACACACACACACACAACTATTAACATATCAAATATCAAAGACGGGTAAAGCAAACCAAAGTAAACACATACAAGGAAAAAGGATAAACGACACCAATATAAACCAGCCTGGTCAACCAAAAGTCCTTTATACTGGAAACAAGAGAGAGTTCAAGTCTCATTGTGTACCCCATTAAAAAGGCCTTTTGTCACATATGTTCACTGACGAAAGCAACAAGCTGGAAACACATACATATAACACGTATGTAAGAACAAAATAAATAAATAAAAAAAATACACATGTCTTCGTTGACCGCCTTATTTTAAGATATATCCTTATTTTTTTTTTATCTACAACAACCCTCTTCATATATATATATATATATATATATATATATATATATATATATATATATATATATATAATTTCTTACAGAATAGTTTATAGGTATTATGTTTAAACGAGACAAAGCGCATTTATTTGTATATAATTAAGTAGTTTCCCGTCTTGCTAATTACTGCTTCCACGCTGGTAAAAGTTTTGAAATATTGCTATTTAGCATTGATAATCCAATTTATTACAAATCCTTTCTTAGCACACAGTTAAATGGTTTAAAATATAATTATCTAACATTAATAATTCTATATAGTTAAATGGTTTCAAGTAATTATATTTAATATTTGTAGTACAATTTAGCAATAATTCCAATTTCATTGAATACTAATGATTTCTCTGCGTACAGTTAAGCAGCATATTGCCTAATTGCTGGGGCTGTAGATTACACCGACTTCATCCCTACCAAGGAATAACACCCCGCCAACGAGTTTCCTGGATATGACACTACACAATCTGATGGTGAGGTTCCAGTAATGCTAGACTTTTGGAGAATGCCATCATTCCCATATCCACTCTGATCCGGAGTGGTAGTACCTGATAGGGTCCCACCTACGGGTCAAATAAAACTAAACCATGTATTTAAGCTAAACTGAATTGTTTGAAATTGAACAGTTTTTTTTTTACATTTAACTATGTATAAACTAATCTATACTTATACTAAACTGAATTTTTAGATTTAAGACTCTTTGACTGAACTGAATAGCTTGATATAGAAATGTTTTTTGAGAATAATTTTGTACTCATGCTAACTGAGTTGTGTGAAATAGGACTGGTTATTTGTTAAAAATGAATTTTACATTAAATAATCGACAAAGGTTGGTATGCCATAAAACCTCAACAACCAAACAACCAACCAAATAAAGTAATTTCAAATATTGCTATTGAACGCTAATAATACTATTTAATGTTGATGAAGTAAAAGATTGAACATTTATTTTTCCCCTTAGTTGAGACTCAACTAAGTTATACAACTCCAAGTCAGAAGTGGGCAGACAGTAATGGTAATTAAGGTAATCCTCTCCCCAAACTTTATGACTGAAGCATCATTATCAATTTAATGGAGGTTTATATCTTACTCAGGGTATCAAATTGTTTCATGTAGTGCTATCCAACACTAAGAATTCTATTCAATGTGATCATTCGTTTGCCCACAGTTAAATAATTTCAAGCATTGTACATGATTAAGGGGTTCTATTTGAGCCATTGATTAGACAATAGCACTTATTAACTCTTCAGGTCAAAGTGGATATAGGAGTAATGACAATGATATTGTTCTCCACAATCCATAATCCTCGAGGATTTGAGCCTCCACATATAATGCAGTTTAGTGTCATATATTGGTCATTCGTTGGCGTGGGGGTACGTACCCCATTTACAAAATACAGTCAGCGTATTTTAGTGTCTGAGCCCTCTGAACTTAAATGAACTGGGGTCACCTAGAATAGATTACTACCATAATGTGCATTGCTTTACTATTAACACCTCCGTCTGGCAGTGAAGTGGATAATGTCTGCAGAAGTACACTTCTCTTAGAGGATATGAATCTCGTTGAATAATGCGACAGTTTCGTTTCAATAGTGATGTATTAACCAAGAAGAAAGTCGCTTATAATACGATCATTTTATGAAGAAAATCAATTGTCTTTCAATCGATTACAAATTAACTATTATCCACCATCATCATACTTTTTTCTCTACCCATATCTTAATAAAGGCATCTCTAAAATTGACAAGCGCAAAAATCAATTATATTCAACAGGAGTCGTGTCTTCACTTAAAGCAGTCTTAGATGACGCTATCAAGACAAGAGGATTCTGAAAATAAAAGTACACAACTAGAGATATTATAATATTGTGGAATATTTTATATTTTATTTCATTTTTATTGTTTATATATAGACGCCATTATCTCTTTTATTTTTTAATAATAATAATAATAATAATAATAATAATAATAATAATAATAATAATAATAATAATAATCCCATTTTACTATTATTACTGTTCACTCCTATGTTGTTGGTTTTGGAATCAATAAGAATTTAAGTTGTATTTGCCACTCTGTGAACGGAGTGCGATTATATTTTCCTGGGTAGGAAAAAATCCATAAGGTTAGAAGAAGGTTCAGCGAGAAAAAAGATCAGTACTGTAGATAAAGCAGTATAATCTGCCAGAGGTTTTACGAGATAACGTGGCGCCAGATATTTGATTTGCTTGCTAGCGATGAAGGTTACCCAAGGAGACATTCAAAGAAAATTTTCGTGGTCGAGACGCGAGCTGATCTGGGCAATGACACACACATGGGGGGACCGACCCTCGAGGTTCGATAACATTCATTGATGTTTTAAGAGACTAGAACGAAAAGAGAATGGCAAATTATATGAGAAAAAGTTCTAAAAACTAAAATATGTGATCTCACCAAGTTTGTATGGTGAAATTTATATATTAAATTACTTTATAGCAAAGTTAATTCTGTTATTGACTGACAAAAAAACATGTTTTTTGTGTGTATACCATAACACGTATTTAAAGAATCATTGAGAAGTATATAATTCTTAACTTGGTTATTTAATGCCAGACACGACCAAGTGAGATATTTCTCCTGAAATTCTAAAATTACTGTTCAAGCAGAGTTATATAAAAGTGAATATTTTCTTGATCGCAGTGTATCAATTTGTATACTCCTTTACTCAAAAAATAATTCAAGCAAAACGCGAAAAGAAATTTAAGTCTGATTATCCAATATATTTCAAATATAAAATAACCTGAGTATCGGTGACGTAAACCACAGAGACATATATGTTTATCCTATTTTTATTATGACCTCAATTTTTAGTGATGTTTTTGTAAAGTTCCTTGTCCTTTATCTCCATAAAGCACTGTTAACATTGTACTGATTTTAAAATATGTCTCTGTCCGTCTGTCTGTCCCTCTCTCATCCCTCTCTCTCTCTCTCTATATATATATATATATACGAAAGGCAATCAGGTTTTCCACCTCTTCAGATAAAATTAACGAGATGAGATGTTAATATATTTTTAAGTTTATACTGCTCGACGAGCACTTCAGATTTACCAAAATCTTTTTAATGAATTTTTATTCATCTATTTATAATATATATATATATATATATATATATATATATATATATATATGTGTGTGTGTGTGTGTGTGTGTGTGTGTGTGTGTGTGTGTGTGTGTGTGTGACGCGAGATGCTTACAAACATAAACAGATCGGATTACTCGTTCACCCTAGAAAAATTACATCTGGGTACGGCCGGAAATAACAAGGTCCTTTTTTGACACTAACCGGCCATTACAGCTAAGAAAAGGAAAAATTAACATTTGCAAAATACTTCTGCCAGTAATAATTCTATAAAAATGGAATTAATTTTATTCGCTAGCCCTTACCAGGCTAAAGAAGAACTTATTTTCTACGTCCGGTAGAAGTGGTGTTGCCTTTCTTTCATATGAAAAAGGCCTCGTGGCGAAAAATTCAGAGGTCCATGCGGATGCTCTCAGGGGCCACTCGGCTCCACGGGGTCGAATCCTACGTTATTGTGGTTGCATTCATCTCACCGCCCTTTCTAGTGGTAGATTCACCCCTCTTTTTTTTCCGTACAAATCACCTAGCTACAAGGGTGAATCTCACTTCTTGTGGTAGATTCACCCTCCTTTTGGTTTTATCACATTGATAAGCACTAAAGATTCCGATCGTCCATTTGGCTGCGCAGCGCTAAAGGCACGCGTTAGCGTATAACTAACGCTTCGCTACCTGCGCAGAGCTAAGATAACGCCAATCTTAGCCACGGCCTCCTGGCCAGTTCGCTTGTCAGTGCACAGCTTTGGCGCGCAAAGCCTTAGCTTTCGTCTCGATACGTCCGCTCAGCTTTGGCGCAAAACAGCCTTAGCTATCGTCTCGATACGTCCGCACAACTTTGGCGCAACACAGCCATAGCTACCGTCCCGACACGTCCGCACGGCTTTGACACGGCAAAGCCTTAGTTACCGTCCGATACGCCCGCACAGCTTTGGCACAGCTAAACCATAACTACCGTCAACGATACGCCCGCACAGCTAGGGGCACGACAAAGTCCTCGCTCGACTTCGTATGTGTTAAGGCCTGGCAAACCTTAGCCACGGTTTCCCCGTCCGTTCACTTAGTCCGTAGTACTAAGACACGGCTTAGTCTTAGTCACCAATCCGCTCGACTCTACACAACCAAGCTGCCAACACCGACTTCGACCACGACGCTCCAGCAATGCAGCATCCAGTCCACGTAACGACTCGCTGTTACGGACTGCCCTAGCATTACAACAACTAGCCTATGTACGACTCGCTGTACGGGCTAGCCATCAGATCGTCATACCCACGGTCAACCCAACGTACTGTCAAAACCTGGACATCGATTTACCAACCACAGCCGACCTCGGCTACCCGCAACGATTAACCAGCTGCATCCCAGACTCGACTGACCTTGGCTACCCGCAACGATCAACCAGCCGCATTCAACGACTTAACCGACCTCAGCTTCCCGCAACGATCGTCCAGCTACATTCAACGACTCGACCGACCTCAACTTCCAGCAACGTCCATCCAGCTGCATTCTACGACTCAATCGACAGCTATCGACGTCACCCATCTAGCAGAAAACCAATTACAACCACCACGGACTTTACATACACGTTTGTAATTCCGGCAATAAATCGTTTCTTTTGTTGTATCTGTTATCTTGCCTTTGTTCCCTTCATTGTCTTTGGTTGTCACTACTCGCACGCTTTAAACTTAGATCATTTGCGGGGTCGAAACTTATCGGCTCTGCAACGTGTGTGTGTGTGTGTGTGTGTGTGAGTGTGTTATTCCTTTGTTCCCTGCGCGCGTATAGAGAAAAAAGTTACCATGTATCTTTATTCCAGATTACAAGCATAAAACTCAAAACAAAGCATTATCATTTTAAAAAATCTACAATATTTCAAAGTGTAATTTCCAGCATCTTCCGCACAAAAATCTGTGCGTTCGAATAGTCTATGAAGTCTTAACAGATTATCTTTATCAATATTCTATTGAAGTCAGTTATATGTTTATTCATTTTGAAAATAATGCCAACTTATAACGATGGGTATTTAGTTGGATAAGTAATGTTTAAACCTTTCTATTTGAAAGTTTAACAAATATGTAATAAATCTTTTTTGATTAAACCATTCATAAACCTGGATTGTCAGGCTACATTAATGAGAATAATGCATAATTCTCAAAATGCAACTACATATGTATAAAATATTTTTAATTATTTTTCTAGTATATAATTGATTTAGAATATACTTACAAATACCTCAACTTGTATTTACTTATATTCCATTCTATTTTTTATCATTCACGAAGTAAGATTTAATATGCTATTTATTGAAAATCATTTTTTTGCTCTTCCTCCTATATATTGTGGTTCAAATTATACGTTCATGTACAATGCAGAGAAGTACGTAATGTTATATTTTCCATTAAAAAATAGTTAAATCAAACACCCAAGTAAAATTGAATCTACTATAGAAAGTTTAAAGTTTAAAACTTTTTTCAGGTTGATAAATTTCATGCAACCCATTTTTAATAAATCAAAATAGATGAATATAAAATGTTAATGATCCTTCAATTGTAAGAATGACAGCGTACGTGTGTTATTTTTATTGAAATGATATGTTAAGAGAAAAATATATTTATCGTTAAAACAATTGTTTCAGGAATCCAAGTTGAATAAAATAAATATATTAAACCCTATTAACTACTAAGCTGTAAACACTTTTATCTGACCTTTTGGCCGACTATTCTTCGTGTGGTATGGATAAGATTCAAAATCACATTATAAAATACCGGCCAGAAGAGAAGACCAAGAGTTGATTTAAGAAATTGAATAAAATCAACAAAATCTTATCTTGTCATCTGGTGGATTTTTCCCGCCGATGGCAAATTAAAAATACCACGAAACAAAAATATAGAAAAATGCTCGAATCTTGCGAAAGAGTAGAAAAATCTATGGAAAGTCACTGTGGTACAAACAGTACAAAGGACACATTTTTATAGGTTGCGAAAAACCTGGAAAAGAGATTTGGAGATCACAGGAGGAATCGAGATTATTCAGACCGTAAAATTGTATGAGTGGGTTTGGTAGTTTAATGTCGTATCAAACTTTGTAGGTTATTTTATGCCAAAGCCATTTTCCAAGAAGAACAGTAGTGGTACGATTTAACCCATAGCTCGGAGGATAAGGGAGTTCTTGCATTTCCCAAGTGTATGTGTCCAAAACTGAACGTAATAGAGGTACTAGAGTATGAACTCGCTTACAACGATTCCGCTGTCCATCGCTTTAACAATTACACCACGAGGACACCCCCAAGGAGGAGTAGGAATATTTGAAATAGTTATAGATACATGAGGAGACATTTTGCACTCGGGATCCAGTTAAAAAACCTCCAGTTAAAACTAATGAGAAAGAAATTGCTTAGATAATAATACTAACAATGATAGTAACAAAAATAATATATTAGAAGAAATCAATACGAATGATCAGATTTGTTACATATGCGTCTGGAGACATTATTGACATTTTTTTTTATTTTGATGAGTAAAATAATGATAGATAAGTGTGTAAAACAAGAATTCATCCTAACTAATGCAATTATTAAAGAAATTAAAGCTTGAAATAAATAGTTAATCACTAAATTGGATTTGTCTACTTAGTACACGTCCTCACATAAAACAGATTTTCTCCGTTCCGTCGTTGTTTCGATAATAGTAAATATCAGTAAACATGAAATTCTACATTAATAGCCGAGTCTTCAAGATAATAAAAGATTAAAATTATCTAAATTTATCGAAGAATTTCATTTTTTTTCAAATCGTAATAAGTAGATATTTAAACAGTACATACATCGTTCACTTTGGTAAAGCTTCTTCATGATAATTAATACTAGGAATAGTATCTCATAAACTTTTGTTTTTACGTATCAAACATAATTTGTTTATGTATTAAATAATTTTAAATATAAATAGTTAGTGAAGCCAAAAAGGAGATAACCTTAAGCAAAAAATGATTGAGATGATACGATGTATGTCGGTGCTAATCGGTTGGGGCTGTAGAATACACCAACTGCATCCCTCCAGAGGGGTAAGAATCCAAAACGTGTGTCCTGATATGACTCTTAACAATGCGATAGTGAGGCTGCAGTAATCTTGAAGTTTGCTGAAATTGGAGTACCCCTTCACTGCCATCACTCCAAGATCAACTATGAGCCGCAGACAAGCACCTGATAGGATCCTATCTATGGGTCAAATGAAACTCTTTGACATTTTAAATGAGTGCAAAAAAATGAATTATGCTGATATGAATAGTTAGGAAAAAAAACTGTTTGATCATTTAACTGGGTGTAAAGAAATGACTGAGGTTTAATAGAACTGTTATTGATACATAACCATACTTAGAACCATATAATTGTGTGCAAATGAAGGAGTGTTATTGAACAGAAGGATTAGTGTTAAATTGCAGTATTTATAACCACTTCACTGACCGCCAGTAAATGATTAATATTGAATATTAGAGTGCAATGATTGAAACTATTTAACTATATACAAACAATAGTAATACAAGTGTGAAAGCAAATTAGTTGTAATTCATTTAAAAATGAAATCACTTATAAACTACTCTTTTATATATCCTGCAACAATGTCAGAATACTTCGACATTGTTGCAGGAGTACTACAAGGGGACACGCTAGCCCCATACCTCTTTATCATCTGTCTAGACTACGTGCTTAGAACTTCGATTGACAAAATCAGAGAAAATGACGTCGAGCTGACAAAGAAAAGAAGCAGGATGTACCCCGCAAAAACAATTACCGACGCCGACTACGCCGATGACATAGCGCTACTGGTGAATACGCCTAACCAAGCCGAGGCACTACTGCATAGTTTGGAACGAGCCGCTGCAGGCATTGGCCTCCATATCAATGCACACAAAACTGAATATATGTGTTATCATCAAACGGGCGACATTTCCACACTAGACAGAGCCTCTCTGAAACTAGTAGACAAATTCACCTACCTAGAAAGCAGTGTCTCATCAACCGAAAAAGATATCGACACACGACTAATGAAAGCATGGACAGCAATCGATAGGCTCTCAAACATATGGAAATCAGACCTGACCGATAAAATGAAACGCAGTTTCTTCCAGGCAGCGGTCGTATCGATACTGCTATATGGATGCACTACTTGGACGCTAACTAAACGGCTGAAGAAGAAGCTATACGGCAATTGCACAAGGGTATTAAGAGCAATATTGAACAAGTCCAGGCGACAACACCCTACAAGACACCAACTATACGGCCACCTGCCTCCCATCACGAAAACTATACAAGTTAGACGAACCAGACACGCAGGACACTACTGGAGAAGCAAGGACGAGCTCATCAGTGATCTACTCCAATGGACCCTCGCATATGGCCAAGCAAAAGCAGGACGACCAGCTCGAACATACATACAGCAGCTATGTGAGGATACGGGATGTAACCCTGAAGACCTACCGAAAGCGATGAATGATAGGGAGAAGTGGCGAGAGAGGGTCAGAGATATCTGTGCTGGCGGCACATGATGATGATGATATCTATTTAAATATGCTTAAATAAATTACTAATGTAAAATTGGTGTTGTATAGAACAACTATACGTACACATATGCATGCATGCGGAAACATATTCAATACAATAAAGACGAGCGGACACAGTTCTTTAGAAAAATATACCTCTGACTTTATTTGTAATGGTTAGAAAGGGTTACGAAAGGTTATGTGTGAGAGGTGAGTTGGAGACTGAACAAAGACTTCAATATATTTAACCCCCAGCTCTTCTGGCTATCACAGCCTTTCTTTCCCGTTCTCCTAGGCTGCTCAACCGGGAGCCTAGATCCAGCCTCTACTGGAACATGGTTCTCATTCCATTAGCTTCTCTCCAACTGATCTGAACTTCTTGTCGCCGGGGATATATAATAATTTTTCGTCCACCTACTTCTTGCGAGCGTCACAATTCGCACTCAATTCAACCCCTCGACAGTCAAGGTCGCCCCTGATCTCCTGATATCTTCTACCGGATGCACCTGTTATTTACACAGGTGCATTTCTTTTTTGACAGCTTGGCCGGGTCGGAGGTCAATATGCAACATTGGGACTGTTCTTGGCGTAAAGAGTAGAGAGTTCTTAACTGGTCAGGTAAGACCGGGGTTCAATCCCAGGTCGAATCATATCAAAGACAAAAAAAATTGTATTTGATACCTCCTTGATTAGAATTGTAAGGATCAAGGGTAAAATGGAGCACGACATGGAATGGAGTAGTGCTCTCCCCAACATCTTGGTGTAGTAGCTATTGAAAAAGGGAGCCGTTGCGTCACCCTGTACTAAGGTCGCAAACTTTACTACCTTATATAGCAGTACTTTAAACCATTTAACTGTGTCCAAAGAAAATGAGCCCGGACTAGTTTTAAAATTTTATCAAGAAAAGGTGTTTACAATATATATCTAATATCTGACCAATAATCGTTGATGTGCCATACAACGAAACCAAACTTGACCAAACAGCATATGTTGAACAAAATGCTCTTGCTCTATAAGGTTTGTTGTCGTAGAAACAGACACGATGATCCGAGTCAAATGTTGGACAAAGCTGCTTGTTCATCAGATAGTACTAATGCTCTTTGACAAGGCATGATCCAACCTGTCTGTTTCTTGGTACGAGTAAATATTTGGGCAGACTTGACCTGGTGTCGCAACCTATTCTAGTGGAGGGGTTGGGTAAAAACTTATATAAAACAAAATATCTCTTTAACTTATCACATTATTTTGAGGGTTTACGTTAGAAAAGGGTCAATGGATTTAGTCCTTTTGTTCATTATATTTTGTGTTGTTCATTATACATGATTCATAAAACATGTTTCATTTTAATGAACAGCAAAGTATTCATACTCAAGTCAACATTCTTTTCAATGATCAGTTTCTTTTTTCAAAAAAGTTAAACATTTATTTGAAGCTATGTCTGAATATTAGTGACAAGCAAACCCATCGCAAATTTGAATTCTATCCCAGTGAGATCCAAACCTGCAAATATTTTCTTGTTAAAAAATATGTCTGTGCAAATTCTCATTGATGTTTTCACGGGACAAAAACGTCTGACCCCAACAAAATATTTATGGTGCGTGGATACTTTGGAGGTTACGCACTTGATGTCTCGATCAAGTCAGTAGCCCTGAATGGAACAGAAGAATTTAAAAACAAGGGATTGGCACATAAATGATGCATTTATATGTTTTATGTTTATCAATATCTTGTACTTTAGACTCAGTGAGGATATCATTAGTTTACAGAGATATGTACAGATACTATTGATAAAAAAATCACTTGTATAAACACACTCCCAATTATGTGATTATTAATGGGAGATATACATGCATGAATGTAATCAAAGAATGACAATAACAATAATCGGTAGCATAGATATGGAAATACCAAACAGTGTTACGACGAACATTTTTGTGCGATAAATGCAAATAATATAACTGCGATTTGAAATGATTGATTGGTAGATTTTAACATTATGTCATTCCCTATAAAGTTATTTTATACTCTGAAGATAATCACGTTCATTGTACGTTCCTATTTACATTTTTTGTAAATCGAATACAAATGATTTTTAAACAGATCAATATTTTACTCATAGATGGAACCCGAACAGTTGCAGGCATTCTTGGTCAAAATGGACCGGGAATTTTTGGCAATAAAAGTGCACACAGCCCTCACCAGATCTCAAAAACTATAGCCTTACCATGAGATTCTATTTAGTGTCACATCCAGGACACCCTCACTTTTCTTTTGGGAGTTCGTTTTTTTTTTTTTTTTGGTGGGGTGGTTGCAAAACCTCTGTACAGGATATTCTCTGTGTATTTGAGGCCTCGCTGAGAGTACAGGTATAATAGAGGGTAATAATAATGAATTTTGTATGGGGCTACACTGGAATTGATTGGTTTGTTAAAAGTTCCTCTGAATATCAGATAATCCATTTTTCTCAGCGAAAAGGAAAGAAATTACCGATCGTTTATTGTGGGACAGGCTGGGCCGCCTGCGGGAGGACAAAAGATCAATGACAAGCAAAGCATAGCTCTAGACCTTTCGGTTATGGTTTAAACTATTAGCTGGCATATATACTGGACTCATATTGATCTTAGTGAGTCTATGTCCAGCAGGGTCACCTGGTTCACATTTCAACCAATAAGCTTATGACCAACGTAGTTCAGCTGGGCACAGGTTTCAGCTCGTACCAAGCCTAACCTTACCCTAAATCCCCATCATAAAAAGACAACCTTGTATCAAATCCTGTCTGGTGTGAGGCAGAGTTAAATACTGTTTATTGTGGACTGTAACTAAGCAACAAGAGGATGAGAATAACGTTCCGCTAGGAACCTTCACCGTCTCCAGTCCATTTCGGCTTTTAAAATATGACATAGTTGACATTCTTTCTCTCTTTACCTTCACTCTTTTTCACTCAAACATTCTCACGTTCTCTCTCTCTCTCTAACTCTCTCTCTCTCTCTCTCTCTCTCTCACACACACACACACACACTCAAACATACACATACAGATACATATACACCCTTAAGAATTATCCCTTCCTATAGCAAGGTACAATTTAAATCATGACCGCATCGAGGGATTAACCACGAGGAAATTGGCTGTGATGAATTTTTTTCTTTTATTTGATAACAAAATTTTCGATTTTTGCAAATTCATTTTAAATGTTATGAAATTAACACTTATTTTATCAATGTCTACAGCTGTTTTTTGCTGTTTGTGTGTGTGTGTGTGTGCGCGCGTGTGTGTGTGTGTGTGTGTGTGTGTGTGTGGTGTCTCACTAATGCCAATCTGGAAAAATCTAGTCAGAGGAAGAAAGAAAGAATTTTTATTCCCATGTCAAAGGAATTATATATATATATATATATATATATATATATATATATATAGTGACTGCCATAATGTTCAGAACGGCATAGTTTCGTCAGAAAAAAGTAGGTATAACTTTTTAGCTATGTTGTTTTAGATTCTATAAGTTTCACAGACAATAATTACGATATTAATTGTTATTTTGTGAAATTTTGGTGTTATTTGAGTGGATGATAAAAAAAAATGAATAATTTAGTGATTTACTGCAAGTCCCTGATGGCAAAAAATGATCAGAACGATTGAAAAAATGAACAAAATACACAAATATTACAGAAAATACAGAAATTATTTTATATTCAGCGTGAAGCCCTTTAGCTTCAATCACACTCTGACACCTTCGGCAGCATGAAGAAATTAATTCATTGATATCTTGCCGAGTGATCTTATTCCATTCTTCCTGAAGGGCATTCCATAATTGCTCCGTTGTTTTTGGATTTCTGGCTTTAGAATGTTCTCCCAGAGTCTTACACACATTCTCAATAGGATTAAGATCTGGGCTTTGAGGAGGCCAATCCATACCAGTAACATTTTCTGCATTGAAAACGTTCATGACTACCATAGCCTTGTGACATGGGGCATTGTCCAGTATTAATATGGAAGGTTGCTTAGTTGAATTTCTCAGCACAGACAAGACATGATCTTTTACCAGTTGTTTATAAACTCCGAGGGGCCCACCCATCTCCAGGTATCCAAACCAGAGCCAAAACGATTTTTACACTAGCCTTAAGGCACTTAGGCGACATGACTTCACCTACTTTTCGGCGACAATACGTTTTCCCATCTGAGACAATTAACAAAAACTTAGATTAATCACCGAAATTTAATGAAACTATAACACATGTTCGTTTGCAAAAGGAAGAGGACACTTTTTATTCTTGGAGAATATCAGTGCCTTCACTACAGGTGCTATAGCTAAACGTTGTTGTTCAACTAAACGACGAGACACAGTCTTCCTAGATGAATGTTTTCCCACTTGAATGCTCATTTCCCGAGAAACAGCACCAGTTTTAAATTGATCCTTTTAACCAAATTTACCATAGCACGATATTCTCTCTTGGTCGTTATTCTTGGCCTACCTGTAGATTTTCTTGGTTCAGACGAACCATAATCATTGTAGACCTTAAGAATACCGTGAACAACACTTTTTGACTTGTTTACAATCTCTGCAATAGCCCCAATACTTAGTTTATTCTTCATTCGAAGCCTAATAATTTCTGTATTTTCTATAATATTTGAGTATTTTGTTCCTTTTTTTCAATCGTTCTGATCATTTTAGCCGCCCTGGGTTTTGCAGTAAATCGCTAAATCATTTAATACTTTTTTTATTATCCACTGAAAGAAAACCACAATTTCACAGAATAACAATTAATTTCGTATTTATTGTCTTGGAAAATTATTGAATTTAAAACAACTAAGATAAAAAGTCATACCTACTTTTTTCTGACGAAACCAAGCCGTTCTGAACATTATGGCCGCCTCTGCACACACACACACACACACACACACACATACATATATATATATATATATATATATATATATATATATATATATATATATATCGAAGTCGTAAGAATTAATAAGTGGAATTTTCTTCATTACTGTAAATTTGTACATCATAGGATCGTAAATGCTTTTAATGAGACATGCAAAATCTTCCGATTTGAATGGTAACCTAATCATTATAATACAATGCTTTCTATTTTCAACTGAGTAAATGAATAAATATAATTATTCATCAATATAATATCAATATGAAACAAACATGTTTTCCCTTAGATAAGACAGTTGCATTTATTGTTGTTTACTTCATTTATTTGTTCTAAATAGTTTTGTTGCTATATTCATATATATTTAGCAAGCTGTCTATAAATACTTACTTGTGCAATAAAATCTGTTATTGAGAATGTCAGATTTTAAAAGAAATTGCATAATATATATTCACTAAAAAATACCTACTTTTATTACATATGTTTGGTAAGATGCCCATTACTAAAAGTAAAGGGAGTTGTGTTTTTTTTTATTTTCGACTGTACCGAATAAATCTTAGAACCATTAGGTATTAATTGAGCTTTTATACGACTATTTGCCTTTCATTAAAAAAAAAAAAAAGAAAAAACAAGAAAAAAACAAAAACAAAACATCCACGTTTGACAAACAATACGTGCTGCTGAAGTAGTAAGAACGAACAGATAAGAAACGTTCTCCCGTGGACTCCTACAAATGAACACTGGTCTTTGTCGATGGCAAACGTTGACATTGATTCTCCGAGTTCGGACCCTGGATATTGTCTTGAGGACCTTCAAAGAGCGATTGTTGATAGGAATAGACAGGGAGAGAACCAAAGA
This sequence comes from Sepioteuthis lessoniana, assembly GCA_963585895.1. Lineage (NCBI taxonomy): Eukaryota > Metazoa > Mollusca > Cephalopoda > Myopsida > Loliginidae > Sepioteuthis > Sepioteuthis lessoniana. Next base: position 140,524,514 of record OY757904.1, read on the forward strand.
AATCCATACTATCAGTACACATTGATGCTGAATATAATAATCCGTATTTCGAGAATATGTTAGTTGTTTTCCTGGTTTATTTATTACGGGTTGCTCTTTTGTTATATATATATATATATATATATATATATATATATATATATATATATATATACCATTCCTCTCAAGAAGGATGCAATACAAGGTTTTTCAAGCTGAAATTAACAGCTTTGAATTTAAGAGTTTCATTCTCCTAGACCTATTGCCATATTCAATTTGAAGTGTCAGTTTATCGAACTATTTAAGTAAATCGGGAATAGTGAGATACATACCTTCCAAAGGTTATTAGTGCAACGTGAAATATAAATAGCCTCGTCCAAGATTTGAACTCCGCTCACTGTGTCCACTTCCAATGACAGTAACAATTACAACAAAAACACCTCATGTAACATGCAATATATATATATATATATATATATATATATATATATATATATATATATATATATCATCATCATCAACATCATGTCGTGCGGCTAGAACGGATATCCCTGATCCTCTCTCGCCACTTCTCTCTATCGTTTATCGCCTCTGGCCGGTCTTCAGGGCTACATCCCGTATCCTCCCATAGCTGCTGAATGTATGTTCTAGCTGGTCGTCCTGCTTTTGTCCGGCCATATGTGGGGGTCCATAGGAGTACATCACTTATGAGCTCGTCCTTGCTTCTCCAGCAGTGTCCTGCATGTCTGGTTCATTTAACTTGGATAGTTTTCGAGATGGGAGGCAGGTGGCTGTATAGTTGGTGCCTTGTGGGGCGGTATGGTTTCATCGTATCAAACAAGAATACAGTTTTCTGAATGTTTCACAAATTTTCTCTTACTGTTTGTTTCTATTAACAAAATCTTCATGAATACTCTTTGATCTAAAAGTTTTGTGCTAAGTATTAACTGTGAACTGTGTATTTCATTCTTTATGTTCACAATCACTAATCCTACATGAGGCTTTTTTTTGTTGGGTTTAACGCTAAAACACCAATGAGGTAACATTCAGTAAAATAGTTATTTTCACTTGAAATGGTTAGTCTTAAACATTAGAAATATTGCTTTTTCCACGAACTCGTATATAGCTATCTCTGTCAAGATTCTAAACCCACTCCATATATTCAAAAACTTGGACCAAATCAAATCCTCATCCGACAAGAATTTGGATAATATGTATATTCCTCTATGAATCAATTATATGTATAGATCATGAAATCATTAAATTATTATATTAATTCTTAAAATGTTGGGATGGGCCGAGTTATTTCCATTACGTTTGCTTTGGTTTGGTTTGATCCTATTTACCCAACCCCTCCACTCGGGTAGGGTATGACACAAGGTCAATTTTTAAGCGGAGTTTAACAGGTGTGAATTCAGAGTTTTCCTTCTCCTAGACTAGTTGCCTCGCCAAGGCTGAAGAACCTAGCCTGTCCTACTATTTACCCATACCTGGAGGGAGAATAATTGGATTCATACCTTTCCCAAGGGCATTAGAGCAATGTGAAATGCAATCAGTTTCGTCCAGGATTTGAACTCGTGTCGCCGTGTCCATTTCCTACGACGATAACCATTACACCACGGTCACTTGGTTTGGTTTTATGGCAGATCAAGCATTGTAGGCTATTTAATATCAAATCCATTTTATATATATAAACATTTCTATTTAAAAAAATCAGTTTAGCATAAGGACACAGTTTAGTTCTATTTGACCCAAAGATAGAATCAGAGTGGACCAGAGAGTAATGGCATTGAAAGAGTTCTCCGTATTGCCCAAAGCTCCAGCATTACCGGAGACTTACCAACAGATTATTTTGTGTTATATCCAAGACACGTAGTGCAGGAGTACTACCCCTTTACAGAGATACAGTCGGTGTATACTGCAGCCCCAGCCGACAGGACCATTCCTATTACGTTTGAATTTTAATTTCCCAATGCAGTTTTTATTGACAAATCAGGTTTTTAAAATTAATCCTCAAAATATGTACAAATACCGAATAAACCTAATATTCTAAGTCATCAGAGTAACAGCAACAAATGAAGAATAAACTAAGTTCTTGCAAAAAGAAAAAAAAAGATACCAATCTTTATTAATATCTCTTGCAACAAATACAGACAGATAAATCAACATCAGAACACAATCGTATTTTTATTAATTCCCGTAAATATTCATGAGAAAATATTAAATTTCGATCTACAGCCAATTGTCGACTTTCTCCATCAATACGAGGTGGGTTTTCGGAATTGACAATCTATTTCTGCTGTTTCCCGTTAAAACTAATAGCATTGGGCATTAATCCGTTCATAAGAGACTGTAGTCTTCAGTTGTGAAATAGAAAAAATTATAAAAAAAACGAAAAAATAAAGTTTAAGAAGATTGGTAGTCTAATCAACTGAGAAGGCCAAAGCATGTATCACAATAGACATTGTGTCACTGATAAATAAATAGTAGAAGACAATAGTCTCAACATCATTTTTGTATTGTATCAGAAGAAACATGAATATAAACAAAATTAAAGTACTTCAGCGTTTATGACACGATTAATTGATGAATTTTAACGGCATGTCAACCTGTTTTGGGTTATTTGTAGCAACAGTTTCGTTAATCTCATGCATTTTCTTTCATATTTACACTTTTTAGATATTTGAAATATTTGTTATTTCAAACTGACGATCCTATCAAATAAGACTAACATTAAAACAGATCTGTTTAACCCACTAAAGAGACCCTAATAGTTACAAGTACGGTGAGTTAACGGGGACATTGAAGAAATAAGGATAAAGGGGTACCCCACACTAATCAGAACCCCGTTGCAGAAAAGTCACCTTCAGATGCAATTTAGTATAACACTAAGGGCACTCGGTTTTTTTAAGGATGAGGTCTAATAACTATCCTTCAGGCGAAAGAGTCAGCATATTTTAAGCCTCTCAACATCATGGCAATGAAATACTAATGTTGAATATTTTCGTGGAGTCAACCTTATCGGTATCCAAATGCATCAGTCACCTATATATATATGTATATATATAATTAACTTAAATCGCGAGTCGGAAATCTTCTACTGAATTTTCACCTGATCGGATCATCAGGAAGCCTAACTCCAACTAACTCAGATTTCCGACTCGTGATTTAAGTTAATTTTATAATTGGCTCCACTTGTGTTGAGCAGTCTTGTAATTGTAGCATTGCAGGATTCGTGGAAGGTTTTTAGTTTTCTTTTGACCAACTGACTGTGTAACCCTTGATTTTTATCAAGGGGTCGGACGAAGTTGGCCTTTTCTTTCTTTTTGACCTATAATTTTTGTTTTTTATCCCCCGGGCGGTGATTCGAGATACTTTTATCTCTTGTTCCAAGCGGGGGTTTTTTCGTTTATTTTTTCTGGTACCGTGAATGCTGGTAGATATTAGATTAGTAAATAAATATATATATATATATATATATATAATCTGGAGAAAAGTTATAAACCCAGTAATCATATTTACCCAACACCTCCGCCCGGGCAGGATATGACACAAGGTCAATTCTTTATAAGCGGAGTTTAATAGGTTTTAATTCAAAGTTTTCCTTATCCTACACTAGTTGCCTCACCAAGGCTGAAGATCCTAGTCTGCCCTACTATTTACCCAGTAATTATCATTCTAGCTATGGGTATATAGTACGATGGACTAGGTTCTTTAACCTCGAATAGCAACCAGTCTAGGAGAAGGAAAACCATGAATTCGATCCTGTTAAATTCCACTTAAACATTGACCTTATCTAATAACCTACTCGTGCGGCGGGTTTTGAGTTTATATATATATATATATATATATATATGTTCCCTCAACTAACCATAATTAAGTTACTTTTGAATGAATCTTTGAATCAAACTAATACCTCGTTCTTTTTATTACTGTCGTTAGGATTGTTTTCATTTTTCTTTAATTTGAATAATAACTTATTCTACCCGACCATTTATTTGTCAGAGTTGGTGTGCAATGGTACCAGAGCAGTTGCTGTACATTTTAATTTCAAATATAAAAAAAATAATATACACCCTAAAAAGTAAACGACGAAACGCATAGGCACAAGAATGACGGAAATAAAAGCATTATCGTAAAAGAAGAATGATCATTGGACGAAAAGTAATAATTAGCCCAACATTCATGGAGTAAACATTAAAATTTCAACTTAAGCCAGATAAAACACCGCTTCGTATTCTATTTATTTTTTTCTTTTTATTCACTTAATGTCTGTGCGTAACGTCGTAGTTCTGCACATATGTACTTTCTTATAGAAATATTATTAAAAAGTGATGCTATTTTCAACTTAGCAGAAATTAATACATATATGTATGACGTATAAATATTGGCATAGAACCACTTTTCAATATTTGATCTGAACATAAAAGAAAAATACAGCAATCAGCGGACTCGTTCATATTTCAGTTCGTTAGGTAACGGGAAAAAGAGACAAAGAGAATTGTTTTCTTTTTATTTTTCGATTTCTTTTGTTTCAAGATATTCCTGCCAATACCAGCAACGTAGATTATCATTTTCTTTTTGTTATTTCAATGTCTACGATGATGTTTGTCATTCAGCTATATCAAAGAGAATGAATTTAATTGTATTTTCTTACTTTCATTATTTTGCATTCGCTATGAAAAATTTGCCTCATATCTACCTTTTTTTTTTTCTATTTTACTCAATCACTAACTCTTCTTTTATTTTTTCGTTTTTTTCTGTCTTTTCCATCCATTTTACTTGAAGAGGTAGTAAGTAGATATAAATGCTGTCTTGAGCAAGATGGCTAGCTTGCGAAATTAATATTTTGTGTGTTCTTAGAGTTTCTGGCACAGATTCACTCTATCGACATGTGCGTATTTCTCTGGCTTTGATGCCATTTAGAATTGTAGAAATATACGGCTAGTTGTTTGGGGGTATTATTATTAACAATACGACTGTGTTTTAGGAGCTGCTCGTGGTTCAATGGTTATCATCGCAGGAAATAGATACGCTGAACCGAGTCCAGATTCTGGATAAACCTGATAGTTCGGTTACCCTTGGGAAAACTATAAATCCAACAATTCTTCAAGTTATGCGTAAATGATAAAGCAGATTGAGCTCTTTAAATACGGTATAGTCATTGATCTAGGAGAAGGGAAACTCTGAATTCGCACCAATTATATTCCTCTAAAAATTGACTTTGCGTCAAATCCTTATCGTGTGGACGTGTTGGCTAAATGCATATACGATTTTCTGACATGACGTACTGTAGGATTATTGTGATTCCTACTAATCTTGTTTTTTTTTCGTTTCTAGTTTAATCTTTCTTTGTCTTTTTTTTATTTGTTCCATATTTGAAACAGTTTACATGTGACCAGTTTTTATTCCACAGCTTTTACCATGTCTTGCAGTTATAAGTCCGGTCCTGGCGGCAACACCCCACAAGGCACCAACTATACAGCCACCTGCCTCCTATCACGAAAACTATCCGAGTTAGACGAACCAAACATGCAGGACACTGCTGGAGAAGCAAGGACGAGCTCATAAGTGATGTACTCCTATGGACCCCCGCATATGGCCAAGCAAAATCAGGACGAACATATATACAGCAGCTCTGTGAGGACACGGGATGTGGCCCTGAAGACTTGCCAGAGGCGATGAACGATAGGGAGAAGTGGCGAGAAAGAGAGGGTCAGGGATATCCGTGCTAGCGGCACATGATGATGATGATGATGATGATTAATACTCAATGATATTTCGAAATGTCAGAGAAGTTGAACGGTGAGTAGCTGCGTACATCAGCCTTCTAAAAACTTATTCTGATTGCACGGTCTGTATTGGTCAATGAAGCTTCTACCTATTGATTTAATCTAGTTAACTCATGATGCTGATTTTAAGCTACTCCGGTCTCTTGTGGACTGTCATGCTTTTTGGTTGGTTGGTTAATATCCTTTTTTTTAGCAGCATATCAACCTTTGAGGGTTATTTAATGCCAAATCTGTCCTTGTAAATTAACAGCATTGATACTGCTTCACCCATAGCACGTGGGATAACGGGGTTCCTATCTTGACCGTGAGTATTTGTCCGTAGGGAAATGTAATAGCCCGATCAGAGTTGGAACTCACTTACATTGATGATGAAGTCCAGCTCTTTAACCATTACGCCACGGTGACTCACATTGCCATGACTTTTATCACCTTTCTAGTTTCCAATGAAAATTGTTGGAAACATAGAGAAGACGAAGAGGTGAGAACAAATTCAGAGTAAAGATCAAAATATCAGACACATGGTCCAATGCTAAAAACCGCTCACTCTACAATTTTTTCAACCTATATCTGTCCAGTCCTTACAAAACAAAGAGTCATGTGGAGGTATTTTTGAGTCAATCAAAAAAGATCATATTGTTCCACTAATTGTCGCTCATAGGCAGTAGGCAACGAAGGTCAGAAATTTAAGGCCATTTCTTGTCCTAAACCGGTTAATAAATGACTGACTGGCTGATCTTTATAAAAATCCCAATTGAGCGTTTCTCGGAATAACTGCAAGAGTTCAAATAGTTGAATCTTTCTTGTCTGTCACTCAAGAGGTCAACTTATTTTCCAGGAGTGGGAAGATTGTTACATTAGATTTTGGTCTAGTCTGTGGTGATTAAAATGTTATATTTCTCTGAGCATTTTTTCAGATGATGGGTGTAGTCTATAATATGGTATTTGATGTGGTTAAATGTATCTTGACTATTAGAAAATGATAACTGATTAAGCATCTCCATATTTAGATTGCTTCTTTTTATAGGCACAAAGCCGTTTCCATTTCCTGACGTCACTGAGAATGACGTGAAAAAATCATAATGGTTGAAATTTGCGCTCATGCTTTTGGCGTATATGGCTCGGATATTAATTAAGAGTTACTTCTTGATAGTTACTTGCTTCAATGCCACCTATACATTCTAACTATTGACATCGATTGATGATATTTTCTTGCTGACCACAGGGTTAAAATTATCGGTAAACGAAATCATGTTATGGCCGATAGCTACACTCCCTCAGGCTCATTAAAAATATTGTTATTGTATTATTGCTTTTATTCTTTAACAATAATTCATCAAAGTTATATATATATATATATATATATATATATATATGAACGAAAATTGTTTTTAGAGAAGGGGCTTAAATTTAGTTGATTTAGAGCCCCAGTAAGTGAAAGTCCGGCTCTTGATGATCAATATAGGGTTGATTGATCGATTGTATTCCAATAATTTTCCAAATAAATGCCGTGCAAAAACTGAATCAGTACTCTCGCCCCCCCTCTCTCTCTCTCTTGAAGATTGTGCGTCGCTGATAAGACCCTCTGATTTAGATTTGGTTCTTCGTGTTTGCTCTAGATGTATCGAGGATAAATGTGATTGGTTGTTTTTTCCAAGAAAACTTTGGTTACTGATCATTGAGCTTTTACAACCCGAATTCATAAATAGTGTTGTAGCTCTTGTGCTTTTTGTGCCACTCTATGTGTCAGAGAGTAGAGGCCAGTGAAATCTTATTTTACTGAGTCAACCGTTAAAATCGCCCAGGCAGATTATAGGTTTCAGGGAATCTGCTGATGAGCAGAGAATTTAACTAAATATTGCCATCTTTTTCAAATATATTACAAATTGCATGAAAGTAACATTCACTGTGACATATATATATATATATATATATATATATATATATATATATATATATCATGACAATAAATACTCTTACTACATGAAGATGTAAGAGAAATCTTATAGCCTGACTCGGACACTGATATATGTATTTAACCGACAGAGTGAAAATGGTTTAAATCCAGAGAAACCTTCTCTTACACTGGTTGACTCAAGCAAGGCTAAAGAACCTCGCTTGCCGTAATTCTTTCCATACCTGGGAGAATAATAGATAGATTTCCCTAGAGTATTCACACAAAGAGGAACATAACAATTTGAAATTGTCTTGGTGATTCCATTTCCTAAAGCAATAGGTGTTGCGGTGAGTGTATCTCCACCTTGAACTCTACTCTACAGTAACTCTGCTTTAGAAGAGAAATGTGCCGAAGTCGATTTTCTTTGCTCCAGTTCTCTTTTTTTTCTTTTCTATTTGATATCAGCATTTTGTTGAGAGCAAAATCATGCACCTCATAGATTCTTGAATTTTTTTTTTAATCAGCAATTGTTCTATTATGAGTAAATATCTTAAATCCTTTTAAAAATTTTTTCCGATTCGTTTTCTGTCTTATTCCCTCCGTGTATACTCCTGTTTTGTGCATGCTATTATACATTTCCATATTGTTATATCCATTACAGATTAACTGAAGTCACGTTTGACAAATGTATGTATTCACTAGGTCGGCTCATTGGCCTAGTGGGTAGAGTGTTCGCCAAAGGTCCGGGAGACATGGGTTCATTACCAGGTCGCGTCATACCAAAGACTTTAAAAATGGTACTTGATACCTCTTGCTCAACACTTAACAATATAAGGTACGTATCAAAGGTAAAGTGGAGCAATTCAAGGAAAAGAGTAGCGCCCTCCTCTACAAATCGGTGTAGTATCTATTGAAAAGGGAGCCTACTGGTCGCCCTCGACCTAGGTCGCCAACTTTTACTTACTATTTGAATTTAGTTTCCCTTAACCTCGACCGCTTCCCTTACCAAGACTAAAAAGTCTAGTACACCCGACTTATTACACGAAGACGAAGGGATAATTGATGAATTCATATATTTTCCAAGAGTATCAGCGTAAATTAAATCGAAAACGGTTTCGTCGAGGGTTTAATTCAAGTCCTGATTCAGTTTCCATTGATGATAACCGTTCCAATAAAGTGTGCCTCCATCTTGATAAGAATGTCATTTTTCCATTACGTGAATGTGTTAGTTTATAAAGGTATATTAAACTCATTTTATGTTATTTGTTGTATTTATTTTCGTGTCCACATTTGATAAGATTACATTGTTAGCCCTTAAGGGCTTTCATTTAACTAAATATATACCAAAAAATATAAACTAATAAATAGACATGAATATATGTTTAAGATAGCGTACATAGGAGTAGATACATTTTAACTCAAATTCATCCTTATACGTATATTTGTATATGTACGTGTATGTATAAGTGAATATATTTGAGATACATTGCTTTTATCTGCACCGTTCTCTCTCTCTCTCTCTCTCTCTCTCTCTCTCTCTCTCTCTCTCAGTCTATTATTCTCTCTCTCTCTCTCACTCTATATATATATATATATATATATATATATATATACTTCTCTATGTGTATGAACATATATGTGGCGGCTACTTTTGTGTGAGATTTTTTACGACTTCCTGTAAATTTATCTACTTATATTGACATTGGTTTTCTGAAGTTGATAGATGAGTATCATAAAATCTATTGCTTTAGCTTTTCAAATATACATGACAACCTGTCAAATTAATCATGTTCCTTAATGTAAACTGACGTTAGCGGGCACGTACACTGATCTGTTGGCTCTTTTTAATACTTCATTATGAATTGTGGTAAGAATTATTTGTAACTTCTAAGCAGACCCTCCCATATTTTTGACATAAGAAATCAGGCAGCAATTAAAATAATATTATAGAATGGAAGCAAGTATAATCGGAAAACTAATACAGAAAAAGTAAACCTTACACGTAAACTGATAATAAATTATGGTATTGGCATGAGCAGGTTATTAAAATAATAGATAGAAAAAACATTCACTTTGAATGTTATAAATCTTACATTCATTTACAGTTTCAATATAGTTGTTACTTCTATTCCGTTGTTAAATTTAATATCTTATCACTGCGTACGAGATATATCAGGAAAGCAACCAATAGTTTTAAGAACCAGTAAGAAACTTCTAACAAAGAAATAAACCAGATTCTAACTTACTGCTCAAATATGAAGAGAAATCTTTACGTTAAGGTATGCATCTGTCAGTTAAGTGATCTTGATTGAACTCGCGTACAGTGTGACTTTCAAATATAAGATAACATTCTTTTTCTTTTTTTTTTTTTTTTTTGAACTAGAAATAAAAACAACAACAAAAGACAAAACAAGCACAACAACAAAATCTGTCTTAACTTGTTTCTGTTCAATATGGCTACTTGAAATCCTAAGATCTTCCCGACCTAAAATCAGTGATTCCAGATCGTAGACAAGACAAAAGATACATGAGAACCCGATTTAAAAGAATACTTGATGATGATCCCGTAGAATAGACATAAGGATATATGGGAAAATCCTAAGCCAAACGGGAAAAGCAACATGCTCTTAGGTAGGATATTTGTTCTTAACTACTTATTGACCGGATATCTTCCAAACAGATATGGTATTTGATTCCTATAAAGAGTTAGAAAGTAATATTTTGGGTTCAATCAATAATTTGAGCCCTTTGTCAGGGGACATTACATCAGTATATTGAACATTACTTTTACAATTAGACTGTCCAGTGTTGCGCATATAAAAAAATTCTGATTTGATTCATAAAACTTGGTTCATATATTAGAAGATAAAATGTTTTATATTTGAAAATATGTGAAATATTTAAAATCAAGTAACTTTTTTAAAAATTCATAAAGTTCCTGTGTCAGAACTGAAAGTGAATTTAAAATCAATAAAATTATATGAAAGTACCTTTCGGAAACTATTACATAATATACCCAATAAAAGATTTTTGGATAACAAGATGCTGTAGTTTAGTAGTATAAAATCCTACGGGAATAATAATGATAATAATAATCATGTCGTGCCACAGGCATCGATATCCCTGACTTTCTCTCGCCACTTCTCCCTATCATTCATCGCCTCTGGCAAGTCTTCAGGGCTACAGCCCGTATCCTCACATAGCTTCTGAATGTATGTTCGAGCTAGTCGTCCTGATTTTGCCCGGCCATATGTGGGGGTCCATAGGAGTACATCACTTATGAGCTCGTCCCTGCTTCTCCAGCAGAGTCCTGCAAGTCTGGTTCGTCTGACTTGGATAGCTTTCGTGATGGGAGGCAGGTGGCCGTATAGTTGGTGCCTCGTCGGGTGTTGCCATCAGGACTTGTTCAATATTGCTCGCAAGATTCTTGTGCAATTGCCGTCCTTATTCAAAACTGACAAAGAGCCAGGATTTCAAATGCTGATTTTGAAAATCCTAGTATCAATTAGATTGGAGCCACACAATTACATTTTTGGCACCTTAACAGCTAGATTTAGTTACATTGTGTATAAAGCATTTCACCTTTGGAAAATTAATAATATTAACTCATCCAGTATATCGTATTTTGCAACGTACATAATTTCTTAGACTATACTAAGCAGTGTTTGCCCAGTCGGCTGGAGCTGTAGAATATACCGACTGCATCTCTGCACAAAGGTAAGACTCCCCACAACGAGTGTTTGGATATGACACTAAACAATCTGATGGTGAAGATCCAGTAATGCAGGAGATTTGGCGAATGCGGAGTACCCATTCATTGTCATCTCTACCAGGTCAACGCTGGCCCAGCGTGGTAGCACCTGATAAGGTTCTATCAATGGGTGAAATAGAACCAAACTGCGGACTCAAGCTAAATTGAAGCGCATGAAATACAAATCTTTTGATATTTAAACTACGTATTTATGCTAAACTGAATTGTTTGAAATGGAACTGTTTTGGACATTAAAACTGTACTTATGATAAACTGAATTGTTTGAAATTGACCTGTTTTGACAAAAACTATACTTATACTACACTGAATTGTTTGAATTAGAACTATTTGACTAAACTGAATAGCTTGAAATAGAATTTCTTTTTACAATTATCTGTGTACTTATGCTTAACCTAATTGTATGAAATAGAAATTTTATTTGTATTAAATGATTTGGCATTTAATCATATTTACAAATCCCTCCGCTCGGGCAGGGTATGTCACAAGGTCAATTTTTAAGCAGAGTTTAACAGGTTTGAATTCAGAGTTTTCCTTCTCCTAGACTAGTTGTCTCACCAAGGTTGAAGAACCTAGTCTGCCCTACTATTTACCCATAGCTGGAGGGAGAATAATTGGATTCATACCTTTCCCTAGGGTATTAGTGCTATGTGAAATGCAATTAGTCTCGGCCAGGATTTGAACTTGAGTCGCCGTGTCCATTTCCTACGACGGTAACCATTACACAGCGGGCACCTCCTAAATAATTTGGCATTTAATAACCTACAAAAATTGATATGTCCTGAAACCCAAATAAACAAACTCACTAAGTTTTGCTTAGTCTCTGATAATGCCTCAAATTTCATTCAAGACTCGTTCCTTTGCTGTCATCCATCTAAGGTACTAGCTAACTCATCAAGGCCCAACTTCAGTCATCTAACTGAAACCAATTCATTAAGCTGTACTTAACCATAAACCATGAGTAATTTTATTATATTTTTGGTTTAAATTCAAATAATTGACATTACAAAATGACTTATGTAGGATGAGACAATTTCTTTTTTTTCAGAATATGTATTTACGTAACACCACTGCCATGATCAAGATTTTAGCCCTGCTGTAAAAGTCGAGTCAATTTTCATAAATTTCTTATGCTTATGTGTTTTTCTCTTACACAGCAATTTGCGGTATTAAGAATTTACCTTAGCATTCATATTTTTTTTAATTGAATAGTTCAAAAATATATGGATAACAAATAAATGAAATGCATATATTATGAAAAATATCTTAATTGTACATTAACCTGTACCCATAATTAAAAGAGATTTCTATTGAATTTTATACCAAATTCCTTTGTTGGCTATATATCTGAGCTAGATGAAAACTTTTGCACCAGAAGTATAAAAATGAACTATTTTATCCTGGATGGTAAAAAAAAAATGAAATTTAACAACTGATGGATCATCAATAAAGGAAAAAACTTTGAAATTTGTATGGCTCAAGACATCGTTACCCTGTTAAATATTAAAAAAAAAACGAATACCAGTGAATCTCTATGAAACGTTAGCCATCGAAACAAAAACTACATCAACGGCAAAATTAGTGTCAGGAATACATCATTTTCTTGTTACACCTTTGCCTAAAATCCTACAAATAGAATTATCTATTAAAAAAAAAAATTTCAAATGACTTTCAAAGAGGCATTCGTAAATTTCCTATATACCATTAATACCTTTCTCAATGGGCAGGAATTAACAGAAAGTTAATTTTCAAGCAAATATCCCTAGTTTGCATTCTGATATTTACTTTATCAGACTATTGAACATAACAATACTACAAATCTAAATGTGTCCTATAATTTACACATCTCCCAGTCCAAGGAGAAATTAGGGTTCACTGATTTCCAAAGGCAATTACCGCAAAGCAAACGCAAAGAAGTATATATATACTCTCATCAATATTCATAAATGTAAAAGCAAGAATATATATATATATATAGAGAGAGAGAGAGAGGGAGAAAGAGAGAGAAAGACATATGTATACATATACAAAAAAGGAGAAAGGACTAGTATTAAATTTAAAAACCACAAAACACCCATGATATACTCTTACACACAAAAAAGGCCGTCAGTGAAACCTAACACAACTCCAACGCAGGCACACACACGCACACAACTATATACATATCAAATATCAAAGACGGGTAAAGCAGACCAAAGTAAACACACCCCAGGAAAGAGGAACAACAACACTATATAAACCAGTCTGACCAGACAAGAGTCATTTATACTGTAAATAAGAGTGAATTCAAGTCTCATTGAGTACCCCATTAAAAAGGCCTAGTTCTCCACATGTTCTCTGACGAAAGCAACAAGCTAGAAACACACACACCGACACACACACACACACACACACACATATATATATATATATATATATATATATATATATATAACAGGTATATAAGAACAAAATAAATAAATTCCAAAAATACAAATCTCTTCGTGGACCTTCCTGTTTTAATATATATATATATATATATATATAGTCAACGGTAGTCGAGTGTGATCCGAAGATTTCCTTTTCAATAGCTAGAACACCGAGTAGTAGCGGAGGGCGCAACTATTTTCGCTGTATTGTTCCACTTTACCCTTGATAATTACCTTATAATGTTGTGTGTTATGTATGTGACATAAAGTAGCATTTTTTGAGTCTTTGGTATGACTCGACCATGGATTGAACCCCTGTCTCCCTGACCATTGGCAAGCAATCTACTCTTTAGGCCAGTATGTGTGTGTGTGTGTGTGTGTTTTTGTGTATGTGTATGTGTGTGTGTGATGCATTCTTTATAAAATCATTACATTAAATTTTATAATTGTATTATAATCGTCATGTCATTATTGTTGATAATAATGAGTAAATCTTTCAAAATGTATGCATTAGAGTAGATTTAAAGCAGCCAGTGAAAAAAAATCATATGAGTACCCAGCGCCATTATTTGTACAACAATCTTCTAAAGTTATTTTCATCTGGAGTAAACCTTTCTCGCAAATAAACTTCCTATTTCTATTTCCAACTTCATGAAATAATTGCAATAAGTCTTTACACAAAGAATTATGCATGAAGCAAAAGATTTGCTAATCTTTTGGTGACAATCATAAATATTATATAACGAATCGTATGACTTCCAATTTCAATTTCATGAAAGCTTCCAAAAAAGCATTTTTGCTCAAAGAGAGAGTTTCCTACTGTAATATATTATTCTGACTTACTTTTCCTTTGTAATTTATGCATTTACAATTGCTCGTTGCATAGTGACCTAGAGTTCAGGTTAAATCAATTCGTAATTGGTTTCATGTTATAAGAAAAAAAAATACTTTACTTTATCTCGTAAATAGTTTCAGTTAAAAGTTTAAGATCTATTCTGAAACAAGTCGTCAGATTGTTTGATTGTCTGTTTTCCCTGCATTGTCGAATCCAGTAATTTTCCCATCGCAAGTAATTATCGTTTTAAATAGTGTCAATTTTCTGTCTCGGGCAAGGCAATGGCTTCCGAAGAAATAGATCCATGACCTCACAAATATTAACCATCCGTAGAATCCTTGAAGGTGTACGGGCAAAAAACCTACAAGCGACATTAATATTTGTCGACTTTACCAAGGCTTTCGATTCCATTCACAGAGGAAAGATGCAACAAATCCTACTAGCGTACGGCATACCTAAAGAAACCGTAGCGGCAATAACGATTCTCTATAGAAACACTAAAGTAAAAGTATGATCACCGGATGGAGACACAGAATACTTTGACATTGTAGCAGGAGTACTACAAGGGGACACGCTGGCTCCGTACCTCTTTATCATTTGTCTAGACTACGTACTTAGAACATCGATTGACAAAATCAAAGAGAATGGCTTCGAGCTGACAAAGAAAAGAAGCAAAAGGTACCCCGCAACAACAATTACCGACGCCGACTACGCCGATGACATAGCGATACTGGCAAATACACCTGACCAAGCCGAAACACTACTGCATAGTTTGGAACGAGCAGCAGCAAGCATAAGCCTCTATGTTAATGCACACAAAACGGAATATATGTGCTATAACCAAACGGGGGACATCTCCACTCTAGAAGGAACCCCTCTTAAACTAGTACACAAATTCACTTACCTAGGAAGCAGCGTCGAATCAACCGAAAAAGACATCGAAACGAGGTTACTGAAAGCATGGACAGCTATCAATAGGCTATCGACTATATGGAAATCAGACCTAACCGATAAAATGAAACGCAGTTTCTTCCAGGCAGCGGTCACATCGATACTGCTATATGGCTGCACTACATGGACGCTAACAAAACGGCTGGAGAAGAAGCTAGATGGCAATTACACAAGAATGCTGCGTGCAATCCTGAACAAGTCCTGGCAGCAACACCCCACAAGACACCAACTGTACGGCCACCTCCCCCCTATCACGAAAACTATTCAAGTTAGAAGAACTAGACATGCAGGACACTGCTGGAGAAGTAGGGACGAACTCATAAGAGATGTACTCATATGGATCCCCACACATGGCCGCGCAAAAGCAGGACGACCAGCACGAACATACAGTCAGCAGCTATGTGAGGATACAGGATGTTGTCCTAGGGCGATGAACGATAGGGAGAAGTGGCGAGAGAGGGTTAGGGATATCCGTGCTACCAGCGCGATATGATGATGATGATGATATATATTACACCTAAAATTACTAAATTATCTTCACACAAGTTAAATAAAGACCAAATAAACCTACTTAAGCTAGGTCACAAATTTTGCCCCACCCCGTAAAGCAATATCAGAGTATATAAAAAAAGACCTCTAAGAATTTGAAAGGAAATCTTGACTAATAGAAATATTCAAAAATAAAAAATAAGAAAATTCCCTAGGAAAAATGAGACCGAATTCTTCCCAGAAAAAAAAATCAACAATCGTGAACTAAACTCATTCTTCGAAAAATTACGGAATATTAAACTAAAAGAAAAAACAACTAAAAATAACCTTTCACAAAAACAAAAAAACGAGCCATAAAAAATTACAGGAAAATGAACAAATAATTATAAAAGAAGCAGACAAAGGTAGTACCGTAGTCATCTTAGATAAATCATGCTATAAAACCAAAATCCAAGAAATATTGGAAGACAAAACTTACTACAAAATAATAGATATAAACGTAGACAATAATATAATATAAAAAATCACCAAATTCTGGAAAATTCACCAGAAATCACGAACCACAAAAGAAAAATTCCTTTTAACAAATCATATCACCAAACCAGGAACTTCTACGGACTACCAAAAATTCACAAATCCAAACAAATAAAAAACGCCATAAAAACACAAAAATCAGTACATATAGAAATCCTAAACCCCAGTGACCTCAAATGTAGGCCCATTGTAGCAGGCCCGTCATGCCCAACAAGCAGACTGAGCAAATCAAGAGACATCTAACTAAAACCTTCTCTAAAATAAAATAAAAAGTTTTATTAAGGACAACGTAGAATTTAAACTCCATACCAGAAAAAATTGATCCTAACACGCTCATAGACACATTTGACGTCACAAACCTATATAGTAATATGCCCCGTGAATTAGGAAAACAATCCATCTTATTTTGGATAGATAAACACCAAGGTACATTAAACCCAATATTTCACAAAAAAAATATCATAGAGGGTATAGAAATAATCCTCAATAATAACTTCTTCTAATTCAACAACATTAACTATATCCAGACACCAGGAACAGCTATGGGAACAAAAGTGGCGACAACATACACAACCCTAACCTGAGCGTATTTAGAAAAAAATCTATATGAAATAATAGGTAAAAAATACGTCAACAACATTTACCAAACTTTACCAAATGATGGAAAATATATTTGGATGATTGGTTCATATTCTGGAGATACACATGGGGACACATCAACGAATTGCATGACCTACTACAAAACATACACCCTAAAATAAAATTTACTATGGAACACAGCCTAAAAGAATTTCCATTTTTAGACATCCTTATAAAAAAGGCAAATGGCAAAATCATCACAGATATCTACTACAAACCAACAGACACCCAACAATACCTCCACTTTAGAAGCCACCCACCCCAGAAAAAAGGTATAAAACCCTCCCTTACATACGAGCACGTAGAATGCACACAATAATCACCGATAAAAACCTAAAAAAAACGCGCCTCAAAGAACTACACACAGCCCCACACGAGAAAGGATATCAAAAAACACTAATAAATAAAGGGTTTGAATTAGCAGAAAAAATACTCCAAACAGAATTAAAAACCCTGAAAGAAACACAACATCGAAAAACCCCTAGCACAACCTAAAACAAAAAATAATCCAGAACTATTCACATGTATAATGAAAAATCTTGAAGAAATTGAAAACAAAGACAAAATCAAAGAAATACTAGACACAACAAAAATAATTATGAGCCAGAGACTACCCAAAAATCTGAAAAGAATACTCACCTCTTCTACATTCGGAAAAAAACTCAACACAAGTAGTTACTAAATGTAAAAAAAAAAAAACGATGCAAAATATGTGATATAATTACAGAAGGTAAGTCCTATACCTTTAAAAGGCCTGAAACCAAATTCAAAAATAAAAACTTTAGCTGCAACTAAAAAAAAAACGTAGTATGTATAATTGGATGTAACAAATGCAAAGAAATATACAAAGGGTCAACACAGCCACTCAATACAAGGACATCATTACACAGGAGTAATATCAAATAGAAGAAAACAGAAAAGTAAATGTTTCGAAACACCTGTTCCAATGTAGCAGAGGAAAATTTAATATTATGCTAATTTATTAAAACAACGATTACACACTTCTTCGAACCGTACAAACACACGAACGGAAATAAACATATATATATATATATATATATATATATATATATATATATGTGTGTGTGTGTGTGTGTGTGTATATATATATATATACACACACAAAAACGTAAGTTATTAAAAAAACATTTAAAGTACAAATACTAGTAAAATAAAATCTCATTTATATACCCATCAACTAGACCTTATGCAAAACATGTTCCCAGACGAAAGAAAAAAGCGAAAACACACACACGCGCACATATGTATACATATACAAGAAAAAGGAGAAAGAACTACAAGTAAATTTAAAACAGCAAAACTCACCAATATACACACTTACACACACATGTGATATTTTGACCTTTTGACCCGGCCAAAAATGCCATTCAGGGGGATCCACCGGAAGGAAGTGACACATTCTAATGGCAGTTATGAGAGGAAATCGCGTGGGCGGAAATTGGCCGATGAAATGGGACGAGGTAAAAAAAATCCCATTATACTCTCATAGACTGACGCACCGGAAGAGAGTGACCTCTGAACTGCATGACAGTTATTTCCGCTCGATGACGATCACACAGGCCATTCCAAAGATAGCGAAAGTGACACATCCCGATCGCCAGATATCGGAAGAAATTGCGGAGGCATGGAGGCGTGTCCATATCAGCGCGTGGGAGTTTGAAGGTAATATAAGGCCGACGAATTGAACAGAAGGAGACAGTTGAGTAGAGTTGGAGACGGAGTTAGACGAGCATAGTAAGGAAAGCCAGCACCCAGCAGAGTGGATTCCAGGGCTCCGGTTGAGCAGCCCTGGAGAACAAGAAATACACAACGTTGCCGACCTTAACTTTGGGGTCAAAATATTTCAGTTATGTTTGGTCTCCAGCTCCCTCTCAATGCAAACCTTGAACAACCCTTTCGAACCCTTGCAATAAAGTGAGAGGTATATATTTTTATAAAGAAGTCTTCTTGCGTCCTTATCATTGCCTCTGTTTATTTATTGTGTCGTATTGATCCTGTAGATGAGTATATAACACACACACACATACACAAAAAACAGTTGGTTAAACCCTAACCTCTCCAACTCCATTAGACCCACACACACGCAACTCTAAGCATATTGTCACGTGATCTCCCACTGAGAGAGGACAGATAAAGAATTCCCTTATCCCTCCATGTTTGAGTTAGCAGGCCACCCAAAAGAATGACCGTTAAGACAGAATAGTAATATGGGTCAGTTCCCCATAGCCTGTCGGAGAAAGTAAAGAATGTGGGTCAGGGGTTTGCACTTAATGACCAGGGAAAAAAAGAAAAAAGCTAAATGATTGGCTAGAACCCTATGGCGGAAGTGGGAGCTCCTTCCGTCAGCGGAAGTAGGGAATAAGAAAATCAGTTTTTGGACAGAGGTCGCGGTGAATGGATCTAATGCCAAACTCCGGGTGAAGCTCCAGAACCGGGATTTGCGGAACAGTAGTTGAAGTGATAAGATATCTTGAAACTACCGCCGAAATCACCGGGGGAAGACGGAAGGTATCTTGGACAAGGAGAAGAGCCATACCTTCAAGATGGTCTAAAAATAACATAAAGTCCGTTAGCCCGTAAAAGAGGAAATATTCTCCACAGGAATCCATTGGAAAAGATAAGTAAACTTTAAGACTGTTTCTCCCTATATCCAATTATATACTCTCCCCCTCTCTCTCAATTTGAGAAAAGACTAAAGAAGACAGAAAAGAAAAGAAGAAAGACATTTATGTTTATGTACTATCCGTTAACAATATAGACGACAATTTGAATATGTATATCAACGTGTGTAGTAAAAAGATTGATATATTGTCATGTTCCCACGTGTTGAAGTTGTTTATTTGTGTCGTCTTCTACCAAGTTGTTATTTAATGTTTCTTTTTCAGCTTCTATTCGCCTTATGTTATTCTTGCTTATATTGTCCTATATGAATTCCTTTAAAAATATTATACGGGAAACCGGAGTTGTCGACTACTATAATTAATATTACATCTAAACCTAGGGGTCCATATCTTCCATTGTTCTAGGGGAGGAAGAACTAGTGGCCTTGGTGAGTGTGTGTGTGGTGTGAAATTTGGGAAGTCCTTGCCAACAGCGGTCAGTCTAGCCATAAATTAACCCCCACATAATATGCCAGTTCCTATATGCCCAAGAAAGAACTTGGAACAAGGACTTATTCTACAAGGGATCAAGTGCCAAGCCGCCCCGTCCTCACACGTGCAAAAAAATAAACTCCCTGTTTGGTGATAACAATATCTAAAATGCACCAGTTCCCATACGCGTTTAAATGGTTGCTCATCCGGGGATCTTTTTATTTTAATTTGCCGTCACAATATCAAATATCAAAGATGGGTAAAGCAGACCAAAGTAAACACACTCCAGGGAAGAGGAACAACGACCCCTATATAAACCAACTTGACATACCAAATTTCATTCATACTGAAAACAAGTGTAAGTTAAGTCTCATTGAGTACCCCACTAAAAATGCCGTGTGCCACATATGTTCTCTGACGAAAGCAACAAGCTGGAAACATACATATATATAACACATATATAAGATAAAAAAAAACACATATATAAGTTAAAAAAATACAAATCTCTTTGTGGACCTACTTATTTAAAATATATAATCTTATTCTTTCTTTAGACCTACAAAAACCCTCTCTCTCTCTCTCTCTCTCTATATATATATATATATATATATATATATATATATATATATATATATATATGAGCAGGTTCCAAAATAAGTCCTGAGGTTTAAATTGTTTTTCTCCTCCCTCCGTCATTTACCATGTAAAGCCATCCCACCATGAGAATGTTCATTATATGGGCTGTAGAAAAGTAATAGAACAGGGAAATTAGATTTAATAGTAATTGCATTAAGTACAAGCAATAATTCTCTCCGTTAACTTTAATCGTATAATTGCCTCTATTATAGCTCCGACGAATGAGTTACTAAACCGATTAACTTGCCTTTTTCGTTTTCATCATTTAGTTTTAATCTTAATCTCATTCATTAAGCATGTTCCTTTTAAAGCTATTATGAATTTTACTACAACAAAATCTATCTATCTATCTTGTTTGTGGGGGAGGGTAGTATTTTATCTTTGAAATAAATTTAGAATGATGCCTTTCAACACTCATTTCATCTGAAAGTCAAAGGGCTCATAAAAAGTCTTGTACAGATCAAAGAGATATGTGTATCCTATGCAACCATATATATATATATATATATAGACGGATAGACATATGTAAATCCATATATATGTTGGATTTTAGTCATTTCTTATGGAAATTAAGTCTGAACATTTCTGAATATTTGTTAAAATTCCTGAACGCTTTACTAAAGTCAGGCGATTGAGCAAGCATAACGTTAAACGTGCTTGCATGATGTCTTGTAATATGTGCCAGATTTACATTAAACAAATACGTTTAATAAAGTATTCTGCAAATGTAAATCTATAACCAAAAACAAAACATAATTTAGATTATATTAATTATGTAACAAGCATGTAAACGCGAACTTTTTAAAGTAAATTTTCATAATAATTTAGAAAATTATTTCATCATTTTGAAGAACATACAAAAACTTTAGAGCAACTGCTTATTTTTTAATGTATTTGACATGAACGCACTGAACTTTGAAAATGAGAAATACTTTCCTTTTTGATTTTTAATAAATAAGATACACATTGCTTGTTTGTAGCTTTGAACGATGGGTTGTAGATTCCTAATCTCTAACATCGCACAGTGTTTACATATCTCGTTATAGGCAAATTAATAAATCCTGAAGACATTTCATTATGATCCATTTAATGCCCCTGGTGAAATTATCGTATATTGAAATAAAATAGTGCTTTATATAAAATAGTGCTTTATGTATATTGAAATAAAATAGTGCTTTATATTAGAGAAATCCATCTTGAAAATATGAACTTTGTCATAAAAAAGCGGTATGAAAGTAAAAATTCTAAGATTTTGTCAATGAATAACAACATCGGGTTATTCCATGACAGTCTCGTCTGTATGATTTGGAAAATATGCCATTAATCTAAATAATGTAATCTACTTTGTTAAAGGAATATTTCATGATGTCAGAATGTTTTACGCTTTTGTCTTATCTGTGAATAATTTTGTTTTTAATGCAAAAGATAAATCTTCTTTTTAGTGCGTCAATATCATATTTTTTGAAAGGGGCGGTATAATGCTTTTTGGCTTAACAAACTTGAATCGCTATGAAACTTTGCTGACAAGAAGTTTTTCTTTCTAGATGTATTTAAGACGCAATCGACCAATCAAAATATTAGTTTAATTTAATTTTTAACTGATGGGATTCATACTGTTAGCCAGCAAAGCTAACATTTGCGATTCTGAGTAAATATTCAAAATTTAACACTGTCTTATCGATTTCTCTTTATCAGTCTTTACTTTAACCTTAATTTTAGACCTTGATCACGAGATAAGATGAAGAGAGAAAGCTAAAATTACAAAGTATACGGATATCACTTTTGTTTTATATGTGGGAAAATATCAAACAAATATTTGTTT
The DNA here is from genome assembly GCA_963585895.1 of Sepioteuthis lessoniana. Lineage (NCBI taxonomy): Eukaryota > Metazoa > Mollusca > Cephalopoda > Myopsida > Loliginidae > Sepioteuthis > Sepioteuthis lessoniana. The sequence continues at coordinate 140,547,375 of OY757904.1, forward strand.
CCTGAAGTTCTGAAATAAAGATCTTCAGAACATTCTCAGTTTTCTATTTGACGAGTTTAACGCATATTTTCTTTGCTAAAATTGCTTCAAAACTAACACTGAACAAAGATAAAGAGCCTATAATTTTAAAAAATGTGCAATTCTGCTTTTCAGAAGAATAAATGTGTAAACAAACTGTGCATTATAGCATTTTATACATAAATGAATCAAGAATATATTTAATTGATTGGTTGAGTGCGTGATTGGGTGATATGAATGACATCTTATATCATCCAAGTTTATTTTATAAGAGGTTATCCATTCTGAAAATTTGAAATTTGTCAAAAATCTTCAAGGAGCGGCATGTAAGTTCTAATTCTAAAATTTTGTCAATAAATTCAATACTTATTGATTCAAGAGATTATTTTATAGCAAGAGATTGTGTTCATTGTAAGTTCATATTAATATTTCTTGAAAATGTTTAAAGACAATTTTGTACATAATCTTGTCAAATACGATTAATTCTTCAGCAGTTCAATTTTATCAATAGAATGAGCTCTAACAGTTACTACCAGTCTGGGTAAGAATTTATCTGGGATTGATAATAATAAAAACGTATTCCATGGGTTCCAGGTCACCAGAAATGAAACCTCATCACAGATACAGTTTACTGTCATTCCTAGAGTACACTTTTTTTTTTTAGATAAGATCTACATCTCAACAAGATGATACAGTCAGTGTATAATTTCCTACACAAATCCCAAGTGCCCAATGCAGTTCTTTTCACGTGTTTTTTTACTCATATTGAAGTAATGAAAAAGTAAAAAAAAAAATCTAATTGCTTATGAGAGCATAAAACTGATTGATGTATCCACCCAAAAATTATCTTAATAAATCAGCTGCCATGAATCTAATAATCCGAATAACGTTTATTACTAAAATGGTTGGATGATTTTTTAGCCACAGAAAAAATAATGGCTGAAACTAAATCCTATGGTGGTTCATAAAATCTCTTGTTACTGATTACATGGCATTTATAAACTGAATTATACCTTAAAGTAAGTGTTACCAATCAAACACTCAGAATCTATTTAGCATACATGTTTATGTAAATACAACATGCAAATTATGTATTTTCCGATTCACACTGTAAATATAATGGTGCACAAGGACCTTATCTATTTTAGCCTGGTTAGTAAAACTAAATATGAATTGATTGTTTAATTATTTGATTACTCGCTTGTTCTTAACAGCATCTCAAACCATCTCAGTTTGTTTAACCTTGAGATTTTTTGGAAACTGCGTATATTGTACATATATGTTAACATTTTTGGAGTATTCTTTTAGCACATGGTTATATATCAAGAATTATTATGTAATTAATATCATTTACAGACAAATATACCCCAGGGGGCTCCAAAGGGTACTACCATTCCACAACAGTGTTGACCTAGAACAATTGAGAGTGAGAAGGCTACACTAAGTATTCCGGAGCACCAGATATATCGTCTCAGCACCGGAAGCAGTTTAGTCTCATATACAAGGCACTCTTTCTTTGTTTGCGGATGATCTTATCTCACTGCAGATTATGCAACTAGCCTATTCTAAATCTCACCAACAGTACGTTATCAAAATGATTACATTTTTTAATGTGCATATCACACCAACTGAAAAATGTCTATTACAAAACCTGATACCATACTCTTTAGCCAAATAATTGTAATATCAAGATTAACAAAATATTTTAATAAATACATTAATTCCAGAAAATACTCCTAAGTTATTTTCATTTTAGTGAGATCAATTGACACCAATAATTCCGAATTTCTATCATTGTTATTAATTTATAAATCCGCAGAAAGTATACATAATTGCTTTGATAGTAATTATTGCTGAAATTATGCGTGGGAAAGATACACCTCATTATAATAAGCGTGGACGATTGTTAGCTTGGAAATATGATTTTCCAAAACCTAACCATACACCTAAGGTATCGCTCTGCTGAATATGTTCTCCGTGTAGCGATCACAAATGATGGAAAACGCTGAAAGATAATTGATCAACATTTTTTTCAAAAATAAGTTCCGAAAATAGAGTATAACAGTATTTTTCTTGGTTAGACTTTTAAAAAAGAAACCATGTTGAATAATAGATAATCCCATACGAATTTATTCTAACAAATTTAGAGCTTATAGAACAACTGGCAATATCTGCCATCTTTAAAGAGTACCGGCTTATTTTACGTATGGCACTATGTCATCCGATGGTGACGATCCGATTCTGGAGAACTGGGAAGCGTGGAGTGACTACCTTTGGTTTTGTGTCTTTTTTTTTATTTAATGGCATATCAACCTTTGTAGGTTATTTAATGCCAAAGCTATTCTTCGAGAAGAACAGTAGTTGTACTATTTAACCCATAGCTGGAAGGATAAGGGGGTTCGTACCTTTTCCCAAGGGTATTTGCCTGAAAGTGAACGTAATAGCGCGACTGGAGTACGAACTCGCTTACTACGATTCCGCAGTCCATCGCTTTAACCATTACACCACGAGGACCCCCCGTGACTATTTTTGTGCCATTATCCACAGGTATACACTCACATGGACCGGTAGTACTAATTATAATTTTATTATTTGGACAATTGACCGCATCTTAATTGTTATATTCACAACACTTCGACTTTCTTTTGACGTCGAACACAGGAGTTAGCATAGAATCTCGAACTGAACCTTTGAGAATTAAAGTGGTAGACTGTTCCAATTCAGACAACCATCACCGGGTTCAAAGCTTTTGTAAGTATTCCTTGTTATTCTTATTTTGTTAGGATTGAACTGTCAACCCCCAGATGTTTTCACTCAGAAGCACCTTTCAGAGCAAAAGCATTATCCACTGATAATTCAAAGTGATTTGTTGGATATATAACCTCAATGTGTGAATCAACTAATGAGATATTTCTTTCCACTATCATATCTGATATTTTTTTACCATAGCTAATATCGATTTTTTATCGAGCCTTTTTCATTAATGGTTCGCAAAAGGTATTCATCTCTATACATGATCAACTCAACAGGTCACTGTTACTAAATATGTGCGATGCTTGTTTAAGATCTCTAATCCTCCTGTGTTCATGACCGTCATTAATTTGATCCCATCAGGTAAGATGGTTTCCCTTTTCTTTCAATAAATGTTTACTCATACCTGATTTCAGCCTCTCCTCGACATACTGCCTTTTGGTGTTCCTCTAGCCTTACTTTTAGTGGTAATACTAGTACGAATCCTATCTCTTGGTCAAACAGATAGGTTTGAAATTATTCATATTAGATAAAATTCTTGAAAACATGTAACTGCGTGAAATTTATTGTATTCATGATATCAACCTGAATGTATAATTTTAAAAAAAGGATTAGGATTATTAGTTACTTGATACTATATGGTTGCTTGAAATAGGTGAAACGCTATAACTATGCAAACAAATAATTATTATATCTCACTCTCTTTTTCTTTCTCATATTCACTCCTTCTGTCTGTCTGTCTGTCTGTCTGTCTGCATATCAGCCTCTCTTACTCTGTCTGTCTCTCTATTCACACAGACACACACACACACACACACACATATATATATATATATATATATAGAGAGAGAGAGAGAGTGTGTGTGTGTGTGAGAAAGAAGTAATAGATTTTGGTGGGCCTGATACGATGATGAAAATAAGTGGTTAAGTGGATAGATAAAACACTTGCAACGAGTTCATTGGTAATATTTCGTTCTTTATTGACAGAAGAACTTCATCAGACTAAATATTTTTTTTGCGTTTTTCTACACTTTTGCTAATCAAAGAAATTGATATACAAAGGGGGAAGGTAAAAAAGCATAAAGGGAGGGAAAGGCTCAAAAGAAAAGAAATAGATAACGGAAGAATAAGGAGATTTGAGTGTTGGTTGTAGAAGTTAGATATTGCCATTTAACCCCTTGTGTTTGTTTATTCACTTTTCCTCTTCTTTTTAATATATATATATATATATATATATATATATATATATATATATATATATATATATACTAATCGCAATTCAAGGCCACCATATTACAAATGCCATTACAAAATTGATGCTCAACAAGATAATCTATATAGACAAAAAAAAAAAAAAATAACAAGCTTGAAACCATAAAATAATTGTATTACATGTAGAAACTGGTGAACTAAATGCATTTAATAATAATGCGTTTAAAAAAGGAATTTGATAAAATCTGAACTATTGTACATAATTCGATATTCACTTAGCTAGAAACATGCATTGATTCTGAGTTTTAAATAGAAAGGAATTGGTTGTTGAGTCCCATGATGTAATTGCGAAAATGATAGACTACGGCCAAGAAAGAAGCAAATTAGATCTCTGATCTCGCTCTTGCATTCACTTACGGAATAATAAGTTTGGGTAAGGTATGCACCTAATTTATCCCACCATCCCTTAGGTCTTTGTTAAATACTATCACTGTTGTTCCTCTAGATGGATGGCTTTGGCATTTAAAAACTCACAAAGGTTTAATTGCTGATAAAATAAGAAACCAACCCAAGGAATCAGCCTTATGTTTTATCAAAAGCTTATTCATTCGTTATGTATGGTCAGGAAATATTCAATATATCAACCATTTTTATTTCGTAGGGCATATATATATATACATATATATATCGTGCTTCTTATATGGATCTCTCTGACCCTCTCTTGCCACATGCTCCTATCTCCCATCGCTGCTGTAAATGTCCAATCTTTGCGCTTTGATGTGCAGGGGTCCTTAGGAGTATATCGCTTAAGAGTTCGTCCTTACTTCGTCTAATTTAGAAGATTTTCGTGATGTTTGGTAGGTAGCTGTACAGATGCAGTTTTGTGGGGTGTTACCTCCAGGTCTCTTTCAATACAACTCGCTGCATTTTAGTGTAATTGCCGTCAACCTTTTTCTCCATACGCTTTGTCAGTGGCCTTGCGATGGATCCATATAGCAGTATTGACATGACCACTGCTTGGAAAAACCTGCGTCTTATTTTATCGAACAGGTCCGACTTCCATATGACCAATAACTTATCGATAGCTGTCCATGCCTTTGCTAGTCGCGTACTGATGTCATTTTCGGTTGAAGAGACTCTGCTTTCGAGGTAGATGAACTTGTCTACGAGTTCCAGTGATCCACCGTTTAGTGTGGAGATGTCACCTCTTTGATTATAACACATGTATTATGCTTTCTATTCATTCACATGGAGGTTTATGCCATCTACTGTTCGTTCCAGACTATGGAGCTGGGGTTGGGCTTGGGCACGTGTATTTTCTAGAAGCCCTATAATATCAGCGTAGTCTGTGTCTGTAATAGTTCAGCTTTTTTACTTTTGCCAGTGTAAAGCCTTTTTCTTTCAATAAGTCTGATGACATTCTAAGCATGTAGTCTAGGCAGATTATAAAAAGGTATGGGGCTCCTTGAAGCATACCTGTTACAATGACAAAGAAGGATGAGTCTCCATCCGGTGTAAAAACATTTACTTTGGTGTTTTATATAGCATAATTATGGCAGCGACTGTTTCTTTGGGAAGACCGTAGACGAGAAGTATGTGTACCATATTTCCTCTGCAAATAGAGTCAAATACCTTTGGGAAGACAAAAATAATAGAGTTTCTTCGAGGCTTTTTCACGAACACCTCCTAAAAGTCGTCGGATAATCAAAATTTGTGATGTCATAGTTTTTTTCTCTGAAAATCATTCTGGTTCTTCCTAAGTATTTTCGCAATTTTAGGTTCTATGCTGTTGAGATGTAGAGAATTGAAGATCTTGGCCGTGATGGAAGTAAAGATTATACTTCGGTCGTTCTTGGTTATTCTGAGGTCACCCTTCTTGTGAAAGGGGAAGATGCAGCCCTTTGTCCATCTGTCTATTGTGGTCTGGTTATGTACGGAATTGCAGTATCGGAGTCGTATGTCGTCGAATTTCCTTGTCTTCCATACTTCGGGGGTAATTTGATGGGCCCCTGCATCTTTCCTATTTCTAATTTTTCTTAATACTAAGTCGAGTTCTAGCGTAAACTGACCTACTTTGATTTGTAGTTGATTACAAATACTTTTCGTCATAGGTTAATCCATAAATTTTGGAGGTTTTCTAAGTAAATTCTTGAAATGATGTTTCAACAGGTGTATTCGTTCATCTTGGCTGACAGCTTTCAGTTTACCTCTCGCAATACTCTTCCTTCTTCTCACTTCGTTTACTGTCTACCATGCTATCCTAGATTGCCTATCTTCAACCGATTCTCTGACCTTATTGATCTGATTTTTGCTGTATTCTGTTTGTTCTTTTAGGAATACATTAGTTAATTTATTTTTGCCTTCTTAAGTTTGTGTTTGTAGGGTGGGCTTTAAAAAATATACAAATCTATTTGCAATCCTGACTCTTTTAGCCCAGATAATTACAAGAAAACTCCGTTATCTTAAAAATATAGCACTGTTATTAAGCTCAGGAAAATGACCAAAGTTGTAGTAAAACCAAGGCTTGAAACATGTATATATTTAGGAAAAAAACAAACATAAGAATAATGTAAAACACCAAGAAAAATATTTGGAAAAGGTGTTAAAAATAGTAATGTGTTGCTGTGTTGCTGAAATAAAAGATGCTCTGTAGAATATATATATATATATATATATATATATATATATATATATATATATTGATCACAGTCATGAATAATTTCTGTTTTAGGACAATCTAATCTATTCTTTAATAAATTAGGAAGGAATAATTTCAACCATAACATATTCTTCATTATTTTGAATCATATTTCATCCTTTATTCGATGGCATGTTGTTTCTCTCAAGTAAAATTTAAATAGTTTCGAGTTCTAGAAGTATTTCACAGAAACTTTCACCTAATCTTTTGGGGGAAAAAATTGTGATTCAGAGAATTTAGTAGAGAACGAAAAAATGGATATAACATAACGCAAGGTCAGCTTAATATGCAAGACTATACAAACTAACTTAAATCAAAGAGTTTTCTTACGTGATTCCTGCTGTATTTTGTCTTGTGTTATTAAATGGAATTAGAACGTATACAGGTGACGAGTGAAAGCAGTTTTCTTAAAAGATTTTATTCACACGTTGTTGCTGTTAGGAGTAAAAATCTGCATTGAGTATCTGATTGAGGTTTAAAAATTCGAAATCAATGATACAACGGTGATCCCACCATGCATCCAGTAAAACTTCTTTTTTTTTTCCATGAAGCTCCTCGTTTTGGGTAAGCAACGGACATTTGCCCTTGTCAATCCACAGCAATTGCGTTGAAAACTAACATACCATACCTAATTTTAGTCACCTGAAATTATATTCTTGAGATGATAGTCATTTCTCTGCCTTGAAATATTTTCGCTATGGATATATAATATACCTTAGTCCTTTCACTTAGAGTTGAGGAACGTAAATGTTAACTTGCTCACTTTTCCTATCTTTTTCAGAGGCGGCAGATTTTCGATTGGGATGAATGGGGTCTAATGCTAATTCTTGACTATTTTCTCATGGATTGTATTCTTTTTATTTTCTTTTAGCATCTGATGAGCCTCCTGGTCAGGGTTCGTCTCTCAATGAAGTATCACCGGAATTAATTTGGGTAAACCAGTTTGGGTCATAGCAGTAAGTAATGATCTAGACTTTAAAAAGTAGAAATGTGCTTGGTTTTCCTGTAAGGTTTTCTTATTCTTAAACTCACACATTGCAATTCATATATGTATTTTCCTCTCCTCTATTTCGAGATGAAATAATGGAACGCTTTATTTTATTACCGAAGAAGGCACTCATTTATCCGGTAATTTTCGGTTGCATTTAAAAGAGATGATATATATATATATATATATATATATATATATATATATATATATATATATATATATATAATACGGCTCACTGCTCACAAGAATTATTTAATTGATACTCTTAGATGAAATTCTCTAAGGATATAATTTTAGCTATGGATAAAATATAAGCAGATAAGTCATGAATTTGTTCTTATTTACCGTTTTAGTATTCATGATTTTTTTTCTGAAACACACCTGATTAAATTAATTGAATTGATTATAAATTTTATATTCAAAATGCTAGATTTATTTATTTCTAAATAAAAAAAATAGGTGCAACTTGTGTAAGTTTTTTTGCAAGGTTGTATATATATATATATATATATATATATATATATATATATATATATATATATATTCGAAAAATATAAGTCAATTACTATACTTTGTGTGAAAGTTATATAATTCCAATATATTATGCCATGGATTAAATCGATTATTAAATCAATAGAATTATCAATTCTCTTGTGTGGCGTGATATACTCACTGAAGTTTATAGCAAAGTAAGTGCTTCTTTAAAGATTATGTTCCTCTTAGAAGTGCATTAGATTTCAACGATCTGACCTAAAATAGCGAAAGTTATATCGTGTTTTTACTACTGTTTCCAACTACTAGGACGTTGTTTTATTTGCTTTAAGCACATTGTAGACATCCATTAAGAACTTGACAGAAGATCGCTCTGGGGATTGAATTAGAATTGGCCGAAGCATTTTTAAAGTGATGAGATTTATTTGTGTACAAAATCATTAATGGCGTAAATCTTTCTGAGTGGGTCATGTCTCTGCTATAAAGAGACTTTAGATATCTGAAAATTGACTTTTAAATAATAGCAGTAATCTCCATACGCATTTTCTTGAATTCTTGTAGTTCTATACAAAAGGGATGTTACAAAACATGAAAATATCACATAGCAACATGATGTTAACATTTGTAGTAATGTTAATTACTTAAAAGTCTCTTGTAAATGTTACAAAAATGAAATGTTAAATGTAAGAAATTTCAAGTTAAAGGAAACACACACACACACACACACACACACACACACGTGTATATATATATATATATATGTATATATATATATGATGAAGAAGAAAAGAGTTAAAACAAATATGCATATGGTTAAGAAAAAAGATAAAACAAATGTCCGTATCCCTTTTATATTGCTTCCTTATTGTTTACAATAAGTCTTGAACTTTGTTGATCGTCATGAGAAATAGATTTCGGAGAAAAAAGATTCCGTAGAAACTTAAAAGAAAATAAAACAATAAAAAAAATAAAAGTATATATATATATATATATATATATATATATATATATATATATATATATGTGTATATATGCTAAAAAAAAGCAATAGAAAACGTATTTGCCACATTGAGAATTTCTTATTTGAATAAAAGATATTTTCTGAGCAAAGAGTCTTTAATTTGTCTTCACACACACACACATATATATATACATATATGATCGCGTGCATGAGCGCGCGCGTGTTTGTGTGTGTGTGTGTGTGCGTGTGTGTAAAGACGAATTTAAGTCACTTTGATCCTGGCACAACCATCCTTGGTGGGTGGGAAAATAATACTAGCTTGGTTCCCGGTGGTCTCACCGCCTGGCAATAACCATTTAACATTGGTAATTCATTGCTTGGTGCCTGACGCACCACTGAATGGGGGACGTAGAGATCATCAAGCATTATTTTGACGCATATGTAGTTTAGATTAGTGCATGCCTGCAGCAATAAATTAATCCATGTCAAATCTGATTTTGTGGGCAGCGGAAAATACTACCTGGTTAAGGCATTTTCATTTAGGTTTGGGAGGAGTGGATTTTAAATTAGCCGTGACTTGAACATTTTTTGTTTGTTTGTTTGTTTGTTTGTTTTTATCCGTATTTTTAGGTCCATCGTCTGTTATATTTATATCAGGATATTGTAGTTTAATTTTAATGGAGGTGTTTTTTTTGAATTAGCAATGATTTATAGTCTGCTTTATTTGTTTATGTAAATATTGGTACTGGTCTATTCTTATTTAAAGTACGGGTGATAAGGACTCATATTAAATACAAACTGGCACATGTTTACAAAATTTATATCCATTTGTCTTTTTTCTCAATCATTGATTTTATGTGTATATATTTTTTCATTCTTTCTGTCATGGTAAATTTTACACCTCTATTAAAATTGTGACCACCTGAGCGAAAGTGTTAATCTATTGATATTACATTGCTATGATACGTAGATTTCATCCTGTGTTTGTAGATATTTAATCTAAATTAAAATAGTCATTCTGACTTTCCAACACATGCATTTTGTAGTCCACTCGGCTGGGGGTGTAGAATACACCGACTGCATCTCAAGAGATGGAAACTAAATTGTTTGAAATAGAACTGTTCATATGTAGAAAAATGGATTTGGCATTAAATAACCTGCAATTGTTGATATGCCATAAAACCAAACAAAATCAAACCAAACAAAACATCATTTTTGTGTTGTCCAGTAGATATATTACATATTTGCTTCAGCAATTTGATTTCTATGAAATTATAAAGGAAGTTTTATTTGAGAAACTTGTAAATGAGTTAGTTTATTTGACGTATTTTAAGTTAGGGTACTCTTGATATTACGTGGTTTTAAAATGTAGGGATCTTATTTTGGGCTTCTAATTACTTTATAAAGATTATAAAGATTACTTTCTTTTTTCGAGCTCAGTTACTTCCAAAGATATCTCTGATTTAATTTGGTTGACGATATATTAGACGTAGTTCTTGAAAAAATATCTTCTTAGATGACGTTTATTTTCACAATATCTCTGCAATTTTTGATAATTTTTCCTTGTGTTCGGAGAGAGTTGCATAATTTTGTTATCAGTTTAAGTCTCAGTTTTAAGGTATCTTGTCTTCGGATGGGAGTGTTTTTTAAGCAGTCTGTGCTATCATCTAACAAGATATATTGAGACAATATTACTGTGATTTTAGCGTTCTGAAAATACTGCAGTTTTCTCAAGCTTTTGTGAAAGCTTTATCTTTTGCTGATTAATAGTTTCAAGTATTCCTTTCTGACACTAATTATAATGTTTAATATTAATCGACACAGTATTCAAGTATGGCTATATAATACTAAAAATTTGATTTAATATCAGACATGTATTTGCCCACATTTAAATGGTTACGCATATGATTTTTAAGGGAATAGTTTGTAGGTAATTCCACTTAAAGTTAGGGCTAATTTGTTTGCACATAATGTTATATAATTAAGAAATAATGTTTTTATTTTAATCATTTTTCGTTAATTATAATTTATCATTCCGTTTGGAAAGGATTTGAACAACTCGGGTCTCTTAGTCAAGGTGCAGAGTCAGATGGTGCAGTCTTACGCCCGTGCGCAAAGGATACGGCAATCACTATTTGTCCTAAAAACCATCTGACAGGAAATGGCACTGGAGTGTAGATGACGTCATGCTCAGAAAAGATGATCCTCAGATTTGAGGATTTTGAAAAGACAGTAGTTGCGTTTTCTACCGTTGAAGGGGTAGTTCAGTTTTCTACCATTGAGGCTTGCGGTTGAGTTTTTCGGATTTCCACCGGCAGAGATTAATTGAGAACTTAAACATCCCAAGATGCGCAGCGCGTTGGGGTGGGGTTAGCATAGTATGGTTAGCATATGCTTTTAAGAATTTTGTCTATCTCCTCGTGTCACTATGGATCGAAGCCTGAAATTAATAAACCTGGTCGTATCCGAAACAAAATAGTCCGCCTGTATTTGTATTAGTATGACTGTTATGATTGATATCATTTTGAGTATACAACAATAATTAAGTATCCTAAATCAGACAATATATATATATATATATATATATATATATATATATATATATGTGTGTGTGTGTGTGTGTGTGTGTGTGTAATGCAATTCATTACAAATGGCTGACTGCATCGCTGTAAAGGAGTAAACGCCTTCAAAGAGGGTACTTAAGATTACTCAAATCCCTCTGATGATGAGGCTTTAATCTGGAGCTTTGGGGAATATGAAGTATATATTCATTGACATCAATACAAAATTCACTCTGTACCGGAGTAGTAGTACCGTTTAGAGCCCTTTCTGTGGGTCAAATAAAACCCTATGGCTATTTACTTGTGTGCAAGTAAGTGACTGTTAAATTAAATTGTTAGTTTTACATAACAATATATGAAACATTTTGAATGTACGCAAAGGAAGGAATAGTGTTGAATAGAATTACAAGTGGTAAAGTGCAATGCTTAAAAAAATTAACAGAGTTCAAACAATCGCTATACTTAATTATGTGGAAATAAATTAGCTCTAATTTTTGAAAAGAGGAATTACCTACAAACTACTCACTTCCAAATCATATACATGACAATTTAACCGGGCGCAAACACGTGACTAATGTTAAAATAGCTTAGTGGTTTTACATCGCAAATCATTAATTTGAAACAATTACCTGTGTGAAAACAATTGAGGAATATTAAATATTATCATTAGTTTTAGATTGGAATGATTGAAAGCAACTGGGTGCAAAGAAATAAGCTTTGGTTCGTGTAAAAATATTACCTATAAACTGTTTACAACACATCAATATTTTATTGATATGTATAAACAGAATTTGGTATAACAGAACATATAACAAAGGTTGATATGACATAAAACATATCCAACCAAGCAATGCATAATTTAAACATAAGATTGTTTTTACCTTGAATATACTAATGCTGGTCAATGTGGAATAAAGTAGAACAATATCAACATATTTGACCATTATAGAATTTAATATCAGTAAAAATGAAATGAAAACACCTGAATAGGTTATTCCCGTTGTCGATCATGTTAGCTTGTAGCAAAACGTCTGAAGTCGGGGGAATTCTGACAGCAACATATCTGTGAACAATGTATACTTTGATTACTACATGTAATCATTGCAATTTCACTAGATTGGTTTATTAAAATTTATTTTCAAGAACACCAAGAGACATGCCTTTTAATGAAATATTTTAGTCTACTTTTCTCGAACAGGGTATAGCAGGTATACGCTTTCTTTTTTAAGTAGATGAATTATATTGTAAATTGATTAACCATGACTAGAAAATCCTGCAAACAACTGCATGCGACGTATGGGACCACTGGACAAGTGTTTCAACCTTATTAGATCTTATCAGGAGTGTATAACATGCTCTGCCCTACTTGATATTGAACCAGGGACTACAAAATGCTAAGCCAAAACTCTACCACTAAGCTACCGGTTAACATAGCACACAGCCGACAACATCTATTTCCTTGCCCGTGAGGTTATAATTATGCAGATGCGTATCTCCAATCCTCTTAGGAAGACGTGACCCGGAGGTGACCGTGTCCTATATAAATTGTATGGATGTATATCGGGTTAACTGGCCGTGCAATTGCCATGACTAGTTTATTTGGCATCACTTGTGTGTGATCTGGGACGGGTGCTCAGTGGTTGAGTTTCGGCTCTGTATTTATTCTGTGATCACTGGTTCGATTTCCCGTGGGTGACTTTGCGGTATGGTCTGCTGATGAGACCTAATACGGTTGAAACAGCTGTCAAGTGGTTCCATATGTCACGTGCAGATGTGAGCAGAGTTTTCTGGTCATGGTAATTCAATGTACCTGCGTATAACAGTTCAGGTCAAAACTATTTGCAGCCTTAAAATTTCAGTACATAATAAAGAATATCTCACGAAAAACAAAACAATTCCAACAAAGTTGTTTGATTTTATGGTACATCAACCATTGTATATAATTTAATGCCAAATATATTTTAATGCACATAAACCGTTTTAATTTAAACAGTTCTGTTTAGCATGAGTACACGATTTAAATGTCCAAAATAGTTCTATCTGAAACAATTCAGTTTAGCATAAGTACATAGTTTATTTCTATTTGACTCATAGACGGCAATAAAGGGGTGCTCTGCATTTTCCAAAGCCCTAGCATTACTGGAGCCTCACTATCAGATTGTTTTGTGTCACATCCAGAACACTAATTGGAGGTGGGGTCTTACCCCTGTGCAGAGATGCAGTTGGTGTATTCTGGAGTCCTAGCCTAGTGGGACAAAAGCAGCTTTGATCTATAGATAAATCATGGTTGATAAAGAAAAGCAAATGATGAAAATTTTTTTGGGAAATTTGGTTATTTTCCGTTTATTTCTGAAGATAAACCCCCAAAAAATTATGTCAGTAATGGAGAATAAAACTGTATTATTCAGCCGTATTATACAATTAAACGAACTTATTTTGTGTTCTTCAACAGTATTTCATAATGATTTGTTTGAATTGTTTGTTTAATGATATATCAACCTTCGTGGGTTATTAAATGCATAAGCGATTCTTGTAAAATAGCATTGATTCAATTAAAGTATAAGCTTGGGGAATAAGGAGGTTCATATCTATAGCTGAAGGAATAAATAGGACCATTTCTTTCCCGATGGTATTAATCCAGAATTTAACGTAATAGCGCCATTGGAGATCAAACTCGCTGACTTCAAGGCTGCAGTCAATAATTTCATCAATTACATTACAACTGTAGGTTTGGTTTGGTTTGTTGGGTTTTATGGCGTATCAACCTTTGTAAGTTTTTTAACGCCAAATACATTATTATATAAAAAAAATTGTTCTATTTAAAACAGTTCAGTTTAGCATAAGTTTAATTGTCAAAAATATTTCTATTTCAAACTATTCAAGCAGTTATATGTAACAATTCAGTTAAGTGTAAATACAGTTGTAATGTTGAAAAACAGTTCTATTTGAAATAATTCAGTAAAGCATAAGCACGCAGTTTAAATGTAAGTATGGATAATTGTCAAAAACATTTATATTTTAAGCTATTCAGTTTACTCAAACAATTCATTTTAGCATTAGTATGCTGTTAGTTCTATTTAACCCATAGATAGGGCCCTATCAGGTGCTACCACTCCGAGTTTATGAGGCAGTGATAGCGGTCAAAAGTCATTTAAGATTACAAATAAAACTTTTTGAAGATAACCAAATACTTTTGACTGGTACTATTTATTTATTTATTCATAATTGAAAATCTGATATTATGTGCATTTTATGAAAAGAAGCTTCGATTTATCTGAGAATATTAATTTCGAGTTGATGTCAGGACGTCTGAGGAATGTCTTTAAAGAGAATGTCGTAGAAGCCAAAACAACTCTTCCACTGACCACCTAGATCCCTTACTTGGTGGGAGTTTAGTCACAAATAACTAACCTAGTGTTAAACAAGTCACTGTGTAGAATAAGAAGATAACGACTGCTTGTAAACCAGAATCTAAACTCTCATCACTTTTAAGATATTTGAATACAAAATATATACTTAAATAGCTCAATGTTGAGTTTTTCAATTTAGTGTTTCATCTTCTAAAATCGTCAATATTCTTTCTCTTAAACAGACTAATTCCCGAAAGCATTAGTCTCTATATATGCTATATGTAAAATTAATGTTATTTACATTGGATCCTTTTTTATGCCTAAAATCATGCTGACTCGTTGTCAAGTGGACATTTTATTTCACGTAGAAAACTTTTTGAACATGATATTGCCTCGGGACATTGTGAAGAAAAAACTGCACACTTCCGAAAATAAGAAGAAAAACAATCACATTTTACTTTTATTCCCTGTCCATATTGACTAATGCTTGTGAAATTAATTGCGTTTTTCACCAGAAAAAATAAATAATATTTTGGGGGAAATGTATCATAGTTCATTTCCTATGCTCCCCACCGCCACAAGAGGAGTGAAATCTCCATTCAAGAAAAAAAAACAACATCATCTTAGAAACCAAAGGTCAGAAAATACATTACTAATTCCATACAGAAGTAAACATTTGCCATAAAAAATGTCCATCTGAAAAAAAACGAAAAAAAAAAAAAACAATCCTGAAAAGACTTACTCTTCACGTTCGTTTAGTCAATAAGTCAATAAGTTTATTTTTTAATATCTGTAGCTTGCATAATATTTTATGTCTCTCACTGAGTTACATTATTAGCTTCCCTTTCAAACACAACCAAATTTCACGTCTATCTTATTATTTCAATGCAAATTAAGAAGGTTTCTCCCACCGTCTATGATTATAAGAAACAAGAGTATGATGCCTTGCTGATGGGAATATGCAATGACAAGCAGTCCCCATGGCATCTGCATTCCGATCTTGCTGGCTAATGCATATCATGTGCATAAATCACCAAAAACATAGAGAAACGTTTGTACCCTTAACGCCGATTTTGAATTGCATAAAATGAAACCAGCTTCCGTGTTTGGCTTTGTTAATTCTATTCTTTGGAAAGCATCCCTGTTGCTTTAATGTTCGTAACTTCTATTTTGTTGAGTAGATTTAGTACAGTTGTTACAAACCCATACCGTTTCCACTTCTCTATCACTTCTCTGGATCGTAGCACAACATCCTGGCTGTAGAAACACTTGATTTGAGTGTAATTTTTTGAATTTTTTCGTTTTGTATAACTTTTATTAATCAGAACTTTGAAAAGTCAAACATCAGCCTAATGAAAATGATTAACTGATTTTAAAGTCCCTTCAACCAATTTAATGTTATTCTATTTTTAAGTTTAGTACATCGCGTTCTTTATATACATATATATATATAGGGGTGAGTAGGTGGGTTGATGTGTGAGCGTGTCTATATCCATACATACATACATACATATATATATATATATATATATATATATATATATATATATATATATATAACCTCATTAGGAACTATCTCTCCGCCAGCTCAGAATGTATCTTGATATAATGACAATACAGATGTCGCAATAAAATGGACTTAAAATTCACAAGGTTTGAAGCTAAATTAATATCTTAAATCTTTGAAATTTCATGATTGGAGGTCTGCATTAATATAGAACAGAGAATTAAAGGAAAGTTTTTTTTTTCTCCCTACAATATAATAAAATTATGTAAAATATACATATGCAGGGAAATACGAAACACTGACGACTCACGTGGTTCAGGTACGAAACATTTATTAACATCTTGACTTTAGTTTTTCGACACGAGGAGAGAGAGACACAATTTGTACTATGCTGACTGTACTATCTGACCCAACAAACGCGCTGCTCATCCCGTAACCCCCAGCTGGACTGGACTGTCCTAGAGTCGGATCTCAACGAACGTCTTTTTCAAAATCACCAAATTCTCAGCCCATCGCTTCCGGGCATGATGTTATTCACACCCCAGTCATATTTCCTATCTGGGTTTTTTTATAATGACATTTGTGATTGTCATATCCTCTGCGCACGAGCGTGAACTGTACTCAATGTATGTGCACCTGCACTAAGAGTCGAATAGTTCAAAGCCCAACCAAACCGAATGATAAAATATAACAAACGAAAAATGATTAATATAAAAAAAATCATTCCGTAATTATATAACAATTATTCAGATCTTTACTTTTAAAGCTTACTTGGAAAGATTAGTTTTTACAACATTAAAGTAAAACAATCTATATATGTTATATTTTTCTAGGCGATGTTGCATTTCGCTTTATATCAAAGCTTCTCAAAGTTGTCGACATAGACCTCAATGTGTGAATATAAATTTATCACTGAAAATAAAATTGTAGTAGATCTCAGGGTTGAATTTACTGGTTACAATTCACATGTACAGTGATCATACGAGAACGGATATTGCTGGATATAGATTAGTTACCAATTATTTTGCAAAGTCGAAAGCGTGATTCAATGGGATATCCACTAGTGATGTATCATTCGTTTACAAATTATTTTAGACATGTTTCTTTTAAATGAATAAACTATCTGGCTCTGACGTCATTAGAACTTGCTAGTGTCATAAAACTGGTACTAATTTGTGTTATCTCTGTACCCCACGATCTCATCTTTCGCTTATAAACGGATATTGCTCTTTTAGATTGGTGATTTTTTTCTCACGTAAACTCTACTAAAAACTGTTAGATTAGGATGTGTTTCGTAATTTAGTATTATATTCATCTATTTGTGCTTGAATGGAAATAAAATTAAGGAAATCGTTTACGAAAGACTGTCATACGTTTTGTTTAAAATTTCCATCCAACACCTACGAAATATTCTTTAAAGAAATTGTTCAATATTTAGAGGAGTGTATTGAGGTCTCTTCTGAAAATAATTGAGCTAATACTTATTGCAATTAGTTTAGTCTGTAATATTATCAATTTTTTCTTTCACTTTCATACTTTATCTTCTACGTTAGTAGAATAAAGCGGAATATATATATATATATATATATATATATATATATATATATAAGAAATTGTAAAAATAACATTACATGCATAGATTCCTGTAAGAGGCGAATCTATGCGAACATTGAAATCTTGCAAATAAAAAATGCAATTTTGTTGTATATTGACCTACGACCCAGCCAGGCGGTCAAAATAGAAAATGCACCTGTGTAAATAACAGATGCAGGAATAGCAGAGTATAACCTTGACCGTGGATGGTTTGAATGAGAGCAATTAGTGACGCCCACAAGAAGAAGATGGACGTGGACTATTATATAACTCAGTGCACAGGAAATTCAATCAGTTGGACAAGATGGGGTAGAGAAAGCCAGCACCCAGCAGAGTGGGCCCTCAGTTCCCCGATTGAGCTGTTGTAGTTGGGGCTCAGAAGAGTTGGAGATAAGATGCTGGATTGAGGAACATGTCCTTAGAGAGGCTGGGCCCCCAGGCCCCCGGTTGAGCAGCCCAGGGCAACGGGAAAGAAACGCGGTTATGGCCAATAAAGTGGCAGTTCTGGTTGGTCTCCAACTCCCTCTCACACACAACCCTTTTAATAAAGTGAGAGGTACATTTTTGTAAAGAACTGTGTCGCTCGTTTTTATTGTGTCGTTGTGTTCTGCATGCAGATGTATATGTGTTTGTATAGTTTGTCATGGTTGTGACTATACAACAATTTTATAGAAAAATGTAAGTTTTCTGTTTTATTTAAGAATTCAAATTATTTCATTCAGAGGAAAAGGCAAGTATGTTCTTTCCTGGAGGGAATATCTAGACGTTTAATACATTTCTTTACAAGTGTATAGGTGTATAATAATTATCTATCGAGACTGGCTAGAGATTTCTCTTTTCAGGTTCATATTGTATATAATGTTCAGTAAATCAGCGGAGTTCTAATATACGAATTGGTACTCTTAACTAAGAGAGGGACAAACATTTTGGCTAAACATTTCAAGATATTATGAAGGATGTTCCCATCCCAGGAATATTGCGGCGTAAAGAATTCAAGGTTTATAATTTTTTGTAAGCCCATTCATTTTGGGCATTATATAGTGATAAATAATGAAGGTCAGGCTTTGCTTTTTGGGATTAATTCTTTACAAGCTTAAGCGAAAATATTCACATCTTTAGTTTATGCTTGCGGAGCAATTTGCTCATTCATTTTTTATTATGTATGTCTATATATGTATGCATATATGAGTGTCTGTGTTAATAACCTCATAACAATTTTTTTTCTTAAATCTTAAACATTTTAAAAGCAAAAAGTACTAAATAAAGCTGGACTAATGCATATAATTAGAGTAAAGATTACAGTAGCATATGCTATAAATATATAAAAAATCATTTAAAAAAGTTCATTAGAAGATTGAATAAGATCTATAGAACAAAATAACTAAAACAATTACATCACTTCGAACCCCGTTAAAATATTTGAATTAGTAAATGAAGCCTCCATAGAGAAAGTGATAAAACGATTCACTGTTATATTTGTATTTACCCATAGCTAGAGGGAAAATAAATAAATTAATACTTTTCCCAAAGGTAATACTACAATAAGAAATGAAAAAAGCCTCACCCAGAAATTCAACTCATGTCGGAATGGCCATTGCCAACGACGATTACCATTACACCACGGTCACCTCCCTAATGTGCATTAAACATGAATTTAAAACATTGTTTTAAAAGAATAGGCAGACTAGCCATCATGATTTATTGGAAATCGTTGAGCTGAGATATACTAACTTGCGCTTTGAAATGGGTAGATTAAAATATCCAACGGTTCAAGGGTAAAGTGGAGCAATCCTGGGAATGGAGTAGCGCCCTTCCCTACACCTTGGTGTAGTAGCTATCGAAAAGGGAGCCTTCGGGTCACCCTCGACTATGGTCGACTATGGTAAGTGTAAAACAACTAATTCAATTCTAAAGAAAAGATAATAACTAATCTTTTTTGAAATTATATAGCATCGTGTATTATACACAGCCGGTCACATGTTATAAACAAAATAAATAATTATGAAATAAATTAACCAGTTGTTATTAACGATAAAACTGTTAATTGAGTGAAATGAAGTGCAACTATAATAAAAAAAGGCACGTGGCAGTTATTAAACTGTACGAAATCACACTGTTGAACATCCGGGAAACAATCCAAACTATCCATTAGATCATTTCTTCACTCAATACCAATTTTTCCCACGAATGTTAACTTGTGGTTTTCTACTGAAATCAGAGGCAAATCAAGTCTTCTCGGCTTCCCAGGACTATGATAAATATTTTAGCTGATTTCTTGTTTGCCTAATGTTTATAGCAGGCCTTTAGGGACAGTTTCAAAGGCTCCAATTACATTTAGTATCCTTTAAGTTTCATATTCCTCAGATCTTTCAATTATCAGGTACGATTTAAGTATTTACCATTCTTTACGCTTTCTTTTATTTTCAATTCTTGATTCATTTCTATAGGAAAATCTGCTGGAAGACCATTTTATCATTTTTGATGAAAACTTGGTCTGTTTTTCTGCTCTTGATTGGATTATAGTTTGTATTTAAAAGTCTCTGAAATTGTTATTTATTTCATTTTCTAATACAAAATCTGGTTTGGACATGTATCATTTACCTGCATGATCAAATTCTAATCTCTAGCCCATTTCCCAATTGATCATCTTTGCCATGCAGTCGTGCCGAGTCTTCAATTACTTTTGTAACAGTTTTTAGAATTCGCATATAAGCTTAACCATTTAATCTCTGTCACTACATAACCTACACTTGCTTTTCATTTGTATATTATTATTTACTCCTTTATGGGTTTTTCACATGAGCGTATGTCGATGGTTTCTCATTGAAATTTAAGTGATGGCAAGCCTACTCAAGTCTCCAGGACTCTTCTAAAAACTCTGTCCGATCTCAATTATGCGATAGTTTGGATGGTCTCAACTCGTCTCTTATTTCTAAGTCCTCCAATACTTGTAACAATTGTTGGTGACTGTACAAAGAGCACCAATTACACTTGTTATAATCGTCACTTTCTTGTTCCACAGTTTTTTCAATTCTTTATCAAGGTACAGGTACTAATCCTTTTCGCTATCTTTCAATGTTACTCTGTGGTCTGCTGGAACAGTAAAGTCCACAATTCCACAAGTTATCTTTTTTGTTGATTATTACTTGATCTGCCAGTCTGGCCAAGATTAGGTGATCTGTTTGTATCTCAAAATATTATTATTATAATCCTTCGGAATTTTTCATACCTGCGTTAAGTGCTGGATTTTCTCAATGATCTCTGTCACAGCAAGTCTCTTTCGGTCTCTAGAGCTATTCTGAGTAATCTAGCATATCTCAACAATGAATTTGTTTGGATGGTTTCTTTTTTTTCTGACTTCCAATTCCTCCAGTCTATTCTCCAAGCCTTGGGACAAAGTTCCAAACGCATCATCTTCAAATGTTATCAGCAATAACCTTCAAGTTCAACAGCTTTCTAGTTCTCTGGCAAAATCCAAGTATTTATCTATTTTCTGCTTCCCTCTATTTTTCACTCTGTGGTCCATCGAAACGGCATGCTCTATTAGATGACAGTTTCTTTCAATTTTTTTTATTGCTAATTAATTCTAGGTCTTGTCTTCTGGCCAGGATTCATAAATGTTTGAGAAATGTTCACACCATTCCAGTAACTTTTAATCTGTTCCAGGTGACAAGAAGTCTCCTCAGCTCTCTTGGAATCCTCGGAGTATACTGAATGATATCACCAGTACTCTCTTTAAGATTTTTACAAGAACTCAGACGATTTCCTTTAATTTTGTGAACTTGATCCACATTCTGGTATGATCTGGACATTCGTCCATTGGTTCGTTTTCTTTTTGTTTCATTTGTTTGCTGGGACAACAGAATAAACGAACTGGCAATTTTTTCAAGCTAACTTCAGTTAGCTCATGTCTTCTGATTTTTACTGAGTTAAGCAGTTGAAAATCTCAGGGAAACTTAGGTTTTATTTTGTGAGTTTTTCTCAACGCTTCAAACTGATGGTTTTTCAATTCAGTCTTAGATGCAGTAAGTTACCGCAAATCTTAGAAAACATATATGTAAATACTGTAGTCTGGATGGCCTCAGTACTTCATCCAATTTACATTTCAAACAATTTATTTTCCAATTCAAAGATTACTCGCACAATAATTGGTATTACCGTCATTTTCATATCCAACATTTCTTTTCAGTTCTCTCACAAGATTCAGGTTTTTTCATGCTTATTTTTTCCCTTTACTTTCGCTCTGTGTATGGCAAAGATCCCAATATATTTATCAAAAAATGGTTGAATCTTATGATTGGATTGGTCCATTAGTTTTTCAACATCCTTTGTATTAAAAACTTGGAAAAAATTAAATTCATATACCGTTGCTGAAATCCCTAAAGGCACACACAGCTTAGGTCGGGGCGTGTTCTAGAAAATTCTGCGATGAAATTTGTGCAAATACTCTTTGGGCTTTTGTTATTTCCTCGGACAACATAGGTGGTGTGGATTAAGAAGCTTACTGCATGAGAAATTTCCGATTTTTCTTTATTCATATAAACATAGGCTTCGATCTATAGTCTTCTAAATCTAACAAATACATTATTTACATAAAGAGCAAATTAAAAAGAGTTGGCTTTTTATAACATCTTGCCAAAACGACCAAATAATACGTTCATTGTCATTAAAGTTATATAATTGAAGCAAACATCGATTTCATTATGTATAGAATATTTTAGAAGAATAAACTTTGTCCTTAATAGATCCAGAAGCATAATGATTATCTTTTAAATTATAGAGAACCTGAAAATGAAGGCTTAATCAGTCAGTTCATACCCGATTTGCTAATGAAGGGTCACAGAATTGTATTCGCGATTCAACATGGTGTTCCTTGTTTAAATGCTTTATAAAACTGCAGTATTGATAATTGAATGGAGTTATATTAAAACGCCATCGTTGACGTTATAAAATGTGAGGGAACCGAACCGTTTAGAAAAAAATCTGTTAAGTGAAGCAACACTTAAAACAGTTCCTTTAATTGATGAGAAAATTATAGATGAGAATGCCAATTTTTCTCCACGGAGACATTTCTGTATTGATTAAAACGAACACGATCAATAGTTGTAAAGAATCTGCGATGCTGAAACTGAGGACACATTTATTGCTACTGATAAAAGTGATATGAAATATAAAGTTGCTTCAATAGCATTTAATGTTGAACACGCGGAAATTAAAATCGTTAGCTTTGCATGAAAGACATGACTGTAAAATGGTGTTGTTTTTTTTTTCTGTCTGGTGTTCTGTTTTCAGATTGCAATAAATGGAGCCTCGATAACCACATTGATTTTGAAAGTATATGAACTTATTTTTTTGTGTTACCAACATAAAAAGAAATGAACAAATGCTCTTTGTTCACATTTGACGAATAATAAGCTGCAAAATTAATTCAAGATTATATTTCCGAATATATTGATATCTAATCTCAAAATCAGAATAAAGTTTCAACATTGAATTAGTAACATCACGATTGTATCTTGCCGGTGAGAGGTTACAAAGCCCCCAATACTAATTTTTCTGTAGGTAACAAAATCGACAAACCCTCATTTATAGTTTGATTCCAATGGTTATTAATTGCTGATCTAAGGTTAGCCTTTTCAGTAAATTTTGAACAACCAATTCATAGCAAGTAGACATTTTTGCATCTTGTTTAAATTGTGCTGAAGCTACTCAAATTAAACTTCTAAATGATAAAATTCACAAAATACATCCAAATATTATTGCCATTCTGAAGAACAGCAACTCACTAAAATCAGTATATATATATTGTGACGCGAAATTGTTTAAAATCCCAAAACGGGACTTTATTTTCGCACGTGTAAAGACGGGGCAGGTTGGCACTTGATCCCCTACAGAATAAGTCCTCGTTCAGGGTTTTTCTCTCAGGCATATAAAACCCGGCATATTACGTGAGGGATTAATTTAGAGCCAGACTGACCGCCGCTGGCAAGGGGTTCCAAATTTCACACTATCACACACCCACCAGGCCGCTAAACTTCTTTCCCTTAGATTACAGAAGAATACGGGCCTATAGGTCTTAGTCGTAATAATATTAATATTGTAGCAGTCGGCAACTCCGGTTTCCCGTGTGATATTTTAGGGAATTAATAGGACAATTCTAAGCAAGATAACATAAGGCGAATAGAAGCTGAAAAGAAGCATGAAATAACAACATAGACCACATGGTAACATAAAAATACCTGAATTCCTTTACTACAGTTATATACACCTTTTAAGGTGTCAAAACATATAATAATTGGACAGTCCACGAATATAAATGTCTTTTCTTGACTTTTATCTTTCTTCAAATTGAGAGAGAGAGAGTGGTAAACGAAATTTGGGTATAAAGGAAAATGGCCCCAAAGTTACTTATCTTATTTTTTTTCGACGGGGTTCCACTGGAGAATCTTTCTTCTTTCAAAGGCTAATAGACTTTGTTCTATTTTTTTTTTTTTTTTGCACTGGCCGGAAGAACCTGGGGTCCTTCGTGTCTCAGTAATTCTTTTGTCTTCCACCCGGAGTAAAATGGCTATGGTTCGTCCGCCCGCTACGAACCCTGCTCAAAAACTAAATTTCTTACTATTTACTTCCGCTGAGGGGAAGGGGTCCCCACTTCCGTTTTGAGGTCCCAGCCACTCATTTGGCTTCTCTCTTCTCCCCCTTGGTGTCCGGCGACCTGGGTGAGGTCATCAAGTACCAACATCTGTTTATCCCCTCTGTGACCCACATTCTCTCTTAACGGTCACTTTTTTTTTTACTGCTAGATACTGCTAATTCAACACGGGAGGATAGTATTAGTCTTACCTCTTCGTCTCCGTGGGCTATCACGTGACAATATATATATATATATATATATATGTATATATATATTCCATCATACAACGTGTGAAAGCACGTGCGATACCATGTCCTCATCAGCCGCCATCCAGGGGTGATAACGCAGTTTCAAGAGTGTTATCACCCCTGGATGGCAGCTGATGAGGACATGGTATCGCACGTGCTTTCACACGTTGTATGATGAAAAAAAAAATATATATATACATACTGATTTTAGTGAGTTGCTGTTCTTGAGAATGGCAATAATGTTCGGATGTATATTGTGAATTTTATCATTTAGAAGTTCAATTTGAGTAGCTTCAGCACAATTTAAACAAGATGCAAAAATGTCTACTTGCTATGTCTACTTGCACTAAAATCAGTATATATATATATATATATATATATATAAACATTTTTTTTTAGTTATGCGACTTTTTAAAGCCACTCAATCAGCGTGCTTCCATGATTCTAAATCGTTAATTTTTTGATTTCATTCAGTCCACAGACTGAATCAAAGCCTTTGATCTCTCAGCCGTCAGTCAACAACGTATATATATGATATGAGCATTAGATCCTGATACCATCGACGACACATTGCAATACAGATTAAAATGCTCTAAAAATAAGAAAGTAGTAAATAGGAAGATTAATAATAGCGAATATATTTAAAGAAAAGAAATATTATTCATCGCAAAAATGATAGATTAGCACAAAAAAGTTTAAGTTCTCCTTGATTTATTTTATTTAGCAATCAATTAAAACTAGTCAATTTGATAAAACCATTTTCTTTAACCGATCATTCTGGCTTCATTCTTAAATTATTTAATTTAATGACATCATTTTTTTCAAAATCATCCTCTAAATGTGAGAATTGTATGATTTTTACCAGATGTTGTATTTGTTTACTATGATCTGAATTAACCAATTGTTCTTTTTTACCATTCATACAATCCAAGGATTGTTTCGAGAGTTCCTACTACGATTAATATTGACGTTATTTTAATACGTAATAACTATTTCAATTCTTTGACAAAGTCTGGATATTTCTCATGATTTTTGCCTTTCTTTACTTTCACCGTGTGAATGGCAATATTCCCAAAATGAAAAGTTATTTTCTTCTTGTTTATTAAAAATACCCAGCGAGAACACTTGGGAGAAAACCCTGCTAACAGAATATTAGCCTCTAAAATTAGAACCAAGTATATGATCAAGTGTTAAGGTCACATCGGTAGAGTGAAAGTTCTTTGAACGTAATAAAATGCATCCAATTGAAAACTGATGGCTTACGCTGAATTTAAAGAGAGTCAGTTTTTACGATTGCAAGAAATTAAACTACGACAACAATAAGTGAAGTTGGCGACCGTAGTCGAGGGCGACCAGAAGGCTTTCTTTTCAATAGCTACTAAACCGAGATGTAGGGAAGGGCGCTACTCTTTTCCCTGGATTCCTCCACTTTACCCTTGATACGTACCTTATATTGCTGAGTGTTAAGCAAGGATGTATCATTTATAGTCATTGCTAAGATGCGACCTGGGATTGAACCCCAGGTCTCCTGGACCATCAAGCGAACACTCTACCCACTAGGCCGATGAGCCGACATATCATTTATTGTATAAGAAGTCGATGTTTTATATTTCTAGCTTACCCTAACACTGCAAAGAGTACAATTACATTGTCAGATCAATTAACAGTGAGTGTTCCGAAAACAGAGAGGTCACGTATTATTGAAATTTATCTAAGCACAAGAGTGTTAAATACTCTTACTTATGATAAATCAACTTCTACTCCAACTTGGAGACTAAGAATGATACTGTGTGATATCCCTACCCGCCCAAACTAACCTATATAATTTCTTTGGAAGAAAACTATCAAACGTTAATCATAGAATATTTCCTTTCATATATTGGCAATTAATTCAAATATACCTTCTATAAATAGGATGTGGCTATTCATTTAATGCAATAGCTACCAAAAGTAACCAGCAAAGAAGTGTAAAAGAAATATGTGGTCAATGCATAATTCATACAGACACGATATCGATAACAATTGTTCATATGCACAATAAATCAGGAAACATATCAACCAACAGTGATTGGGAATAGACATAGTTTTGTAATTATTTTCCTGTACAGAGCTCAATTTGATAGACTTGTCATTGCTGCATCGTTTACTTTAATGTGAATCGTTTTATATTTTCGCATGAATAGCATCAATTTTTCTGATTAAAACTTCATTTTTATCATTATATTTTGCAGACTGTAATTACATGAAAAGATGTTTATCTCTAAGTTATTTTACCTAAAAAAAGGATAAATACAGTATTTAAGAGCGTTTTTTTACAAGTAATTCATGGTAAATTGTGTTTGATGATTGATTGCTGTCTACAAATAGAGCTTCAGATTACGGCTGTAATATTGATTCTGGATCGCTATATATTACTCATAATTCATTTTATGATATTCAAATAGATAAGATACATATCTATAAAAGACGATACAGGTCAATATCCATTCAGAATATCAGAAGGAAAAAAAAGAAGTAATATGCATATTCAGACATGAACTTAAAACTTAAATTTTCCCAAAACGCTAATTTACATCGTGAATAAATAGCTCATTGGCTTAATTTTCATTAAATTATTAAATTTGAAAACCAAATCGATGAACAGTCATGAATACACACATCTACAGTCGATAACTTTGATTGAAATCATTAGAATAAGTTGTTTGGACTAGTGCTCAATCTTCTAGAATACATAATGTTGTTCAGATAGCCTTTCCGTTGATCCATTCTTCATTCTTCTGCCGACATTTAATCCTTTAAATGAGGGAATAAATTAATATTAGATTTCTTTCTTTCTAAGTACCAACTCTATGAATATGTCGCAATTTTGGTTTAAATTTTCAAGGCTGATTTATAAAAGTCAGACAGCAGCAATTCCTTAAATTTTAACTTCATCTTAATTAAGTTGATATTATATGTAGGAAATAAATAATGGTTGTTTTCCGTACATTTTTCTATTTTCAAAAATGTATCCGTTTCTATCCCTGTTTAAATGAAACTTGAAAAGTTATAATATAACCCCATCTCAAACTTTTCTTTTCATTACTGGTTACAGATATCAAATTCTTCATTTTCATTTTACTGGATATTTGTTTTACTTTGTGAACATGTATAAACACTCTGTTTTGTTACCTGCTATGAATGCAAGAGAGAAAATTCTGGTCGTCTTTGGTATCTAGTGAAATATCTTTATTTATACGGATGCCCATTAAACAGATTTGTTCTAGCTCAATTTAGGATGAGAAATGATGATTAGAAATTAAGAATCTTGTTTAACTTCTAGCAAGATAATCAAATACCATATAAAATTATTTGGCTACAAAATTCTTCAATAATTTTTACTATATCTCACAGGGAACAGAGCTACTTATTATTTCCATCAAATTTGAATCTACCACAAGAAAAATAGTTTAATCTCATTATGTTCATATACATAAAGTATATGATTGTTTCCTTATCAATTAGCTCAGTGTATCACATGTTGCGTGTATCTACGCATTATAATTATTTATTAAGCTTGAATTAGTTGAATTCACCGGCAACAAGTATGGGGAATCTATATAATGGCTGAGGGATTTCGTTTTATGCCTTTGGGTTTAGTTAGACTGAGAACCTTTCGGCTCAGTGCATGGGTTACTTAGGTGCAACATTAACGCAGGTGTTCGCGCGCACGCCCTGAGCGGACGTGTCACTCAGAGATGTCACAATAGAAACCAGAGATGGGAAACGGGAATAGGGTGTGCGAATGACGTCATGTGCCGGAAGCGCGCGGAGGATTTGGGGAGATTTGAAAAAGTCAGTTGAGTTGAGTTGAGAACTGGACACCGAACGAGAAGGGTCGAATTTCGGGGCTCGCTGAGGCCAAACGAATTTGCGCGCTGCGGGCGTCGCACGAGATGGGGGACAGATGAAAAAGCCATAATAGAAAGAATGTGTATCTCTATCCTTATGTCGAAGAACCTTTAAACTCAAAGGTAATAAAAAGTTTCGTACCTGAACTAAGAAATCGTAAGTGTTTTTCGTGTTTCGAGATTCCTATGTTCTATGTATATATGTTATGAACATTCTATGTACGTTTCGCGTAGCCATATCATGGCTATGTAACATCTAGTTGCAATCTTTTTAGTAGTAACAAACAGTATGTTAAGATAAAATGTTCTTTATTACATCATGTTATCAAAATTCCGTCAAGACTGTTTATAGTTCACTTACGCGAATGTCCATTGCCATTTTAAAGACATGTGTCCATCTTTTTTTCCTCTGGCTATGAGAAAAATTACATTCTTTAGCTTTTTCACGGTAACTAATATATAAGAAGGAACGGTCTGAATTCAAACTAGCTCTATTGTGCTTAGAAATTTATTGGTATTATAGTTTAAAAGACTTGTAGATTTGAGTCCATTCATACACTACATGATGTGTATCCAAAGATTTTACTCACAATTGTAATTATTGGACACCCAGTGAGAATCAAATTCTCTATTCTGAAGTAAATGAACTTCTTAATAGATTTGTCTGTCAGTACAAAACTACAAGGTGACAATAGAAACATACTTTAGATGGAGCACAACTTAGTGACCACAATTTTTTACGGAGAAAGACTGCCATGAAAGTAAGATAGTACTGCATCACGTTTTTAAAATCATGTCGTTGGTTATGCTACATTATTGATTTATATATTTTAAATGTTTTCAATGGCTGCTTTATTTCAAATATATATTCAACTTGCGAGATTGTCTTTATTAAATAAAGAATGACGGAACTCTTACATATACTATTATTCTGCATTATAGCCTACATGAAGAAGTAACTCCAGGCACCGCAGAGTTTCAGGACTGAAGTCTTACCATTGAATTCAACACAGAATTACATTTTTTCATGCTGAATATCACACATTTTTACAAAGGATGTAGTCGATCTATGTTAAGTTCAGTAAAAAATGAGAAAATTTTGTGGATACTGTGCATTGATTACAGGGGCTTACACTATCAGATGCTTCGGATGGCTTGCTTTGAGGTTAATAAAATATCATCTCGAAAATATTCCTCATAAGATGAGCAAGATATGCAAGCTGCTGCTGGAGAATAAAGACGAAATCACATGGCGCTGTCTCTTATGGACTACTACACAAAGACACCCCAGTATTAAGCAACCATCACAGTGCAAACTTAATATATCGTCTTTTAGTCTTGCCAAGAGTGATGACCGATTGGGATGGATGGGGAAAACGTTCGAAATAAATCCGTGTTCTGCAGTATGCACCCCTTGGTTATTATTATTAGTAGTAGTGGTAGTACTAATATTAGTATTAGTATTATCATTTAATCTTTGAGAGTTTTTCACATCAGTTTTAGCTGATGGTCTTTCACTGGAGTTGGAGTGACAGCAAATCTCCTCAAGTCTCCAGGACTCTTCTTAGTATTCTGGCCGTTCTCAATAATGTTGTAGATTGGAGGATATCTATTTGTCCTTTAACTTCCAAGTACTCCTGTCCCTTTAATAATCCTTCGGTAACTGTACTAAAAGCACCAATCACAATTGGTTCAATTGTCACTTTTATGTTCCATTATAACTATAAATATTATACCCAGTATACCATTTTTGTCAATGTATTCAATTTACTTTAGAACTTAAATGATAAATCATTCAAAGATTCCTTCTTCCATCTGCAACACGTCAATTAAATAGCCGATTGTATATTGAGATAACATAAATTCGAGTTTTGACTAACAATTATTGAGGGTTAATTTAATCTGATGTCTTCGAATAAAAGACAACTGGGAAGTGCTACACACAACCACTAAACTTATGATTTATTGTAAAGAATTTGAAAAAGGATATAATTGACGTTGTCAATTTATTTTTTATTTCAACTTGGGTTAACATTTTGTTTGGTGAAAAATAATATTTCACGCTATATACGCGGATTTTACAGCCCTTTTGAAACCTACTCAAATAACTACAAAAAATTCTCCTTAAACTTTTATTTTCAAATCAATGAATTCGAGAATCTCGGTTTCTCAAGATAATGAAAAATGATTGCTACTTTGTGGTTTGCACCAAATATTAAAGACAATTGGATGTCATGTGAATCCAAAGTTATAAAAGCGGCTCATGAAGATTTGGTATTTCTACTGAGTATTTTATTACAATTTCAGATATAATCCAGAATTCTAATAATAAAATTTGCATTCAGACGCAAGAGAAGCCCCATAAATTAATATTCTAGTTGGAACTTGAAGTGATGACGAACTTGGTTGATGGGTGATTGATTTTAACAGCATGTCACCTGTTGATTTATTTTATGCTAAGAGGTTAAGGAATAGTGCACGTTGAACTCTATAAATTCTATTCAACATTGTTTATTCGTTTGAACACAGATAATTGGTCCCACCTATTGCCACGTAATACTAACAGTCCAATTTAATCATCATTTGTTTGCACACAGTTGAATGGTTTTGATTATTAAAATGATTAAATATTCTTATTTGACTCATAGATGGGACGCTAACAGGAACTAACACTCCGGATCAAAGATCCGGAACTGAAGCTCCTAGATCAGATAGTTTAGTGTCATTACTGGTGTAATAGTTATTGTCGTAGGAAATGGACACGGCGACACGATTTCAAAACCTGGACGACACTGATGGCATTTGACATTGCACTAATACCCTTGGGAAAGGTATGAATCAAATTATTCTTCCTCTAGCTTTGGGTAAAATTGTTGGGAAGACTATGTTCTTCAGTCTTGGTGAGGCAACTAGTCTAGGCGAAGGAAAACACTGAATTCAAACCGGTTAAACTCCGCTTAAAAAATTGACCTTATGTCATATCCTGCCCGAGCGGAGGAGTTGGTAAATATCTATACATGACGATCGTTGGGAGTGCTCTTACCTCTCGGCACCCAAGCCGAGTATAATCTAATGATCATTGTTAATTACGTAAATAAAAATCTTTGATATGTAATCTGAATTTCAATTGCTTTTGCACACACACACACACACACACACACACACACATATATATATATATATATACGAAAGCTTTTCAATAAATACGGAAAATCTTTGCAATTAAACGACTCGCAATTCACGAAAAAAAAATGGATGCTTTTTTTTTTAATTCATATAACTTTGGTTAAAATATGTTTTTCTCATCAAAAACAAAGCTCACCTTCCATTAGGATAGAAATCTTTTCACGAGGATTTTAGCCGTTTGCTCAAAATGCATTCGACTTCCTCATCCTATTACACGAAAATAAATTATTCTAGTTTTTAATCCAGTCGGAACGTCTATAAAAAGGATGAAAACTACTTTTATTAGTGGAAAAGAAAATGCTATATAGCCGACATATGTCAGGCGTGTCCATTGCAAAATTATCTGCCACACTAATATAAGTAAAGTATTTATCCATGTGATATATATATATATATATATATATATATATATATATATATATATATATATATATATACTAATTTACTATCTACCAGCATTCACGGTGACAAAGAAAAAGAAAAAAAAAAGCGCCAAAATTCAGAAATAACAATATCTCAAATCACTGCATTATCTGCCACACTAATATAAGTAAAGTATTTATCCATGTGATATATATATATATATATATATATATATATATATATATATATATATATATATACTAATTTACTATCTACCAGCATTCACGGTGACAATAACAATATCTCAAATCACTGCAAGGGGAAAGAAGAATAAGATTATCGGGAGAAAAAAAGGCCAACTTCGTCACACCAATTGAAAAAAAATCAAAAGATATGCAATCAATTGGTCAAAAGAATAAAAGCCCACCGCAAAATGCTGCAATGTTGCAATTACAAAAAGTGATCAATACTAAATAGAGCCAATTTCAAAAAATAAATCGAGAGTCGGGACTATCCTACTAGAGTTTCGCCTAAAACAGCTCTTCAGGGTACCTAGCACCGACTCGGTGCTAAGTGCCCTGAGGAGCCGTTTTAGGCGAAACTGTTGTAGGATAGTCCCGACTCGCGATTTAATATATATATATATATATATATATATATATATATATATATATATATATATCCATTTGGTGCCTTATATATCGGTAATAATTAGTAGATACATTTCTCCTTGTCTCTATTCCTTTACAGGTATAGATGTTTAAACATTTTGGGCTGATGAATTTTTTGACGCGTTCTCACACACCAATAATGAAGTACGTTTTTCATCAATATATGTATGTATACATATTAGAATAATGCATACTTTCGAAAATAATCTTAAGCATACTTGACCTAACGATTAACGCTGAAGAAAATGGTACCGGCGCCCCGAGTACACATCGTAGACTATGCATTTTGTGTATCACTTCATGCTAATGTCCTTGAAAAGTGTATGGATCGATCTTTTCTCCAGCGACCTCTTTGTAAATAATTGGGCGGACTACATTCGATAACCCTGGTACGCCAACTTGTGGAATAAAAGGAAAACTCCAAACTCAAACCAGTTGTACTCCACTTGACTATTGTCCTTACGTCACATCTTCATATCGACGGATGGCCTTGCAAAATACACGCGTTTAACGTAACAATTATCATTGAAGGAATTGGAATCCGTGACCCGAGTCGAAATTCTGAACTAGGCTCTTAATGGTCCACTTAGTGTTAAAGTCCTTGGGAAAAATATTGATCTAATGATAAATAGTAAGTCAGATGACATTCTTTATTCTTGCTCAGAGAACCGATCTAAAAGAAACTAAGTTACACAGAGCTTTTATCTGTTAAAATTGACCTTGTTTCATATCCTACCTCTGGAAGAGGGTTTGGATAAATTCCTATTTTGAGTTTTATGTATGCACTAGTTGAAATATAAAATGTGTTATTTAATAGTCAAAATATTAGTAACTTAATTTAATAATTTATTTAATGTGTTGGATTTCTGTATGTTATATAGGTGATAAGATACAGAAAAACGTTAAAATTCACATAAATTAATGCTTTGCCTGTTTTTGAAATTAAAAAAAGGACAACTTCTTTTACGATATTGGAAGTAAAGCAATTTTGTTAGAAATTTAAATTGAGAGATATATAATTTATAATACAAAAAGTAAAGAAAAAATAAAATGATGTTTTAGATTTCTCTTTGGATTTGGTAAAAAGGCGATATCGGATTCAGTTTTGTTTTCAAATGATTTCAGCTTTGATCAACTTGAATTGAAAAGTAGTAACAGTATCGCAATTAGTGTAACGCATGATGCAATTCAATCGATAATAATTTGCATGTCGATCACACAGAGGAATTGAACACAATTTGATGGGATTGTGAAAAGCAATTGTCTTCATTTTTGTTGCTACTTTTATATAGATTTTTTCTGCTAACGAAAAATGATTGACAGGAGTCAGATTAACTATAAATTCTCTCAAGAAATACAATCATATTTAAAGACATGATAGGGAATTCGCGCTTTTGCATTATTTTTATATTTTGTCTCATTTAAAAAGTGATTTAGCATATAGGCGATAAAGAATAAAAGCTAATAATTTCACAAATTTTAGATGATATTCATGCGTCTGAAAATTGTTTTTGTTTTCTTTTTAAGTTTGTGCCATTAAACACAAAGGCACATACGCACATATAGACACACACATTTGTACTCCAAGAAATTTTTTATGTATTTACCCAAACACTACCGAAGTTGGAATGTAACACAAGGTAAGTTTTCCAGAGAAGTCTACTTAGTTGGAATTTGGAGTTTTCCATCTCCAAGGCAACTTATTTGTTAAATAGCTCTGTCAGCCCTTATAGTTACCCATCGCTGGGAGGAGAACAGATTAATTTCAATCTTTCCAAATGAGAATTAGCACCGAGTGAAAAAGTCGATCGCATTGACTATGATAAGAGTTGTACGAAGTGTGCCTTAACGGATATCACAATGGCGCGGGAGTTGAGCAAACTCTGACTACATCCACTTAAAAAGCGACTTAAAACAACTATCAACGAAAACGAAGGTCTCCTGTGGGTCGTGAGAGGTATTCGATTGGGCTGGAGGACGGGAGCCTCTTGTCTGACAAATTTGTGAACGTGGAGAATAAGTAGTCTTGATAAATGAAACTCTCAACTTTGTTCCTAAAAACAGGGTTAAAAGAGAAGCGATCGAACAGAATAGCTAGTCTTGACCTGTTCATAAACGTTTATTTTAGATTTACTAATCCCACCTTGTATGTGTATCTATCCAAAAGCATTGGGATCATTATACAACCTTATTTTACGTATATCGAAGAATGTGGTAGGGAAGGGTCGGTCGTATTAGAACATAATAGCTTGAAAATTATTACTATTATATTAGATTACTTGAAACCATATAACTATCCTCGAAGCATTACTTAATAAAAATATTTTCTTGATTGCAAATCATAATCATTATAAATAAAATTGGTTACTTGAAAAAAAATAGATACTTAAAAACAAGTTAGGCATTAAAAAAAATTCAAAAACTAACTGGCATGCCGGTAAACTAACTAAACATAAATAAGTGATCAAATTGAAAATTTATATTGTGAGATGAATAACAGAAATATAAAAACCTTTACGAGGGGTATAAGCTTACCCATCAGTTTGAAGTTTTAGTATGGATTCTTATTTAATGCCATAGTAACGTTAATCAAATACTTAATTTCCAAGTCAATCAAATACTTAATTTCCAAGTCATGCATGCAAAGGTGCTATAGTGGTACTATCTAACTCATACCTGGGGTAATAAGGAAATACATGCCTTTCACGAGAGTACTAATTTGAGAAGGACCATAATATCAGGACTGGAGTTCAAACTAGTTTCCTAATATATAGCATAACCCATTCGGTTGGGGCTGTAGAATACGACTGTATCTCTGCTGAGAGGTAAGATTCCTCCAACGAGTGTCCAGCTATGATGCTAAACTATCTGATGATCAGACCCCAGTCTTGAGATTTGGGGAATGAAGAGTTCCACTTCGTTGTCATTGCACTCCGGTTCACTCGGGACCGATCTGGTAGCACATGGTAGGATCAAATAGAACAAATTGTGTGCAAAAAATGACTGGTGTTAAATTGTGACTATCATATGAAAATACTTGAAACCATTTAACAGTGGGCAAAAAAGAACTCAGGTTAATATGCCATAAACCTAAGCAAACAATAAACAAATAATTTCCAGTACATCAATGAGGAAACCGTTGGGACGCCACTGTATCAGTCTGAGCATTTTAAAAACTATAATTACCAAAATAACAGTGCCATTTTCTGGAAGCAATAGTAAAGTTTTACTTCGAATACTCTCAATTATTCTGTTTTTTTAATAGGATTTAAATTCGTCTAGGTTATTTACTGTAATATTTTGCTCATAAATGATTTGTATATAAGTAGTTCTATGGGTTGGTTTATTGTATTTTTACTGACATATCAACAAATCTCGTTCATTTGGTGTTATCTCTCTCTCTCTCTCTCTCTCTCTCTCTCTCTCTCACACACACAATCAGCCACCCCGCCCATATATATATATATATATATATATATATATATATATATATATATATATATATCAGCCACCTTGAGATTTGCAATTTCTACTGTCTACACACTTAATTATGTCTATGGTCTTGGTATTTTAAGTGTTTTGATCCTTGAGAGTTACATTGTGTTTGTTTATTTGCGCGCTATTGTTTAAAATCTAATTATTCTGTTGTTTCTGGTTATTTTGTTCTCTTGGTTGAGATGATGAGGGGTTTTCTATTATCAGTTTATTTTTGTTCAATTGTTGCTTGGGAACGATTTATTTTGAATAAGAGCAAGGGTTCATGTTTGGAGGGGGTGATTAAAAAGTATTTTACTTTGGTGTTTGGTTTTGGATTTATTTTGGGAATTGGTCGGAAGATCGTTGATGCTTGTGTTTTGTCCCTCAGGATATTTATTTAAGTTGGATGATTGAAGTTTTCTGTCAATATTTTTGAGCAGTACTATGGGTATTTGTTTTGACTTCTTTTTGCTAAGTGCATTATTTTTAGCTGTTCTTGAAACTTTGGCTCGTCGTTTGATTTTTCTTACACAGATTTTCCAATGAGAACTTAATATTTTTCTGGTGGATGATTTTATTTTCTTTGGATTTTTCTTATGGGTTACGTTGACTCGGTGTTGCCTTTTGTAGGATTTACACCCCTATATTTTTTTAACGGCAGTGATTCAAGGACATTCTAGAAAATCCTGATTCACTTGTTCCTGAAACGAAGTTGGTGGACGTCGGTAAACTAATTAGTTTCGGGAATCTATTGGTCAGGAAAGTCTCGTGAGTTCCCAACTACGTCCGTACTTTTGATTTTGTCCAGTGCAAAATAAACGGTGTGTTTGGAGCCGATGACCCTACAACGTATAACTATATATACTCTAGACTTCCAATAACTCACTCTTTTTCAACACTTACATTCTGAATCCCAGCTAGCTACACGTAGCTCCAGAAACATACAATGGTTACGTGTATAGTGCACAAATTCTTTCTTCTCATGTTCTGCCAAAAGCATTCATACAATCTCACATTCTTCAGCAAAACCTGAAAGTGAAAAAAGACCTGTGTATTTGTATTTTTGTGATAAATACTTTATCAACATGCACATATAGCCAATCGGACACTGTTAATATTTAGTCTCTTTGCATACACCCAGATAATAACATGCTCTCTCTCACACTCACATACATACTCACTCGAATATTTGACGAAGTATATTTTTAACATTCGTAATATATTTTTACAATGCACTTGTTGATATTTAAATGGATTTTTGTTTGTATTGCTTTGTTGTAAACATTATTTTGTCTACGTCGCAGTATTGAATATATTTTAATAACACCACTGCCATGAAATTGTGATAGCAACATATTTAATGACATCCACCACACTTAATTGTGGATTTTTACTTTTTTCTCGCTACTAACAAGTTATATTAATTCTGTACTTCACCCTTTCTATTACCTTTTTTTTCTATATATTGCGCGTTCTGAAAAATGCAGCATGGTTGTTTTGATTGTTTTAGCATTTAGTTCCGTTTGAAGAATTTTTATTTATCAGAAATCCTTTAGAGATCTTCTTTTGGTGTCCATTTTTCCAACATTAAAAGCAAAGCAAGTTAATTGTCTTAAGATACATAGTTTTATCTTCTTGAGACTATTTTCACGGGCTCGGGAATAATATTTTTTTCAATCTCAAATTGCAAGTGAGCTTTTATATTTATTCATTACTCCTTCAAATATTTCTCCTTTTGCAGTCCATGAACCCTGTCTTTTCGTAATTTTTAAAAGATTTTCTTTGGTATAGCTAGGGTTTACTCCCTGTTTCTGATCATTCCTTTTGAGATGTTCAAATTTTAATGCCGGTAAGGTTTGCTTTCATTTTGTGGAATGTTAACGGCATGTTTCTTGCTATGTGTAGCAACAAGTAGATTGATGCTTCTAGTTGTATTTTCTCTTTTTTGCTGGTTCACGCTGCTGGAATTCATTCTGTTAATCATAGAATAAGACATTTTTCCCCATGAAATTTCTCTAGTGATTCAAAGAAAATATATCTTGGGATTTCTATTATTCAATTTTCATGATCGGATTCAAAGAGTTTTCATGTTGTTATATATGCTATATGTGTTGTTTACTTTTGTTCGTAGGTTCTCTCCTCCACCAAAGCAAATTCTTTTGGGGTTTTTTCCGTGGGATATACCCATTGATTTGATTAAGACCGGGATACATCGGACAGTATACTCATGTCACAAGGGGATTTCATCACCTGCTACTTTTTAAGCTTTTATTTCTAAAAATCTAGTGCCTTGAATTTAAACAGTGATCAAAGTTATGTTTTTTCTCCACAGGATTGACCATTAACTATCGCTTTTTAGCACCTTTTATATAAAAAGGATGTTTTGTCTGTATATTAGAAGAGCAAGTTGCAAGGCCCTGGCATGATCAGTCGTTTGGTCTAATCAGGCCTCACCAACTACTCATCTAGTATGGTCCGATGTAGAGATCTGCTGATCATGTGAGCTCTTGCATTCCGGATCACTGAATACTTTGTCACCAGGAGCCTATCCTTAAGCATACGGTGTCACCACTCATGCTTTATAGATAGATCCAACAGAATATGACTTAGTTTAGTAAAAAAATCAGAAAAAATGAGAAATCCAAGTAGAATCAAATTCACTGAAAAATATTTAGTTGCTAAATTTACTGACGATTCATTAAATGTGATGCCGAAAGATTTCTTATTTTATTTATTTTTTGTGGGAACCACCTTTTCATGAGTACAAATGGCCTAAAAGGGTCTCTTTCTAACAATCGAATCCTCGTTATTTTACCCATAGATAATAGTAATACGAGTTCAAGAGGGGACGATTATGATATATTCATTTGACAGAGAAATCATTATCATTAATTTTGGATTCGCATGATATCCAATTTTGTACGGCAAATTAAAATAAATGATGCCATACAGTTCTGTCTTATTCCAAGATAAAATGACCCAAGAAAATTATATTAAAAGATGGACATTATATAGGAAAGCGGACCATGTGTGAAATATAAGTAAAATATTTCAAAGAATATTATGTTATACACAATGATGAACCCAGATAGAAAAGTGTAGTAAGGCGATAATAGCTCTTTCAAAATTCTAAATGATTGAAGTACTGCTGTTACGCATTTGTTAATTTATTTATAATTGATTTAGATAATAGCACAAAGTTCTCTCTATTCAAAGATTGGACAGTAACGAAATTTGCTGAAAGGCTGTATCTCGGAAGGACATTAAAACAAATTGTAGATGAATTGTTTTGTTTTATCCTGCAAATGATGCAGATCATTTTAAAAGTAGTCTTCATGACAAAGTTCGATCTTTCTTCTACTGTCGTCATAAAGAGGTTATTCTAATAATGTATCATCTTGTAAATTAACTTATGTTTCTCCAAAGGGTTCTGGTTCCAGAAATATCTTGGAGAAGAGAATTTATTGAAGATTTTTTTGATTGCAGTGATACAAGGCAGCAAAAATTCTGCTCTTCTCCCAGGCTTGTTAAGAGGCGGCTCTAAAAATTGTTCTTTGGTGGGTAAAGAGTCAAATCAATAAATTTTTCTTCTTAAAGTACCCCTCTCTCTCTCTCTCTCTCTGAATGGCAAAACTGGTACGTTTGATTTAATCAGTTGTTAAATTTATTTAGTTTTGTAACACTCATCTAGACTGTAACCCCTGCCCAGTAGGCTTATAATTCGCTGGCTGTATACCTTGTTAAGGATCAAGATCTATTCCCCTGAAGAAAAGGGTCTAATGAAGAGTAGACTAAAGTGAATCTGATGTTGAATCTTTTCTAAAAATCAGTTAGAGTGTAGATAACCAATTCTGTGCCATTACTCCCAGATCCACTCTCATCCGGAGAGGTAATACTTGTTAACATATCATCTCTAGGTCAAAAAGACCTATTTAATAATTTAGTATACTTGATATTTTTGCCTGTGTATGGTTTAATTTGGCTTTCTGGTAAATCAAGCAGCGTAGGTTATTTAATGCCAAATATTGTACACACACACACACACACACACACACACACACACACACACACACACACAT
Source organism: Sepioteuthis lessoniana (assembly GCA_963585895.1). Lineage (NCBI taxonomy): Eukaryota > Metazoa > Mollusca > Cephalopoda > Myopsida > Loliginidae > Sepioteuthis > Sepioteuthis lessoniana. The sequence goes on from OY757904.1 coordinate 140,588,057, forward strand.
ATATATATATATATATATATATATATATATATATATATATATATATATATTAATATTTATCTGTTAACACAATTTGTTGATAACATTTTTCAATGAGAATGAGCTCATATTTTGCACATAGTAAAATAGTTTCAAGTATTTCTGTCAAACGCGAATAATAATACTGCTATTAATCATTTCTTTGCCCACAGTTAAATAGTGGCCAATGAGTAAAATGTTTGCCGATAGACCGGGAGACCGGGGTTCAACACCAGGTCGAATCATACCAAAGACTAAAAAATGTTACTTGATGACGCCTTGCTTAACACTCAGCATTATAAAGTAAGGATCAAGGGTAAAATAGAGCAGTCCAGGGAATGGAATAGCGCTCTCCCCTACATCACGATGTTGTAGCTATTAAAGAGAGCCTTCGGGTCGCTCTCGACTAATCCCGTCAACTTTACAACTTTACTAAGAAATGTTATGTATCCCAAACAATTGAATTAGACATCAGTCATTTGTTTAAACACAGTTAAATGATAAAACTGTTCGATTTCTTACAATTCAGTTTAGAATGTCATATTTTTTGAATGTCAAATAGTTCTTTTTTCCAATAGATACGACCTCATCAGGTGCTACCACTCTGGGCCTCAGTGGACCTGGGAGCAATGGCAATGAAGGGCACTCAGCATTCGTCAAAGCTCCAGCAACTACATCTATTACAAGAAATAGGCGCATATATACCATTTTGAAAGAAAGGAGTAAACCCCCCACTTCATGTAGTATGTTTAATAATTTTCTTGAATAATGATCCTTTATTGAAATATTCCGGCATAATTGTAAGAGTTTTGTAAAACCCTTTAACAAATGACCAACCATTCAACAATATTTCATCAAACGGATTTTCAATTGATAATGAAAAAATTAGGTAAATTTATCAGAATGTTCTATTGACAACGTGGAACCCTGATGGCTAGTATGAAACAAATTATTTTTTATTCTTCCAGCACAAAGTCTTTTGAAAGCAATTAGCTGTACTAACTGTTTTTAATCAGAAATTTAATTTGACACCACATAGAAGTCAAGCAGAAAAAATAGAGGAATTTTGAAAATAACTTTTACAATGATTAAGTCAGGAGACAGATTAAATTTGCTTGCATCAATAACTTTATATTGTTACTTATTGAACATTTGATTGACTCTGTCTTAGCTATAATAAATTTAAAAAAATACGTAATTTCTAATAATTTCATTATTCATATTCTTAATTTGAACCAAAGACAGTCAACAGAATTTACATTTAATTCTTAGGAAATAATTACTAAATCATCAGTTTAGTTATGTTCCAATATTTCACTTTTCATGAATGAAATGATTTTCTTAAGATATATTTTGTAACATTGAAATAAGGTTTTTATTTATTTTTACGAATAAGCAAGAGTTCATGATGCAGAAAGTGAAAAACAAAATCAACTGATGTTAAATGAAATAATCACGCAAGGAAAAAAATGTAAACATATCCAGCAGAAAATGTTTTAAGTGCAATTAGAAAAAAAAACTATTTTTTTCTGGGTTTATAATGAAAGTTAAAAGAGGTATAGCATACTTGAATTGGTGTTTCTCTAAGAAAATCATAACTGTCAAATGGCTGCTTCTTTGCTCTAGTGACTGATTCAGTTTCGTAGAAATTGTGCTTTCAGTTAAGACTACGCATTTTTAATAAGATATGAACAATAAACATGATTTAGTAACTCATAGAACAGTATCACTGTTAGATCATCGGCAGTATATACGCATACGCATATACATACATACTTAAACATGCACAGAAATACACACACACACATACACACACACACATATATGTATATACATAAACATGCACAGAAACACATAGGCACACACACATTATATATATATATAAATATATATATATATATATATATATATATATATATATATAAGTCGTCCTGCTTTTGCTCGGGCATGTGTGGGGGTCCATAAGAGTACGTCACTTATGAGTTCGTCCCTGCTTCTCCAGCAGTATCCTGCATGTCTGGTTCGCCTAACTTGAATAGTTTTCATGACAGGAGGCAGGTGGGCGTACAGTTGGTCTCTTGTGGGGTGTTGGCGCCAGGACTTGTTCAAGATTGCTCGCAGCATTCTTGTGTAATTGCCGTCGAACTTCTCCCCCAGCCGTTTTGTTAGAGTCCATGTAGTGCAACCATATAGCAGTATCGATGCGACCGCTGCCTGGAAGAAACTGCGTTTTATTTTATTGGTAAGGTCTGATGACCAGCACGAACGTACATTCAGCAACTATGTGGGGATACGGGATGTAGTCCAGAAGACCTGCCAGAGGCGATGAACGATAGGGAAAAGTGGGGAGAGAGGGTCAGAGATATCCATGCTACCAGCACGACATGATGATATATATGAGACATTTATGTTTTTAACATTTTTTAATGTATATTTAAAGGAGATACGTATGGAAGGAAGTATGCCATACAAATCATTTGCTCTAGTTTATACATAAAAAGTAAAATTCTTCTATAGGGAAACTTCTGAAAAAGGTCAAATACTGCAATAATGATATACCATGATGTAAGAATTCCTTTTATAGGAAAGAAGATCCAACAAAAATTAATTTATAGGTATGAAGTAAATCTACTTAATTTATTTCAACTTTTTTTTATGGATTTTATTTCATTCATGGTTTATTTTCCATTACATATGTGAAGTTTTTTTTTTCCAATCTTAAGGCAAATAACTCTCTCTCTCTCTCATTCTCACTCTCTCTGTCATTATATATATATATATATATATCATCATCATCATGTCGTGCCACCAGGACGAATATCCCTGACCCTCTCTCGCCACTTCTCCCTATCGTTCATCGCCTCTGGTAGGTCCTCAGGGCTGCAACCCGTATCCTCACAGACCTGCTGCGTGGATGTTTGAGCTGGTCGTCCTGCTTTTGAACGGCTATATGTGGGTGTCCATAGGAGTACATCCCTTATGATCTCGTCTCTGCTTCTACAGCAGTGTCCTGTGTGTCTGGTTCGTCTAACTTGGATAGTTTTCGTGATATATATATATATATATATATATATATAGGTGTGTGTATGTGTGTGTGTGTGTGTGTGTGCGTGTGTGCGTGTGCAGATAGAATAATACGCACACTGCCGGATTAAATGTTAAATTATTGTAAAAGCAAGTACGTAAAAATTAGATTTATTATTCTGAAGTGTTCGATAGTTACAATAATCGAAATGTGAGTTGGAATACCTTTAAATAAACTGGATTTACGCATAGAAATATTTTGTTCAATCGATATCAGTACGCGCAGACACAGACACACACATAAACCGACACACACATACACATATACGCACACACTAACTGACACTCACACAAAGGGGTGTGTCCTTGTGGTGTAATGGTTAAACCGATGGACTGCGGATGTGTAGTCACGCTATTACGTTCAATTTAGGTCAAATACCCTTGAGAAAGATACGAACCCCCTTATACTCCCAGCTATGGTTTAAATAGTACCACTACTCTATTTACCAACCCCTCCGCTCGGGTAGTATATGACACAAGGTCAATTATTAGCGGAGTTTAACTGGTTTGAATTCAGAGGTTTCTTTCTCCTAGACTAGTTGCCCCACCAAGGCTGAAAAACACAGTCTGCCCTACTATTTACCCATAGCTAGAGGGATATAAATTGGATTCATAACTTTCCTAAGGGTATTAGTGTTATGTGAAATGCAATAAGCCTCGTCCAGGTTTTGAACTCGTATCACCCTGTCCATTTTCTACGACGATAACCATTATACCACGGGTACCACTGATTTTCTTCTAGATGAATGGCTTTGGCATTAAATAACCTACAAAGATTGATATGCCATTAAAAAAAGAAACCGAAATCACACAAACACATGCACATACACATGAGTGTTGTGGACGTGAGCGATTCAAAATAAATTTGCATTGTTTACCCCGTCAGTCTAGTAAAGCATTTGAAATGTTTTTATTTTTCTCTTGCAATCGATATGATTAATCATAATCCAAGAAAATAGACCTGGCTCAAGCAGTAATGGTTTAAAAAAAAACAGAGATTTAATCATTGGTATCGGCTGAGGTAGCGCATCTTGTAAATTTTTTAGAAGTTACACAAATAGAGTATAGTTTGTCACTTCGTTTCTTCCTGCGAGCCCCACTCTTAATTCCTGATGTTAAAAAAAGTCAAACTTAATAAATAATATCAATACAGCGGTGGCTCGTGACATTACTTCACGAAGTGTTACTTCAAAAAATATATAATTATAATGTATTTATATAATATATGCACACATTAAGAATCGGAGAGTATATAACATGTATAATGGTATCAAATACCATTTACAATTATAAATGAATGTTTTTTTTCAATATATATGGATAGTGAAAAAGGAAATGTTGAACTTTCACAGAGCCAAGAGATTAACCGCTTGTGTAACCCTTAAAATAAGTTTGAAATTCAAGAGCTTTGTAGCTGGTTTGACTTATATACAATTATTTTTAATTAAGTTGGCAACCCTAGGCAAGTTTGACCCAATGTCTCCCATTTCAATCGCTACTACACAAAGGTGTGGAGGATGGCGCTACTCCATTCCCTGGATTGCTCCAATTTACCCTTGATCCGTACCTTAAAATGCTGAGTGCTAAGCAAGGCAGTATCGAGTACCATTTTTTGTGTCTTTGGTATGACTCGACCAGGGATTGAACCCCAGTCTCCCGGACCATTGGCGAAGGTCATTGGCCTAATGAGTAGAGTGTTCGCCAATGGTCCAGGATTATAAAGTTAGGATGAAGGGTAAAGTTGAACAATCCTAGTAGAGGGGTAAACCCCTACACTTCGGTGTAGTAGCTTTTGAAAAGAGAGCCTTCAGGTTACCCTCGTCTTAGGCCACCAACTTTACTGACTATATATATATATATATATATATATATATATATATATATATATATATATATGTATATATATAGTAAGTAAATATATATATATATATATATATATATATATATATATATATATATATATATATATATATATATATCATAATACTGATCTTATTGATATTTTTTCTGGTTTTACTCATGATATATTTCAAAGAAGGTAACAGCAGAATGACTCATTTTCATATAACACAGCACTCGTTTAAGAGTTTCATTCTTGCCTGTATACTTCAGGCATATATACAGGCATATATACACCCGACTTCTCATTTTTAAACGGAGTAAAGTGCTTTTCATTAAGAATGTATTAAATCCCCATTTTAATAATAATTAAGAAAATCCACGTTAAAATAATGTTAAATAGATTATCATGCCCGACGATAAAACCATATCTTTAGGGAAAACTGAAAACCATTCCTTTCTGAAGGTTAAGGAAAAGAAAGCTTATATATATATATATATATATATATATATATATATATATATATATATATATATATGTTCAATAGCATGGATGCAGATCTGCGACCACTGGATTCATGCTGTCTTTATACGACAATCACCACGCTCAAAAAGAAAGATTTAGGAGAAATCGAAAAAAAAAAAATCGAAAAATACAGTCAATGTATTCATTACAATTGCGTACAACTCTTTATTTGTGTGTCTCTGTGCGTAGATTATATTTGCGTATTGTTGCATGTGATTGCATATTTGATTGTTAGAAATTGTGTGGGTTTGATTATATATGCGTGGCAAATTTGAAGTTGTCTCATGCATATATACGAGGATCATTAAATAATTTCCTGCCTTTTTTTTCGTATGGGCACTTTTATGAATAGTAAACTCTAGTCCCATTCGAAGTAATCGCCTCTGGCTGCGAGGCACTTATTGTACCGTTCCAGCAAGTCCTAGAAGGCCCCATGGAAGTTCTCTTGTGTGAGCGTGTCAATGTCATTCGTCACAGCCTCTTTCATCTGCTCAATTGTCTCATAACGACTGTCACAGGGAGCAAGGTCTGGACTATTGGGAGGCTGAAGAACTGTCTTGATGCCCATCCTGCTCAAATAGTCTGTGACAAGAATGGAGTTGTGGACTGGTGCATTGTCCTGGTGGAAATGCCACTGACCCAATTTGAAGAGTGCTGGCCTCTTCCCTTGGAATGCCTTCCTGAACTCTGTTAAAACCTCAACATAGTATCCCTAAACCTAACCCTCTGGTCAATCAACTCTGGTGTATTGACTTCCTTACTCCTCCCACACCCTTCATCATCCCTCATAGACTCCATGCCTTCCTTGAATCTCTTATGCCATTCAAAAACTAATGCTCGATTCATGAGAGATAGTCCAAAAGCATTCCATACGTTTCTGTGGTATGTTTTCGAAGTTTAAAACATAATTTTATTGCGTATTGTTCTTCTAAAGTGTCCTTACGTCCAGATTGCATTTTTGAAATTCACCAGCTGAGACAATCACGTTTTAGTAGGGTGTATTCCCATTCATGCTGTAACTGTTCATTTGACCTATAATCATAAAAATGTGTTAGTCATCTCATAAAATGTATAGCAATAATATACTGAATTCTCAAGAGTCTATGACAATTTTAAATGCCTTTACAAAAAAAGTCTGGAAACTTATTGGATGCACCACGCATGTCGAGATGTCTAGTGGAAGGTAACGGAAGACGTGTGACAGTTGGATATTTGGCCGAATATTTTTTTTATTGTGTGTAGTGACGATTTTAACAAAGGGACAAATTAATTATAATCATTACATTATGAAGAAGATTGTTTTTGGTTGTCATGACATGTAGGTAATATATATATATATATATATATATATATATATATATATATAAGTTTCTGTATGTCTGGAAATTTCAGTTCACAAGAAGGAAGCTTGCTTATTATTAACAAAAATAACCAGAAATTGTTTACCAACTAAATAAAATTTTGGCAAGTTAGGTTCTTCTCATTTTTCTGATAATTAAAATATCGACAAGAACTTTGTGCACCAGGTATTCGCTCCCTATAAACATTACTTTTGATAATTCAGTCGTAAAAATATACTAGAAGTAACTCGATATTATCACTGATTTATGAGCTGGTTTTCTTCAATGTGCCGTATAATTTTTTCGATTTCGAGAGTCCATGTCTACTTAACACCTCCAAGGCGGGAAGGATGTGACCTAAGGTCAATTTCTAATAAGACTGAAACTGGGTTGAATTCAGCTTTTTTCATCGAGACTGGTAAAATAATAAAGTCTAATGAATCAAGTCTGCTCTTCTCTTTCACTATAGCTGACAGAGTACAAACAAATTTATGTCACCCCCAAAGCATTATCACACAATAAAATGCAAACAGTCGAGAATTTAAAACGTGGTCGACCATCTTATTTTCTGTTATGATAACCGTAATGCTGAGTATATTCCCTTGATTTTGCGACGTTAATGTTTTGACATTTATGAGTTTGAAAAAAGAAGACATGGTTCCAACAAAAGATTCCTTTGCGTAAGAAAAATTACTGCGACTGTGGTCAAATATTTTAGCTTCTTATAGTCAGTAGTGTATAGAATGTAAGTTACACTAATGCAAAAAAGTATCTTTAAAAAATGAATATAGGAGTAAACAATAAAATATGTCGAAACATTAAGTAAGAAAACAAAGAAAAAATATTGATATAAGAGAAGACACAAGGAAAAAATTGACAGCGAAAAGCTGGAATGTAAGACGAAAAACCAAACCAAAGAAAACAAATAATTTATAATTTTTAAATGGTAAAATAGAGTTTATTGGGAGCTACTAAAAAATCAATGATGTAATCTTGATTATTTGTTTAAAGTGATATTCCTTGAAGATCTACAAATCTGCGATTATGATGTCATTTTTCTGCCTTTTCATATGAAGATTATTGCTAAAAGAAAACAAGCACATTCTCCCATTCATTGATTATTTCGTGCTACATATCTGATCAAAGGCAATGGTAATGACTATCATGATTTTAACATTCCATGAAAAGGGCTACCATAGAAATGCTGAGGTTATTTCGCATTCCGTTGATTAAATAGAACTGAAGGTGGAGTTATTTTTCTTTATGACGATGTGTTTTTTTGAATGAGAAAAGAAAAGAAAAATAATACTTCATGTAAAATATACATATGCTATGGTAGTAATTAAAAATAATGTTCCACAACTCGGTTCTTTCTACGAAGACTAAAATCTCTATTACTCTTTGAAAGATCGAACCTGTTTGATAGAAAATATTTTTTCCATTGTAGATTGCTTCAAGAATTCAAACCATCATAAAATCCCGAAGAGGATAAACAAAGAAATATTAGTAATTTTTTTTTCAAAATACATGATTCTATAAATTTTATTCAACAGAGAGTCTCCTGTATTATTAGAAAACATAATAGTGTGAACGAGTTAAAATTTTTTCAGTAGACTCAAGTATCATTCAAAATCCCATAATTGTTACAAAAACAACTCCATCTAAAACACAAAACCAAAACCAAACAAAACTAAACAGAAGTGAGATGCTTCCATTATTTATGCTACGAGTTATATAATCAATGACAAACAGTTACATATATTGGAAGTAATGTGAATTAAATGTGTCAGACTTTGTAAATAAAAACACCACCAGATATTGAAAACAATGTGAGTGCCCTTTCCCTTACTACTTCAAGATTTTTAAATAAAAACAAAACCAAATACTGTAAGAGATGTGAAGCTCATGTGCTTTATTAATCCAAGAATTGTAAATAGATACATCATACTTTTTAAGCGACGTGAAACTCATGAAAGAGACTAATAGAAGCCTTGAAATAAGAATAAGTGAAAGTATTGTAGGCATTGTGAAGCGAATGCAGAAGACAAATCAAAGATAATGGAAGCAACGTGAGGCTTAACAAAAAATATTCCTAGTTTGTAAATATATACAACACTACGCCTTTAAAGCAACGTGAGGTTCGTATAACAGAGAAGTAAACGCCTTGGAAATAAATACATCACTCGGTAGGGTAAGTTATGAGGAACCTGTGTGCCATTTTAATCTAAGCTTAATCTAATACATACATAACGAGGTATCATAAGCAATGTGAAACTAATGTGATAGATCAATCTAAACGTTATAAATCTTTACAGTACTAACCAGTGAAACAAACGTGATATCTGAGTCCCAGACTAATCCATGTTTAGTCAGAGTAATCGATACAAGGACCTGGAATGAAACTTAGTTCTGTGGGTTAGTCTAATCAGGGTCTAGTAAATATATACAATTGTAGGTTCAATAAGATATGTGAGACCTAAGCCCAAGAATATTCTAAGATTTATAAATCTATACAAACCAATCTTATGAAAGAGACAATAAACGTTAATGTTAGACTAACCCAGCCTTACTAAATATATACATCACCAATTACAGCCAGGTATATTAGGCTTGTGTACCAGACAATTTTGCCCAGTCGGCTGGGGTTGTAGAATTCAGCGACTGCACCTTTGCAGAGAGGTAAGCCCCCGCCAATGTGTGTCCTGGATAAGACACTAAACAATCTGATAGTGAGGTTCCAGTGATGCTGGGGTTTAGTGAATGCGGAGTACCCCTTCATCGCTATTGCTCCCAGGTCAACACTGGTTCGGCATGGTAACACCTGATTGGGCACTATCTATTGGTTAAATAGACCTAACGGCATACTTATGCTAAATTGAACTTTTTGACTAAACTGAATAGCTTGAAATAGAAATGTTTTTGACAAACCGTACTTACATTTAAACTGCGTGCTTATTCAAAACTGAATTATTAGAAATGTAACTGTTTTTTGACGTTAAAACGTTACCTACACTGAACAGATTTGTTTAATATAGAACCGTTTTTACACTTAACTGTGTGGAAAAAAATCTATAGTTATACTAAACCGAATTAGCTGAATTAGAACTACATGACTATACTGAATAGCATGAAATAAAAATGTTTTTCGTAATTAAACTGTACTTACATTTAAACAGCGTACTTATCCTAAACTGAATTGCTTGAAATAGAACTGACTATTTGCATAAAAATGGATTTAGTGATGAATAACCTACAAAGGTTGATATGCCATAAAATCCAACCAACCAACCAACCAACAAACTGCCTAATCCAAGAGAGTAAATAAGTACAATACTTGGAACTGAATAATGTCAATCTGTTAAATATATTTCTTACTTTATTCTAATGTCTGAAAAAAACCTGTCTATTATCAATCGTGTAGCAGATTTTTTTTACATTTAAATAAGTAACAAGAAAATACAGGAATGTGTTTGTGATTATTATTTTTTTGTTTACATTTAATTTCGATTTATAAACATAAATATACAAAATAACATAAGGTTATATTCATATGTAGATATAGCAAGAACATTTTAATTAAAATATTAGTTAGCCTTACAAAATAATTTACATGTCATTTGTAGATGTATAAACGCATAAAAGTTTAGATAATCATACCCCGAGTGATTCAATGTTTAAGTAAGTTATGCCTTCCAATTACTCTAACGTCTATTATTGCCTTACCAGTCAAAATTGGCCGAGTAAAGGGGCGCTCGGCTAGAAAAGATGGTTATCGTTGCCGAAGGCGACTCGAGGGCTCCCTTTTTAATAGCTACTGCATCGAGGTGTGGGGGAGGTCGCTACTCCTTTCCCTGGTTTGCTCTACTTTACCGTTGATCCGTATCTTATAATGCAGAGTGTTAATCCAGTCGGCATTAAGTACCATTTTTGAATCTTTGGTATGATTCGACCTGGGATTGAACCTCGGTCTCCCGTGTCATTGACGAAAACTCTACCAATTAGGCCAATGGTATAAAAAAACAGTTGATAAATTACGAAAATCTTTTCAGTAAATGCCACTTTATGTATACACATTGCTCTTTATATATATATATATATATATATATTGGGGTGGAGCAGCAAATATAAAGCTTGCAATATGTGTTAAAATCTTCTCCTACGGAATGAATAGGAAGAAGACTTCCTCCTTTAGATATTGTAAATTTGCGGAGGAAACGTTCACCCATGTTTTTTCCAGGTGACATTCCATTCCTGGTAGCAAATGAAAATTAATGAAGCATAATCATCACAGAATAAAAGAAAAAATATGACCACATTCGCTATGCACACAGCACTATGCCCTATGCACACAGAAATGCACGCAAACACAAACAGTCACTTATACATATGCTATTACTCGGTGCAAAAGATAAGATCACATGAACTGCACTTACGAACACACACACACACACACACACACACTTACACACGCACGCATGCATGCACGCGCACCCCTTACTCACACGGGCATGCACACACACACACACACACATATATATATATATATATATATATATATATATATATATATATAATGCGTTTATATCTGTAGAGATATATGTGTGTCTATGTCCATCGAGAAATATATTGTTTTTTATCGGCATCTTCTCAGCTTCTACTCATTTATCAGATATTCTAGCAATGAAAAACAATAAATAACCTGGTTTCTCTGAAAGTTATTTACTGTGTTGAAATATTTTATTCAATATCTGCTTATCACGAGTGAAAAAAAGCGTTGCTAAGTAATCTTAGATCTCTTAACCATCAATCATCTTAAACTAAACTTTAAACTAATTCCAGTGCTTTATTAGCACAATGAACAAAAAACCTAAATGAACAGCCTTGTACTGTTCAAATGGGAAACTTTTTTTATTGGCTTTATGATTGATGTTAACTAACTAGAAATTGTAGTAATTACTCCAGAAATACAGTGGTATGTACAAAATCACTTAGATACGAACATGAATAAACTGAGATTATTGGAATAAAAGGTTTATAGACTCTATAGACTATTTACTAACTAGATTGTAAAATTATCATTAATTAAACTGACATCTTTCGTGAAAAGAGTATTTTTATACAAAACTATCGGGATAGCAAAGGAATAATGTATTACTGATTACCAAATGAATCTGATTTCTGAAGGAATAAACACTGCTATTCGTTTGATAACGAGTGTTTAAAAAAAGTTCCTTCCATAATAGTTTTATGTTACAAAGAAAAATGTAATCCATTAACGAAAAAACAAGAAAAAAAAACGACAAAGGAAATTGCTCATGACTTAAGAATAACACGGGTCAAACATCAAACCAGAGAAAACGAATCACTTTTATTAGCAGCACAAGAAACAGCATAAGAAATAATTATGATAAAATCAAATTTGATCCTATGGAGAGAATAGCATATTTATGCTATGTGGTAATAGAGATGAAACAGTTAACAGTTAAAGCAGACTGACAAGAAATAATTTCTGAAGACCACATGAATGAGTGGGAATCGTTATCCACTGTAAATTTATAAAGAGAATGAAATTTAACACTACTGACAATTGATATATGGATAAAGCAGAATCAGTTCTGAAAATAAGAGATAAATAATATCAACTAATATTTTAATAATTCTGCAAGTTCCTTTTTTTGGCTGATTATTTTAAAGTATAATCGTCTGGTCGAGATTAGACGATGTTTTTCTATCTCAAATCTCAGAGAAGTTTGTGCCTCTAATTTTCCAGGAAAGATTCTGGGTTGTGCGTATACTATTTTTCGTTAGTTCAAATTTCGTCTCTATCACTACATAACCTACATCCGCTGTTTCGTTGTCTTATCTATTCTTACTTTAATATGGTTGGTCCTTATGGAATTATTTTGCGCAACTATTAGATTCAGTTTCTCTCTTAAGGTGTACTTTTCTTAACCACATCCATGTTTTCTAGTGAATTATATTGGTTGTTAGTTGCTTAAAAACTACATAGATTTGTTTTTCTTCCAGTTTTTGTTTTCTGGTTATTTCTGTTCTGCAGACCCTCGTGTCGTCAGGAATGTTTCTGGTGGCTATGATCAATATTCTACTCTTCTTTTCTATGTAGTCTTCGAGTCATTGTATCGATGAGTCACCGCTGGCAAGTCCCCTTCCTACCGCTTTTCTTTTCATACATCGTCTATCATGGTCATCTCTGGGATGTAAGACTTACGCATAGTCTTAAGTTTTCTTGTTCTCTGATCCATTTGTTTAAGGTCTTCTCTGGTCCATTTTTAAGGTTTTCACTGGTCTATTTCAAGAATGGCCCCGTGTATCTTTTGAGGGGGCGGCCCTGGTATTTATCTCTCTTATAAGGTTCCTGCTATATAGTTTTGTCTCGAGGAGCTTTCTGTTTCTTTAGAGAATCTCTTTTTTATTTTTTTATTTAGTCTCTTTTTTATAGTGTTAACTTCCAATATTCCCAAGTATTTCTAGGTTTCCTTTTCTCCTATCGTTCTGATATTTTCTTGATTTTCGGTTCGATTCCTTCTTTCATGTGCCGTTTCCCTCTATTTATTACGAGCATGGTACATTTTCCAATGCTAAATTCAATTCCTATATCTTTACTGTTTATTCTCACTGTATGCATTAGGTTTTCCAATTCTTTTTCGTTTTTGGCAAACGGTTGATATCGTCCTTGTACTTTAAGTTGCTGATCTTTTCTTGAGATTTCCTGAGTTAGTATTCGGCTTTGCATTTCCTAAGTACTATTATTATTATTTTTATTATTATTATTATTATTATTATTATTATTATTATTATTAAGATGATACAAAAGGATCACCCATTTCTGTCTTGAGGACAAAACCTAATTAATGATAAAAAAATTGTCATCTAATGAATTTTGCCATTCCAGGTGACTACAGAGTGAAAATAAAATAAAAAGCAAAAATAGTTATCCCTTTTTAATTGTTAGATAGCAAAGAAAAACAAAACAAAACAAAAAAACAAACAAACTGAAGTATGAAAGTGTCAGTGATACTAATTGTAATCAGTGTTCTTGGAATAATCCTGAGGACCTAAAAAAAGAATTAGTGCACTGGAGGTCAGAGAACGAATCGTGACTACACAGACCACCGTAATGTCATGATCAGATTGAATACTTAGAAATGTCCCTGAGACATGGGGTAGTCTGGCTTCTTCTCAGTCTCCATTAAAATACTACCGGTAAAGCTATAATGAAAATATCGAAAGGAGTGAAAGAACAGCAACTCAAACAACAAAAATACTAAGTTAAAAATGAAACTGAAATATATTTTGATGTCGAAAATATAGAAATACAAATTAGTAAGATAACAGATCTTATTTTCTGATAAAAATGCTCTCAGGTTGTTAGACAATTTTTAATTTTAATAACATTAAGAACAAACCTAAGAAATTCCGGTCCAAACAAGAGTGAAACACTCAATTGACACTAATTACTAATTAATTGATTCTATTCTGTTTCCCTTTCTACAATAACGGCAATCGAATAAATCACTATCTTAATTCCATAAAGATTAATTATCTGTTTTAGTTCATTTGATGCATGTACTATGCGAATAACATGTTTTCTTTAGATCGAATTCCCAGAAGCTTATGCAGATTCCTCTGAAGTGGTTTGTTTATATGAATAATCTCTCTAAGAAGGCGTCAAATCATTGCGAAGAGCTCAAGTAACAATAAAAAAAAAATAGTATTGAAATACCATGACTTTTAGGAAAATAAACAACTATATATACTTTAGATAGATATGGTTAAATGTCGTGCCAGCCAGTTTCATTTAAAGTTGCTTTTAGAATCAAGATCAGGAATTAAATCAAAATATAATACATTTTGCAACTATCAAATATACAAAAATTCTGCATATATGTACGTCGGTTTAAGTGTGCTGTAATAGTTATTGTATTGGGAAATAGACTCACGAAGGCACGTTCTAATACTGGATGTGGCAGTGTGATTTTCAATTTGATCTTATGGCCTTGAAACAAGCCTAAATACTTTGCCTTTCCTAACAATTATCATTACATCGTAGTGCAGACAGTGATTCGATCCTTGGCAAGAAAACCAATCTATGTGAAAGGAAACTATGAATGCAAAAAATACTTTAATATTCCATGACTAAATCAATAGCCGTCCGTTGGGGGATGCTAACGGATATTATGTTGAAGGAGAATCCACCGTTTGAAAAATAGAAACTTTGAAATCTAAGTAATAATTATTATAGATGTTAATGTAAGATATTCATCGGTTCATAAGTTTGCAAAGGAAATCTCCGCTCTCATCAACCGAAAAAGACATCGACACACGGCTAATGAAAGCATGGACAGCAATCGATAGGCTCTCGATCATATGGAAATCAGACCTGACCGATAAAATGAAACGCAGTTTCTTCCAGTCAGCGGTCGTATTGATACTGCTAAAAGGATGCACTACTTGGACGCTAACTAAACGGCTGAAGAAGAAGCTAGACGGCAATTACACAAGAATGTTGAGAGCAATCTTGAACAAGTCCTGGTTGCAACACCCCACAAGACACCAACTATACGGCCACCTGATTCCCATCACGAAAACTATACAAGTTAGACGAACCAGACACGCGGGACACTATGGAGAAGCAAGGACGAGATCGTAAGTGATGTACTCCTATGGACCCCCACATTTGGCCAATCAAAAACAGGACGACCAGCGCGAACATACATACAGCATCTATGTGAGGATACAGGATGTAGCCCTGAAGAACAGCCAGATGCGATGAATGATAGGGAGAAGTGGCGAAAGAGGGTCAGGGATATCCGTGCTAGCGGCACGACATGATGGTGATGATGATGACTCCCACGACTCAACGAAACTAACCGGAGAAAAAGACAAGAAAAAAAACATGATGACAATTCATAGGCAATTTAAAAAACGTAGCTTCGTGATAAGAGAACTCACTTAATTCATCTGTTTCAATCGACTTCAAAACTGGTATCAAATTAAGAAGACATGAAATAGTCTTTTTGAGTAAATGAAGAAATTGCTAAATAGAAGAGAGAGTTTGGTATTCTCTCAAATTTAAGTGCACAACTCATCCTCTACCGATTACAAACTGAATAAGTTACACTTTCAAAAAATCCCAACTATCGTATGACCTTTTCATTTCCATTGGTTCAATTTTTCTCAGTGGTGACCAGGTTCATTGAATGGGTGAATACAGCGACTAGATCACATAATTTAATGTTTATTGATGAAGAATTTAATGCCCATCAACACGTATATTAACCATGTGTCAGTAAACACTGATATCTGAACGCACAATTAGTATTTTTTTAAATATTAAAGTTGGTTTTCTTAACAGCTAACGTATTTTTAAAATAACTTTTACTGGCCAAAATAAAATCAAGGGAAGTCAGCGTGGCGTAATGGCAAAAGTAGTGGACTGTGACCTTTAAGTAAGCAAGTTCAAACTCGATTCACATTATTACGTTCAGCTTGGGAAAGGAAAGAAACCCCTCAGGTATGAATAAAATAGTATTGCCGTTGTTCTTCAATCGGGTGTCTCAATATATAATGGATCAATGTGACTGATAATGTTGTGTTTTTTTTTTCTGTTTCACATTTGAAAATAGTATACTCTAACAACAATTAATCCTCAATAATCATGCATTGAAGGTGTAAGGAAAAATATTTTACGTTACTACTTATTTAGAACCAAGTAAAAAAAGTAAAAGTTACCGTCCGTAGTCGAGGCTGACACGAAGGCTCACTTCTCGATAGCTACTACACCAACGTGTAGGGGAGGGCACTACTCCTTTCCCTGGATTGCTCCACTTTACCCTTGATCCTTACCTTATAATCCTGAGTATTAAGCAAGGTAGCATCAAGTACGATTTTTTGAGTCTTTCGTATGACTCGACCTAGGATTGAACCCAGGTCTCCCGGGCCATTGACGAACACTCTAACCATGAAGCCAAACCAAATAAGTCAAAGTGGTCTCAAAATAGCTGGTACCCATGAATATGATAATGATCTATTACTGAGACAAGAAAAAAAAATTGCATGTCTTTGAAGCTTATATTATTGCAATTAGATATATATAAATTTGATATATCGAGCTCAAAGGGTGCACTTTTACGGGACGTGATCCAAATGACCGCCAATGTGCTTGTCTCTGTAATAAATCCTTATCATACTAATGGGTTGCATGTATTTTGAGACACCCTATACAAGGGGGGTTTGGTATTAAATAACCCATTAACATCCATATGTTGTTAACAAAAGAAATCAAACAAAAATATCAAAACTCGTGTGGATAATATTCTCGAATTTAGATGAAGAATGACGAAACCTGGAAACTTTTATGATTAAATTACTGATTATTTTTTCATAAAAGTGTTCTTAATATCATTGCAAGAGGTATTTTTTTTTACAAGCAATGCGATAGTATTTGTTTACCTGGATAAAAACGCTTACTTGATTGACTAACTGCTTGTTCACTAGTTTAGGGTTATTTTCTGGCTAGAGATTAAAGATTCATATTTATTGATTGTTCTTATTTACATATTTTGTGTTGTTGTTTTTAAAGGATTTTGTATTAACGGTCTTATCGACTATGACTTATTACTAAACGGATCTATTTGAGGCATAGGCAAGATTTTAACGTGGACTAATCGTCCGGATTAAGAGTAGACATGGAGACAGCAAAGGCATGACTACACACTTCCAAACTTATTAAGACCTGGTTTGGTTTGGTTTTGTTGCATTTTAACGATCGCTCTTTTTTTTTCATGTAAGTGCTGTAACACATATTCAATATATGATTTGTAAACACATTAAACACATGTAAATACTGTTGATAACATTTCCAAACGAGCCGGAGTTAATTTTATCTGCACACAGTTAAATTGTGTCAAATATTACAATATAAAAGTCGAATGTTTGCACATATAGTTTGAAGGTAATTTCATTTAAAATGAGTTACTATTAATTTGTTCACACACTATATTTTTCTACACAGTTAAATAGTTTAAAGTATTCATAGTTACCAACCCCTCCGCTTGGGCAGGATATGAAACAAGGTCAATTTATAAGCGGAGTTTAACAGGTTTGAATTCAGAGTTTTCCCCCACCTAGACTAGTTGCCATGTCTGAAGAACCTAGTCTGTCCTACTATTTACCGATAGCTCGAGGGAGAATATTTGGAATCATACCTTTCCTAAGGGTATTAGTACTATGTGAAATGCAATCAGTCTCGTCCAGGATTTGAACTCGTGTTGCCGTGTCCATTTACTACGACGATAACCATTAAACCAGAGGCACTTCCTCGCTATTTAACGCTTCTAGTTGTAATCACTATCAATGTGTCTCCACACAGCGAAATGGTTTAAAAGTTTTGCTATTTAAAACTAAATCTATTCAACGGTCCATTCATTTGCACATGGTCAAATGTTTCCTAGAATTGCTAAGCAATACCAAAATTCCAATTCTGACACACGATTAATGAGTATAACATTAATAATTCTTTTGAACATTTCTTATTCGTTTGTATCCATTTCCATGTATTGCTATGTATAACTAACAGTTCAATTAAACATAAGTTTGCAGAATACACCGACAGTATATCAGCTGAGGGGTAAGACACCCGCCAAACGAATGTCCTGTATATGGCACTAAACAATCTGATGATGAGGTTCCAGTTATGCTGGAACTTTCGGGAATGCGGAGCACCCCTTTAATGTCATCGTTCTCAGTCCATTCTGTCCCGCTGGGGTAGCACCTGATAGGATCCTTTCTATGGGTCAAACAGAATTAGACTGTGTACATTTGCTAAGGAGAATTGTTTGAAATAGAATTGTTTTTGACATTTATCTGTGTGTAAACAAAAAATATTCTTTTACTAAACTAAATTGTTTGAATTATAACTGTTTGAATAAACTGAATAGCTTGAAATAGAAATGTTTTTGACAATTTAACGGTGTACTTATGCTAAAATGAATTGTTTGAAATATGAAAGTCTATTTGTATAAAAATGGATTTGTCATTGAATAACCGACAAATGTTGATATGCCATAAAACCCAACCGACAAACCAACATCAGTCATTTATATACGCACAATTAAATGAACAAACAGTTCTATTGCTAACAATTCAATTACCCTAATATCCGTGGCTGGAGCTTCGCTAGCATATAGTCCATATCCGGGACACTAGTTGGGGGTGTCTTACCACTCTGCAGAGATACAGTCAGTGTATTATACAGGCTCTGTCGACTTGGCTGTCAAGGCCTGCATCCTTACCCTTGAATGCGGTTTAATTTCATAAAGAGGCCGACGTTTTGAATGTCTAACCACTCTGTTGGAAATCCAGTCCGTGTATTCTAAGCACCATTGATTTAATGAAAGTGTTAATGCAATTATAAATTGAATGAATAAATTATTTTTTGTGGATAAATCAACTCAGAATTTATGTCTTATTGAATCTGTTAGTAAACAGAAAACTGAAAATAACCTTTTTTTTTATTGCAGGGTTCACATAAAATACCAAAAATTGCTCATTAGATACTAATAAAAAGAAAATGCAGTCATATACAATGGTTACTTGTAAAACAGAAATAAAACAACATCAACAACAAATCAAATATTTAGATTTTGAATATTTTCCGTTTTATTGTTTTTATTTAAAGATGAAATCAAACTGCCTTTTCAAGTGCTGTGCAAAAAGTTTTAAACAGAATTTTCTACAGATTTAGATCTGTAGTATAAATTTATTGTCGCATGTCCATCTAAGAATTTTGTTTACATAGATGCAGACACTTCATCAATATTTATATGAAATAAGATTACATTCTTTCTTTGCTATTGTTGTTTTGTTATTAACCTTTAGTTCAAAAGCGATCAATTTGAAAATGAAGACCATATACAGAATTGTCAATAGAGTATCACTTGTAAGTAATTTTATATCGCTTTATCTTAAAACTATTCGGGACCACTGACAAATGATGTCTCATTTTAACATAACTGAATTCTTTAAAACAAGTTACTTAGGGCAACACACACACACACACACACACACACACACACACACACACACACACGCACGTAGATATATAAGCGGAAGAATCTTGGATTAGCGTTATAGTCAGCCAGGTTTCGATCCCAGCTTCGGGAATCTAGCCTGTCTTGCCACACTAATGACTTCTGATAGAACGAAACAGTCTGTCTGTGGATGTCAAGTAATCTATATACCTCATCGTCCGTATATATATATATATATATATATATATATATATATATATATATATATATATATATATATATATATATACACGGACGGTGAGGTATATAGATTACCTAGTACAGTTATTCCTTTGGTAATATATATATATATATATATATATATTATATATATATATATATATATATATATATATATATATATATAAATATACATTTACTTCGCTGGAGCTGGCTTCCAATATATACATATCTATATATATTTACACCTAACTTACATACACATAGATATATTTACACCTGACTTTATTTGTTTGTGCACTTAAACTGAGGTGATCTTAAAATCCAACTCATAACATTAATATATTACGCTCCTATCTTATATATATATATATATATATATATATATATATATATATATATATATATATATATATATATTAGTGCACTAACAAGTTAGGCGTAAATATATCAATATTTTTTTATTCTAAAGCTACAACTTTATTGATCTTCTTAATTTATCTATTTCTTACCCCAATTCCCCCCTCTCTCTCTCTGTCTCACCCCCCCCCCGTTGGAGTTGAGCACTCAACTGAAGGAATTTACGGGTTCCGCACGCATAATGCAAAACTCTTCGATGAACTGAGCGCTCTGGTATCCGGTAAGGTATAAAATGTAAACGAACGAACGCTGCTGCAGATGATGGTGATACTTAATACATAATAATTCCCTAGCTGATGTGGTACGCTTGTTCGCCAAGTAGTCTGAGACTAAGTCTACCGTAAAATTTGGTGGGTTTTCATCGCAGCTTCAAGCGTCCTGTGTGTTTAGCCACACTGAAGAATTGCGATACAACGAAACTGTCTGTCAGTGGATGAAAAAAAAAAAAATATATATATATATATATATATATATATATATAATATATATATATATATATATATATATATATGAATTCGGAAACCATACTTACCTATCCATGTATTAGGAAAAACCTTACTAACGTATCTATGGTGATTTTTAAATGTTTTTCTTTTTATGGAATTATTTGCTTTGTATTTTAATTCATTATTTTACATTGAGTTCACTGTTAGATTTTGAATGACATGGATATTGAAGAAAGAAAATCTTAAAATTGAATCCTACCCACTATTGGATGACTTTGCACTGGATAATATATATATATATATATATATATATATATATATATATATATATATATATATATATATATATATATATAGTTATTTTTTGTTAAATAGTATGGACACAATTTGTCTATATAATTTGATTAAGATCTTTTCGAGTTTCCTAATAAGTGTCTTGGATTCAGGTCGGAATTGGTGGATAGATTTACCAAAATTGTCTCGATTCCTTTCAGACCCTTAATAGGCCAAATTTTTTATGATATTCTATATCCATTAATAGCGTCCTGGTGTTTAAATTCATCAGCAACTCAGTTTTATTGAACTCTGCGTTTGCATTGTTTAGTTATGGTAAAACAAAAAAAAAAAATTATTCAAAACTCTTTAAGAACAACACTGTTTACACATGCAAGCAACCCCTGATGATGGCCTATGAAGGGTCCGAATGCACTCGAGACAATTTTGGTAAATTTAACCACTAATTCCAACCTGAAAGCAAGACACTTATCAGGAAACTCGAAAGGATCTTAATTAAATTATATAGGCAAAATGTGTCTTCACTATTTAATCAAACATGCTTAAATGAACGACAGCTGCCTAACTATGCAGACGCGCAAGCGCGCGCACGCACACACACACACACACACACGTTCGTGCGTGTGCGCGCACATATATATATATATATATATATATATATATATGTGTGTGTGTGTGTGTGTGTGTGTGTGTGTGTGTGTGTGTGTGTGTGTGTGTAAGAAATCCGACAATATGCATGTCATCTACTGGTATGACTGATTATTTGTGACATGAATTCTCCACCAGTCGACTTGTTTTTATGCGTCGTACCAGTCTTTTGAGTGCTTTGAAAGAAAATCAAGTATTTAAATTTTACAATTTATTTTTAATTAAGAAATTACTTCCTAATATAATTATTTTGCTTCAGTCGTTTTAATATGTCTTTGCATAATCGGTGAATTGATTTAAAAACGATTTTACTCGTGAGAAACCATTTCATAATCCTGTGAGTGTTGGCAAGTAAATGCATTTGATTTAAAATTGATAATTAAAAACGTTTATTAATGGAAGGTATGGCCTTAGAATGTAGAGTATATCAAGTTCCATCGTTATAATTTTGTTTTGTAAAAAAGTATATTAAGTAAATTTAACATATATTATTACACATGCTTTCAGTCACAAATATAATATATATATATATATATATATATATATATATATATATATATATATATATATATATATATATGGGTCTGACACTCTAATTTCTGACCTTCTGCTTCAGTCTCACTCCCAGCTGTCTAATGTCCTTCGTTATTCTTCCGGTCTCGCAGAAAGGTCTTCTGGACACACCAACACCACTCTAAAAATGCAGGAGATAAGAACCCCTCTTCGGCCACTTCTCCTCAAGCACACACATACCCATACCTATACATCCATATACCCAAACACATTAATGCTCATTATCGTCCCACATGCCTCGAAACGTTTATTTCACTGATAGATTTCTATAAATTTGTCTCGCAAGAGTTGCTATATAGTGGTTTATTCTTTGTTTTTAGTCGGTAAAAGAAAGAGTCATTATTTCATTTATGAAAGATCTATTCCCCAATTGTCTGTAATTTTACTGAAGCCTCTAATTATTTCTCAGTACCTCCTAGCGTCATGAATTCAACGTTTAATTTTTATATCTTTTGAATCTAATTAACATTGTAGAATATCATGTTATGTCCGAGAGGCAACCCACAAGCGTCCATGTGTTTTCCATAACTGCCTCAACGGGGTTGAATACTGACCCAACAATGACAACTTCACACCAGGTCACCCCGTGGTGTTGTTAGTGTTCATTACGTAATAATATGAACTGACGAAGATGCTTCAATTTACTCAATTTTTTTTTTTTGTTTTTTTTTTGTCAATTACTGATAATATCATTCGATTTTAGTACTTTTTCATATAAGCAGACCGATACATGTATATTTTTCAATATGTCTTCTATAGCAACGAGGCTCAAAGCTTACTTATTGTATAGTCTATCTTAGCGTTAACGCAGGTTTATACAGTGAAATGCAGATGCCAAATAGTTGTAAAAATCACAATACTTTCTATCCATTACAATACACATTAGCCTAATAAGTCGAGTGTTTGCCAGTGGTCCTGAAGACTGGGATTCAATCCAAGGTCGAGTCATACCAAAGACTCAAAAATGGTACTTGACGTCGCTTCGTTTAACACTCAGCATTTTAATGTAAGGGTAGAGTGGAGCAACCCAGGGAAGGGAGTAGCGCCCTCCCTCAAACCTCGGTGTAGAAGCTATTGAAAAGGGAGCGTTTGGGTCACCCTCGACTAAGGTCGCTTAACTTTACTTAAATTACAATGCACACACACTATGTGCCAACAAAAGTTGCTGCATGAAAGCATCATGGTGGATAATATAGACTAAATTTTCTTTTTTTAAATCACTCACAGTGCAAGTAATATGTACAGTTTTGGTTTACAATTGATCTTATGATTCATTCAGTGAGTTTTAAGGCATGTCAACTCAACCAGCGTATTTTGCCAAGAGTTAGGGGTTAGGGAATCATGTAAATAGCGCGTTCATAATCGCCTGTTTTATGTAGTTGTCTTTTAAGCGTTTTTATGTTGTTCATTTCTTTTTAGCTTCCAATCACACCGATTACGAATAAGATTTTAACAGGTCTATTTGACCCATTAATGACCCAAATATTACCCCAGCAGGCCAGAGTAATCCTGGGAGTAATTGCAAATAATTGGCACTGTACATTCTTCAGAGCCTCAGAATTGGTGCTTCAGTACCAGTTAAATTTAGCGTTTGACTCGCGAAACTTATTTTTTGAGGGATTTTACCACATTGCATAGGAAACAGTCAGCATATTTCAACCCCTTCCGATAGTACTAGTCGTTAATAAATACATTAAATAAGCCATGTATCGTTGAGAGGCGGCCACAGTGTTATAGGGACTTTCACCTACAAAGTGTCTCTCTCTATATCAGACGAATAAATTGTGTAGAAATAATAGTATTTTTAGTTATTGTCAACGAATATATCACCTGTTTTTTAGATTATTTCTAAGAATTAATAGCAGGTAATTTAACCCTTTGCATTATCCTATAATATCATTAATTATGTTTGATCTTAAGTTTGTTTATGTTTTGATAATTCGATTTGACAACTCGATGCATAAGAGGTGACTCGATTCTTTCTTATGTTACTAACGAAACCCAATATTACTCAGGTATTTCTCTCTCATATTAAACTCCATGTGATATCTGTATACGCTTCGTCAGAATCTATTTCAACAATATTTATACCCTTAGAGTGTCAATAACGATTACAATTTCATTCAAAGTAGACATGAATCATTTAAATGCCATATCTTATGTGCTTATATGAATTCATCTCGAAAATGTCTTCTTATTGAAATTCGATAAAAGTATGCATGATTCGTAATATTTGGTTTGTTTGTTTTGTGCAAAAATATAATGTTTGTGACTGAAGGTGCAATTTTACATTATTTGGGCCAAACTTTTCAGCATAAAATATAGAAAAGAATGATAGACATGGGGGCAAATGAATAACAATAAAACACTTTACTTGGTAAATAAATGGTCGGCTTGTTGTAAAATCACTAAAATGTGGGACTGATCGATGGAGCCATGAAGTCTGTTGTACAAGTG
>OY757904.1:140617972-140620472 GCA_963585895.1 Sepioteuthis lessoniana
AATATATCTCATTTAATATAAAATCGGGTGTATTATCAGGCAATGAATATACTATGGGATATCTATCATACCCTAGTATTAGTTTCATTTGTCTTCGTTTTTCCGTGATTATGAAACCAGTTATAGAGAATTCCAATATGCTATAACTGGTTCAGGTTGTTTAGATATTCAGTGATATATGAAGAATCATTAGCATTTCCAGTCATTTTTCATTTGCTGAAGAAAACATTTACTTTTTCAGATATGCCAATTTAAGCGGACGATTGTTATATAATGGCCGAGGGATTTCGTTTTATATATCTTGTCTTTGGGTTTAGTTAGGCTGAGAATCTTTCGGCTCAGTGCATGGGTTAGTTAGGTGCAAATATGAGCACAGGTTTTCACGCACGCGCGGAGCGGACGTGTCATTCAGAGGTGTCACAATAAAAATCCCAGATAGTGGATATGACCAGGGATGTGAGAGACGTCACGCAGCGGAAGCGTAGGCTGAGATTTGAGAAAAGTCAGTTAGTTGAGATTGAGACCTGGGCGAGGCTAGACAAATTTGTGTGCTACGGGCGCCGCACGTGATGGAGGGTGGGGCCGATGGAAAAGTCAGCATAGAAAGATTGTGCCTCTCTCCTTATGTCGAAAACCTTTTAACTCAAAGGTAATAAAAAAAGTTTCGTACCTGAACTAAGAAGTCGTAAGTGTTTTTGTCTTTCGGGATTCCTGTTATCTATATGTGCGTTATGGACATTATGAACGTTCTGCGTACCGGTATGAATATGTCTATTTCACGTATTCATATCTTGACCGTATCGTGGACTTGGACGGTAATGTAACACGATAATGTCTTATTTTACCAAGGAATTCATCGTAGAATATGGATGTGGTGCACATTACTGATAACATCATTAATGATTGAATCATTTTCGTTTATGTTTTTCCTAGACATTTTTCAATTTCTAGAAATACTTAGTAAAAATTATTTATTCAAAACAGTTGATATTATGAAAAAATCGTAGGTGGTGTCCTCGTGGTGTAATGGTTACAGCGATGGACTACGGAATCGCAGTAAGTGTGTTCGTACTACAGTCGCGCTATTACGTTCACTTTCGGGCAAAGGTATGAACCCCCTTATCCTCCCAGCTATGGGTTAAATAGTACCACTACTGTTCTTCTAGGAGAAAAGCTTTGGCATTAAATGACCTATAAAAGGTTGATATGCCATTAAACAAAGAAACCAAACCGAAACGATCGTATGAAATCTTTATTTACAATGCTGATGATTAAATGGAATAGCATTATTTTCCTAAAAAAGTTTAAAGTAGGGAAAATAATACCTACTGATACCATTTTAAAATATACAGTTATGTTTACTGTTTTCTACTGTAATTGGCTGTGCTATCTCTCTCTCTCTCTCTCTCTCTCATCCTATTATAAACGCAGTATAGAGATTCTAACATATAGGTAAATGCATATTTAATATGATTGCCTAGAATTCTACTTCAATATATTTTTATTTACGAAATCCTTATAACTCTGTCTCATCAAGTGTAAAACATAAACCACATAGTACAGAAAGGTTTCGTTTGTTTGCTTCTTTTATTTTAACGCATTAATACGTAAGTAGTAAGTCGGCCAACATTAGTCAAGGGCGTCCCGAAAGCTCGCTTCTCAATAATAACCATTTAGAAGTGTAATGTTTGAGCTACTCCCCCCCTGGATTGCTCTACCTATCCTAGATCCAATCCTTCAAAGTAAGGAGGCATCAAGTACCATTTTTGAGTCTTTCGCATAACTCAACGTGAGTTTGAATCTGAGTCTCTTGAACCATTGGCAAAAATTAATGAAAATTGTAATCGATATTGATATTATTTTCAATAAAAATCATAATAAAAGTGACGAAATAATGAGGAACGACAGTCACAAATATCATAGGTAACTGTAATAAAAAGATACATATTAAGAAAAAAATACTCAGCCTCATATTCTTTAAAAATAATGACAGCTTCCACTCTTAAGTTTTTGTGAGAGGAATTTTCTTCAGATATCCACCTTTATTTTAGTCTATTCTTCTTGACAAATGATTCTATGATCGGCGAGGTTTCTTGGACTGTTCCTCTGAACTGGAAATGTCAATTCTCACAAGTTAAAGGACTGGCTGGGAAACAGCAAAATTGTAATAGTCTTCTGTTGGAGCCATTCCACTCTCATATTAGAAAAAATCAAATCGTTGCCCTGTTAAGTCCAAAGATATGGTAACTTTAAGTCTTAGGTAGGCAATGACCAGTTCTACTCCCAAATAAAATGTTCAAAGCACCAACGTTTCTTTGAATTACATGAAGCTCACAAGTACCATCTAAATAAAACGAACTTATTTATGCTTTTACAATCAAAATTTATTGTCGACATGGTCTTTGGTTGGTTAGCTGATTTCTTGTCCCCTTCACTCCCGCATAAAGTTTTCAGCAGAATTCTACAGAAAAAAACTAATTTCACGTCATTGAAAACATCT
>OY757904.1:140625472-140635472 GCA_963585895.1 Sepioteuthis lessoniana
ATATATATATATATATATATATATATATATACATGTATATATATATGAAGTATAAGAATGTTGGAGTCGGCACCAATTCTTGTACTGTAGTTTGCTAGGCCATCGCGTACACCATTTTTCAAATGTTTGTAAGTTAGATCATTACCTTATTTGCTCTTCAATATCCTGCTATATCCGACATAAGCAGTTTTAGAATTGATAACGAAAATGCTCATTTTAACTTAGCTGCAACACCTTTTGGTGGAAGTATCAATAGTATAATCCCCTAATATTGATTCTTTTAAATGAATCTTATAATTAGTTTACATAAATTCTGGAGATAATTGATGTACTTACAAAAAAAGAACAATAATGTTTCAACTGAAAATAAACAAAGAAACAAACAGACAATACGTAAGATACTTATATAATTTTTTTTCTCAGTAATGTTTTTTTTTTTTTTTCATCTGAAACATTCTTAACATTCAAAGATATAATTTTAATTGTCATGTGTCGAAACCTGTTACAACAATTAACGTTTCTTTCATTTAACATAGCCAGGGTTTCACACTTGACACAAGAAGCCTCTCAGATAGGAAAGTTTCCTGTTTCTCTTTGATGGTTTGATTTTAATTTGCTAATAAAAGCATTAAGATTGAAGAAAGCGTTCCTGCATCAGGACTGAGCAGCACTAAATTCAAGTACAGGGTGTCTCAAAATAGATGTAACCACAATGTCCGTCATTTTGAGCATGTCCTATAATAGTGCATCCTTGAACCTAAAGACATCAAATCAAAGTTTTTTCTTTAATTGTTATTATTTCAGCTTCAAGGAAATGCAGTCTGCTTTTTTGTTTTTGTTTTTAAGTTAGTTATTTTTATTTTTTAATTCATTTTAATATAAGGAATAAGTCATTATGATATCAAGGGTTTACATCTATTTTGAGATAGTTTTGAATGATTCTATTTCCAAATACGTTTTGAAGCAAAATATTTTTTCCTTTCTTGTCCATTAATCTAGGATTGATTATTGTTATAGTATACTATTTTCAAATCTGAAACAAAAATGAACACATTATTATTAGTAGAATTGATAGCTGTCACTGGGATCCAATGTGGGTGTATATTGTGATATCTCAACATGGATTCATATTTTTAAGTTTACGCAAATGAGCGGATTAATGTGCAATATTCATTACATCATAACGATAATCTGCCATGAAAAAAAACACACACCTGCTTCAAGTGGAACGGTATATTTGCTGTTTAGAGCAAAGTATAAGAATTAATTTCAAGTTAATACTATACTTGAATATTGAAAAATTTAGTATGAATAATTTTTATGGTTTCGATGTATATAGGCCTCTACGTCAATGCACACAAAACGGAATATATGTGCTAAAATCAAACGGGTGACATCTCCACTCTAG
Organism: Sepioteuthis lessoniana; assembly: GCA_963585895.1. NCBI lineage: Eukaryota > Metazoa > Mollusca > Cephalopoda > Myopsida > Loliginidae > Sepioteuthis > Sepioteuthis lessoniana. The sequence goes on from OY757904.1 coordinate 140,626,881, forward strand.
ACGGGACCCCTCTTAAACTAGTAGACAAATTCACTTACCCAGGAAGCAGCGTTGAATCAACCGAAAAGGACATCGACACGAGGTTAACGAAAGCATGGACGGCTATCAATTGACTATCGATTATATGGAAACCAGACCTAACCGATAAAATGAAACGCAGTTTCTTCCAGGCAGCGGTAGAATCGATACTGCTATATGGCTGCACTACATGGACTCTAACAAAACGGCTGGAGAAGAAGCTAGACGGCAATTACACAAGAATGCTGCGAGCAATCTTGAACAAATCCTGGCGGCAACACCACACAAGACACAAACTGTACGGCCACCTGCCTCCTATCACGAAAACTATTCAAGTTAGACGAACCAGACACGCAGGACCCTGCTAGAGAAGCAGGGACGAACTCATAAGTGATGTACTTTATGGACCTCCACACGTGGCAAAGCAAAATCTGGACGTCCAGCACGAACATACATTCAGCAACTATGTGAGGATACGGGATGTAGTCCAGAAGACTTGCCAGAGGCGATGAACGATAGGGAAAAGTGGTGAGAGAGGGTCAGGGATATCCGTGCTACCAGCACGACATGATGATGATGATGATGATATGTATATTTCGATAAGTAAAACAGTAATTCTGATAGTAGATAAATGTTTGTTAATGTTTAGAAGAAGGTATTGATATTGGTATTGGTAGTTTGATAGTAATGTAAGAACTTGCTTATATTTTTGTTAGACGGTGCCTTATACCCTTAGGTTGTCAGCAATGGAAAATTAAATTCACAGGCAAAATAAGTTCATTTACTTATAGGTTTTGCTTTTTGTTTTTAAATTTTTTTCTTAAATAGCATATTAGCCTTCAGGGTCTATTTAAAACCAGAGGCATCATTATAGAAGAACAGTAGTTGTACTCTTTTACAAATACCTAGTGAGTATAATGAAGATCATATACTTTCCAATGATATAAGCTCGAAAGTGAAAGTAATTGCGTGACTGGAATTTGAACTCTCTACCAAGTCCAACCATAAACCACTTCACCACATGAACCCCACGTATATTTTATCTACTTTTGCTAACAAACAGAAATGTGAAACTTTTGAAAATTTAAGTGTTTAAATATAAATATCTTTTAATGTAATAATCTAATTCTGCCATCACTGACCAGATTATTTTGTATTTTATTGTTTTTTCATCAGAACCGTATAATTTGAACAAGTTGTCACACTACGTTGAGGAAAATAAGTAATCAGAAATTGACTGGTAACAGAAAGCTGGCATTCAATTTCTTTATAACAAATGACAATGGGAATTTCGACTGGAAACGCACATAAAAACTCTACGAAAACAGTCCAAAATAATAAGACAAAATATGCTGGAATAGGTAGAGACGAAAAGGAAAAGGCAAAACGAGAAAAAAATAACAATGCAACTTGAGAAAATAAACCAGAAAGTACTGACAAAAGAAGAAAGATTAAAAAGATATCGACAGAGGGTAAAACAATACTGAAAAGACAGGACATTCCAAAACAATGAAAGAAAATTCTATCAACAACTGGGAGGAGATGGCACGAAAACATACCAACAACTGGATGCAAAAGAAACCAAACGATTTTGGACTAAAATATGACAACCTAAAAACACAACGAAAAGTGTCAATGGATAAACAATATGACAAGAGATTTAGAAGGTATCGAAAAAGGTCCAAAAGACGAAATACACATCAATTTACTCAAAACGACAGTAAAAGAATATCAAAATGGAAAACGCCTGGACGTGATGGTATACATGGTTTCTTGTTCAAGAAATTCCCCTCCATTCACGAGAGATTAGCACTAGAAATGAACAAATACCTATAAAAAGCTCGCGTACCTGAATGGATGACCAAAGGAATAACCACATTGATCCAAAAAGGCGCAAGCAAAGTAACCGTCCCAAATAATTTCACATCCATAACTTGCCTACCGATGATAGGGAAAATATTAACAGCACAAATAAGGGGAAAGATTTACTACTCGCTAACAAGCCGCGGATTGTTCCCTGACAAACAGAAAGGATGCCACAAAATATCCTGAGGCACAGCGAAATTACATTACATAAATCAGCACATCCTAAATAAGTGCAAGACCAGACAGAAAAAATTAGCTATGGCCTAGATTGATTACAAAAAGGCATATATGGTTCCGCAAAGCTGGATGATAAATGTACGAAATATCATATGAATTCAAAAAAATGATCGAGAAAACCATGAAAACCTGGAGAGTATAATTGACAGCAGGAGGAAGAGGCTAAAAGATATTTTTTCAAGGAGATGCACTATCACATTTACTATTCATAATTGCCATGATGCCACTTAACCACAAACCCAGAAAATGCTCAGCCGGATACAAACTTAGTAGATCGCAGGAAAAAATCAATCATCTAATGTACATGGATGGCATCAAACTATTTGCAAAAAATGAAGAAGAACTGGAAAATCAATTACACACAGTTAGAACATACAGTCAGGACATAGAAATGGAATTTGGCATAGAAAAATGTGTCATGATAGTAATGAAATATGGCAAACGACATATGACGGATGGAGAAAAGGAAACCTACAAATACTTGGGCATCTTGGAGGCTGCTACCATCTAACAAGAGGATATGAAAGACAAAATTCAAAAGGTATATCTCAGGAGAACTAGAAAAATACTCAAGACAAAACTATCAGGAACCTTATCAAAGGAATAAATACCCCTCGTTAGATATTCTGGATCATTTTTGAAGTGGACCAGAAAAGAACTTAAACAAATGGACCAAAAAACACGAAAACTAATGACCATGCATAAGGCCTTCTTTCTAAGACGACGTTCATAGACTATATGTATAAAGAAAAGAGGGAGGAATAGCATTTGCCTGTATTAAAAACAGCGTTGACAAATCGATACAACGACTCGAAGACTACATAGAAAAACACGAAGGAGGGCTGATTGCAGCCATCAGAAACGATAATGACAACACGATGGACAACAGAATGACAATAATTAGGAAACCAAAATGGGAAGAAAAACAACTCTATGGGCGTTTTAAACGACAGATAAACAGGTGAAAACCTGGACGAAGCTAAGAAAAGGAAACTTTAAAAGAGAAACAGTATCTCTGCGGAGAGCAGCACAAAACAACACCATTAGAACCTATCATATCAAAGCGAGAATAAATAAAACGCAATAAAATAGCAAATGTGGCAGAGATGAAACCATTGATTCCATAATAAGCGAATGCAGGAAATTAACACAGAAAAACTCTAAGACTCGACACGCCTGGGTGAGCAAGCTGTTCCAGTGGGATATGTGCAAGAAATTGAAATTTGACCACACGACAATAGGTATATGCACAACACAGCATCTGTCCTAGAAAATGACACACTTAAACTCCTATGGAATGTTGATATACACACGGATCACCTAATCTCTGCTAGAAGACCAGACCTAATAATAATCAACAAAACAAAAAGAGAATTTGCAAAATTGTCGACTTTGCTAGGACAGCAAAGTCCACCATTTTGCAAATTCCCTAAACATAGAATAAAACTGTAAGAAAGTGAAAAAAAAGGGTAAGTGACCCGACCGTGCTAGGGAATTGAAAAATATATGGAACATGAAGGTGACGATTATACCAATTGCGATTAGTGAATTTCGCACAGTAACTAAAGGATTATTGGAGGGACTGGAGGACTTGGAAATTGGAGAACGAGTGGAGACCATCCAAACTAATGCATTATTTAGAACGGCCAAAATAGTGAAAGTATCCTAGGGACTTGAAAAGACTTGCTGTCACTCAAACTCCAATAAAAGACCATCAGCTAAAACTGAAGCGTAAAACTCCCAATATTGGACATCGCAAGAGAATTGGGAAAACTGCGGAACATGAAAATGACGGTGATACCAATTATAATTTATGCTTTTGGAACAGTCACTGAGGGATTGATACAGGGACTAGAGGATATGTAAACGAGAGAATGCGTTTAGACAATTCAAACGATAGCATTATTAAGATCGGCCAGCATATTCTGGAGAGTCCCTGTGACGTGAAGAGACTTACTGTCACTCAAATTCCTGTGAGAAACTACTGGCGGCTAATACTGGTGTGAAAAACTTGAAAAGGTCCCAGAAATAGGATATTACACTGTATAAAGATGTATAAAATACCCGCCGAAGTCACACTATCGAGAAGAGCATGGAAACCTGGAGGGCGAAATTCACAGTGACAGCGAAAAACTTCGTCGAAGTAAAAATCCTGAAACATATTCTAGGGAGATGCATTATCACCTTTAGTATTTCTAATAGCAACGATGCCACTTAGTCACATTCTGAAGAAATAAATACTCAGTCAAAGACAAAATCAGTAAATCGCAAGAAAAATGAACCTGTTAATGTACATGGACGACAACAAACTCTTTGCTTAAAACGAAACCCTAATACAGACAATGACAATATACAGGCAAGATATAGGAATAGAATTTGGCATAGAAAAATGTGACATGGCAATTATGAAAAGCGGGAAACGACTCATGATTGATGGACTCGAACTACCAAATCAAGAGAAAATCAAAAAACTCGGAGAAAAGTAAACTGACAAATACTTGGGAATATTGGAAACTGACACCATCAAACAAGTGGAAGTAAAAGAAAAAAAAAGAAAAAAGAGTATATCAGGAGACCCAGAAAGCTACTCGAAACAAAACTATTTAGCAGGAGCCTTATCAATGGGATAAAAACCTAATCAACAAAAAAGAAAACATGCAGAATTGTTGACTTTACTACCCCGGCTGACCACAGAGCAAAATTGAATGAATGGGAAAAGAAGAATAAGTAACTGGATTTTGCTAGGGAATTCTAAAAAACTGTGAAACATGAGAGTGACGGTTGTACCAATTGTAATTGTGGCTCTTGATGCAGTCACCAAAGGATTGGTAAAAGGAGTAAAGGATGTTGTAATAAGCAGACGAGTGGAGACAATATACACTACAACATTGCTGTGATTGGCTGGAATACTGAGAAGATGGTTGGCGACTTAAGGTAACTAGTTATCTCTCACACTCAAGTGTAAGACCACCAGCTAACATTGATGTGAAAAACTCTCAGAGTAAAATTATTATTCTTTATAATAACAATGATAGTAATAATATTATTCAGTCATCTTCAAAGCAACACTAATAAGATGAAATTAAACTAACTACAAAACATTAAGGTGAATAGTGGTCATCTAAAAAGAAAAAAAAATTTTGAGATAAAATAAAATTTGTTATAAAATAATTCTATTGAAAAGTAGTTATCAAAAAAGAAAAAAAAGTTATCTCCGAAACCATGAAGATTTTTAAAAAATATACAACTACATTTTTTCCTAGCTGTTAACCTATGATCATTTAAGTTATCTTTCTTTCAGTAATCTGAAATTTTCCTAATTTATTATATCATTATTAACATAGTTCGCGTCTTTCTTCAAGTGACTTCTGAGCAATTCTTCTTGATCCTCAATAAAACGCCAGAAGAATGAAGGAAAACCAGGTCAATCATTTCTATTAACAGTTACAAATGTGATTGATATGTCATTGCTAATATTCTGTTTATCATGTCTGTACACAGTCATGCGTCTGCTTGCCGTACCTGGTATTTCTCGATTGCAAATGAAATATGGATTGCCTGAATAAATAGTAGTCATCTCACACGTCACTGTTTGTTGAGGGAATTGAAGGTTTACATCACATGTCTAAAATGTATATCTTGATTCCAAGAAAAACTATGATATGAATTTTTGAAATAGGAAACTTTTAAAAGAATCTATCTTGAAAGGCAAATCATAATTAAAGGAATAAATATTTACTAAAAATATTAGAGGGTTCTAATATGTAATATATTCAATATAAGTAAGAAAACTTGGCGACCGTAGTCGTGAGCGACCAGAACGCTCCCTTTTCGATAGCTACTACACCAAGGTGTTCGGGAGGGCGCTCCACCTTTCCCTGGATTGCTCCAATTTACCCTTGGTACGTACCTTATATTGCCGAGTGTTAAGCAAGGAGGTATCAAGCACCATTTTTAAAGTCTTTGGTATGACGCGACGTGGGATTGAACCTAGGTCTTCCGGACCCTTGGCGAACACTCTACTCACTAATTTTATAAATTTCTAAGGAAAATGAGAGAAAGTTAGTTCGACAGAATAATTTTACTTAAAATACAAACAAGCAAAACTTGTACTAAAATGTAGTAGCCTGCATCTACCCCAGTAATGTTAGAGCCCAGCTTTGTGATCGGCAAAAATAGGACACGAGATTTGGGGATTTTGAAAATGATCAATCTGTTAATTACCGGTAAAGTGAATAATAACAACTTAAATTTCAGGTCTAAACACATTGGGTGGGATACGATTTTCAAAAATATCTTTCCTTGATCAACTTTAAAATACCGTTTCACGACATTCGTTTTTTTAATCCCTCCTCGGCCCAAGGGTAAGTTATAAATGGAAAATAAATTGAGATCGAATTTTCTGATGTTACGTAACAGGCTTTTCCATTCGTGATAAGACAAAATTCATTTTGCCTTCAGATTTTCTTCTTATCTTCCTCTCTTCGCCTTCAGCTTATTTCTTCAAGATGTCCTCAATGCTAATATATCGAAAAAAAAAAAAATAATTACCAAAAGGTTTTGTAATTGTTTCAGTTATTCAACATAAAACAATTTAAATATTGTTTAAGTTCACTTAAATAAAATTTTAGCAACAAAACTTGAGCAGCTTTGGACATCATGCAGTTTATTTTGCAAATTGGTGTTCATGAGAATTTATTCCATAATCCTAAATAAGTTTCCACTTATATTTTTAATTAGATATCTACCTTCCTGGTTTATTTAATATAGAGGCCACCCTTGTAAAATAAAGGTTATAGTACATTTCAACCCATAGCAGCGGGTCATTGGTAAGTTCGTAAACCGTTTAGAAAACTTTCTTGCATCACTTGATTCACTGGATTGTTTTATGCTAATTGTATATATTTTCCAACACTAACTTTACGAGTAGACGATGTTATACGAGTTTCCATTTATTACAACTATTCTCTCACGTATAAATGAATGCTGCTAAAATAGATCAGCTCAATCGGTATTCGTATTTAGTTGTGCCTCAAGGCTCAAGACTCATTTATTGATATCGACCCACCCACACTAAAGGAGGTAATATCTGGAGGGTCATTATCTGTAATGTTCGAGAATAATTTATTTAGGAGATTCACTGCTTATGTCCTCACAGTTAACAAGATTGCTGAATTCCAAGCAGAGAGGAGAGAGTCCAAGTGGATAATTAGCTGACGGTGATATCGTTGTAAACGATATCGAAGTTCAGTTGCCCTATTTTGGTCACTTTCAGACAATTACTCTTGGCAAAAGAACGAAACCACATATCCCCCAGCAACAGATTAAATCGTAATACTACATATCTTTTTCGGGGATGACTTTGGCATTAACTTCACGACAAAGTTTGAAATGCACATAAACGAAGAAACTAAACCCAACTAACCACAAAAACGGAATATGGAGGATAAAAGTTCGAAAGTATACTCGTAAATCATGCAGGATAATAGGTCTCAACTAGTAAGCATACAACTTTTACCTAAAGAAAATCATAGAAATTGATTTAAGAATAGGGTTATCAAGTATTTGTAAATTATCAGGAATTAGAACATATTGTTAAGGGGAAATGAATATCTTAAGTATTACATATATATATATATATATATATAGAGAGAGAGAGAGAGAGCAATTAATAACAAGAAAATCCAAGTAGAAAGAGAGATTTACTGAGAAGCAAAGTCGACACTATACCGTTTCAGTTCTAATGAACCAATCATCAGGATAGTGAGGGACGATATTAGTGATGTTAAATAAACAATGGATGATCAAAAGTACAAAATTCAAAATCATAGGAAAAATTTGTATAACAAGAAAAAGTAAGCCGTTTAAGTAAATGTTCTTTAAGAAAGCAACGAGCTAGAAACATACTGATGTAATATATATATATATATATATATATATATATATATATATATATATATATATATATATATAAATGAATAGGCCAACAAAGACATATTTCTTTAAAACCTATTTATTTCTCAAAGAACATTAATGTGTTTTAAAGTGTAGTATAGGTTTTTATAGAAGGGAATGTAGTGGTTAGTTCTTTTTCTCTTCTCCTTTCTCTCTTTCTGGGAATGTGTCTTCTGTTCTCCCTTGTGAGTACATTTTTTTTACCCCAATTAGCGTTTGATATTTGATATGCTATAAAGCTATTTTGTTATTTTACACTGGGTTGCTGTGTGTATGCGTGTTTATCGTTGATATTCGTTAGAGTTTATTGATCATTTTTTCTCCAGAAAGTATGATATATTTAAATAGATATGCTTGTGTTTATGTGAGTGGGTTTAACTATTCACACTTTACGATTTTCATATATAACATCTTAAAAATGTTTGAAATCATGTATCGAATACGTACATCAATTTAAAAAATTATTAACTTATATATATATATATATATATATATATATATATATATATATATATA
>OY757904.1:140637972-140640098 GCA_963585895.1 Sepioteuthis lessoniana
TAGCATTTCGAATAGTTGGAACACAGGCTGTTAAAATTTGATTTCAAAAAGCGAGAATTGGCCAAGTTATGAGATAATAAGCTGATATTTTTCCTTAGAAACTGCATCTGTGTACATATATATATATATATATATATATATATATATATATATATATATATATATATATATATATATATATATTGCTATTTTATACCGAATTTTCATACAGGAAATGGCACGAAACAATGGGGAAAAATTGCATGAAAATGGAGAAAACTTGCTCTTGATTTCTGTAACGTAGGACTCTCAAATTAAATACTAAGATTACTTTCACTTTTTCTGAATCGGTACATTAAATCTTGTTTGTAGTTTTTCAATATAACAATGCATTCAGCCGGATAATGTCCGGAAAGAAAATGCATCATGAATGTCTGCTTGTCAAAACGTATATGATTAATCGCTTTTCCATCCATATGTTTACGAAACATTGATCTGCAATTAATGCGTTAATCCTTTTAGTGTAATGGTGCGTATGTCTGCTGTTTCCGACGCGGAAAAAAAAATCTCCGTGTAACGTAAACAACTACGACGTTTGTCACGTCACCTCTTTGAACTTTGCTGTCTTGCCTTTATGTTTTTGACTATGCAGTAATGTTTGTAATTAATGGACCTGAACAGTTTGCCGCCAGAAAGCATAGAATGCAACAAATGAAGCTTATATCACATAATAACTTTTATGGGGCATGACATTGTTTTTGAACTTAAGAGACAACAGCTTAAGAATGTAATACACATAAAAATCATGTCTGGTTTATCTTTACAACTTAAACATAATTTGGGTATTCTGTGTAAAACAATTAGATCTAGTGAGGAGGCTCTTAATCTCGATGGAGAATGTGTAATGTTGTCGTTGCTTCAATTACTAGAACGCCTGTGAGCCATGCAGCAAAGGGCTTATAATGTGGGCATTCGCTATCGTTATGATCAGCGGTCAATCATGAGAGTTGGACAATTTAAAAAGTTTTCAGCAATCAAGTAGTAAACGTCAAAGGAGAAAGTACGACTTCAATGTCCTGCCTATCAAAACTGTCATGTGCCCGCCATGGGAGAGGACTATAAGCTGGCGTTTTGTTCATTGACTCAAAAATTCCATAGTATGTCTTCAAGATGAGAGACTGGTCAAGACACAGGATGAAAAACTGTAAAGAAAGGGATTTTTTAAAAATCGAATGTATGGTTCTTTCCAGTGAATATTTCACCTCGTCATCTCATCTTGTATCTGGTAACCTTTGTCAGGACCCTTCAACACAACAAACGGAGTTATCCCTTCCCATTATTCCCTGGTTAATTTTGACCCTTAGAAGCAGTAGCTTTAAGTATTCGATCAATAAATCCAATTTATTTTTTAAAATGGTGTTTGAGATAATTTTGAACTAAACTTATAACTTGGCTCTTAATCGGTAATTGCATCTAAGTGAAGAGTTTAATTTTATTCGCATGACTGAAATACATTGATAATATGGCCCGTAAATATTGATATCGTTGCAATGTAGCAATCAGTACTTGTTTAAAATTGTATTGGGAGATAGATCCGTTCATTGTAAATGCTTGAACGTCATTTGTGTAGAACTGATCTCGTTAAAAATAACATCAACAAGAGTTAAAATATCGTGAAACTAACCAATATACGAACAGCAATTCGAAATAACTAACCAAAGCTATTTTAACATTCATATATCAAAAAGAAATTTTATAGCACAATTTGACGAATAACTCATAGTGATATGTGTTTAAATATGAAAACATACCCCTTTATCAATAACACTCTTCATTGTGTTTAAAATCTATAAACGGGCCGATATAAAATATGATTAATTTTTTCCTCTTGAAACAGCGTAGATAAAATCATAAAATACTTTTATGAAGAGTTTTGCTGGAAAACTTTCCAATATGCTTTTACGAAGAGAACCGATCCTTTGTCAGATTGAAGAAAATGGTATTTGATCAGCATCATCATGCCGATGTGCGGCACAAATCCTTTTTAATATGAGAGCCGGACACAGGACGGTATCCCAGACACGCCCTTAGGCTCCAAAAAATAATTTGGGCTCCCTCAGCATTCCCTTAAAAAGAGGCACCTCAGC
>OY757904.1:140640298-140792798 GCA_963585895.1 Sepioteuthis lessoniana
TTATCCATTCTGAAGTTAAAAATTTCTTAGGAAAAATCAGAGCGGCTTTCGACAAAACAATCAAGAACTTCATATATTCTGACTATCCACTGAATCATCTGAGTAGTTAGTGCGAAACCTTTTGAGACAACACAATTGTTTGGAGGTTTCTGAAAAGTATTTCATTCTGTACACAGAGGAAAGGTGGATCAATAATACAAGAATATAATCTGCCAAAAGTAACTGTTACCACTATGACGAGGCTTTAAAAATCACGAAAAACATTAGCTCTCTCATTAGTTCCTGACACTGACTTCTTTGACATAACTGATGTCTCCCAAAGAGATGCATTCGTATCATATTTATTTCTAATCTTCTATTATTACGCTGTATAGACGTCGATAGATCTAATACAAGAAAATGGTTTCATATTTAAAAAAGACGAGACGCTGTCGACATCTCACATAAATTTTGACATATGCTGACTACGAAGATGATTTCGTGATTCATGCAAAAAACTACTCAGAGCCCAATCTCTGCTTCATAAGCTAAATAAAAAGAAAGAAGAATTTGCAACAACGTGAACGCATATGAAACAATTTCCTGTTTTATAAAAGATGGAACAATCCTCACTTTAAAAAGTATCTGATTTAGTGTATCCGCTCATATACCTCGATAGCAATAACCCTTTTATCGAAACTGATGTCAACATATCAGAGGCAAAGGGAGAACATCTATTTACTGTTAATGGATCATCTCTCAATATTATCTCTGATAAAATAAAGAGAAACTTTTTCCATGCTCTGTCAATGTTAGTACTCCTGTGAGGATGCATGAACTGAAACCCAACGAGACTCACGCAGAAAATGTTAGGTGGGAATTGCACTAGAATTTCAACATTCATTTTGAACTAATCCCATTTCACAAAGGCATCCAAGTAAGTTGTTCCAGATATGCAGAGCTCTCTTAACGAAGTAAAGACTACTGGCTATAAATACAATTTTAATATCATTATTCTTTATTCTTTTGAGAGTTTTTCACTCCAGTATTAGCTGATGGTTTCCCACTGGAGTTTGAGTGCCAGCAAGTCTCACCAAGTCTCCAGGACTTATTCTGGCCGACCTTGATAAAAACTGTAGACTGGATTATCGCTACTTGTCCGCTTATTTCAAGTTTTACGGTCCCTTTAATAATCCTTTGGGGATTGTCCCAATTACGACAGCCACAATTTGCATTATCGCCCTCTTCATATTCCATAGTTTTTTATTGGTCTCTTGCAAGGTCTAGGTATTTATATATATTTTGGTCACTAAAATCACACACACACACACACACACACACACACACACACACACACACACACACACACACACACATATATATATATACATATATATATATATATATATATATATATATATATATATATATATTAGAAGTAATAATCTTTTATCTTTTCGTTAATTGACGTTTTTATGATGGTAGAAGATATTCGTCTCTAAATATGAATTTGTACGGATGCTCGAGGATTTGTTTATTTATATTTTTTGTAAGAATCGTTTTATTCTGTTTAGTCTAACATAAAATATATATATTTTGAGAGCATTAGAGAGTATATGTTTCAAACATGGTACAGAAATGCATGACTAATTATTACAATTTTTATACCCATACATTATAAGCCAATAGCTTGTCAGAGTAATGTGAACGAGAAACATTAACCAGCTAATTGATAGCAACTGCTTACCTTATCAGAAATGGAAGTATGTTTTTTTTCTTTATTTAGACTGAAATTCAGGATAATTTCTTTCTAATAAAAACAGAAGAAAATAAAGTATTGAGATGACGAAAAGTGATTTAAAAATTAGAAGGTAATTTTTACTTATCTTTTACTGTGGTCAAATATTCTCGACCTCTTGTGAAGAATGTTTTTTTTAGAGTTTTTAGTGTATTTTCACATCGATACGCCTCAATGATATATATATATATATTATATATATATATATATATATATAATATATATATATATATATCATCAACTCATGCAGCTAGCACGGAATTCCCTGACTTCCCTCTCGCTAATCTTCACAATCATCTTTCTTTCCTGGCTGGTCTTCAAGTCTACATCGTATCTCCATACAGACCTGTGGTAGGCATGTTCTTGGTTGTACAACACTGGCACAACTAGGTGAAGGTGTTTATAGGATAGCGTCACTGATGATTTCGTTCTGCTTTGTTCGCCTTACTTGGATGGTTTTAGAGATAGAATGTATACGACTATACAATTATTGTTTCGAGAGATGTTGTTGCCAGGATTTGTTCAATGCAGTTAGTGACATTCTTGTGCTGCTCTCATTTCGGTTTTTCTCCATACTCTTCGTCAACGTCCCTGTTGTGCATCCATACATTAAAATTGACAGAAGTGCAGCTTAGAAGAAACCCCATTTAATTTAATCTGATTGGTTAGTCTTCCATATGATCGATAACCTGTCGACAGATATTCATGCCTTCACTAGGTGCATATTGAAGTCATGTCTTCACTAGGTGCATATTGAAGTCACTTTCCGTCGATTAGATGCAGCTGCCGAGGTACTAGAATTTGTCTATGAATTTCAGAGAAAAGCTATTTAGAGCGGCGAGGTCTTCTTTTTTATTAAATCACATGTATTATATTTTGTCTATATTTACGTATAGACCAATGTCACTCGCTGCCTGCTTCAGATTATGCAACAGAGATTCAGCTCTGGTAGGTATATTTACAAGCGGTATGCCATCTGCATTGTATTCATTTGTACTAGTTTCCGCGTGATATCTTTTGTTTCTTGCCTTTTTTTTAGTGTAAAGCTTTTTTCTTATATAAGATCTACCGATGTTCGAAGTACATATATTCTTCATGTACAAAATTTATAAATCTAATCACTATTATAACTATATCTATGAACCATTCTCTGTGACAAAAGTAAATAAGTCAGCGTGAGCGAAACTAATACGATAAAAGTAGGGAGGTCACCGTCTTAGTATGCGGTGTGTACCTTTTAGTCTGGACGATGTGTGTTCCGTTGTCATCGCCAAACTGCTATGTCGTTAACCAAAGAGTGAAACACACCAGACAAAATTTGGTCATTCACTTTGGCGCAGGGTGGTTGAATTCTCTTCTGTTTCTGCTTTTCCTAAAAGAAAACGTTTTCTAAAACACCCTTCCTGTATAAGATGCGTTTTGATTGTCAGGGTAATGTAACGCTTACCAACACAAGAAATGTCAGTTTCCTGGTTTTTATCATCTGTTCGTTAATAGGCGGTCAAAACACATATTGACTTTTAATGTGTTTGTGTAGGTATGCATGAGAGAAAGAGAGTGAGAGAAAGAGAGAAAGTATGTATTTTAGAGAGAGAGAGAGAGAGATTTTTAGAGAGAGAGAGAGAGAGCGAGAGAGTGAGAGAGGGAAAAAAGAGTGTGTGTGTGTTTTAGAGAGAAAGAGAGAGAGAGAATCACACGCACTCAGAGAAAGAGAGCGTGAGACAGAGAGAGGCTAATAGATTGGTCTTTTTCGAGGTTTGCATCCGATACAAATTAAACTCATCCATTTGGGAGATCTTAACTTTGCTGTCTCAATTGATGGGCAAATAACCTCTATGCCTGCAAAGTTGCTCTCAAACCCAAAATAGCAGTTATTTATAACAATTTTCGTTGTCATTACTTCAGATTTTTTTTTCGTTTTGTTTTTTCTGGTTCCGATGCCAAACCCTTGTAAGGTGTTTTATCCTGCTCACTTCAATGCTGGAAGTAAAATGATTTTTCATAATACGTTTCATATTTGTTTATCAGCTATACTTACTCCATAAAAGTAAATTTAATATCTTAAAGTCTTTGAGTCACCCTGGGGATTTCGAAAAGAAGGGTCCTTTCAAAAGTGACGGATTAAATATTTGGTCATATATACCACCAATATCTGCTTACTAGCCTATATTTGTGATTTAATTTCAGTTAAGAATATCTTTGATTCAATCAAGGGAGTAAACACCACTGGACAATTGCTTGATAGCAGAATTCAAATATGTTCACATTCCCATGAAAGGAAAAATTCAAAATGTAGTTTGAATTAATCTTCCATCGGACAACCAACTGTTTACTTAGAATTTTCTATCCTTTCGAAAAGAGGACTTTTCCGTAGTCTCAATACGTTTATCTATCTATCTATCTATCTATCTATCATAACCTTTTAAATCATAGAATTTCACTTGATAGATTATATGCAATATCTTTTAGGGAAGACAAATATAAAGAAATAAACTTTCGTCCATATTTTAACAGCTTGACTAATGAATGTTTCTTCTGCTATTTAACTAATAAATGTATATTTAAGAAATAAACAACTGAGATGCGATGTCAGCTGAGATTGCGATAAACATACTTTCATTCATCAACTGTAGAAATCCCCATCAGTTCGATAGATACTCTATAATATATCTGCAAATCTGCTTATTTGACTGCACGAAGGCATCCATGAAACGTTACGCCAGTGCAATTGTTTTGGATACAAACATTTTTACCACTTCCCTTTTTACTCGAATCACAAAACGAGAGAATTGCAATAGAGAGTAAGATATACGTCATGTCTCTTAGGAAGGCAAAGAGTTTCATTCATGGCAGGTGAACAAACACAGGCTTCATTTTTTTTTCATCCTCGACCAAATTCTCCCCTCAAAATGGCCGTTCGTCACGACTGGACTTCGGAATGCCCAACTGACTAACTCACCAACCAGCTCACTTCGTATATATCTTCTTCTAATTATTCTGTTAATTAATCTTATAATAACACGCATCGCTAAAATTTTCCAGTTTTACGTCATCCCACATTCAATAGATATTTACTCCCGCCAATTTATCTTTATGATCCTGTCCACAACGTATTCTAAAACAAGCTGTCAACCCTACCCCGACTTGCATTATGACATGGACACGTTTTTGACCTTTGGAATGCATCTTACACTTCAACTCCAAGTTATTGCCTAGCTCAGAATTTATTACTAAAATAAAAAGATTAACTAAAATAATTAATTACAGTCCTTAATTTTGTTACATTCATACATCAACATGTGCACGTACTATTTTTATAATTGTGAGCATACAAATGAATATTACTATTATCATTAAATAAATAAAGTTACCGAAAAATATATAAATTGTGTGAAAAATGACTGACTTCGGCAAACCCCTAAATCTAATCCAGCGAAGTTTGACAAAACTTGAAAACAAAATTACTATACTCACCATCAAACATCGATAAAATTTGATGACAATATGTAATATTATTGCATTTTTTACTCATTGTAACTCGTCAACCAAATCAAGTCATTGTCCCTGATCCGTTGGCCATCAAAAAATTGGATTTTTGTGAATAAAAAACCTGATTTCTGTATACATTTTAATACCCATAAACATGTATTTATTTTTAAAATTATTTCGCTTTGGTCTAACGTTTACCACAATTAAATCTCATTTCATGTTCACAACAGTCTTAACCAAATACAATGTGAACATTACGTGGATGTTTTTGAATCAGTCTTATTATCTTCTAATCTAAAGAAATCAGTTGTATATTCTTCGACCGGCCTTGTTCAATCTTTCATCCATATAATTTCATAAGATTGTTATTTATTCATGAAAGCTTTCCCATAGTTTCTATACCCAAATTTCAGCCGATTGTACATTTGATCATAATAGAATAATATAGTTTTGATTAAGTTGATGACGTGATGGATTATTTGATATCATAATTGTGTTGAAAGAATCAAATGAAAGCGGGAGTAGCGCTATCGCTATTGCCGTCGAAAATGAAGTACCTGATGTCAGAAATGTGTTGTTAATCATGAGAAAATGACATGTAGATTTCCATGGACCAATGCAAATATAATCAACAAAGTGACAGATAAAGATAATATATCATATGTGAACAAAATTCTTATTTTAGCAACATTTTCTTCTATTTTATATGTCTGTTTGGTTGGTCCTTATGACATATCAACCGTCGTAGTTTATTAAATATCAAATCCATTTTTACAAATAAAGAGTTCTTTTTCAAGTATTTCACTTTAGCGTAAGTACGCAATTTGTTTTGTCAAAAACATTTCTATTTCATGCTATTCAGTTTAGTAAAACAGTTATTATTCAAACAATTCTCTTTAGTATAAGCATCGTTTTTGTTCACACACAGTTAGATGTCAAAATGACTCTATATGAAACACTTCAGTTTAGTACACAAAAGCAGATTCATTTCAAACAGTTCAGTTTTGTGTAAGTACGCAGTTTAGTTCAATTTCAACCATAGATAAGATCTTATCAGACACTTCTACTCCGGGCCAGAATGAACCAGGAACCGAAGGCAATGAATGTGTACTCCGCATATCCCAAAGCTCCAGCATTAATGTAACTACACCATCAGATTGTTTAATGTCATTTTCAGGGCATTCTTTGTTGGCGCGGGACATCTTACCTCTCTGCAGATATACAGTGGATGTATTTTCCAGCTCCAGTCGACTGGGCACATATTTACTTCTTCGCATATGTAATTCGAGGGCATATGTTATGAGGTAAAAAAATCACTTAGCAACAACCCCCTCCCAAATAAAAAGATTTGTCTAGACAAATCAATGTTTTAGTCAGGGATGCATATTTGATTCTGATTAATTTATAGATTTAACGGTAGAACAAACCGTTAATGTTGTTTTTTTTTTAAGCCAAGAGGTTAAGGAATCATATTAATGGAATATTTCTATGTACATTTTATGCTGTTGTTTTTAAAGAGTTATTTTTCTAATGTGTAGATATATTCCAGCTACCTAAAATTATTATATTATCACATATTGAGGTGCTTACTGAGCAGTAAAAGAAACTAATAAGAAATGAGACGAAAAACATTCAATAGATGAATAAACTGTCTTGATATAAGTAAAGAAAAGTTGGCGACGGCAGTCGAGGGCAAACAGAAGACTCCCTTTTCAATGGCTACTATACCGAGGTGTAGGGGATGGCACTGCTCCTTTCCTTGGATTGTTCAACTTTACCCTTGATACGTGCCTTTTATTGCTGCGTATTAAGCAAGGAGATATCAAGTACCATTTTAAAATACTTTGGTATAACTTGACCTGGGATTGAACCCAGGTCTTCTGGAACATTGGTGAACATTCTACCCACAAAACCTTAAAAAATGTAGATTATATTATTGAAATAATTTCCAAAGTAGACATAGAAAAATATCATGGCATGAAACAATATTACGGGAAAAAAAAAGGAATTTCTTGAAAAAAAAACTTAGAAAAAGTTTTATTTGTCCCTTCACGAATTTTTGCCACAATTCTTTCAGAGCGTGCATTTCACTAATTTAAAGTTATACTCTTCAAAATACTTGTATCTTTCCCTAACGGTATTTAATAGATCTTCATTGGTGGATAATACGTTCTAAAGAACAATTCTTCAAAATTCCAACCATACGATTTCAATAGAAATAGATCCAGTCTTTACTTGTTTTCTTCAGGCAGTCATCTTCATTTGTTAAATTTGAATGACACCAAATATCCCGCATCACTGGTCGGGCCAATGGAGATTTTTCTTTCATCTCTTAATATCAGTTTTAACGTATTTGTCAACACACCATAAACGTTTCGCTATAACTTACATAATCTCGATTTTCTTCTATTCGTGTTATGTTGTCTTTGTTTGATTATTTTTCGTTGGCAACACCTATCGAACTAAGGTCATATCATACATTCTGTCACAAATATTGACTTCTCTATTGAAGAAATGTATTTTTCATTTGGTTTTCGTTATATTTTCTATTTTCATATCATATTGGTTTAAGTTTCTTCACTGAAGTTTTTATATCTTTCGTTGTATACCTACAAGTTTTGATTTTTTTAACTATCCTATTTATTTCATTTTTGAACTAACGTTTCCACTAAGCTAACTGGAAAGAACAAAAGATGTTCATCCCATTCTAATGTGGAGGACGTTGTAGGGAGCCTAATCAGAGTGGTCTATCTTGTCAGTGTTTCAGCAACCCTTCCACGTCACGAGTCCTTTTCGGTTAGGTGACAGGATTAACCAGGTAATCCACAACTTTCACGACTAGGAATTGAAAAAAGCACACGTACTGGTTTGTTCCACAGCGGCAAGCTCATGAGGCCTACCTTATTTACATTCCAAACATAAGAAGAGTAAGTGGTTTCCACATTCTTTTTCTGAATGGACTTCTATTAGTTCCTTGAACACTTGCGATTCTTGTATAGCCTAGGGAAGTGTTATGGGGACATATCCTACCATACCCCTAAGATGGACTCGTCCAATCTAAACATATTCACGGGGAAGACAACTTCTCGTTTCTTACGAGACATTTGACAGACAGACTGCAATCCGAGAACGGCTCGTACTTCCTTTGTATGACTTCCTTTTTCTGCAAATACAATAGCGTTTACCTATCACCCGTTGTTTGAGTTGTTCTTCCACCGGTCTTATCTGAAGACTACAACAGGAAGGAACTCAGTTCCCTACTTGTATTGAGTGCAATTAGATGTCTTATTGTATTAAATGAATTGTGTTTTTACGGAATACACTGTGTTAAGTTACTCTCTTTGGGATAACCTAATTCATTAGAAGAAACGGCATGTTATCCAAGTGTTTAATCTCATAGCATTTTTGATTGAGATTCACGATAATTTTCGATGTTCAATATAGAGTTTATTTACTGGATACATATTCTTCAGTTGATTGTAAAAAAGACGTTTGTTGAGGTTACGAAGAAGTGTAGACTAGAGTGAAAAAGTAGGTTTCTACTGTTATACGTTTCAGAAATTTGAATAACGCAATCAGATCACTCCTTTTTTTTTTATCGATATTTAGATATTAGATTATATATTCCTAAGCATGGCCTGGATACGATTACAATCTCCCTAAATAATTTAATCTAGTTTAGTTTTTAAATATTCTATGAAAGCAGAATGTTCAAACATTGAATAAAAATATTTTGTGTATTGCCGGTTTTTTTATTCATTCACTGACAGGAGAAAAAAAACAGTTTAAAATCCTCAAAGTCAGCTGATTCCATACATTTTGCAAAGATTTGAAATTGCAATTTCTGATTAAATATGTTCATGAACATATAACGATTACAATAATTAAGCTGAAAATCTTGATTGGATATATGAAATGGAACAAACTAAAAAAGATGCAATAAATCAATCAAAGTTCATGATATAAAACTGAGACAATCCTGATGAAGAGGGCGTGAAATAACATCAATAGAAATTAAGGGATAGATTATAAGAAATCTAGGTTTGCATTATCAATATTCGGGTTTATATGCGATGTAAAATTACATATGAATATCAACGGGGACCACAACAGATATATAATTTATAATAAAATAAATACAGATGTTATAAGATAATTTTATTCATATATATATATATATATATATATATATATATATATATATATATATATATATATATATATATATATATATATATATATATACTCAGAAATGTGGTAATGCCAGTCCAAAATTAAGCCTTATATCTGAATTCATTTTTCTAATTCTATAAGAATTATTTGATTGTGTAATTATAAATAATTTCAGCTATGATTTTTTTTTGAGTGAATAGTTAAATCTTGAAACTTTTTGAATGACCCTTTTGTCTCATCTCTCTCTCTCTCTCTCTCTCTCTCTCTCTCTCTCTCTCTCTCTCTCTCTATCTATCTATCTATTTCTTTATGTATATATATATATATATATATATATATATATATATATATATATATTGCTCAGTGCTTTTGATATTTATGATGTGATTTTGAGTGGAAGATACTCGTGCGAATCGCTCTTTTCCTCAGGCGACTGATTTTATTCCATCAAATGCATCGAGTATATATATATATATATATATATATATATATATATATATATATATATATATGTATATATATATATATTTATCCTTGCAATAACTTTTTCGAAACTTCTAGAATGTATTCGAATCTTGATGAAAGCCACATTTAGAATGCCTAATTTTGCTTCTATCACGCTATTCTTTAAAATATGCTTCGAGCAAAATATTTCAAAGTGTACGGCATTCATTAAAATAAGAAAGAATATTTCTTTTTGCATGATTAGATATATACCTTGGTACGCGGCACTATATCTATCAATATAAATGAAAAGGTCATGATGTATTTGAATGTAACACTGCAAAATATTCTATTTTCTATCTAAAATTTCGTTATTAGACCAACTATAAATTGTTTAAGAGCCCATTCTAATATACCTTTACAAATATTCTCTTTTTCATAGTATTCAGTTATATAATAATAGTAAGCACGAAAAATCGAAAATTACTTATACAGGGTTTGTTATGATATATATTTAATAATTTGACGACTTACTTTTCCGGTGCGATTTAAATGTGAGTGATTTTGTTGTTTAAATAACGTTTCTTATTTTGGTGTCAGTCCTCTTAAAGTAGTTTCGCAGATTTTATGTTCATCCAAAGAATTCATTATATCTAAAATTCAAATATAAAATACATTTTTTGAAACAAACAAACAAATACAAGAAACATCCTTATATTTTTTTTTATCAAATAATATATCAGCAGTAATTTACTAACTGAACTATTACTTTGATTATTGAGCAGAATATAATACCAATTTACTTGATTGCTGAGTTTCGAAAAAAGTTGTCTTTGACGAAGAAGAGATGAAGAGATAACAACGAATTCAGATCAGGAAAAAAGTCAGACGCGTGGTCAAAAACACCACTCATTTTATCACAGTATTTCAAAATGAGCCTAGACTAGTCTCAAATCTAATATATATATATATATATATATATATATATAGTTCTGCTTTTTTTTGTATGTTGAGGCATATGCAGTGGGTTTTTCCTTGACATGCTTTTTAGTGATTGGTAGTTCTTTTAGTGACATTTTCGAATCCCTTATTCATGAAAACTGCCGAAAATCTTCTGTAGTGGACGCTTATGCGTAATTCTTCCTGGTGTATATATATATATATATATATATATATATAAATGCGCGTGCGTGTGTGTGTGTGTGTGTGTGTGTGTGTGTGTACGTCCTTTTAGATATATATATATCCAATGAATTAATTCCATAGATACATTAAAGAGGAATTATTCAAATTATCAATTGTACATATATATATATATATATATAATTGATAATTTGGATAATTCCTTCTTAGTATATCAATGAATTTAATTCATTTCATATATAGATAGATAGATTGACGTACACATAGTCTTACATAAACACACGCAGAGACACACACAAACACACACACACACACACACACACACATATATATATATATATATATATATATATATATATATATATATATATATACACTTACATACAAGGGTCGGTATAAACATTGAATGTGACCAGATAGGTTTAATTTCAACATTTCCATATTTCTTTCCATTTTGTTGGTTGAAAATGCATCAGGCGCAGAAATAACGTCAACATAGAAATTTTTCAACCCATTACCTCTTCATTCTAATTCCCCATATATATATATATATATATATATATATATATATATATATATATATATATATATATATATATATATATATGTCTGTATTTGTGTGTGTTTATATGTGTGTGTGTGTGTGTGTGTGTGTGTGTGTGTGTGTGTGTGTGTGTGTGTGTGTGTGAGACAGAGAAAAACAGAGACTGCAGCAAAAAAGAAAGAAAGAAAGAAAGTAGATTAAAAGAAACAATGTGAAATAGAATTTTCTGCGAGTTTGATTTTGTTTGACAAGAAAACCTTTAATATATTTCACAGTTACTTTTCTCGAAAACGAATGTGTACATGTACTACAATTATTTTTTTAAAAATCATCTAGAATTACCAGACACATGTTTTGTCCTCTTAAATCATTTGTATTTTCTAGTAGTTCTATCCGCACGAGCCTCATAATCTACATACAATCAAAGAGAAAGAACTTTGAGTCAAACACATTCAAAATTCAGACTAATTAACGACTGAAAATCGATTCATTGATCAAGCTCAAATATATTTTTCTGTTAACTTTCTCCAAAGAAAACATCTGCCTTTAAAATGTTTGTGAAATATTTCGTATAAATTTAAAGCTATACAAATAATGTAATCAAATATGAAACCATTAGATATTATCAAACAAATAGTAATTATTTATTCCATATGATTCACTAAAACGTTAATCCCAAAGTTGTAATAATAATAATTTCTTTATAAAACATTTTGCTTGTAAATTAATACAATGCTGTTTGGTATGTAAATACATATTTCGGTAAAGTTAATGTCATAACAAGACCGAATTCCTTGATTTCTGATTGTACAAATAGCATATTCAAAAACTTATTTTAATGATCAGCTCAGTAATAAAAACGAAGTTACAACTAAAAAATTATAAGAGTAATACATATTAATGTCCAAGCTTTTTTATAGCATTCGAAAAGTATGTCTGTAGGGATGTGCGTGCGAGAGAAAAACCAAATAAAAAAATGGACACATATGCACACATATATGGTAATGGTTTCCTTTTTCCTAAAGAATGAATAGTTCCTAAAATGAACATTTGTATACAAAAAAACTAATTCTGCAGGTTTTTATCTTTCTTTCAATTTATTACGCGGGAAATACAATACTGAAAAAATGTCACTCTGAGGTATGGCGAGTAATGTTTTTATATATATATATGTATATATATATACATATATATATGTGTGTGTATGTGTCTGTGTGAGTGTGTGTCTGCCTAACTACACACACATACACACACACGCACAAACATACACACCCATATATATATATATATATATATATATATGTGTGTGTGTGTAGGTGGTGGCCAGAGTGAATAGTTTTAGGTAATTACGAGTGAAGGAAGCCCAACGTCAAATACATGTTTTTACCCAATATAACAAGAGCAGGATATGACACAATGTCATTCTTTCAAGCAAAGTTAATCTGGTTTGACCCTAGAGTTTTCCTTCAACTAAACCGTTTGCCGTATCATGGTTAACGAACCCAGTCTTCGCCGCTATTTACACATAGGTGGAGGGGCTATAGTTTGAATCTTATCTTTCCCAAGGGTATTAATGCAATGTGAAATGCAATCAGCCTCGTCCGGTTTTGAATAAATTTGCTGATAGAACTTGAAGGTCATTTGATTACAGTGGTTTTCTCTCCTATGAGGCCAAGTGCTGTTGGCTTGATTATCGCATCGGCAAGAAACTGACACCTATCAAGTATCACGGATTGTTTCTACAGTATTTAAACTTTATATATATATATATATGTGTTTGATAAAAAAATAAAGAACATTTTGTCTATAGAATTTTATTAAGATTCAAGAGTGTTATTTTAGAGCTTTTGAAAGTATTTTTTTAGTTTTTTTATTTCATAATAAAATTACGTAAACACAGAGTTGAATAAAACTGAGCTGCTGATGAATTAAAAAAGAATAATTGTTTCCAATAACTCTTCCCTCTCCACTGAAAGGAAAAACCTCTTATATATGTTCAAATATCCTTTGGGAGACTGTCTCAACAATATATATAGTGCGTATCCAAGACGGCTTACGATGCATCTTAATAGTGCTAGCACCATAGCCTTACATCTTAAAACTCATTATATTCCCAAATTTAAATTTCGAAACATTTTTGTTGAAAATACAACTACAATGGCACACGATATTATTAAGTTAGGACGACAAAAGAAAAAACAAAATAAAACAAAATCAGTAGAAACAATTTTGAAGATAGTGACAATGATTTGAAAGGCCTCTGATTTGTTTTTTTCTTAATATTCCATATTTCTTGATAATATATTATCACTCTTTATACTCACAAGCAACACCTGATAATGGCCTATGAATGGTCCGAAAGGGCGCAGGAACATTTTGGTAAATTCATTCACCAATTCCAATCTGAATCCAAGACACTTATCCGGAAACGTGAGAGAATCTTAATAAAATAAAATTATATAGATAAAATGTGTCTTTATTATTTAATCATATCTAAACATGTTCAAATGAAAGACAGCTGCTCAACCACACACACACACACACATACATATATATATGTATATATATATATATATATATATGTATATATATATATATATATATATATATATATATATATATATCTTTAAGAAAAAAACAAAAAACAGTCCCATTAGGTTTATGAATTTATTTCCATCCCGTTATGGGTTTTGATATAAATCAAAAACACAAAAACACACACAAACATAAAATTAAAAATAAAGAAATTATTGCACTGGAATGTCAGATACATTCCCAGGAAAATTTAAATGTTCACTGTTGAAGTTTTTTTTTTGTCCTGATGAAATTACTCCAAACTCCGGTTCAACTGGACCGAATAATACTATATATATATATATATATTGTCAGCAATTTATTATTAAAACAGGCTTTGTTAAATACAGAGGAAATCTTCTTTTTGACTATTACTTTATTTAATAACTCACACACGAACCACATAAATTAATTGGCCAGCTCTAAAAAATTCCATCCAAATGAATAAAACTCACACTAAACAAACAATTGCCCCAACCAATAATTCTTCTGAGGACGACCAGTGACATGATTGAAAGCGTTTGCAGAAAACATGGGTCAATTTCTCAATCAACTTCATCACGATATAGAAAAAGTAACAAGAAGACTTGATCGCCTTTACTTGAAAATCATAAAGAAAAAATATTCCATATTTTTTTAACAAAGTCTGTTTGAATATATAATTATAAATGGAGGAATTGATATATTATGTTAGAAATTGCTATGTCAAGAAAATCCACCAAACACCTACATGCAAAGCACTGAACAGCTGTTTCGACCTTATTAGGTCTCATCAGCAGTACATACCATGATCTCCACAACTGGCGATCGAAACAACAACCACAGTCTGCAGAAGCCGAAACTCTAACAATAGGCCACCGGTTCACGCTACATATAAGCAAAGCCCAATTAACAAGTTATGGTAATTTTTGCGACCACTTGACCAAATGTGTCTTTTTTTATAGGTACCTATTCCCTACAGTGGACTTGGCCATCTCCAGGGCTACCACTTCTCAAGTCGGAGTTATGAGTCCTCGTAGCATAAACCTCATGGGCAGGAAAATATAATTCTATGATTTTGAATGGGGGAATTGATATATTATGTTAGAAATTACCATGACAGGAACATCCGCGAAACACCTACATGCGACATACGGAGCACTGAACAGCTGTTTCTAACATTATATATATATATATATATATATATGCACACCGAAATTTAGTAATAAAACTCTTGTTCTTGAATGTATAAAAATACAGGATATGGCAGAAATAATATAATACCGCAGATTCTTCCACACTATTTTGCTTCTTTTTTGCGTAACTAAACAAAACACGCCGATCAGCAAAGCTAATAATTTTGATTTCAAAACTAAATATTCTCCCCATAAAAAGTTATCACCAAATTTTTCTGCACGGCTTATGTGGTTCTGTGTTTCTAATTTGAGTAAAATATTTTCCTTAGCTCAGATAAAAGGAATGAACGTTCTTTAGCGTATTCACTTGTCTGGTTGTCATATTCATCATATTCAGAATTACACTTGATACTATTTAACCAACCCCTCTTCTCGGGCAGGATATGACACAAGGTCAATTTTTAAGCGGAGTTTAACAGGTTTCAATTCAGAGTTTTCCTTCTCCTAGACTAGTTGCCTCCCCAAGGCTGAAGAACCTAGTCTGTCCTACTATTTACCCATAGCTGAAGTGAGAATAATTGGATTCATACCTTTCCCAAGGGTATTAGTGCCATGTGAAATGCAATCAGTCACCTCCAGGATTTGAACTCGTGTCGCCGTGTCCATTTCCTACGACGATAACGCCTACACTGCGGGCACCTCCTATAGAATTACACTTGGTTCTACCTCTCCGTTTCCTCTGTTTGATTTGTGATGAATATATTAAATATGCTTATTAAAAATTGATGTAGTCATGTTTACTAAAAATAAAGGCTTATACACTTGCGCACGCACATAGAAACGATCACACACACACAAACACACGCGCGCGCATATAAACACACACGCATACATAAACACACACATACACACACAAACACACACACCCATAAACACACACACACGTGAATGCGCGTTTTCATGTCCTGTATACAGTGATTAGCATTACATTTTGGTATATCCCGTTTAATAAAATCATTAATGACTTTTGAAGAGAACATATGATACATTGACCAAAAATATGATCTCTGGATACTTTTATAAATATTCGGTTTCAAATGTACGTTTTGTGTATGTGCTTCCACCTCAATGCATTCACTATTAAATTGCGTAGCGATTTTTTTTTAATATGGAACACAATTCGTAAATTACACATCTTTATATTCCTCGAAGAATTATTCCTCACATAATGTTTTGCATTTTCTTTATTTCAAATATCGCGAAAAATGTAGGGATGTTTCCTATACAAGAACAATTTTTAATAATTGAATAATCTTCAGCATGTTATGTAACAGTTTATATATAATTAGAGCTGTTTATAATTCACTTTTCGTGTAGATGATTATGTTGTCCAAATTTGAAATTGGTGCTGAGATAAATGGACTAAGATAATTTCATTCCTTTCATTTTCAATATTTTACTTTCTATATATCATTTTTATTACTATAAACATTAGGATATTTTAAAATGCTATTAGAACTGATATTCTGAGAAAAAAAATCGATAAAATATTGCAAGCGTTTATTTGTAGATATCTCTGGTCAAAAATATTTTTGGGAAGAATTAAATATTTTACAGACAAATCCAGTGTTTGAAATTTGAGAATTTACCCCATTTCCAATTTTTCAGGAACAATATATTTAATAACAATATATCTTAATAAGGGCACAATGTTTGCTAATATCTTTATGTCTGAAAAAGTAAATTCAAGGTGTTTATATTACTGCGAAAAGTCGTATGGCTCACTATAAATGAAAATAAACAGAATGATCTAATTAGTGTGTAGTTACGTATATATGTGCTATAATCAAACGGGGGACATCTCCACTCTAGAAGGAAACCCTCTTAAACTAGTAGACGAATTCACTTACCCAGTAAGCAGCGTCGAATCAACCGAAAAGGACATCGAAACGAGGTTAACGAAAGCATGGACTGCAATCAATAGGCTATCGATTATATGGAAATCAGACCTAACCGATAAAATGAAACGCAGTTTCTTCCAGGCAGCGGTCACATCGATACTGCTATATGGATGCACTACATGGACGCTAACAAAACGGCTGGAGAAGAAGCTCGACGGCAATTACACAAGTCCTGGCGGCAACATCCCACAAGACACCAACTGTACGGCCACCTGCTCCCTATCACGAAAACTATTCAAGTTAGACGAACCAGACATGCAGGACACTGCTGGAGAAGCAGGGACGAACTCATAAGAGATGTACTCTTATGGACCCCCACACATGGCCGTGCAAAAGCAGGACGACCAGCACGAACATACATTCAGCAGCTATGTGAAGATACGGCATGTTGTTCTGAAGACCTACCTAGGGCAATGAACGATAGGGAGGAGTGGCGAGAGAGGGTCAGGGATATCCGTGCTACCGGCGCGACATGATGATGATGATGATGATGATGACGTATTATAATTAAGTCCTTGAAGAAGTGGTGGTTAGCAGCAACACTGGGTAGGATGTGTCTCCTGAATAAGGGATATAGCTGGCCAAAGGTCACCGTGTTCAACAAACTCTATTCAGGTTATCACCACAAGGACTGTTAGAACAAATTTCTTGATGCCTGTCACTGTCATCATATCAGGTGGTAGACAGTCCTGCTAGGTTCAATTCTTGCTTTAGATGAAGAATTTGATAAAATGATGACTCAGTCAAACCTAAACGAATGAAAGAAATATACTCATAAATGAAGTAAATCAGTGTTTATCCCTCACACCCAGACAAAATAAATATCAAATCCCAGACAGTGTAGCGGCCATCAGTTGGTGTTCAAGATAATTAGCGTAGGATTTTACTTGTAAGAGGATATCTCTCCTGTGAGTAGTCAGAGTGTATTCGACTGTCTGAGAGGGTAGACGATTAGCACAGTGAGTGTTTCTGAGAAGCGTATCCTGTCATCAATGTGAACATTCAGAAACTTCTGTTCACCCAAATTGAAGAATGTAGTTGGTGTTATATAGTCACATATGCAGATTCACATCTACATACATGCACATATATATGTAGAATAATTCACAGCAACACAACGCAAGAAGGGAGGACGCAGGAATGAAGGACGCATGAAGGAAGACACAAGAATACATCTTTAGAAAAATATTCCCCTCTCACTTTATTGCAAGATTTCGAAAGGGTTGTTCAAAGGTTTGCATGTGAGAGGGTGCTGGAGACCGAACATAAACTTCATATTTTGACCCCACTGTTATGGCCGTCACGTTGAGTCTTTCTTGTTCTCCTGATGTTGGGGTCCACCCATCGGGGTTTTCCGAGGGCCCCCTCGGTCGGGTGTGGCCTTCCCTACTACATCTGGTCTTTAGCTGTCTGGAATTCTACTGGCAACTGCTTTGGCACCCGACTCAACTCAATTATATAATAATTCAACACCCACACGATCGCCCACTGGATCTTTGAAATCGAATGTTTAATCGTCATCAAGCGGAAATAACTGTCATGCAGTTCAGAGGTTACTCTCTTCCTGTGCATCACTGTAGTGGCACAATGGGACCTTCACCTTGTCCCATATCATAAGTCTTAATCCGCCCACGCGATCTCTTTCGATTACTGGCCATTGGAATGTGTCACTTCCTTTCGGTGTATCACCATGGAATAGCATTTTTGGGCCGGGGCGAGGGTCAAAATATAACATTCATCCGTTAATTATTTTTCAAAATTCCACATGTGGAATTTTCTTCACGTTCGTCTCCATCACCCTCACATATATTTTACAGAATAATTTACAAGGGCAATCATGGCTGAAAATACAAAAAGAATCACTTGAACTACAGCAACAAAATCTTACTTAGAAGGCGACCTTCTCTCTATGTAACACTTGCCCGGCTAATTATTATCTAAATTTCTCTTACTATCTTTGCGTGGTTGGCCATCTTGACATGTGTGCATCAAGGTACCATACGGATGCATTTTTTATCTTCTCAACACAACGGGCCCTCCATAATTCCTTGAAGAAATTTCAAAACCCTAAAAAGGACCATACTCTGGTCCCATATCCTGGTCACAAACTTAGTGACCCTGGTCATTCCAGCAATACATTTCGCCTGGATTCCTCATGACCACACTCCAGTTCTTTGCTCAACAGGTTCCTACCTGGAGTAACCGGAGAATTTCATAAACTAAAACACAATATCTTCAAGGCTCAAAGCATTCCACAAAAATCCACAAAAATCATGGCCCAAAACAAAGTATCACAATACATTCAAATGTATCACAATCTTGCACGCATGCTGTAAACCACCTAAAATAGTCCACGCAAAATACTAATTAGCAATGTGTTAACCATTTTTATTTTCGTTAGGTTTCTGTTTCCATGCCATTGGTTTGCAAGCCCTTGAGGCACATGCCTTACCTCATCAAACCCGCGCCGGGTTTCTTTTCAATTTAATCAGGAACCCTCGTGGCTACCAATATATTGGCACCTCGTCTTTCCCAGATCCGTTTCACTTTACCAAATCACACACGAATCCAAAACACCATCGGGACTGAAAGACTCAGACATTATCCACAAAATCTTGGAGTAGGCCACGCCTTATTTCTTTTATTACATCCTCGGAACGACAAACCAAAAAAAATAGAAGCCAAATAGGCCTTCAACAGCTTCATGGGTCAGCGAATTCTTCGATAGAATTGCTTTCAACAACAATCTGTAAATCCCCTTGAATGAATGTCTGTCTTACTCTCACGTCAGCCCACGATTTCCTCAAAAACAAAATACCCCCAAAAATATTTCCTATTCCACGAAAACCCCAAATTCTAAAAAGAAAGAATTTTTAGAATCAATATAGTTACAAATATTAGTAAACTTAGTATCAAATCTTCTGTTAATGGTTTTCGTTAAATTTCATAATATGAACAGGGAAAAAAAAATTCTAATGTCGCCTTTAAACTCAAACAAACTCAAAAATTTCTACTTTACAACAAGTCAAAACAAAGTTACAGTCACAGTTCAAAAATGTTCAGTTTTCTTTTCTTCTTTTTTTCAATCTATGTACTGATGTACTGTCTATTTTACCAAAAATGTCTGTTCATTCTTTCTTTTTTTCCCTATATGTTGTGTTCAACAATGTTCAAGTTTCTTCTCCTTTTTTTTTCTTTTTGTTTTTTTTTCTCCATTTTCATTGTCCTGAAGCTTTTTTTTTGTTTTAATTTTTTTCTTTTTTTTTTAAATTTTTTTTTTCATTATGAATTGCTCATTCAATGTCCCTTTTTTTTCCACCTTATATCTACCTCTCTGTCTTTACCTTAACACGATAACTAAAGGTCCGCTTCCCAGTTTATTCAATTTCAGTCTAAAGTACCATAAATTAAGCCTGATTTATAATACAACTTTTTCAAAAGCTTACGAGCATTCTTCTTCTTCTTTTTTTTTTTGCACAAAATATACCAGGTTTTTTTTTCTAAACAACCCAAACTTTTATAAATTCTGCCAACATTTCCCAATTTAAAATATTTCCTAATACAAATCTGCGAATCTTCGCCACACCTGGTTCCGTCAAAATTCTGCGCATCTCTTAATTATATCCAAAACCCTATTTCAAAATATCTTCCCCAATAACAATCTCAACTTCACTCCAGGGGGAACTCACAAAATACCTGTCTGCCTCGCCAGACACAAAAAAACATCTGTCTCTTAGTTACTCTGCCTCCACGGCAGGACCGTTTTCATGACAATACCTATGTCTTCAATAATTGATATCAACAATTTCCACCGCAAAACAACCGGCCTGATTCTACCAGCGCCGAAAATATCGATTCTCCCAACTTCATAAATATCGAAAAATTATATGCGCATTATTCAAACCAAACCACCAATGTGCGAAATTCTTGGACAATTCCATTGATGCTCCCAAGATTCCATCTCTCGGATTAAAATTCTCATTTTCAATCCACAAGTTCCAAACATAAATACCTGACCTAAAAGGTCTTAACTACAGATATGCGGGATTCCAGATCTTGGACTGAAATTTTAATTTTCAATCACCACTTGTCTGGACCGATGAAAAGTTACTACGATTTTTTTTTCACAAAGACCTATTTGCGATAAAAAAAATCCCATTGATAAAATTTATCATAAAATATATTGTTTACGATAAGCTGTCTATCAAAAAACGGACAGCAACTGCCCCCTATCATCTTTTGTTTTCTTTCTCTATTCTCTTTTCCTCCCTCACTTCGATATAATATTACACATAGCAGTAATTTCAATTTTTATCTAGGGACCACACATTTTTTTAAAAATTATTTCCAATTTTATGCCTCTAGAAAGGCCCTTGTCATTACAACTAATCTTTCACAATTATAATCAAATTAATCGACAGAGAGATAGAATTATAAGAATGCAGCAATTAACTTACAAATTTTTTTCTTCTTTTTTTTTCATCTTTTCTTCCAGCACGTTGCATTGTTTTCTTCTTTTCTTTCTGTTCTTTCCGCGCCGGTCCGTTCCTCTTATAGCTGCCTGTTTGTTCTTGCTTTTTCTTTCTACTTCCTTCAATTCCAGCATTTTTCTCTGTCCCTCTTCGTTGATGTCGAATTGTGATGCTTAAAACTGTCGTTTACGGTAACCAGGTTCGTTTTGAATCCTTGAAGAACTCTGCTGGCACAAGCACCAAATCGGACAAGGTTGTATAGTCATCTACAGTATCACAACGACACAACGATAAAGACGCAAGAGGGAAAAGGCAGGAAAGAAGACGCATGATAAAGACGGACGCAAGAAGAATTCTTTAACAACATATTCACCTCTCACTTTATTGCAAGATTTCGAAAGGGTTGTTCAAAGGTTTGCATGTGAGAGGATGCTGGAGACCGAACATAAACTTCATATTTTGACCCCACTGTTATGGCCGTCACGTTGAGTCTTTCTAGTTCTCCTGATGTTGGGGTCCACTCCATCAGGGTTTTCCGAGGGCCCCCTCGGTCGGGTGTGGCCTTCCCTACCACATCTGGTCTTTAGCTGTCTGGAATTCTACTGGCAACTGCTTTGGCACCCAACTCAACTCAATTATATAATAATTTAACGCCCACACGATCGCCCACTGGATCTTTGAAATCGAATGTTTAATCGTCATCAAGCGGAAATAACTGTCATGCAGTTCAGAGGTTACTCTCTTCCGGTGCATCACTGTAGTGGCACAATGGGACCTTCACCTTGTCCCATATCATAAGCCTTAATCCGCCCACGCGATCTCTTTCGATTACTGGCCATTGGAATGTGTCACTTTCTTTCGGTGTATCACCTTGGAATAGCATTTTTGGGCCGGGGCGAGGGTCAAAATATAACAGTTGGTAAGGATTGTGACATAGGGAAAACCAGGAGGATAATAAAGGACCAACCCGAAAATACTTACGCAGACACCTTAGGTACAGAAGAAGTAAAGATATAAAAAAGAAAACTTTAAAAAGTCGATAAATGCGCTTTTTGAAATGTTAAAAAAAAGGATTAAGAAGAATAGGGGATTTATTAGTTGATATATTTTCAATACGTCGGATGAACTGACTAAATTCTCGGAAAATTTAGCGATAATATATTAATTGCTATAAGTTAAATAAATCCATTTAATTATTTGCGTGCTGAAATGATTCATACTATCAATATGGTGTAATACATTGAGTAAAAATGTGATTCCACTCCGTATATAGACAAAAAATAACATAGAAACAGAAGTGTAATAAACGAACGAAATGAGTTAGAAAAAAGCTCATCAACGAAACTTTCTTTCGCAAGATATCACCTTAATTTTTTTGGTTAATGTTTTCTGATTTTATTCTATGTTTTTTAAAATTTTTCCACTAAGTAATACTGCGAGCAATCTTGAACAAGTCCTGGCGGCAACACCCCACAAGACACCAACTGTACATTCAGCAGCTATGTGAGGATACAGGATGTTGTCCTGAAGACCTGCCTAGGGCGATGAACGATAGGGAGAAGTGGCGAGAGAGGGTCAGGGATATCCGTGCTACCAGCGCGACATGATGATGATGATGATGATGAATAGAGATGACGGAGAGTGAGTAAGATGCTTAATTATTGCTATAAACTCTGTTGAAATTGGTTTATCGTGATAACTTGATTGATTGGTCTGGTTTGTTTTGGTTTTATGGCATACCAACAATTTTTAGTTATTTAATGTAAAATCCTCTTTATACATACTTATAAATATAAACGATCTGTAAACTTTCTGTTGATAATATTTTTCTCATCATCATCATCATCATCTTGTCGTGCTGCCAGCACGAATATCCCTGACCCTCTCTCGCCAACTACTCCCTATCGTTCATTGCTTCTGGTAGGTCCTCAGGCCTACATCAGGTATCCTCACAGAGCTGCTGGATTTAGTTTCGAGCTGGTCGCCCTTCTTTTGCTCGGTCATGTGAAGGGGTCCATTAGAGAACTTCACATAAGGTCGTCTCTAGTCCTTCAGTAGTGTCCTGCATGTCTGGTTAGTCTAACTTTCATAGTTTTCAAGATGGGAGGTAAGTGGCCGTAGAGCTGCTGCTTTGTTGGGTGTTGGCTCCAGCACTTGTTCAATATTGCTCGCAGCATTCTTGTGTAATTGCTGTCTACTTTTGTCTCCGTCCGTTTAGTCAGCGTCCATGTAGTGGATCCATATATCAGTATCGAGACGACCGCTGCTAGGAAGAAAATGCGTTTCATTTTATCGGTCAGGTCTGACTTCAATATGACCGATACTATCGAGTGCTGTCCATGCCTTTGCTAGTCGCGTGTCGATTTCTTTTTCGGTTGACACTGATTCCTGCTTGTCAACTAGTTTCAGAGAGCTACCGCCAAGTGTGGAAATGTCGCCTGTTTGACTAAAGCACATGTATTCCGTTTTTTTGTGCATTGACATGGAGGCTAATGCCTGCGGCGGCTGGTTCCAAACTATGCAGTAGTGTTTCAGCTTGGCAGGTGCATTTGCCAGAATCGCTATGTCATCGGTAATTTTTTTTGCAGGGTACCTTCTGCTTCTTTTCTTTGTCAGCTCGAAACCGTTTTCTTTGATGTTATCAGTCGATGTTCTAAGCACGTAGTCTAGACAGATGATGAATAGGTATGGGGCTAGTGTGTCCCCTTGCAGTACTCCTCCTACAACGTCGAGCTAGGCTGTGTCTCCCTCCGGAGAATGTACTTTCACTTTGGTGTTTCTATAGAGGATCAATATGGTTGCGCCGGTCTCTTCTGGTAAGCCGTATGCTAAGAGAATTTGTTCCAACTTCCCCCTGTGAATGGAATCAAAGGCCTAGGTAAAGTCGACAAATAATAAGGTCTCCCGTATGCCTTCAAGGATTCTACGGGTTGTCAATATTTGTGAGGTTGTGGATCTATTTCTTCGGAAGCATATTTTGATTCTTCCAAAGAATGTTGTCAATTTTGGGTTCAATGTGGTTTCGTAGTAGGGCATTGTATATTTTGGCTGTTATGGATGTAAGTAGTAGTTTTTAGTAGTTCTTGGCAAATCCGTGGTCGACTTTTTAGGGAAAGGGAGGATACATCCCTTCATCCATCTGTCAATCGGATTTTGATTATAAACTGCGTTACAGTGTCGGAGCAGTATGTCTTCGAAATGTCTGGTCTTCCATACTTCAATGGGAATTTTACGAAGCCCTGCGGCTTTCCTATTTAAAATTTTTCTCAGTACTGATTTGAATGCTAGAGTAATCGGTCCTAGTTTAATGTCTAATTGCTTACTAATAATTCTCTATGTAACATTTTTAAACAAGAGTTAACGTATTCTTTTGAGCAAAGTTAAATGGTTTCAAGTATTTCTATCAATCAAACATCAGTTATTTACTAATACACAGTTAAATGATCCAATAATTTTATTTAAAACAATTCAATTTAACATTAGTCATTTGTTTGGATTGTGTATAAATGTCAAATAGTTCCACTTGACTCTTTAAGGTGCAACCACTCAGGAGATAATTGAACATACGAGCAATGAAAATAAAGGAGAACTCCGCATTCCCCAAAGCTCTAGCATTTTTGGAGTCTCTCCATAAAATTGTTTAATTTAATACCCAGCATACATTGCAGAGATGTAGTCATTGTATTCTACAAACCCTGCCGATTGGTGCATAACTTGATAGAGGAAATACAAGAATCATATCTGAAAATGAAAAGCAATATTGAAATATGACAAATGTGGAGGGCTTTGGAAAATTATGCTATGTATAATTTTAAATGGTGGTAATGAAGGAATTTTACATTATATCAGGAGGTGGATGGTGTATCTGGTTTATGACTTATATTAGATGAGGAAATAAATAAAATGATGATTCAATTAAGCTGAAATGAAATGAAAAATTAATTAATTTGTAAACTAAAACAGCGGTCGGTCAACACACACAGACAAAATAAATGAAAAATCCCAGCGAGCGTAGCGGCCATCCTTTGAAGTTCCTCCTAGTCGTTTTTATAATTTTTGGGCGAGGGATTTTGAATAGTATGGGGATATCTCTCGTATAAGAGGTCAAAGAGGGTAAGCGACTGGCATAGTGTGTATTTGAGCGAAGCAAAGTGTACACGCCCATCACAACGTCATTCACTATGTTTTGATCTCCCAAATCGAAGGGTCTGGATAAGAAGTGTACCACGAGAAATTCAGAATCGTGAGTTTTTCCTCCCACGTACCCCCTCTCTCTCTCTTTCTTTCTTCCTCTCTTAAAGATTAGTTGTATATGGATTAATTATCCATTAATAAATGATATAATTAAAACTGAAATTTCTTGTGTCGCTGGTGAATCGTATTAACATGATGAGAGAAATATTTTGCGTTCAGATACATGTTAAGAAGCTGCTTGCTTCTCGGGAAACTAAAAAATAAACAGGAATTCGACCTCACTTCGCAGAGAGACAGATAAAGAGCATACTTGTGCTTTGTATGTCTCCCTCTTAAAAGTCCTCACCTAACTTAGCAGTCAGTAGTAGCAATCCCTGACACTATCTTCTAACATATATACCGACAGACATTTGTCCACGGGGTTATGATAGTACCGAAATATTACGGTGAATACGATACATAGTTCGTTTCAGTGCGGAAATGTTACATCACATTGACCATCACCATTGATCCACCATTGCTAAGGACAATGAAATGTATCATTTCATCATAAACCATGTTGTCTCCTCCTTCGAAAATACCCACTGGACAAAACATAAAGACTTCTTCATCTCAATTCACGAAGTCAAGCCATGACATTACATATGCAATTAATCTCAGAAAGTATTTCAATGCCAGTTTATTCAAACATACTCTCGGGATTAGCGCTGTCTATAAATGAGCAACTCATTCAAAAGACACACTCTAATTATTCCTTTTTGAAATGTCATTTTCATTCCAGTTTCAGTTTCACTTTTCAAAAATTATATATATATATATATATATATATATATATATATATATATATATATATATATATCTTATGATATAAGATATCTTATATATATAAGATATCTGTATCTCTCTCTCTCTCTCTCTCTATATATATATATATATATATGTTTATTTATATCCTAAAAGATATCCTACATGGATAACTAATGGCTCCTTCGTCCCGTTCTACTATAGCTTTTCCACGCTTTGAGGCTATCTAACTGGAAACGGCTTTTGTTCACTCAATTATTTTTTTCAATCCAGAATATACAGTAAGGCCAATTACGGCCCTTGCAATGTTTGGCAGATATAGGCAGGGTAGTATTTTGCATTGAAAGTTTATATAAAGAATATTTGATACGTGAAGTTTGAGCAGTCTTTAATATTAGTTTAGAATTACAAATGGAAGCATATTTTTGGACAGCCCGTGGAAGTTTCACACCTGCTAAATCGTTGAGTACTTTTGATTTCAACTTGCATGCGTTGAATATTTACAAGACCTCCGAAACGAGAATAAGAAATGTTTTCAATAGATTATTGGCCAAATTTGAAGGGTCAATTAGCAGAATTTGCTTACTGATTTCTCTCCGTTAGACTTCTTTATAAATCGAACAAGTTCCACGAACCTTCCTACTGCATCTTAACTGTTCAACTCGTAGCTGGATACACATTTAATTGTTTTTGTATTCAAGCTGATTAAGCCCACGAGGTTGTTTTGACACATGCGCAGTAAGCTCACCTCTCATTTGCAGCTTATTTACAAGAAACCCGCGCAACCGGTTCTCGAGAAACAAAGAATCGCTGAATACTTTCTGGACAGAGACGGTAATAATTGAATTGTTATTTAGAAAAAGGATGGCAATAGAAAATAAATGAAGCCTATGACTCTATTATGAAATTGAATTATTCAAGTATAAAATTGAGCAAGCGGACATTATGCTCTCAATCAATAACACTGCATGTTATAGACAGTGTCATGAAGTAATTCATCCGCATTTATTTTATATGTATAAACGATGCCTAGTAAAAATCAGTGAATGCTCTTGCACTTACAATTCATAGAAAAATCATAATGCCTCGCATACAATAGAAAGAACGAAACGCATTATATATATATATATATATATATATATATATATATATATGATGAGTTGTGATACAACGAAACAGTCTGTCTGTTTTAACTTCTCTATGAACATGAGCAACCATTGCTGTTACAGGACACTGTAATTAGCCTTTACATTACTTAATGTATTCTTCTTGTCCTTGTATTGAAGCATCAACGCAATCCGCAACATGGGTGGATCCTCTTTCTCCTTCTTTTCTTTACACACACATAGTGTGTCTAGATTATCCCTCGTGTGTATGATCCGAAGCAGGGTCATCGATTTGTATCCTTTTTTCAGAGTTCCCTCTTTTTCTTCTTTATAAATCATGCAGAGTATTTTTTCGAGTAGTTCTGTCCAGATGCTTATCTTTTCGACGAGATTTCCGCTGCAGACTATGGTTTCTGAGGAGCTTTTCCTTTCATCTTTCTTCATTATTTTATTCTTTGGAAAGTTTATCTCATCAGAGATTGCGAAATGTTTCTCAATGGATGTTGAATCACAACACGTCATAAAAGGTTTAAAGAACTCTTCTCAGTATTTTGGCTGATCTAAATAATGCTGTAGTCCATATAGTTTCTATATTATCCTCTTATTTCAAAGTCTTCTAATCCATTTTTTGACTGTTACTAAGTCTGGTCGTCTGGCCGAGATTAGGTGATCAGTTTGTATCTCAAAAACCAAGAGAGGTGTGTGCGTCTCATTCTATTGGATCGATTCTGGATTGTGCATATGCCATTTATACCATGGTCAAATTTAGATTACTTGCACGATTCCCAGTGGATCACTTTCCCCACCAAGTCATATCTAGCCTGATATAATTTTTTCACTAATGTGCCGCATTTGCTTATAATGTGACTGATCCTTTCGCTTCTAATACCATAAAACCTACTCTTGCAACTTTGTTGCGGCGTATCTATTTTTGCTTTAACATAGATTGTCCTTATGGGGTTGTTTGTGCTGCTGTTAGACGATTTACAATTTCTCTCACATTATAGGTGAATGCAACTGAAAAAAGTTGTTGAACGTGAAAATGACCGGACTATTAATAGCAGTTGGAGTCCTTTGAATAATCAAGTACCTGGAAAATGAACTGATTGAACTAGAGTTCAGATTTAAGTGCATAACCATCCAAATCACAGCACCTCTAAAATCATCCACAATTCTTCAAAGAGTCATGGAGATCTGAGAGAACAAGGACTCTAGTAAACCAACGCAAAAAACGAGGGTTAGAGCTGATGAAAAAAAAAAAGAAAAAAACTTACAAAGGGTAAGATAACAATCGGTGAATTTGAAGAACTTATTGAATATCAAATATTGTCTGAGCTTCACTGAATAGTAAAAATAAGCAAGCAAGACAGCGAAAATGCTGAAACAATGGAAATCTAATTGTAATAGCCAATGATTGCAATTGAAAATGAAAGTAAAATCCTATACGAAGCTAAGAATAGAGAGAAAAGCAAATGTGGCCAATTGAAGTGATTACTAAAAGGAATTGCAGGTGAAAAGAAATGGGCATGGCTGTCAAGTGAGAATCTAAATCATCCTTAATAATGGCCCAGAAAAAAAAAACGAAATAAAATGCCACCGGAATCAATTATATATAATTATATAACTTCCATATAATCGTATTGATTATTTATGATTATGGAAATTATAGAAAATTTTAAATTTCATTAATAATTTTGGAGCGTTTTCAAGGTATACATGAAATTGTTCAGAGTTATTTGAAATTTTTATATTTAATTTTGTTTTGATGCACACTCTTATCTTCTCCCAATGGGCTGTTATTACGAGTACAATCAGTTTTCCTATTCCATATGTTTTTGCATTACTCTGTTTATATCACTTCATATACCATACAATTTTCTATGGCGCGATTAATAAGTCGGTTATCGCCGAGCAAAATGGAATTGGTGACCGGAGATTAAAACTGAGATGCGTTTGTTTTTTTCGTTTCTGTTCGTGCTAATGTGCAAAAAATGTATTAGTACTTATATTTTCCCCTTAGCAATGGATAAATAGTAGGGTATACAAGTTTCCTTAGCCTTGTAAAGGAAACTATGTAGGAGAAGCAAAGCTCTGAATTAGAACCAGCGGTATTTACGTTGCATCTTAATCCTAACGTATGGATTGGGTATATTACTTGCTCGAAATAAAACTAAAGTAGAGAACTAAGTGAATCTGTAAGTTATACATTAACCTATGCTTTATTTTGTTGACTATTCGTAGGTTATTTAAGTTGGTATATATTTACTCGACCCTTACCTCATTGTTTTTGCGTGTTAAAGACAATCTTTAAGCAGATCAGTGCTGGTTTGATTTCAGAGTTTTTCTTTTCCTTGACTGCTTGCTATACAAAGCCTAAAGTCTACCCTAATATTTCCCAATAGTAGAGTGGGAAGGAGAGAAGTATTGATATTTTTGCTTTTGGTATTATTGCGGAAGGAAACGCAAATTATCTTATCCAGAATATGATCTCGAATCCCATTGCCTATTTCCACCAACAGAAACTATTATGCCAAACTCCTTCATAATGCATCTGAATAGAAGAATACAGACTATTAACTCGATTTCAGTCAGAAGTTTGAATAACAGGGCACAACTACTTGAAGTACAAATACAAGTATCTTCATTTGTTAGAAGGCCGTCATCTGTTCTTTATTCTATAAATAGTGCCAAACTAAAATGGAGCTTACATGGTCCAGGACATCCGTCCATGATGAATCACCTATACAATTAACAAAAGTGAAGTGCTCTTTTATTACATATGTGTACGTAATCAGGCATCTTGTTCGTATGTATACGTAATCACACATCTTATGAAAGTCTCCTTATTTCATTGAATAGGGAAATAGTTAAATATTGGATCAATTAGAATTATCTGTACCACTGAAAACTATTTTTAATTTAGAATATTCAGAAAATAATTATGACATTGTAGATAACATTATCAAACACAAAAACATGCTACAAAAAAAAAAAAAAGAAATACATGATTAAATATCTATCCACTTATTTTACGTTTCTCTTTAACTCTTTTGCAATATATTTTTTGAAGATTTCCATGAGTAGAGGTAACTCTATTTGAAACGACATAAAAGTACCCTAGAACAATAATTATTACCTGGTAGAATGTACGGATATCAACTGTTATTCTTGCGGAAATTTGAGTCAGAACAATGAAATAAAGAGAATGAGTCCCAATTCAAATTAGGCCGGTACATATCTATAAGAAACTAACTAAGAAAGA
Source organism: Sepioteuthis lessoniana (assembly GCA_963585895.1). Classification (NCBI taxonomy): domain Eukaryota; kingdom Metazoa; phylum Mollusca; class Cephalopoda; order Myopsida; family Loliginidae; genus Sepioteuthis; species Sepioteuthis lessoniana. Next base: position 140,671,357 of record OY757904.1, read on the forward strand.
ATACTTCATTGACACGTCTGAATTGAATGGTTGATTGCATAAACGAATAATTAATATTATCATGAGTCAGAATCAGTGAGAGGCAATAACTGTGTGATATTTTGAAGTAAATTTGTTTCTGTTAATTGATGATATGAAACTTAATAAAATCATGGCTAAACAGAAAAAAAATCATATTTCTGAAAGTAAAATCATGGTTCCTAAAACCAAAGAATTGTTCTTGAAATAAAAGCATATTTCACCGAATGAAATCAATGTTCTCAAGATAAATTCAGGATTCTCAAAACAAAAGTATAGTTCTCAATATAAATTCGTGTTTCCCCCAATGAAACTATGATTAACCAAATAAAATCATGTTTCTCCTTATAAAAACTTTTTTCTAAAAATAAAATCACGGTTCACAAAGTAAAACATCGTTCACAGCGGAAAACCATAATTCTCCCCCCCCCACCTTTCGACATATAAAACCATGCTTTTCAAAATACAAGTATAATTTGCAAAATAAAACGATGATTCTCTGAATAAAATCATGTTTTTCAATATAAAATTCTAGTTCTCAAAATGAAAACATATTTTATAAAAAAAAAATACATGTTTCTCAGTATAAGACTATGGTTAACACAACAAATTGTTTCACCACGTGAAATCATGTTTCTCAAAATAAAATCATATTATAACATACAAAATAATGGTTCTAAAATAAAACTATGCTCCTTAAAATAAAACTATTATTCACTGCTTACAATCACAGTTCTTATGATAAAATCATGTTTCAACATATGAAGTGATGGTTCTCATAATAAAATCATGTTTCAATAATTAAATCATGTTTCACCATATAATAACATTGTCATCAAAATGAAATGTTATTTCAGCATATGAAATTATGGTTATCAAAAAAATCTTGATTCAAATTCTAAAATCATTGTTCTCAAAATAAAAGCGTGGTTCTCCATATAAAACCATGGTTCGTCATATAAAAGAATGGCGCTCAAAATAAAAGCATGGTTCACATTTCAATATCATTGTTTCCAATATGAAATCGTTGTTCTCCAAATAAAATCATGGTTAGCCATATAAAAGCATGGTTCCCAAAACAAAAGCATGATTCACATTTTAATATTGTTTTCAAGATAAAATCGTTGTTCACCATATAAAATCAAGGTTCGCCAAATAAAAGCGTTGTTTGCAAAATAAAAGCATGATTCACATTTTAAAATCATTGTTCTACAAATAAAATCAAGAACCAACTTGAACAATTATGGTTCGAAAAATAAAATCAAGCATCTCCAAATAAAATCATAGTTAATCAAATTTAAATCTTGTTTCCCCAAGGAAAATCATGGTCATCAGGATAGAATTTTTAGTCAATGAATAAAAACGTCGTTCATTGTGAAAAATCATGCTCCTTAATTTTTTTCCCTCAAAGAAAATAATGGTTCTCAAAATAATATGATTTCCTCAAAATAAAATTGCAGTTCAAAAGTAGATTTGTGTTTCTCCAATTAGATCCATGCTTCTTGAAATAAAACTTGGTTTCCCAAAATAAAATGTTGTCTCAAAACGAAACCATTGCCCTCCACATAAAATGTTTCTCCTAATAAAATCAAGGTTCTGAAAGTAAAAGCATGTTCCATTTTATAAAATGATGTTTTCACTATATAAAATCATATTTCTGTGAGCAGAATTATAATTCTCAAAAAGAAACCTTCGTTCACAAAATATATATTTATTTTCACAGTTCCTGCAAATCAGATTGAATTTGAAGGAGAGGTTAAAATTAATTCCTACATATTTCTTAAGACGAAAATATCTTGAATATTAAGATTACTTTTATACCGTTTATGAAGCGAGTATGTACAATATGCCAGAAAAAAACCTTCAACAGATAATTGGAATAACAGATATCCGAGGAAGAATTGAAATCAAACAGAACTTAGCATTACTAAGTCATCACTCTATGGGAAGATTTTAGTTATTTTAAGAGATATGTTCTCATTTGATCTTCCACATAAACTACTAGAGCGAAACATTAATAAAATCTAAACAATAATAAAACCTCTCATCGATCCGATTTCAGGCTTCTATCTATTTTCTATAGACCATAAATTATTATTAATAGATATTTCCAGAGAAACACGAATAGGCGCGACTTAACGTCTACTGTAATTTTAAAAATTACCCAGTAATTATATACATTAATAATAAAGATGAATATTAATGTTATACCTAATACTGGACTTGCCAGTTTTATTCTCGACGTAGCATTTTCCGTCAATTTTATCGGATTTAAGAAGACATAATTACATGTCCTCTTGTCTCTGAAAGGCTTTCTATGTCTACCTGATGCTTGCTTTAGTGGTAATTATCTGGTAAATCATTAAAATTAATTGTCTTCTTTTAGAGATGAGACACTTAATGAATATTAGAATGCCGACGGAAAACATTTCATAATTTGCATTGGCTATCTCAGTAAAATGAATTGATACACACAAGTAAATACCTTTATAATTATGGAATTATGAAGCATATGTCACTAGTTAGAAACATACGGACTTATTTTTGAGCACGAAATATTTTACAATCATTTTTTCAAAGTGTTATCAGTTTTAACTTCCTTTATTTCCAATAAAAAGAAAATGGAGAAATCAAAACCTTTCGACATCAGTGTTATTAAAGAATCGAGAATCGGTACAAAATCGTCTACTTTCCGTTTAGAAGTCTGTAAATCAATTTAGACACCCTGATAGACTTTTTATTTCATAGATTGGCGTAAAAGTTACTTCCTTTTCAGTAAAATACAACTCTATAAAGCTGAAATAAGAAGATATTTGAGAGGTAAAAATATTTCCCAATGAGTCAAATCCAATTTCCAGGAAGCAAAATAAATATAATTAAAGAAAAAATATTTATATTTGTTGTATCTTATTGAAAATCGTTCAATCTTGAAAATGCTTTTGTGATTTCTGTGCGACTTATTTGGAGGGTTTGGAAGATGGGTTTTGTGGCTGAGAATATATATATCAAGGCTTCTGAAAAAACAGGATGCAACATGAATTGTTTTTTGTTTTTTTTTAATGCGCAATTTAATAGAATTTAATTCAGAGTTTTTTTTCCTCCTTGTCTGATTGCCATGACGAGCTTAAAGAACTAAGTATACTCAAGTTTTTTTCTATTACCTGGTAGAGGAATAGTTGGATTCATATGTTTCCCAAGATTATTCGTGGCATTTGAAATTAAATCAGCCACGTCAAGGATTTGAATTCGGGTCACCATGTCTGTTTCTTCCAATGTTATATATATATATATATATATATATATATATATATATATATATATATACATATATATATATATATATATATATATATATATATATATATATATATATATATATATATAAAATCATAACACTGGTAATTTCTGACATATATTATGAATCTGCGTGGTAAAACTCAGTCATTTCCGCCATATGCATATTAGGATTGCTTCACAATCTTCATACCTTAAAATCACTTTATCGTATTGAGAAAATTCAACCAAGAAATATATGTGGTACATTTAGTGGTAACCTTTCCAAAATGATCGTTTCTTGCAGCGTTATCACCAATGCTAGCAACGAATCAGATATCAAAACCTTCTACAACGGGTTATCTTCACTTGATGACACATCCCCAAGCTTAACGTTTTAATCATCGCTGGAAACATGAATGCTCAAACTGAAAAATATGAAATTAATAGATTTTGGTCCTAAGACTTGCAAAATAGAAACAATGAATGTCGATTAGATTTGTTTACGTGAGAACAGATTTTCATGAGTAAATCCCCCAAAATGGAGAGTAAACTATAGCCCTTCACCTGCCACATTAACCCTGAAGCAAAGCTAAATTATATTTGATTTTGATAAATAGCGCTCCAAACTTTGTTGCATAGTACTCTTTCGAAGGATCATATTTCAATTACAGAATCATCTTTGACATGATTCCCCTGTGTCTAAGCAGAAATAATAAACAAACAGTAAAAAAACATCACGTCAGGGCAGGTCCATATTTACCAATAGAGATATAAACAATAAATATTGGGCAACGGTATGAAACAAGTTTGATACTATTTAAGATATATCTGAAAAACGTTCTACAAATGATGAACTTGAAAACTTTTTTACCGCCCACATGGACGAAGCTGCAGAGTGTACAGCAACTAAACCAAGAGTCAAACATAGAGTAACATGGGTTTCACAAGTACTTTGAAAGAATTGAGATGGTTTAAAAAGTTTCTTTACGCAATAAAATAACCTCAACAGAAGCCCACGTTCAAGAACATTAAAAATCGCAAAGAGAATTGATACATTCTAAAAAGAACAATTAGAATAATTAGAATACATATCGATGAAATTAGAAATTATGCTGACGAAAGACAATCACAAATAGCATAGTAGACACTAAATGAAGTGAGCAAAGAAAAGAGTACATTGAGAGGAAACAAAATGATACCTGTTAAGAAGAAATATTTCAGAAATGGAAAGAACATTGTAAGAATCTGCCCAGAAACCCTCCTTAAATTACTGACAACCCAAGTCAAAAATGATTAATGACCAATTACATATCAAACTAAGGATGTTAAAGGAAGAAACCAACTAATTAAAATATTAGTTACAGCAAAAATGCAGGCCTCAAAGAAATACCCTCTGAAGTTTGGAGGACAAGAAAACTTGACCGCCTACTTTTCCCATTATGAAATGTAATCTATAAAAAAACATAAATGATATGGAGGGTCACGTCTTTCTTTTTCCAAGAAAGGCAACTTTGGAATGATTAGGAACTATAGAAGCAAAATATTTACTGCTGTTGCCGCTAGTTTTACAATCCCATACTATTCACAGTCAATCGATCGTATGGAAATCTAAAGTATCCGATAAAATAAAACACTATTTTACAAAGCTGTAGATGCATCCATGCTACTAAACAGATTCACCACTTGGAAATTAGCAATACGCATGGAGAAAAAGATAAATTGGAACTACACAAGAATGCTGTGTGTTTGGAAGCAGCACCCCACAAAACGACTGTTGTAGAGAAACATTACAACCTGCTTACAAACAATTCAAGTAAGATTAACTAGATAGATATGGAGCAGTGTTGAAGCAAAGGTGAACTGCAAAGCATAATGTTCTTGTATAGAAATGAGTGTCAACTGACAAGAAAACAAAAACTTACTTTCTCTGTGCACATACAGGATGCTCACTAAAAGACCAATGGATAATTAGGATTGGAGGAGAGAAACAGAGAGAGAGAGAAACAGAGAGAGAGAGAGAGAGTCAACATTTGTGCATACATTTCCTTGTGTTCAGCTACAGAGATACTTATCTCTACGAATATATATATATATATATATATATATATATATATATATATGTGTGTGTGTGTGTGTGTATGTGTGTGTGCATGTGTGTGTGTGTGTGTATGTAATTTGGAATATGTATATACACATACATAATCACCTGGTTATGTGTATGTGTATATATGTGTTCCCCTTACGTTTTTTGAATTAGAGAGCACGTGTACGAGATTGATTGAAAGCATGTGTCGTATATGCATAGATGTTTTCATCATTTTCTGTACATTCAGTCGTGCGTAATCTGCGAAGACAAAGAAAAAACTACTTAAATCTTAAATGGCTTTCGAAAATTGCATGAATAAATCCAATCATATTTTGACGTGTTTACGTCTACACATATAAATCTTTCTTCGAATAAATGCTGTGCATCGAGAGTTCACATTAAAAGTTTCTGTGTTTCCAATACATTACAATTTTGATGCATTTCTGATGTAAAACGATTAGTGTTATCTGTCTAAAGCAGACTATGGATTTTGTATTTTCCGGCATTATGTCAAATCAAATGAGTTTAAGAAAATAAGACAATAATGAATATACGTATAATTTGCTGTTTGACTATGGAAGGGAGGAAAATGGTGCACCGTTCATCGTCATCCTGAAGGAGCTTATGAAGAGGACTGATTGAGGGGAAGCCGTATTTAGTTTAAAACGTTTCTTGTTCGGCAAATGTCTACACAGGTTAGCCGTTATATTTAAACACATGTTGTTGTTTTGTTTTGTTTTTTCGTTTACTTCAGTTTTAATATCCTGGAATGTTTTGCTGAATGTTCTGAATATCATTACTAATTACTAATTATTAGTAATATTCACGAAAAACATTTCATGTAGATACCTTGTTAGAGAAATGCTAATCAAATTAGATTTGTTCTCGTAATTTACACAATGAATTCTGCTGGGCAATCATTCTAATTTAGTATTTTTAATTACTTTTTTCTATGGATGAAGTATTAAAAGATGTAACAAATAGGCTTTTCTTGTGCGGTATGTTTTCCTTTGCTTTTCTTAAGATCACTGAACAATCGAACCAAACTTTTTGAATGATGCCTTCGATATAAAGCGTCTGTTAAACTGTTAGTTCTTCTCAAAACTTGTCAGTTTTACAGATTCTCCATAAGTAGATTGGTCTATGTTAAAATTCCGGTATGTTCCAAAATTTCACAGCAGAGTGTGTTGAAACATGTAAAAATGTAAATGTAAACGGACAATAAAAGTGATTCTGAAATCAATAGGCAGAAGATTACCCAAGACAGATTGGAATACCATTAAAAACAATTAAACCATGATTCAATTTAGTAAGCAACCAGGCCTTTAACGACCGTAATACATTTAAAATACCTTACCTTTAGAACAAACAGTGAAGCTTGATCTGAGAGTTGCCCAGTCGGCTGGGGCTATAGAATACACCAAGTGCTTCTCAGTAAAGGGGTACCCACCAAAAGAAAACAATCAGATGGTGTGGTTCCAGTAATGCATAAGATTTGGGGAATGAGAAGTTCTCCTTCATTGCCATCGCAATCAGATCTACTCTGGCCTGGAGGGTAACACTTGATAGGGTCCTATCTATCGGTCAAATAGAACTAAACTGCGTTGGTTGAGATGGGACTGTTTTGACATTTAAACTGCTTACTTATGCTAAACTGAATTGATTGAAATACAGCTATTTGAAATTTAACTATGCTCTTCTATGTTTTGCAGGGACATTACTGGTTCCTTTGCCTGCAGGTTTCAGAGAATATATAGACTCCAAATGAAAAATAATTTTAAAAAATTAATTGCAGCTTCATTTTGACTTCTAAAAAGCTATCATTTTGAAAGATGATTTTTTTTTATTTGTAAATATTGTGTTTATTTCTATATGGTTTGGAAATAAAACTCATTTCCCACCATCTAATACTGTTGTTACTTTTGATCCTCGAAAATATTTTTTTGCATTTTTTTTATGCAGGATGCCCAATTTTGTTGTAGCTAATGCTCTAGATTGAAAGATATTAGTCAGTGAGTTCAAACTCCAGTTGCGCTAATGCTTTTAATTTTTGACTTAAAACTTTTGGGAAACAGTTTATCTCCTCAGCTAAAAAGAATAAATAGTACTACTGCTGTTCTTTTCCTTTAGTAGCTTTCACATTAGATAATATAGGAAGGTTGATATGCCATTAAACAAAGAAAGCAAATCAAAATATATTTACTTGCCACAGATCCTATTACATTGAAAGTTTGGCTAATTCTGAGAATTGTAGACAATGGGATGTAGATATACTCATTAAAGGTTTCTGAATAACTGGATAAGTGTTATGGAAAAAAAAATGGTGACTGTTACAATTAGGGTGTGTAAATATCCGGGAAAGAAAGAATGACAGCGGATTAACAAAGATGTTCCTCTTTCCAGTCACTTTTTTTTTTAATAATCAATTATTTCAGTGGCCAGAGTTTAGGGTAATTTACAGAACTCTTTGTTTGATGTGGCCCAAGGCCGAATGAATGGGGCACCCAATGAGACTCGAACTCACTCGTGTAGGTTCGCTAGTCTAGCTTGCTAACCGTAACACCACCAGGGGTGCCCCAGTGGCCAGAGTTTAGCCAAGCATAGCGATGATGTAAGACAATAGTTTAACTAATGAGTAAGAGTTTAGGCCGAATTCAAAGAGGATCATCTGCTTAGTTCATTTGTTTATTCCCAATAGATTTATTTGAAAACATAAACTCGCGCACACACACACACACATACACACACACACACACACACACTATATATATATATATATATATATATATATATATATATATATATATATATACGAGGTGCTTACGATAAATTAACAGCCTTTTTTCGTATGGGCACTTTTATTGATAGTACACACATGAAACTCTAGTCCTCTTCGAAGTAATCTCCTTCGGCTTCAATGCGCTTTTTACCGTTCCAATAACTTCTAGAACATCCCATGGAAGTCGTCTTGTGTGATCGTGTCAATGACCTTCGTCACAGCCTCTTTCATCTCCTCAATTGTTTCATAACGACAGCCTCTGAGCTTAGGGATTGGTCAAATAGTCTCTAACAAGGATGGAGTTGTGGACTGGTGCGTTGTCCTGGTGGAAATACCACAGACCCGATTTGAAGAGTGCTGGCTTCTTTCCGGCGGAACTCTTGCTGAACTCCCTTATAACCTCAACATAGTAACCCTAACCTTAATCCTAACCTTTAGGCGATTTAACTCTGGTGTATTGACTTCCTTACTCCTCCCACACCTCTCATCATACCTCAGAGACTCCCTGCCTTCCTTGAATCTCTTATGCCACGCAAAAACTGATGCTCGATTCATGTAAGGTGTTCCAAAAGTTGTTTGAATGATTCCATATGTTTCTGTGGCACATTTTCCAAGTTTAAAACAGAATTTTATTGCATATTGTTCTTCTAAAGTGATAGATTACATTTTTGAAATTTACAAGCCGTGACAATCTGGCTTTCGTAGGGTGTATTCCAGTTGCTGCTGTAGCTGTTCATTTGAACCTGAAATCATAAAAATTTGTCAGTCAATTTTTTAATATGTATATCAACAATATACTGAATTTTCAAGAGTCTATGATAATTATAAATGTCTATACGAAAAAGGTCTGGAAACGTATCATATGCCTCTCGTATATATATATATATATATATAGGTATGCAGGGTGTTCGATTCCAAATTGAAGGGTCCAGCACGTCAAGCCACACTGAAGTGTCGTGATGCAATGAAACAGTCTGTCTGTCGATGACACTATATACGAACCCCTCCCGAGGGTTGAGCACTCCAGAGAAGGAATTTACGGCTGCGTTCCGCGTAGTGCAAAGCTCTCCAAATAAATTGATCACTCTGGTATCCGAGAGTGCAAAATGCGTTGTAATTCCTGAGCTGACATATGTTGCCGAAATGTATGAATGGTTCCATACCATTTCGATTTTAAAGTTGGGCTGGTTTCGATCCCAGCTTGAAATGTCCTTCGAGTCTAGTCACACTGAAGAGCTGTGATACTACGAAACTACGAAACAGCCTGTCTGTTGATTACTATATATATATATATATATATATAGGTGGGGTTAAAGTTCTTAATTTCTATTTTTTCCTTAAAAACTAACTTTAGCAAATTTTGTCAACGTTTTCCACTCCCATCATTATTTCACGGGAACTTTCTTCTTTTCTTTATTATTTTGGTTGTGTCTGTCGCTTTCACTTGTATATCTCTTTTTTCTTTTTCTTTTTAGTATCTTCGAGCGATCAATCTATTCTTCTTGATTCCATGAAGGTTGTTTTTTGTATTTCTTTTAACTGATCAGTATATGTTGGTCACCCCAATCCGTCCGATAGGATCCATTTTACTCACTTCTTCCCCAGAGCCCAGTCTTCGTCACATCACCAACTTTGAAATGATTTCCCGAGTTCACTTAGACATAATGCAACTTCAGGAATTGTTACTGGCTTAAGAAGAAAAAGCAAGTTGATGTGACTTTAACAAGACAATAACTTTTAGAAAACTTATAATGCACATTTGAAAATATGTTGTCGTTTTCTAAATTCTTTGAACTCAAAGAATTTAATGGGGAACACTAAGACGCAAAATGCAAAGAAATCAATGATAAACAGAAACCATTTAAGACATTTAAGACTAATATTTAAATTATGAATAGGAATATTACATCGATATTTGAAACAATTGATGTTCTAATGATAGGATATTCTCTGCGTAACAAGAAAGCTATTACTATGAGGATATAGAAACACATTAATGAGATTGATTAAACACATTCTAAATATGTTTTTCTAAAATGGGGGCATTTTCTGATCTAAGAAGAAACAGTAGATTAAATACTCTGAAAAACTTAGAAAAACAAAAATCAATAGAATAGATTGGTGCTTAATTCTTTTAGAATATTGAACATTTTGAAAAAAATGAAACATCCAAAATATTCCTATTTGAGTTTTATTGAATATAATAGAAATAAAAATACCTCGGTATCTGTTTCATTACTGCTACAGAATCTATTTAGTTGCTATCAGTCATGTTGCGTAAGGAGTATCTCACATACTGAAATGATTTTATTCATGTTAAATATTAGCTAGAATAATTTCCTGTTCACCTTTGGGTTGATTGCGAGTAAGCCTAAGCACTTTGATATGATTAATCATTTAAACATTTCAGACTATCTAAAACATTTTCCAAGCAGATTTAGAAAAAAACAAAAAACAAAAAGTAAATAGTTAGAAAATTAGAGTATATCAGTGGAGGTGCCCGTGGTGAAATGGTTATCGTCATAGGAAATGGACACGGCGAGAAGAGTTCAAATCCTGGACGAGACTTATTGCATTTCACATAACACTAATACACTTGGGAAAGGTATGAATCCAATTATTCTCCCTCAAGCTATGGGTAAATAGTAGGGCAGACTAGGTTCTTCAGCCTTGGCGAGGCAACTAGTCTAGGAGAAGGAAAACTCTGAATTCAAACCTGTTAAACTTCGCTTAAAAATTGACCTTGTGTCATATCCTACCCGAGCGGAGGGGTTGGGTATATATGAGAAAATTAGAGTATATTCTTTAGCTGTTTTTATTTTATAAGGTTATGATTATTAAATATAAAAAGCGATTCTGGAAGAATCCATAACTTTCATAAAGGCTTATGATTTCCAATCTTTTTCTCTGATCTGATTTTTACCCTCAGTTTATTAATCCTATTTACCCAACCCCTCCGCACGGGCAGGATATGACATAAGGTCATTTTTTTAAGCAAAGTTTAACAGGTTTGAATTCAGAGTTTTCCTTCTCCTAGACTAGTTGCCTCACCAAGGCTGAAGAACCTAGTCTGCCCTACTATTTACCCATAGCTGGAGGGAGAATAATTGGATTCATACCTTTCCCAAGGGTATTAGTGCTAAGTGAAATGCAATCATTCTCGTCCAGGATTTGAATTCGAGTCGCCGTGTCCACATTTTATTAATAGTTCGAACTCTTGACCGGGTCATTAGATTTAATATATGTGCTTTCAGTGACCAACCTATATCATGTAGATATGGTCGTGGACTGACTGTTATGCCCGTAAAAATGTACACTAGAGGAGTCAAGTTCATGTCCCCGATGGAATTAATTTCTCATTCATATGCACTAATACCTTCAAAAAGGCATGAATCAAAATACTGAGGAGTAGGACCCCCCTACCAATGGGTGTCCTGGATATGACACTAAACAATCTGATGGTGAGATTCCTGTAATGCTGGAGCTTTGGGGAATGCACAGTACCCATTCATTGCCATCGCCCACAGGTCTACTCTGGCCCAGAGGGATAAAACCTGATAGGGCCATACCTATCGGTCAAATAGTACTACACTGTCTTGGTTGATATGGGACCGATTTGGCATTTATTCGGCTTACTTATGCTCAAATGAATTGTTTGAAATAGAACTGTTTTATATGCTAAACTGACTTGTTTGAGATTGAACGATTTAGATATTTAACTTAGTGTAAACAAAAAACAATACTTATACTAAACGAAATTGTTTGAAATATAATTGTTTATATGTATGAAAATGGATTTTGCATTAAATAACCTACAATGGTTTATATGCAATAAAACTGAACTAAACCAAACCGATTTCAATAAGAGGGTAGATTGGGCTCTATTTCTTGGTAGACAATATAGCTACATTTAACATTAGGAGTACAAACATAATAAACTAACTACCTCCGAGAGTATATTAAGCAGAGCATGATATAGACATTTTCGTACAAGAACACCGATACTACCATAACGAACATACCTTGACACAAGTAGTCGATGGACAAATTCTTCCATAGGAGGTATACGAATGTTTCTCAGTGATGGTGCTTCAAATTCACAACATAGAACAGATATAATCCAACAAATTATTTTGTGTGTCGCATTTAATAGCAACCCCCGCAAACAATTATTTCATGCCACAGTCTAACTAATATCACTGGTGAGATCGACATCACAAAATTCTATAGAATATATATATTTACTTGTCAAGCACATTACCTAAGACAGTGTTTCAATAATTGGTGGATATATGTTAGTTTATAAAGGCAAAGACGGATATGAAAATTACAAAACTCGCTATAAAGAAATGGTGAATATCTAGTAAATCTTTCATTCGAGAACAGGCTTGAATACTGTTGGATTATCTCTGTTCTATGTTCTAAAGAGTCACAACCAACTATACATACACATATGTATGCAGAAACATAACGACGCAATGAAGACGAGCTGACCCTGGTCTTTAGAAAAATATACCTCTTACTTTATTTGAAAGGTTTCGAAAGGGTTACTAAAGGTTTTACTGTGTGAGAAGTGAGTTGGAGACTGAACAGAATTGCAACATATTGACCCCCACTCTTATGGCCATAACAGCGTTTCTTTCCCGTTATCCTGGGCTGCTCAACCGGGGGCCTGGGGGCCCAGCCTCTCTGGGACATGGTTCTTTTTCCAGCATCTTTTCTCCGACTGACTCGAACTCCAACTGCAACAACTCAATCGGTGGCCTGAGAGCCCCCTCTGCTGGATGCAGGGTCTGTCTACCGCATCTTATCTCCAACTAACTCGAACTTTCTGTGCACCGAGTTATATTATTGTTTTACGTCAACTCAATTCAACCTGTCGACAGTCAAGGTTATCCCCCTGATACCTTCGACCAGATGCACCTGTTATTTACATAGGTGTATTTCCTATTTTGACGGCAGTGGTCAATATTTAACAATACCTAAACATCAAATTTCAAAAATGAGGGGAATCATTAGACCGAAACTTACTGAAATTAATCTAAAGCTCATCGGATTTTATATATTCATAAACTAGAAGTAGATAAACAGTGCTTTGAATTGTGAGGCATACTCCTATTTTTAAGGTGCTTCTTCAAGATGCAGAAGAGTCTCTGCAGAAATAAGAAAACAAGAGTTAAATCGTCACGACTGGTCCTCACATACCCATAACAATCACAACATCTAACTGAAAAAAAAAAAGTTTGAATCTACCGAAGAGATATCTGAGAGACATAATCCGAATGATTTTGTAACCGCCCATATAGAAACAGCAGCGGAGTGCATACCAACTAAACTAAGAGCCAAGACTAGAGTTCACTTGGAGTCAATAGAATTGAAGGAAAACGATATAAAATGAAAAAAACATCCTTACATCATGAAAGAAACATTACAAACTCCAAGCCACAGAAATTAGGAACATCAAAATATACTTTTAAGGCAAATATTAATAAAATTAGAAATTCAGAAAAAGAAAACGGTATATCACGATTTCCACTACTGTAAATGAAATGAGTGGAAAGAAAAACACTATTCTGAAATCTCGAATAAATTTTCCCCCAAATTAATAACCTACTAGTGCTCGAGCTAGGACCGTTTTATGGACGTAGAACTCAATACAGTACTGAATAAAATTAATGAAAACACTGCAGGCCTCATTGTAAAACCTCCAGAAAATGGAAAACAGAGAAATTTGACGATTTATATCTTCTATTACGTAATGCTGTCGATAAACATGACAAATATAGAAATGGACCGAAAGCTGCATCGTCTCCTTCCCTTCGTTAATCGACCTCAGAATCATTACGAACACTAGAGGCATGACACCTACAGCTAAGGTTTATAAAACCCCTGCTACTTAGTCGTATCCAACATAAAAATAATTTTAAAAAGTCTTGAGAAAAAAACACCGGTTTTCGGAGAAATCGATCCACAACATCACAGATTCTGACTCTCCATCAAATCATTAAAAGAGTATGACCAAAAATACTCGAGGCAAAACAAATGCTCGTAGATTCCTTCGAGGCATTTGATAACAGGGAGAGAAAAAAAATTGGGCGAATTCTACTAGCATTTCGATTCTTCAAAGAATCTCTCATCGCTATGATAAATTTTAACAAAATCCTGAGAGCAATGGTTACCCCTCCTGGTGTTGACTCTGATTTTTCGAAACTGACAAAGAATACAGCAACGAGATTAGTAATGCTACGTATGTTTATATTCTACGTAGATTTCGTACTTCTATCGCCAATAGGTCTGATAAAAAATCCCAGTACAAACTAAAAAAAAGAAAATAAGCTAATGGTACCCAGCAGAACGTAAAGTAACATGATAATCTAGCATTTCTCACAAATGCACTTCCTTAAAGAAATACCAAATGCATTGCCTGAAACAAACAGCAGGAGACATTCACCTCTTCGTGTACGCAAACAAAAGTGTTCATGTGTTTTTAACAAGATGGAGCCTTAGTAGATAGCCTATAAAATTAGGAACATCTGAAAGTGATGTCAACATACGCCTGCCTAAGGCGTGAAATGCTATATTGACAGGTTATTGATAATATCGCAATCCGATCCCTCAAATAAAATAAAGCAGGGATTCTTCCAAGGTATGGCTGTTTCGATGGATAAACTACATGGACGCTGACAAAACTAGTGCAGAAAAAAACTAGACGAGTTCTACAAAAGAATGCCATAAGCTCCATTGTGGAAATATTTGAAGAATCACCCAACAAAACAGCTGTTGTACGGCCTCTTGCCTCCTACCTCATAAACCATCCAAGTAAGACTAACAAAACATGCTAGTCACTGCTGGAGAAGCAAGTACGAACTCATGTATTACGTTCTCTTATTGACCCTTGAAGGTGAACACGACACTGCTGGCCTACAAGCCAATACTTATACATATCAACTGTTTGTGGATACTGGATGCATTCAAGAAGACTCACCTGGAGATATTAATGATAAGGACGTTATAACAGATGATAGTGTCAGGAAAATGTTTGCTATCTGCATGAACTGGTTATGGATTTTTTTAGTGATAAGTAGTTTTAAATGGAAGCATTTTATACGTGCAAAATTATTATTCCTATTTGATTGTGTTAGATATTAATACTTGATGTTTTTTAAGTGAGTCCAATTACACGAGCTTCAATTTGATTAAAATTTAAGTTTACCATAGCCCTTTCACTTAAAAAACGCACAGACACATTCGAGTTGCATACGATAAGTTTACAGACTTTTTTTTTCGTATGGGTACTTCTGTTGATAGTAAACACATGAAACTCTAGCCCCATTTAAAGTAATCTCCTCCGGCTGCAATGCACTTGTTGTACCGTTACAACTTCTGGTGGGCCCCATGGAAATCCTCTTGTGCGAGCGTGTCAATGATCTTCGTCACAGCCTCTTTCATCTCCTCAATTGTCTCATAACAACAGCCTCTAAGCTTAGGGAATAACCAAAAGTCACAGGGAGCAAGATATGGACAATAGGGAGGCTGAGGAACTGTTTTGATACCCGTCTTGGTCAAATAGTCTGTGACAAGGATGGAGTTATGGACAGGTGTATTGTCCTGGTGGAAATGCGACTGAACCGATTTGAAGAGTGCTGGCCTATTCCGACGAAACCTCTTGCTGAACTCACTGAAAACCTCAACATAGTAACCCTAACCCTAACCTTTTGGCGAATTAACTCTGGTGTATTGACTTCCTTACTCCTCCCAAAACATTCATCATCCCTCACAGACTCCCTGCCTTCTTTTAATCTTTTATGCCACTCAAAAACAGATGCTCGATTCATGCAAGGTGTTCCAAAAGCAGTCTGAAGCACTCCATGCGCTTCTGTGGCATGTTTCCAAGCTTAAAACAGAATTTTATTGCATATAATTCTTTTAAAGTATCCTCACGTCCATATTGCATTTTTGAAATTTACCAGCTGTGACAATCAGGCTTTCGTAGGGTGTATTCCAATTACTGCTGTAGTTGTTCATTTGAACTCGAAATCCAAAAAATTGGTCAGTCACATCGTAAGATGTATAGCAATAGCATTCTGAATTTCCAAGTGTCTAAGCCAGTTTTAAAATCCAATACGAAAAAAGTATGGAAACTTATTGTATGAACCTCGAATATACATATATATATATATATATATATATATATATATATATATATATATATAAGAGAGAAAGAGAGAGAGAGATTGCGCTAGAGAGAGGGAGAGTGAGAGGATAGATATATATATAGAGAGAATTTGGATAGCAAAATATATGGAATCAATTCGTGTTTTTTGTTCTAGAAACGCCTCGAAAAAAAAAAAAAAAAAAAAAAAAAACATAAACAAATAAATGTACAATTAACTCCAGTTAAAAAACACAGAGAAAACCTTTTCAGAAAGACAAGAATACATATCGAGGACAAATGATATTATGTAAAAGCAGAGAAGACATCGTAAATTTGCAAATGCAGACTTATAATGAAAGTAGCGTTGGGATGAAGTGCAATCAGAAAATTGACCGAAAAGAAAAGAAAACTGCAAAGCTGAACAGGAAGTGTATTGCAACGGAGCAATTTAAATCGCTTTTTCAAGAGGAAGGCATACCATTTTTGACCAACACCTTTTCAACTAGTGATTTCACGCATGGAATTATAACAATTAGACAACAGTAAAAAGTTAAATGGTTCGGACTCTAAGAAGATTTACGACATTCCAACTGATAATATTTGGGGTATTAAAGATGAGGTCTGATTATTGTGATGACGGCCAAACTCCTTCGGGAACAGTGGACCATGTCTGAATAGAAGAAAAAACAGAACATAAGTGTGATTGGAGAATCGGTCGGCTTAAAACGGCCCCAAATAACTTTAAAGAGAGACTTGAGGAATTGGAAATCAGAGGAAGAAACAAGATCATCCAGACAACTGTATTTGTCAGATCGGCAGGAATACTCAGAAGCTTCCTTGAGACCTGCATAGAGTTTCTCTCACTAAAAATCCAGCATTAAAAGACTGGGTAAAACAGATGTGAATATCTCTCAAAGATTACTCTATCCGTAATATTGAAGAAATTGAATGTTTATGTCTTAAGATAAATCATTTTCTTTAACTTTATCACGGAATGTAAAAGGATAATCTTACTGAATTTAGTCGAAGAAAAATAGTATAAAATTGTAAAAAAAATGAGTGAGAAAATGTGAAAGAAGGAACAGTAAATAAAGAAAGATGAAATTAGTTTCTTTGTCATAACTAAACGTTTCATCGTTACCACTTATTAGTAACAGAAACACACGTATTACATCATTTAAAAGCAGAGCTCTAATCACAATAGTAGAATGTAACTAAAGCGCTAAGGTTTGCATGTAAAAATAATTGTTAGACAATTGTTAACAGGCAAATTAAGAATAGTAAAAATATCCACCTCATAATAACTCAGTTAAAACTTAAGAAATCGACAGCGAAAGTTTTTTTTGTGATCGGCTTGAGAGTAAACTTACTTCAAGTAAACTTGAAATATTTGTAATATACCTATAACCAAAGAGAGAATCATGTCAACAAAACCCGAAAACGAGAATGTAGAAGCTAAATACTGAAAAGCATAAACACTCAAACCGAATTGAAAGGAAAAGTAATAGTAATCGAAACACCACTTGTCCAAACACCGACCAAACACAAACACAAAAAAATAGATGTTGATATTATAAAGAGAATGATGTCTGACAAAAAATATCATCAATAACACTGGAAAACGGTCATGGTAGAAACTGGAAAAAAAAGGCAAATTATTAACACATACCTCAACAAACAAGATCACAGAATTAAACGAACTAATCTATGCCGGAGCAAAACTAATTTGTACTCAAATCGGAGTTCCTCGAAAGAACAGGAACAGAAACTAAAAAACTGGATAAAAATTAAGACTATATAAGAAATCTAAAACAAAAAGAAAAAAATAATGCTAAGAGAAACGAAAATTGTTAGAATACGTTAAGGACGAGAAGAGAAAAGCATCATAATTAAAAAGAAAAATGATACAACTCGAGTAAGGAAATCAGAATGTAATGGCAAAAAAAGAAGACTAAAAAGATACCGAGACAGTATCAAACAATACAGACAAAATAAGATATTCCAAAACAATGAAAAAAATTTCAACCAGCATGTCGGCGTAGAATGCATGAGAACATACCAACAACCGGATGACAAGGTAAGAAAAACAATTTTTGAGAAAAAATATGGGAAAGGAGTGACCATAATAGAAAAGTCGAATCGATAAATAATATAGAAAAAGAGCTGCAAGGACTTTAAGAAACCCCTAAGGCAAAACTATCCATTGATTCACTGGGAGCATTATTCAAAAAAGGGACCGAATTGGAAAACATTGGAACTAGATGACATACATGGATCCTGGTATTAAAAATTCACTTTCATCCTCGACGGATTGGCTATCAAATTAGATGCCTGGACGAAACAGACGTAGCGGAATGGAGAAACAAAGCAAAGAGCACCCTTTTTTTTAAAAAGGGCCCCCTCAAAAAGCCACCTCCAACAACTACATGCCTATAACGTGCCAACCGATTATGCAAAAAAATATTAAAGGAAGTATTTAGGGAGTTTTATTATTCGCTTATAGGCTGCAGGCTGTTCCCCAAAGAACATAATTTTTGCAGCAAGGGAGCAAGAGGAAAAGGAAATCTACAATACATTGATCAACACATCTTCAAAGCAATCAAAACGAGACACAAAAACGTAGCTATCTTATGGATTCATTAGAAAAAGGCATACTATATGGTCCTATAAAGCTTCCTTGATATGAACAAGATATCCAACAAAATCATAAAGTCGTTCGAGGAACCATGAAAAATTAGAGTTGACAAGAGGAAGTAATGCTTAGCTGATGTAAAAATCCACAGAGTTCTTTTCCAACGCGGTTTGCGACCACCATTACAATCTGTAATAACGATGATGCCACTCAATCACATACTTAGGAAATGCACAAGCTGATAGAAACATAGAACATCTCAGAATAGCTTAAAAACTTATCTACATGGAGGATATCAAACTGTTAGACTAAACTGAAAAAGAATAGAAAATCTTAATACAAGAAGTGAAGACAAACGGAATATAAAAGAATGGAATTTGACTGAAAAATAAGCCATTCTAAATATGAGAACCTGAAAATTGTAAAGGACAGAAGGAATAGGATAAGCAAATCCGGAAAAATAAGAACGCCCTGAGTAAAGTAATACAATTTTACAAGGAATGCACGATGCAAACAAACTACAAATGCATGAATTAGTAAAAGTACTTAGTATATGAAAATAAAGTTGTTTTCACATATGTTAAATAGTTTACTAATCCATGTAAAGAGAAAATCTATACCTGTAAACCTCATAAGGTCTGTGTTTTCACATATGTTAAATAGTTCAACTAATCCATGTAAAGAGAAAATCTATACCTGTAAACCTCATAAGGTCGGTGTTTTCACATATGTTAAATAGTTCAACTAATCCATGTAAAGAGAAAATCTATACCTGTAAACCTCATAAGGTCGGTGTTTTCACATATGTTAAATAGTTCAACTAATCCATGTAAAGAGAAAATCTATACCTGTAAACCTCATAAGGTCGGTGTTTTCACATATGTCAAAAAGTTTAACTAATCCATGGAAAGAAAAAAGCTATACTTGTAAACAACATAAGATCTGTCTGATTATGGTATATTTTGTACCAGTTAAAACCGGTTCATTGGCCTAGAGGGTTGAGTGTTCGCCAATGGTTCAGGAGGCCTGGGTTCAATCCCAGGTCGCGTCCAACCAAAGACTGTGAAAATGGTACTTGATACCTCCTTGCTTAACACTCAGTAATATACGGTACGTATCAAGGGTGAGTGGAGCAATGCAAGGAAAGGAGTAGCGTCCTCCTCTACACCTCAGTGAAGCAGCTATCGAAAAGGGAGCCTTCGAGTTGCACTCGAATAAAATCGCTAATTTTACTTTTACTTACTTATTCCAGTTGATAAGTTAAGCAAATTGAAAAAAACAAAAAAAAAGTGAAAAAATAACCTCTAAGGAAATTAAGGAAATATAAAGGAATAAAATATCAAAATCGGTCATAAATACTAGAATGATTTAATTATGCGAGGAAAAAATGCAACAAAAAAGATTAATTAAAAATCAATGGAAATACTAAAATTATACGTGGGAGAGCATTGCTAATAACAACCTTGATGAAGAAGCAACTGTCTGAATTGCGAGGAAATTTTCTGCCATTTGATCTCTTTCAGAAACTAGAAGAAAAACCAACGACTATTTATCATAAAAAGCTACTCGGGAATAAAGATTACCATTTAGCATTATACAAACATTGTAAATTTATGATGAAAAACATGATTTAAAATACAAATAAAATACTAGGTAATACTTCTGATATTAAATATTGCAGAAAAGGAAAGTAAAAAGTTTATATATGTCCAAGTTTTGGCACACAACAAAGACTTTCCGCCCTTTAAGTCAGAAGATTAGGGAAGTTTGGAGTAATCCACGTTGATATTACTCTCGGTTTGTCTCTGGTGCAGTATGGCTGTAAAATTTAGTGTCTCATCTATAGTTAAAAAAAAGATCTTTAAAATCATCCATATTCCATTGAAATACATCAAACAATATAAATATAAACAAAACATTCTATTAGATAAGTATGTCAGAATTCAGATTACAACATCCAAAGAAATGCTAATAATTAAGTAGCCACATAAAACATATAACTGTATATACAGTTTTTGAATCAGATTTAATTACTAAACAGCTCATAAGTGGTTGATATGCCGTTAAACAAATAAACCGGACCTAAAAAGTAGATAGGGTCATTAAATAGACGAGATGGAATTGAAATTAATTAGGTAGATGAGAGGACAAAATCTAATCTTAAATAAGAACATGATCTAAACGTTCATAGTCATAAAACTTGACACATTCCAAAGTAATTCCCCGACGTAAGTGAAGAAAGATTAAACGCGAAAAAGTTTTAAGAGCAGTAGACTTACGCAACATGAGAGAAAGGTTTGTGGATGATTTCGTTCCTGTTTTGAAAAAATTCATCGTCAACTTTTTAGAATATCAGTCTATCTATCTATCTATCTATCTATTACATAGTAATGTGTGTAACCCCGGGTTTCATACTTTACACATTCATCATTTTGGGGGATGAACCTTTACACATATATGCATATTTCCGCTGTCTGTTGTTGGCAAAGGAAGAGCAGGTGAGAAGGGAAAAGTGGATTAGGAGGGAATACGGAAAAATTGTTACAATCAGAATGATTTCTTTTTCTCCTAACCCTACCTTTATGATTGCTTAAAGTTTATTAGATGGGAGTATGAAATGTTTGTTTTGTGGTGAATTTTACAGATTAATAATAATGGTTAATCTTAGAATGATCATCATGTAACATTTTTGAAAGATTTTTTTAAAATCATTTTTTAAAAATATTTTTTAATAAGGATATTAATTTTGTTTTCGAGGTTTATGAGGTTTAGTATTTATGGGTAGCTAATAAAACGATCTTAAGTTTTGGATAGTTTTAAAATAATAATAATAATAATAATAATAATAATAATAATAATAATAATAATAATAGTAATAATAAACACCCTCAAAATGTAGCAATTATCCCATGTAGTCATAAAGTTTATCGACAAAACCATGAAAATCTGAGGAGTGGAATTGATTGCAGATGGAAGAAATTTAGCTGATACAAAGATCCAAAGAGGTATATTCCAAGGAGATGGTCTATCACCCTTAATATTAGTAATTACCATGATGCCATTAAACCACATATTCAGAAAATGCACAGCTGGATACAAAATTAATAGATCGCAAGAGAAAATCAATCATTTAATGTACATGGATGACATCAAACTATTTGCAAAAAATGAAGTAGAACTGGAAACTCTATTACACGCAGGTAGAATATACAGTCCGGACATAGGAATGAAATTTAGGGGAAGCGATTCACGAAACGGTTATCGCTGTAGGAAATGGAATCAATGATTCAAGTTCAAATCCTAGACTAAGCTGTTTGTGTATCAGTTCTTTCTAACGCATTTAGGAAAGGCATGAATCTACCTTTTCCCCCTGTTAAGAACAAATAATAAAGCAGATGGGTTCTTTAACCTTCTTAATACAACCAATCTAAGAGAACGATAATAAACCCTTAGAAGACCGCTTAAAGATTGCCACACTCAACAAGCGTCGGAGTATGGTATTAGAGTAAAGTAAAATTCAAATAGCCTTCTCATTGTTTAACACTTTTCTCGTCTTTTTTTAAACAAGATAATTGATTCTATTTCATTCTTTACAAAATACTTGAAACCATACAACTGTGAGCAAATTATTTGTATTAGATAAGAATACTTGAAACCATATAACTGTGTGTAGATTATTTGTATTAGATAGGAATTCTCGAAACCAGATAACTGTGTGCAAATTATAAGTATTTGATAGGAATACTTGAAACCATATAATCCGGTTTCTTTGTTTTGGTTTCTTTGTTTAATGGCATATCAACCTTTGTAGGCTATTTAATGCCCAAGCTATTCTCCTACTCGCAGGAAATTCTTTAAAGCACACGTCCTATGACCCGCTAAAGAGTATTATTGTAAAGATCATTCATCCAGTAATAATTTTATGTTTGCTAACATTTAGCTTTAACAATTTCAAAATACACTTATTTTTGTTTCAATCCTGTATGAAAAAGAAATTTTTTGATTGAATTCAACTCTCAATCACCTCTCCAATTGTGGCTAGATCTTAGGCCTGACTGGATTCGGTATCCTTTATTAGGGAACCAGTCTAAGAGAAGGAAAACTCTAAATTCAAAACAACTGTACTCCACTTAAAAAAGGTGTTGAGTAAATCCATATTTCATTCGAACCTGCGTTTTCATCTTGGCTGTTATAATCACTTTTTTTCGGTCATTTTGTTTTCCAGTGTACTGCATCCGAGAGATTTTGAGTCGGAACTTTTGTTTCAAAGGATATCCATTAAAAGTTCACTGGAGAAATATTGAATAAAATATGCAAAAAAAAATGAAAGCAAACAAAACAAGAGGATTCCAATATTTTGAATTAATGTGTATAAATTGTTCAGTGTTATAGCACGTAGACAATATAAACGCACTAGCAGCTTAATTACAAATGTATTCCACACACACACACACACACACAATTACGTAACTTTCATGAAAAAAAAGTTAAGTGAGTGGTAAAAATCTATTTCCAGTGGATCAAATACGGATTAGAAACAAAAGAATATAGTCAATTTTGTGTTTGATGGCGCACTTTATTTTTGCCGAAAACTGTAATTTTTACAACCCCCCACAAAAAAAACAAGAAAACAATCCAGTCGAATATTACCCCCAATAGCGATTGCAGCAGAGAAAATGAAATAGACACACCCCAAAATTTTCCAACGCATCGTTGTTGCTGATAAAAAGAGCTCGAAAAATTATGATATCTTGAAAACCATTGGATCTGAATGTGCCAGTGAGATGGACAAAGAATATTGACGCACACACACACACACACACACACACACACACACATATATATATATATATATATATATATATATATATATATATATATATATATATGTGTGTGTGTGTGTGTGTGTGTGTGTGTGTGTTGGTTGTTTGTGTTTTAAGGCATATCAAACTTTGTAGGTTATATAATGTCAAATCCATTTTTAAACAAATAATCAGTTCTATTTCAAACAATTCAGTTTACCATGAGTACACAGTTTAAGTGTCATAAGCATTTATTTTTCGAACTATTCAGTTTAGTCAAACAGTTCTTTTTCAAACAATTCACTTTAGCATAAGTATGCTGCTGGTTCTATTTAACCCATAGATAGGGCCCTTTCAGGTGCTACCACTTCGGGCCAGAGTGAACCTGTGAATGATGGCAATGAATAGGTACTCCGCATTCCCCAAGGCCCAGCAGGTTGTTTAGTGTGTGTGTGTGTGTGTGTGTGTGTGTGTGTGTGTGTGTGTGTGTGTGTGTGTGTGTGTGTGTGTGTGTGTGTGTGTTATAATAATTATTATACAGGCATTATTTTTCAGTAATTGAACAATAACCAATATATACTGATTATAGTTAGATTACTGAAAAGTAGTGACTGTTCATAATGATTATCTGCAGCTTCCAAAATAAAGGACATACCACTGTTTGTACGAATGTATTGATGAAAGATTACAGATACGAGTCAACACCTAAAGGAGATATACTTTGTATATTTATGAAATCAGGTCATTTCAATAATCTTAATTATTCACCCTTTATTTAATATAACTATATATTTTTCCATAGATCTTAAATACAGGGGGCTCGGTTTAATTTTCCATGAGATTGGGTCTAAAATTTTCCAGATTCGAAAGAAAAATATTACTCCCGTCCAACTTACAGAATTTCCCTCACGATTATCCTACTTTTCTCTCCCGTTATCTTGAAGAGATCATATTCTGTTTTGCTATTTATAGAATATTCCTGGAAGAAATCTATCGTAAAATTTCATCAATTATAAATAATATTAAATCAAGGGAGAAAAACATAGAATTTTGCCAAAATGATTAATCCCTGACTCAAAAATTAATTCTCCAAAGAGTTTCCCATACTATTTTCAGTTTCCTTAATTTGATTGATCACAAGAAATGGCCTGTGCAAATGAAAATATATTATCACGATAGAGACAGTGATGATAACATGCAATGATTAACAATAATTAGTTTATTATTAAGCGCAACAATTGACTTTGTATTTTGATTTTGCACACCTGCAAATTGGTGAAATGGTTTCAGGCTGTTTCTTTAAGGTTTCCATCGCCAATTTAATTCGATTAAAATGTTATTTACATATATTTCCCTAATGAATATACATATTTGTTTTCTTTTATGTTAAAGCATTGTTTAGGTATATAAAACTACACATGATGAAATGGTCATTGACTTGATAGAATCAAATATGGATGACATCTTGAATATATTTTAGGTTTGTTTCGTGGACGAATTCCTACTGAATAGTGTGTTTTATGCTTACTGGATAATCAAAGATTATTGCATTGATTAAAAGTGAATAAACTTTAATACATAGCAACACATACAACGATACACAAATATAAAAAGAGAATTTTTGTGATTGTCTATGGAGAGATTTCAATGAGTGGTTGAAGTAACTGATCCACAGGCATATCTATAGTTTGTTTGACTGGTTTCTTGATTTTGGCTTATCTTAATGGTATATCAATATTCAAGGGTTATTAAATGCCAAATCTATCCTTGCAGAACGACAGTCGTGGTAATATTTAAACTACAGGTGGGGTTGTAACTTTGTGTTGAGACTTATATATATATATATATATATATATATATATATATATATATATATATATATATATATATATATATCATCTTGTCGTGCCGCTAGCATGGATATCCCTGACACTCTCTCGCCGGCAGGTCTTCAGGGCTACATCCCGTATCCTCACATAGTTGCTGCATGTATGTTCTTGCTGGTCGTCCTGCTTTTGCTCGGCCATATGTGGGGGTTCGTAGGAGTACATCACTTATGAGCTCGTCCTTGCTTCTCCAGCAGTGTCCTGCATGTCTGGCCCGTCTAGCTTGAATAGTTTTCGTGATGGGAGGCAGATGGCCGTATAGTTGGATCCTTGTGGAGTGTTGACGCCAGGACATGTTCAATATTGCTCGCAACATTCTTGTGTAATTGCTGTCTAGCTTCTTCTCCAGCCGTTTAGTTAGCGTTCAAGTAGTGTATCCATATAGCAGTATCGACACGACTGCTGCCTGGAAGAAACTGCGTTTCATTTTATTGGTCAGGTCTGATTTCCATATGATCGAAATCCTATCGATAGCTGTCCATGCCTTCGTTAGCCGCGTGTCGATGTCTTTTTCGGTTGATGAGACGCTGCTTCCAAGGTAGGTGAATTTGTCTACCAGTTTCTGAGAGTTTCTGTCTAGTGTGAAAATATCACCGGTTTGATTATAGCAGATACATTCAGTTTTGTGTGCATTGACATGGAGGCATATCTGATGCGACTCGTTCCAAACTATGCAGTAGTTTTTTTCAGCTTGGTTCGGTGTATTTCCCAGTAACGCTATGTCATCGGCGTAGTCGGCGTCGGTAATTGTTTTTTTGGGGTACATTCTGCTTCTTTTCTTTGTCAGCTCGAAGCCATTTTCTCTGATTTTATCAAACGAAGTTCTAAGCACGTAGTCTAGACAGATGATAAAGAGATATGGGGATAGCGTGTTCCCTTGTAGTACTCCTGCTACAAAGTCGAAGTATTTTGTGTCTCCATCCGGTGAACGTACTTTCACTTTGGTGTTTCTGTAGAGAATCATTATTTCTGCTACGGTTTCTTTTGGTAGGCCGTATGCCAGTAGGATTTGTTCCATATTCCCTCTGTGAATGGAATCGAAGGCCTTGGTGAAGTCGACAAATAGTAATGTTGCCTCTAGGTTTTTTGCTCGTACGCCTTCAAGGATTCTATGGATGGTCAATATTTGTGAGGTCGTGGATCTATTCCTTCGGAAGCCATTGTGTCACCTCGTAATTCGAACAACTCCCAAGTCGAAGAATTCAAATTTTGAATCAAAAGTTTGAGTACAAATTGACTCAGTGCTCAAACAAATGTTCAGAATTCGAACAAAATTAACCTAACTGATGAAAACGGAATACGTGCAAATGACAACCGACGCAAGCAGAAAACGACTGAACAGCTTTCCGAGCAGGATCGTTTCCGTTTTCGAACAAATCGGTAGTCGATAATAATTTTGGAGAGAATTATGTTAGATGGCTGAGGTTCCCCTCTCTCTCTCTGTATATATATATATATATATATTTATACAGAAAACAGACAGACACACACACACACACGCTCGTGGGCGCGCGAGCGAACACACACACACACACACACACACACACACACACACATATATATATATATATATATATATATATATATATTATTCATTAAGTAATCTCACGGGGTCTAGCCTGATTGCTACCGGTGACTAAGAATTGCTTTAAGATGGCGTGTAAAATATTAGTTTTCATGAAATTTTTAAGGAATAAAAACGAAATAATTCCACATTAGTTGATGTGATTTTTATATTCCTGATTAAAAAAAAATGAAGTTGATATATAATATGTGTTTAATTGCTAAAACAAATATGTAAGCGTAAAAATAATTATCATTAGAAGACCTAACATATAAGAATATTATTAATGTCAAAAATGTAATTTTCAATATCTGAATTCATTTCAGTTATGACTTAGTTTTTTTTTGGACAAGAAAAGTTACAATGAATTCTTTTTCTTTAATCTATTTTTAATTATTACTAAAATAGTGTACGTCATTTGCTACTAAAAACCCGCTTAGAACGCTTAGAACATATGAACTGCACTAAATTTCCATTGCTGTTGAGAATGACAGCGAATATTATTTGCTTGAAAATATTTGCCTTTAATGGTTAATGTCTACTCTAAAACATGATATGATACAATATTCAATAAACCACGCACAAGAACTATCCCCCGTGGTCCTTTTCGACTTCTCACATATGCAATATATCCTCCCACGAGGATCACCCGCGTAGCTATCCTAAGTTACTATTTTGGTATGTGATATACCGGAACGAACAAAGGAACGACATCCTGAACGAAACTGTAATATCAGCCAATCAAGAACGAACTTTCACACCTCGGGTTGAACCTAAAATACTTCTCATCTTCATTGATGATTTTTTTTTCCGGTTAGTGCTTGTTATAATCCACCGTAGCGATGATGTCTACGACACAAAATTACACTCATTAATTCTGATAAGAATTTAATTTAATGTTATTTTTTATAGAAAGTAGATAAAATTAAATGTATCCTTTCATTTATAAAAAAACGCTCGTTCGTTCTCTTCGTATGATATGTTTTTACTTGTTAGAATCTTCTGTACATTCGTGATGGTATATTTTATCCATATTCCTTTATAACATTTTTTTACAAACAGCAGAAATGTCTCTATATAAAAATCATGCATTTATGAGATTAAAAATTGGCTCAGATGCATTTATATAGTAATGAAGATGTTGTCTATACACATATATATGAAAATAAATAGATAGCATTAATATTATCATTTAATAATTTTTATATAGGTTTGATTTCGTTAGTGGGGTTTATGGCATATCAAACCTCGTAGGTTATTTAGAGCAAATGTGATATATATATATATATATATATATATATATATATATATATATATATATATATATAATTAATTTATCCATTAGATCTGAAAAATCATGTTATATTTGGTATTATTGATTCATATCAATACCCATAACAGGATGTAAATAAATTTATAATCCTAATGTGACCACTTTTTTGTTTTTTCTTAAAGGTATATATATATATATATATATATATATTTATTTATTTATTTTTTCTTAACTAAGAGTTTCTAGGACACTTTATATTGAAATGAATAAGAGCTCATTTTGTAAGATGACATGAAGAGTCGAAGTTAGAAAGCGACGGGAGGTAAATTTCTGGGGAAGGAGAGAGAAGAAACTAAACAATAAGAATAAAAAGCAGACAGAGAGTTTACGGAGAATGGCCAACTGATTTCCTGTGAGTCAGGCCAAAGTACATGTTATTGGTTAGGCAGTCACGAGTCAATGACTACGTAGTCTGAAATAACTAGGAAAAAACCGACAGTTCCAACTCTTATGCACAATCGTTGAACAACTTGAAACGGATATGTCCTCCCTTTGACACTGGGAGAAGTAAGGAGGTGACTAGTGTTTTAAAGTTCGTTTAATCGGAGACAAGACGAAGTAAAAACGTGAGTGGACACTGGCCAGGTTAATGTGAAGATAGTCGAATGTTGCAGCCTCCATTTTAAGATGGGCTACGGATAAGGTTTCACACTAGATTCTTACAAGCACGTTAGAACTACAACAGAAAACCAGGAAGAAAATTCATGGTGTGTTCTACTTTATTTCTCCTCATAACATATTCTTTTTCTTTGCCAGTTAACGCGTTCGACTCAGTTTTATATTCTGTTTCTTTCTCCCAAAGACTGCTTTAATAGTGTAGCAGCGAATAATCTTTTTGCAAGTGAACCTAGACAGAATTTCGTGTGTTTGTCAGTTTTCTGGCGGCAAGGTGATAACCGGGTGTGAGTACAGCTGAAGTTGTGCCGATACATGCATAAATCCGTTCGCAAATAGACGTTAGTACTACGTAAACGTCTATTTGGTAGCGATATGTTAAAATTTGTTTGCTGATAGTTTGCTATCTAAAACTAATCATTCTATTTAATATTGAGCATTTATGTGCAGACAGTTCAAGCGGTTCGAAGTATTGTTATGTCAGTGTAAATGATCATCGTCTACAGCCTTCTAGAACATTTAAGATGGAAATGGTGTTTGCTACAAGAGCAATGAATATTAAGATTATCATAGAGGTGCTCGGGCTTGACGTGCACAGCCACTTGCTCAGTTAGGACTTCTCCATCTGCTCGTTTAGCCAATTCAAGTCTTAAATAGAATGATGCAAGTGACATGACCTCTTTAGCTACCAGCTCACAGACTGTTTAGCCATCAGGATTACATCATGAAGCATTTCTGGTCGACACCCACCGCCAACTGGTAGTCTCGTTGGGGTTTCTTAACTTTCTGCTGATGTGGAGTTCATGTATTATACAACCCAAGCTTATTGGTCAATTTTTATATAGAGAATATATTTTTATATTCATTAATTAATACGACTAGAGAAAAAACGACTAAGTTTCAGCACACATTTCTTTTAAGGATAACTGAAAGATATGTCATCTCAAGTCTATTTGAATTGGAACTTTGTAATTATCGCAGTCTGTTAAAATAATGATGTTACAGGTTTTGTTAATTAATATCTAACAGTGGAGGATAGATAGATGGATAGATAGATAGAATTATATCACAAGTGACATATGAAAGGGAGATAAGTGATGTGCGCTATGTTCAAGTTCAGTAGAAATATATATCTACTGCATATGCAGGTTTTAATTTGATGACGAAATCCTTTAAATGCAAGTTCCTGCTTGCCATTTCACTAATTAATTTCATTTCCATTAATTACATTTCCTGATGAGCATATAACATCAAGATGAATCCATTGATCATTACGCAGAGTGTTAAGTTCTGGATATTGCGGCTGAGAAACACCTATTAGAGCCAAGCGAATACACAACGAGATGATGGTGATGTCCGATTGTTCAGATAAATATTGACAGCTTACCAGTGACGTGGAAAATATCAGTGCATATAGAATTATGAATTCAAGTTTAGGCGCACACTATAAGCCCCCACGCAGATCATTGTTTGTGGGATATAGGTTAGCAGGTTTGTCACGTAGACGAAATCCTTATGATTAGTGAGATCAATAGTCATTTGAAGTCATATACTTTTGACTTTGAATGGAGGTGAGAAATCTAAGTAAATAGCAAAATATATGCAAGTAAACAGAGAAAACGTGAATTTTGAAAGTTACACATGGAGAGATATCAGTCTGATATGTTTTAATTCGACCTAAATCAAAAGATTAACAAACATTAACTGTTCATTTATATATATATATATATATATATATATATATATATATATATATATATATATATATATATATATATATATATATATATATATATATATATATATATATATATATATATATATATATATATATATATATATATATATATATATATATATATATATATATATATATATATATATATATATATATATATATATATATATATATGTCTGGTAATTCATTACCGGACATTGGCCTAGTGGTTAGAGTGTTTGCCAATGGCCCGGGAGATCTGGGTTCAATCCCAGGTCGAGTCATACCAAAAACTCAAAAAATGGTCCTTGATGCCTCCGTGCTTAACACTCAGCATTATAAGGTACGGATCTAGGGTAAAGTGGAGCAATCCAGGGAAAGGAGCTTTCGAAAAGGGAGCCTTCGGGTCACCCTCGACTATGGTCGCCAACTTTTATATATATACATATATATATATATAACTAGGTGACATTTCCATATTAGACGGAGCCTCTTTTGAGCTAGAAGACAAATCCACGTATCTAGGAAGCAGCGTCTCCTCAACCGAAAAAGAAATCGACACACGGCTAACGAAAGCATGGGCAGCTATCGATAGCCTCTCGATCATATTGAAATCAGACCTGACCGATAAAATGAAACGCAATTTCTTCCCAGCAGCGGTCGTATCGATACTGCTATATGGATACACTACTTGGACGCTTACTAAACGGCTGAACAAGAAGCTAGATGGCAATTACACAAGAATGTTGCGAGCAATATTGAACATGTCCTAGCGGCAACACCCCACAAGATACCAACTATACGGCCACCTGCCTCCCGTCACGAAAACTATCCAAGTTAGAAGAACCAGACCAGTGATGTACTCCTATGGACCCAGGCATACGGCCAAGTAAAAGCAGGACGACCAGCTCGAACATACATACAGCAGCTATGTGAGAATACGGGATGTAGCCATGAAGACCTGCCAGAGGCGATGAGCGATAGGGAGAAGTGGCGAGAATTGGTCAGAGATATCCGTGCTAGCGGCACGACGTGATGATGATGATGATGATGATGTTAAGGGAAAAAAAAACAAGTAATTCGAAGATAAAAATATAGAACGAATCAAGAGATACGCAATCGATTGGTCAAAAGAAAATAAAAACACCGTAAATTGCTGGTAAGCTACAAGTACAAAAAGTGCTCACTACTAAGTAGAGCAATATATATATATATATATACATATATATTATATATATATATATATATGTGTGTGTGTGTGTGTGTGTGCGCGCACACACACACACGAATGTACCAGTGAGTGTGTGTGTGTGTGT
This sequence comes from Sepioteuthis lessoniana, assembly GCA_963585895.1. Taxonomy (NCBI): domain Eukaryota; kingdom Metazoa; phylum Mollusca; class Cephalopoda; order Myopsida; family Loliginidae; genus Sepioteuthis; species Sepioteuthis lessoniana. The sequence goes on from OY757904.1 coordinate 140,703,536, forward strand.
AGAGAGAGAATGATTGAGAGAGAAAGAGATAGGTTACAATGATTAAAACTGCCCCATGAATTACGCAAGTATGTATTTATACAAAACATATCAAAATATCAATAGTGGATTTGAAAACTTGAATTTTTGTTCAAATTCATTTTTATTTCAATCTTTTTTCAAATTCATTTTTCAAATTCATTTTTATTTCAAAATGGTGTTATAACTTGTAACTTTCTCAGTTTAGTGTTAGTCTCACCAAGAGATGTTTTATGATTTATACAACTTTCTTAGCAAAACTTTGAGAAAAGTATTAAATGTATTTCTTGTTAAAAAAACAAAAAAAACAACATCTTATTGAATTCATACAGGTATACAACATAAAGCAAAACGTTGACATCTACGTTATACGATATATTTGCCAATATTACACAAAATATATTCAAATACTATGGATACTTTATTTAAAGAATAGCCATTGGCTTCAACCTCCGCGCCGAGAAAACTCCAGCATCCATTGCAAGCCTTTCCGATGGTGTCCTTGTTTAAAATGGTAAATGTAAATGTTATCTTTGCCTTCAGTTAATCATTAGTGTTGCACTGGTTTTGTTGATCTACCACACAATTGCTCCCCTGCCTCCACACATAATGATCAAGGGGATTAAAATCTACACAGTTTGGTGGCTAAACGTGAGGGGATATATGATTGTAGAAGACTTTTTAGAGCTAAGACTGAGTTATCCTATGTGTGTGGTATGCTGTAGAATACTGGCATTGGGGCCTTTCATCAGCCATCCTCTAACACTAGGTCAGTTCTACCTCCTACTGTAACATGATGCTGGTCTCTGTGTTGGGGTTGAGGCCATATTTCAAGATAAACGGAGGAATGATGTCATCATCAATAGTTACGTCAGAAAACACCATGATATAGATTGGCTGTTTGGTTTTCATATATAGAAATATGCATATCCTTTGATTGACACTCAAACTGTTAGTCATCATCTTGATGCTTCTTCTATAAATACCAATAGTGCAGCGTCTCGTTTTCAAAATTCATTAGAAACGAATTTAGTCACCATGCTTATTTCCTCCCTGAGAGTGCCGAACGGAATCAATTTTGGTGCACCTTAGAGATAAACCTGAAAATGAATATAGCGTATGTGCAATATTAACAATTTAAAAGTGTGATCATTTACCCCTTAGCGCTTGCGCGCACATACACACACACGCACGAGCGTGCGCGCGCATATATATATTCATTTAGATTTTTATTTTTGTTTGTATTAGATGAATAAAAGTGGGAGCTCTTAGCAAAACGGGTATCGTCATTGTGTTTTATAGCAAAGAAACACATCAACGCTGATGTATAAGATATACTTCTTCTTTATTTTGCTTTTATTACCTAACATGTACGTATAGAATGTGAAAAAAGGTTAGAAGATGGATGAGTTAGTAAGCACACAGGGGAGTTTGTACAGTTCTTCTGTTAGGCTTCTCAGCTTTTCTTCTTCGTTTTTTACTTTCGGAAAAATGGTACAGGTACAATATAAGGGTCTGAATCATCGTAGTTTCCTTTCTCTTCTCTTCTTTAGCAAATTTTAGACAGAGCCATCTCATGGCATCAAATCATTTCACTTTCCACTCGATTCTATACTCTGAGCAGTCTCGTACAAAACAATCTTAAGACGTCAAAATATCTCAGTTTCTCCCCGCTTTTCTGTTTTCGTGAGTCTGGCATTATCTCTGGCCCCTCTCATCCCCCAAAACTAAGGCAGTCTCGTGCAACGCAAGGGCCCAGAATGACATGACGTCAAATAACTGTCTTCTTTGGTCTTTCTTGTCTCCGCTCGTCTCAACATGAGTCAAAATGTTCCCCCTTTTATATGATTTTCCTGACGTTTACGCACAGTATCGTGATCACCCCCCACACACACATTGCTCGTTGACACGCCTCCTTCCAGCATGCTACCCACGTGATTTACGAGTTACTTCCGATGTGGAACAACATGCGTCCTGTTTACTCCAAGCACCCACACAAGCTATACCGCAAGTTAAAGGGATTTTACAGTCAACATTTATCAATTGGATATGGAAATAGTGACACGATTTTTAATCGTGAACTTGCCCTTTACGATTCAAATGTCACTGATACCTTTGGAAAATGAGATAATATATATGTTTGTACAATTACTATGATGGTTGATTGTATTTATTATTTTATTATTTAGTTTGTTCAGTTTACGAATTAGTCAGAAATCTTTTAGTTAACAAAAATCTTTGATGTAAATTTAAGTCAAATTGAAAAGGTCAACAGTGGGCACCAGCGAACATAATTGGGAACATCTATCATCTCTGCACAGGAAGGCAAAATATAAATAAAATGGATTTTTTTCGAGTCATAAGTTTGATTTAGTTAAGCTAAAAACAAAATGAAATTTAGGGACACGTGTGATGATTATTATTATATACCAGAATAACTTAGTGAGATGACACTACACTAATGATATACAGAATTTGGGAATTTTGAAAATTAACCAGTTGAAAGTTGTCAATTGCCATGTGAGTTAGAATTGGGCTTGAATTAAGACCCACAGAGCCCTTCAGGGCAATGACAGGGGTGGTTGAATCTATGTAGCAACGAGTGTGTCCCTGTTCATATACCCTTAAAATTTCTTACTTTTTCTCACACTTTTGCTTCAATAACATCAAGGAACTGTGTGCAGACTGAATGATAAAGCGACAATTCCTCTTGAGAAAGATATTAGATATGTTACATAATTGTGTTTCAATAAATAATTATTAATTCTTAACGGGGAGGTTTTTTTTAATATTTGACCCGCAGGCATTCAGGCTACTTACTCAAACGAACCACCTCGACCATCAGAAGAAGTCCCGGATGTTTTGTGTGATTTCCCATCTTTCGAACATAACATGGGCACAGGGGGAGTTTATTGAAAAAAACAACCCGGAAAAGCATGTAGTTGTCAGGGAAACAAGGCCACAATAGAGTACCGTGACAAGCATAATATCACAACACTCTTGTTGTGGGTAAATTATTCCGCTGAATTGTTTCTCTTGCCTTCGTAGGCAAGGAGCAGAGGAAAGCCTGAATTCAAACCAGCTATTTTCGGCTTGTCTTGTATCTCTCCCATTCGGGGTAGTGGAGTAAATGCATACTTGTATATGGGTGTTTATTTCAACATAAGCAGACACTCGCCTGAGAAGGTGAACGTATTCAATTCTCTTCTAGAAAATTTCTGAAAACTATTTACAAATAAATTATATCTTAAAGATGCTCTTCATTGATTCTATGTTCTCCTCTGAAACAGCAAGTCAACGAAAGAGAGGTGAATATAAGATCCACTCGGTCTATGACTCACAGGAAAAGACGTAATCAACTAGCCGTTTTCTAGTCGTTGCAGTAGATTATATATGAAAGTAAGAAAGTTTTAATATTTTGTTTTATAATTGCTGATCAAGTAAGTGACTTAGTTCAATGGTATCGTAAACAGAAAGATCAGATGAAACTGACTTACATAAATAACATTTACATGAATAGATATACGTGTGTGTGTGTGTACATATATATATATATATATATATATATATATATATATATATATATATATATATATATATATATGGGGGTGGATAAACAAATGTATTTGCACGTGTGCCTATGTTTGTTTTTTTCTTCTTTTTAGAAATTCAAATGAACTTCACATTCAATTTTTCCACATTTGTTCTTATTCTAATATATTTTAAAATCACTTCATGACACCAACGCAGATTGTGAAATAGATGAAACATACCTATATCTTAGACCACATAGTTTTCTTTTCCAACATTATAACTTTCCTATTTAATTGACTTAATCGAATAGCGGTAAGATACTTATTTCGGTTACATATTTCCTTTAAATAACAGTTAATATATTTCGTCTATTATTATCACTTACACATCGTCTATATTTTGTGTTTTGGTTTCTCATAAAAGAATCATCATACAATGAATGTTCGTTCATGTAATTATAACAGCAAGGTTGTTAAGAAAAACAAATCGTTTTCTTTTCGCAGCATCATTGAATATTTTTACAACAGTTGTCAGCTAATTCAATATCCTCTTGTGTCTTAAATATTTATCCAATGTTAAATATTATTTGATCTTCTTCTAAAATGAATATTGGCCTTTGAGGTTGTGTAAGGAAAACTGTTGTCATTTTTTTTTTTAACTAGTTTATTAATCTTTTTTTTTCACTTTATTCAATCAGACTTAGAATTAATCTTTTAAAAGTCCTAACGTGTTAAAAATTTGCGTATAATTTGTAGAAGAATATTCGTAAATGGTAGATGAATAAGAAATGTTGCTATTTCACGTGGAATAAATATTATTAAAAAAAGTATACTCAACATGATTTGTGCCGAAGAAAATCCACTAGAAATAATTCCAAATAAAATGTAATAAATAAAAGAAAACATGTCGATATGCTATGCATGTAAATATCAATTCTAAAATATAATGAAAATTTTGAAAGTGTCGTACATTTTAAAGAAGTGGTCGTTTGTTGCTAGTTGTGGGTAATTTAATATTTATGTACAAGTATTTGAACATCTCCGCCACAAGTAGAAAATCACACATTCTATTAACGGAGAATGGATGATTTGAACACAAAGTTATTCCCCAAAACTATTTTTCAACCAAGACTAAAGAACCAAGTAAGCGTAACAATTACCTGCATCTCGACGGGAATGAACAGATAGAATCTTATTTTTTCCTTGCGAAGTTAAACGCAAGTAGCCTCATCCAAGATTTGAACCCAGGTCAGTGATTTCAATTCCTACAGCGATAAAAGTGTCAATTTGCCCACTTTAAATATGCCAGAACATTAGCAAGTAAACATAAGACATCAACGACGCTGTGATTCTCTGGGGTCGTGTTTATCGTAACACGAGTTTCGCTTAGGTCTAAAAACTTTCATTAGGGACGAATGTACATCGTCTTCTTTCTCTGGGAGAAGATAATGAACCTTTCACGTTATCTTCTTTTATATGACTTTGACCCGCCCTCTATAGATTCTGAGTAGAAATAATATAGAATAAAAGGGTGGTATTCCATCACTTCTTACATAGAAAATCTACTTTAGAGAAAATGAAAAGAGCGAATATTTTCCCATTCACATGAATATTGAGATTTGTTTCAAAAATATTTAATTAAGACATTTTTTTATTAAGTAAAGTTAGAAATGAGCAAAGAGTAAAACCAGAAAACATTTAAAGTGAATCACTGAAGGAATATTAAATATCAGAGCAACAGTTGTCCTTAATCTCAGCTGTTTATTATCATATTTACCCAACCCCTCTGTTCGGGCAGGATATGAAACAAGGTCAATTTTTAAGCGGAGTTTAACAGGTTTGAATTCAGAGTATTCCTTCTCCTCGCCTAGTTGCCTCACCAAGGCTAAAGAACCCAGTCTCTCCTACTATTTACCCATAGCTGGAGGGAGAATAATTGAATTCATACATTTACCAAGGGTATTAGTGCTATGTGAAATTCAATCAATCTCGTCCAGGATTTGATCTCGTGACGCCGTGTCCATTTCGTCCAACGATAACCATTACACCACGGGCACATACTCACAGCTGTTTATTATGCTTATTTATTATTGATTTTGTTATTTTCATTTCCAACATTTAATTTGATAGTCTAGCCTATTTATCCAATTCAATAAAACAGTAATAATTATACAGTTAGAAGTTTAGAAAATCATATGAACATTGGGGCTTTCCTTCCGAGTTCAAATATTTTTCTTCATTCAATGGCTCTTGAGTTCCACTTCTGTGAGTGTTGTATTAGGTACCTGTTAGTTAACGGGCACATTCTTATTAAGATATATTTCAAAATGTATGCAGCCAAATAATCAACAATAGTAATCATTTAGAATGTAAATTAGTATAATACTAATAAACATTATTTTTTTTAATATTTATAACTATTTTCTGAAAATGATAGATATTTTATCTAATTCAATTTGGTCCTCTCACAGAAGCGTTACACATGAAAACAATGGAAAAAATACACAAGATTTCAACAAAATTAGAATATTTTTTCTGAAAATGTAGACGAAATAAAAACGGAGATAAATACAAAAATATGATCCATTTAATTACCAATACAAAAATGAAAATTATTTGATTTTCATAAGCACATAAGAAGTAATCATTTTACTCGTAGAATTTGATTTCATCAATTCAGGGATTAATGGATTTTGATTGTATGTGAACACGTCAAAGGTAACATGAAATGAAGATGATACGATTCGAAGGTATTGTACGTTCATATTAATGTTTCTCAGGTAGATATTACTGAGATTTCTTTTGACAAGTGGTTATATCAAATCCGATTCATTTTCCAACCGATCTATTTGAATCATAGATTGGAACACAACAGGTAATACTAGTCCGGGTCAGAGTGTATCTAAGAGTTACAATGATAAATGAGTTATTCACACTCCCAATTCTCAAGAACTGGAGCTTAACCCTCAGATGAAACAGTCATACCAATTTTTTTTTAATGTCAAATTCCTTTTTAGATGAAGCGTAAAGCGTATTTTAAACCCACCGATAGGATTATATAGAATTCTAACAAAGCAACCAGGCATTTTTTTACATATTTATCGCTTTCTACCTTAATTCTGTTTTAATATTAAATTTTAACGCAGTCGGCAGGGGCTACAGAATAAATTGACTGCATATTTGCAGAGGGATACGACCTCCCAACGAGTGTTTTGAATATGATAATAAAAAAATCTGATGGTGAGGCACAAAAAATACTGGAGCACAGGAGAATGTGGAGTACCCCTTCATTGGCATCGCTCCCAGATCAACTTTGGCCAAGAGTTGTAGCACTTGATAGGGTCCAATATATGAGTAAAATCGAGCTGTTTGATATTTAAACTGAATTTAAACAAATGACTTCTCATAAATAGTATAGTTTGAAAAAAAAAATGTTTGATCCTTTAACTGTTTGTATCCAAAAATATGTTTACAAATCATGTATTTAATATATATATATATATATATATATATATATATATATATATATATATATATATATGGGGGGTGCATGTGTGTGTTTGTGTGTGTGTGTGTGTGAAAACAATATTGCATTAAATAAGTAACAATGATTTATATGCCATAGAACCAAAGCAACCCAAACCAAATTTGAATTTTAAACAAGCCATTTTAATGAAGGTTAGCATTCGCTTCCTCTACGATACGATCTCAAGGGTAGTGGAGATCCTCGTGGCGTCATGGGTAACATGCTGGAAGATGGCTTTGAAGATGGTGAATTCGGATTCCATCGCAAAATTGCGTTCACTTTCGTTGTCATACCCTTACGAATGGTATGAAACCCCTCATACTCTAGCTCTAGTTATATAATACCATTGATCTTTTTCTACAAAGATGGCTTTAACATTAAAAGCTCACGGAGATTGACATGCCATTAAATAAAGAAAGCAAAGCAAATCAAGATTTTGTTTTAATATGGTCATTAATATATGGGGTTTCAAGGTAATTCATATTGTTATTTTCTATTTGACTCCATTCTGGGTTATTCTATTCTTACCCAACGTTATCTTCCTGGTTTAACTTCTTGGATATGAAGGCTGTAAAGGAATTATATGCCAGAAGAAGATAGTAAAACATAGGAGACCAAAATATGTTTAATATTTGGCTTTATTTCTGGGTTCAACAACCACTCAGTGGGTGGGGGAAATTCCCGAATATAAATAAAGGAAATAGTTTAGTCTCCCGGATAAGGTGATAAAACGTGTTCATCATTCTTGGGGTATATATGTCGAAATTTGGTATTTAAAGCGTTAACAACGTGTTAAATGCTTTTGGGAGATATGTCTAAATCCGGTGTTTTCAGTTGTAGTCATTAATTCCGTTGTATGCCGTCTTAATTGTGATCCTGTGGAGTTCATTATTCGGTGTTTTTAGTCGTGGGTCGTTCTTAAAAGAGGCTGCTGCTACTAGTGGAAATATTTGCCTACGCGTCGTCCAGAGACAGACGGATGGCGCCTTCCACCACTAGAAAGAAAGATTTACGTGTTGTCACTCCGCTTGTCATTGCTTAAATAGAACGAGATTCTTTCTTTCGTCGGGACGGTTCCTTTTCTTTGCGCATGCGTCACCCTTCTTTCTGTCAGGGCTTCTGGGAGTTTCTGCATATATTTGATTTTTTTTTTAATTTAATCTAACTTTATTTTATTTTTCTACTCCCTTCTAATTATCTGAAGTTAGTCGTGAACTTATTCTCGTGACACGATATCAAAATTATCCACACACACACACACACACACACACATATATATATATATATATACATATGTGTGTGTGTGTATGTGTGTTTGTGTGTGTGTGTGTTTGTATAACTGCATGCATTAAACATCTATCTTTTCCACAAAACCTACATCTTATGTCAAATCGATTTTTAAAAAAGAAAACGAACCTTGTGCTTTTCTTATAAAGTCATGATGTTAGTTCAGTATAATTTTTGTACATTTCAGGATATTGTGCATTGTTCAAAGTTTAGTAATAGTAATAAATTGCTTCCACAAATTATGTTATCATATACCATATTACTTATTATTGTTGTTCATGCTACTAATCAATTTTTCTTTTATATACATATGATATTTTAGAAAAAAAAACTTTTCGGAAACACGTATTTCACTAATTCATCATTCGAAGTTTTCCGTTACTGCTGTTGAATTTTTAGTAGCCAATTAAAGCATGATATTCTTCAAACTAAGACTGACATTCATCAAATATGATAGAGTTTGATTAATTAAATATCATCCTAATTTTTTCTTATGGACTGTTTACGTTCACTTTCTTCCATTGTCCTTGAAATATATTCGTATCCCTATTTCCCCATCTTCATCAGTTATTCGTATATATTCTGGCAAAATAAGTACTTAAAAGCAATCAGTTTAAGAGAAGGAACATTTGGAATTCGAAACCGGTAGTACTCCGTTTAAAAGTCACTCCAAATCGCCTCCCTCTCGTAAAAAGGGGGTTAGGTAAATGCCTACTTCTAAGTCTTTCATTTATTATTATATACATTTGATTTGTTTTCATTTGAATTTACTCAGTCCCTACACTAGGAAAAGGATGTAACCCAAGGTAAATATTTAAGTGAAGTACACCTGGTTTGAATAGATACTTTTCCTACTTTATTGATTGATTAATCAAAGCTAAAGAATTCGTTCTGTTCTACTGTTTATCTCTAGCTGGGAACGAATGGAACATATAAATGCAAGACTTTCTAAAATTGCAATAGCATGAAATGAAATGCAAGCAGTTTCCTTTAGTATTTAAACTCGGGTCAATGATCACATTTCGTACAACGGTGTCAGTTAAACTAAGTAGTAAGTAGTTTTATCCAGATAAAACAATTTACTCGTTTTATTGGTTGCCTAACGGATTACCAACATTATTGGGTTATTTAATGCCAAATCCTTCCTTTTACAAGCACAGAAGTACTATTTAACACACAGGTAGGAGGAAACGGGGATTTATCCAAAAGTGAATGTAATAAAGCGATTGGAGTTTGAACTCATTAACTACGATTCCGCAATCCAGCGCAATAACCGTTACACCCCAAGGACACCTCCTGATTCACTTTTAAGATAAATTTCAATAAACCTTTGATCCTAATTCTTAAAATCCCACACCAACATCTGACAACATAATTCAACCACTAATCTGCCTCGGAATATATAACTATTACATTTGGCCATTCACTTTTAAAAGAACTGGATATTATGTCCATAAATCGTATCTAACAAGTTCTCCAAAGAGAATCAAGTTATGGTCTGAGCCAGTTTCCTAACTTCAGTGTCAAATTCAAGAGAACGTGTAAATGTTTAATAAATTTCATGCAAGCGATTTCACAATACGATTACAAATGTACTCCCACGAGCAATGCGAAGAATGTTCAAGATCTTCCCTGTTAATATTCACCAATTGAGCCAACTTTAGGGTGAATTTTGGCAAGTAAATATCCATGTTATGTTAGGTGTTTAGATGATTGTCAGGCAAACCAGGATGAGCAACCTCTTAAACTGGCAAACTTTGATCACATATCAAGCTACACATATCTTGAAAAAGATATAGAATAAATAGTAAATATTTTCGTAAAAGGCAACTTAAATGTAAACGTATCTTTTTTTTTAAATGAGTAAAGTGCATTCATTTTCAAATTTTTAAGAAGCCATAGATTTGAAATCTTTTGCTGATATTGCATTAACTTCTGGTGATATCAGTAAAATAATCTATATTCATGGGTGTAAGAAGAGATTCATTCGAAATAAAAACGATGGCATTTGAAGCAAAGAAAAAAATTCAAACGTATTTAAATCAACTTTGTCTTAAACCATCCTAGTCAGCTGATGCTGAAGAAAATGACAACTACATCTCTGCAGATTGTTAAGTGCCCAAACCAATGAGTGTCCTGTCTAGGACACAAAACTATCTGATGATGAGGCTCCAGTCTTTACGCTTTGGGGAATGTGAAGTATTCATTCATGGCCATTACTCCCATATCCATTAAAATTTGGATTGGAAAAACCTTATTGAACTGTCTTATATTTAAACTTAGTGCAAACAAATAACATAAATTGATTTGTTATAAATTTTACTTTTCGACCATTTTATTGTGTGGAAATAAATGACTTGCGGTTTAATTGAAATGATAGCGTTACATAGTAATATCTGGAATTATTTAAACCTGTGCGAAAAAGTGGGTGATATTAAATGGAATAGTTAGCGTTGAATTGCAATACTTGAAACTATTCCTGTGTTGGCCTTCATTGATTTACTAGTATTGCATAGCAATGTTCAACCATTTAACTGTGTGAATGAATAGGGGTAAATTAAATTATTAGTTTTAAATATTAAGTTTTGCAACCTCTTGTCCGTGTGCAAACAAACGACTGATATTAAATTTAATAATTAATATTTGATAGAAAAATCTTGAAACCATTTAACTGTATGCAAACAAATGAACTATGGCTCATTGAAGAATTTTACCTAAAATGTATACATTTACAAATTATATATATATATATATATATATATATGCGTGCACACACACACACACACACAGACACACACAAACACACGCATATATATATATATATATATATATATATATATATATATATATATATATATACGTGTTTGAACAGAATTTGTTATTGAATAATCTTCAATGGTTGATATGCCATAAAATGTATCCTCTTAAACAATGGAATGTTTAAAAACCCTATCCTCGTGGCTATCAGAAAAGTATAGAATACACGGTCTAACTTCTCTACAGAGGGAATATATTTAGAAATAGTCATCATGTTTATAACACTAAAGTACATTTCGGTTAGAGGGCCAGGTACGCGTGTTCTGGGGAGAATACTGTCACATTTGTACAACCGTTACTGCCAGTTTCATTCTAAACCGACATGGTAATTAGAAATAATATTTTGTTTACGGGTTCAAAAAATTATGTTTAATAATTATTTAAATTACATTGGAATACTTAGTGCTATATGAATGAACATTTTTTTTTTATTATTTATTTTAACTTGAAGCAATGTTTTTACTAGGGATTATTATTATTATTATTATTTACTACTTTAGAGTTTTTCACATCAGTGTTATCTGATGGTTTTTAACAGGAGTTTGAGTGACCGAAAGTCTCCACAAGTCTCCAGGACTCGTCTCAGGATTCTGGCCGTCCTTAGCAATGCTGTCATTTGGATAGTCTCCACCCATCCGCCAAATTCCAAGTCCTCCAGGCCCTTTAATAATCCTATCGTTTCTGTGCCTAACGCACCAATCACAATTGGCACAATCGTTACTATCATGTTCCACAGCTTTTTCCATTCTCTAGCAAGGTCGAGGTACTTATCCTTCTGTTCACATTCCTTCAGATTTATTCTGTGGTTCGCCGGGACAGCAAAATCGATAATTTTGCAAATTCTCCTTTTTTTGTTGATTAGAGTTTTTTTTTTTAACTAACGTTAACCGATACTTTCTTGCTGGAGTTTAAATGACAGCAAGTCTCCTCAAATCTTCAAGAATCTTCCCCAAAAACAGTGGCTGTTCGGCTGTTAACCATCCAATTCCCGACCCATCCAAATACGTTACAGCAGACAAGTGGAGACCTGTTGTTGCAGTAAGAATGAACTCATCAGAGACGTTCTTTTATGAACTCTTAAAATGGTACATGGCTGTTTTGACCGACCAGCGCATATATATATATATATATATCATCTCTGCGCGGACACAGGATGCATTATAAAATACCTGTTGAGTGATAGAGATATATGGTAAGAGAGTTTTAGTTGACCCCATGCTATCAGTACAATTTTATTCTCACTGCCTGTAGAAGAGTTTCTAATAATTTTTCGTTTTTAGCAAAGAGTTTGATAACGCCCTTGTACATTAGGTTATTGATCGTTTATTGTGATGTACTAAGCTTGAATCCTCAAGTGCGTGTTCTGAGTATGTGGTTCAGTAGAATCATCACTATTACAAATATTAATTGTAGAAGTGCATTTCCCTGGAATATACCTCTCGGAATCTTTGCTTCAGCCAAGATTCTTCCCTCCAGCTATGTATTCCCCTCTCCTGGTTTCCATGTTTTTTTCTCGCTAAAGGTTATGATTTTGCCCGATATCTTGTACATTTTGAGATAGTTTATAATCCAGCTTTGTGGAACCATATCATAAGATTTTTGTTGTTAATCCACACCATAGCTAGATTTTTCCATCTGGTCTTGCTCTCTTGAGGATATGTTAATCAATGTAAACGTGTTCTCCAGTGTCTTTGGTCCCCTTGGGGCATCTTTTCTCTTCTTCCATGAAGAGCCTGTGGCTTATTAACGAGTAGTTAATCTTTTCCTTTATTTGTGCCGTCAGTATTTTCCACATCTTGGTAAGGCACATTAAAGGTCTGTCGTTGTTTTTGGCTGTTCCTTTGAAGGACTCTATCTGGATCCATATTATATTTCCTTTTGGTTATTCATTCGGGTACGTCTTTTTCTTGTAAACATCTATTCATTTCAATTGGTAAACTGTCATGGATGGAAGATAATTTTTGAACCAGAATCGATGTATGCCAGCATATCCAAGAATTTTCCAATTTGTAATTTTTGGAGTGTCACTCTGAGTGAATCAGTGAGTATTTTCGCCTTCAATCTTTCTCCAAGACCTTCTAACTATTTTCCCACATTATTTATTCATTTGGATTTTCTGTAATGTTCTCTTGGTTGCCATCTTTTGCTCTTAAATTGTGTTGTTTCTCTGACATTTGATTTTTATTATGACTATAGGCAATCTCATGCACTTGCTGATTGATTTTTTGGGGTTTGGAATGTTCTGTTTTATCTGTATTTGACCTTTTTTTGATATTTTTTCGTTTTCCTTCTTTTGCCAGTACTTTCTGGTTTATTTCCTTGGGTTGTTTTGTGATTTTTATCTTTTGTTGCTTTTTTTCCTTTTGGTTACATTATTTTCTTGTGTTTTTCCTTGTTATTATCATTTTTGCTTGTTGTAGATTTCCTACCTGTGTGTCCAGTCAAATTTCTCATGCAGGTTTTGAATTCATGTAATATATTGTTTCAGGGAAAGCTAATTTTTCCTCTGACTAATTTTGCTCCTCCATAGATCAGTTCGTTTATTCTTTAATCTTTTTTCGTTGAGCTATGTACTAATAATTTCATTATTTTTTCAGTTTCTGCCTCAACTGTTCTCCAGTTTTGGTTTCTTAGCGATGCTAAACTAGGCATGTTCGTTCTGTGGGGTTTGGGTGAGATGTGTTTCGATTCTTTATAGTTGTTTGTTCTTTTAATTTGGTGTGTTCTTATTTTTCGGTATTTAGCGGGTAGGTTATTGTATTGGTGTCTTGTCTTGCTTCCCATTTTATTTTCTAGCGTATTCCAACTATTTTATGGTCAGAAAAACAGTCTTCTTTATTATCGTCCTAACTTGGTCAGCGAGTTTTGGGCTTGTCTGAAAGCTAGTACATTCTTCACATACCTCTATAACACTTTCCCTATAATATGACAGGGAAGTGGAAGTTTGTTTATTTTCCCTCTTCTATTTTTTGTGTCAGTGTTTCTGGTTTGTGTGGTTACTTGGTTCATCGTTCGATTACCTAAAATAAAGCAGCCAGCATTTGCAGGATGACGATCAGGTCCCCCCTGTTGATCATGACAACCAGACCAGTCGTCTATCTCCCATGTGCTTTACTTAGATTTGGCCTTTTTATCATGGTTAGTATTACGTGGCTATACAAGACACAGGAACAGTTTAAAATGTGCGCTCCTGTAACATACGCGACGAAGTACTTTTTAAGTCAGAGAACTTACAAGTGGGCCACAAAAATAATTTGGCTATTTTTCCTCATCTATTGACGCCACTCCTTTGGATGGATAGGAATAATTTCTGACAATTTTTTCACCTAGGTTATTGAACAATGAAATCCCTCCGTTGACCCAGCTCTGGATTCATCCATATTACTACACATCCACCATGCTTCTTCCAATGGCTCCTAGTGACCTATATTCAGTTATATCTTTCTCTATCCACTTATCATCCTTTTGGGATTTGTTACGTTTTGACTCACGAATATTTAGCAAATCATCTTTTTGTTCCTTTAGGCCAATCAAATGCTGCGCGTTATAAAATTTCGCCCAGTGATTATCGGCTTTAAGAAGTACTTTTTAAACATTACATGAAACCGATCCTGACTTTAAATATCTGAAGTGCCAAAATTACATACGAAGACAAAAGTAGGTAACATAAATAACGATGATTTTTTTTCCAAATAGTGAAAGCAAGGGCAATTTTGAAAAAAATGTTATACTTAAAATTTCATCATTTTTTTTTTTTTTAGAAAAGAGCAGGTTCGTATTTATTTTGGTTGTTTTGCCTTTCTTCTTATAATTATTATTTACGAATTTTCCCACCATCATTGGCTTAAGGTCTTTCACTGGAGTGTAAGTGACAAGCAATCACCCCGAGTCTCCAAGTCTTTTCTCAGTATTTTCACAGATCTTAGTAATGAAGTGTTCTTGACGGTCTCAGCATACCCTTTGATATCCGGCTCCTGCAGTCCCTTTACCATGCCTTTAGGGAACGTTTTGAGGACTCCAATTAAAATTATTAACTCGATCAATGTCATATTTCATATTATTTTTAATTCGTGTAATTTTCTCTCCTTTCGTGGTTTTATTTTTACTTTGTAGTTAGCCCGGGCGTCAAAGTCCAATATTCGACAGGTTTTCTGTTGTTTTACTCTTTTAAGAGTTTTTCCCTCCAGCATTAGCGGATGGTTTTCCACAAGAGTCTGAGTGACAGTTAGTCACCAGGACTCTTCTTAGTTTCTGGTCGATCGCGTTCGTTTCGTCTTCCCATGTCCTCTTACTTCCAAGTCCTCCAGTCCCCTTCCCAATCCTTTGGTGACTGTAATGGGCACGCCAATTACAATTGGCATTACCGCCACTTCCTGTCCTATATACTTGCAAGCTTTTTACACTATCGTTAGTTGATGGGCACTCACTGGAGTCTAAATAAAAGCAAGTCTCATCAGGTCTCCAGTACTTGTCTCTGTATTTTTGCCGATCTCAGCAATTCTATATTCCGGATGGACTCCATTCTTCCTACGATCACCAACTGTTCCAGTCCGCTTTAGAATTCTTTGATGACTGTTCGTAGCACTCCAAGTACAACTGAGATCACTATAACCCTCATGTTTAATTTCTTTTTTTAGTTTCCTGGCTAGGTCCATATTTAAACTGTATTTTTGATAGCAAATTATTGGTATTAGGCAGGAGCATTAATTATTATAACTGTGTATACCTATTATTAAATATTGCATTGTAACAGTTTTTTAAACAATAAAATTATGCGAAAATTATTCGTATTTGAGAGGAATTCTTGATTACAATTGACTGTGTAGAAATAAGGGATTCGAGACAAATAAATCGTATTGAGCAGAGAAAACATAGTTACGGCTACTATCAATTATCTAGAAATGAATCATAATTTTGCTTCAAAAAACCTGCAAGGTGTTGATATGCCGTTGATAAAATAAACCAAACGCCTCTATCTCACTGCGCCTGTTACTCGAGCAAACTTTAAAGATTATACTGGGGTACCTAACTTGATGCGTTCACACACGAGGGAAAGACTTTTTGATTTTGGGGAGTACGTGGGAGTAATGGCATAAAAGGGTAGACTACATTCCTCGAATTTGCTCGGGACACCACTGCTTTTTTTCTTCTTCTTTTTTTGGGGGGTGGGGGGTTAAGGGATCTTCCTCCTTTATAGGGGATATAGAGAGCGTATACTAAGACCCACTTATAAGGTAATTTTTCAACTTGTAATTTCCATCCTTGGTATATGCTCCGATTGAGAAAAATAAGAATATAAATCTTGAATAAATGATTCTATCAACAATTAAAAAAAAACAAATATTGTCACTGTAACAACTGTCTTCTGATGATTTCAAAACTGTGTGTTTAGTTCTTAGTAGTAGTAGTAGTAGTAGAAGGAGGATTAGGAGGATAGGAATTGAAACAAGCTTACGTTGTTTTCAGTTTGTTATATCAACTACAACTGCTACTACTACAACTACTACTACTAAGAACTAAACAAATAGTTTGTAATATCTTTAAATTGTAAAATGTAGATTCAACTATTTTCCGATGATACTTTTTGGTTTCACTTTCACAATGTTTACATGAATTATTGGGTAGATTTCAACAGCGGAAATTGTGAGAAAGAACAACAAAATAAAACCTGAAAAAATCAATGAATCTCAAAACCACTTACGAGGGTGATGGGTTTTACATTTGTTTTATAGTATTCGCCGGCGAGATTTTTTTATAGTATTCGCCGGCGAGATTTTTTCTAACTTTCGTTCGAGAATGTAACACATTCATCCTGAAGTTCATTGCGTTAACTTTTGCTGCTCTTGAATTATTAGGAAAATATTAGGATCTTGTAACCTCTACCTTTAACTTATCACTCTCTCTCCCAACACTGTCCGCATTTTCGGCGTTACCCACAACATTGTCCCCAGCACAATATTCAGTGAGAATTGGTAATATTTCATTGCATAGAGCAAAAAACCTCAAGTTAATTCGCAAAACGGATGCCATTCCCCATAAGTAAGATTAATGCTTGGCAAGCTACGTGTCAAAGATAGAAAATTGTTAAACAAAAAATATTTAACTTTCTTTGAAATATCCAAGAGACATTGATACAGAAAAACGTCACCAAAGGTTTATGATAAGGAATTAAAAGATATTTACCTCTTGTTGGGTGTACAGCAGGAAGATTATACCACAATGAGCTGACAGGAAAATAGCGGCAGACAAGAGTTAACATTTCCCAATTTTTCCGAAGTATATATATATATATATATATATATATATTCCAGCTCATTATCCTGGCGGGTAGAGAATTTGGCAATGGTCCGGGAGGGCTGGTTCCAATCCCACGTCGCGTCATACCACATGCTTTAAAAATGGTACTTTATACCTCCGTGCGTAACACACAGCAATATAAAGTACTTATCAAGGGTAAAGTGGAGTAATCCAGGGAAAGGAGTAGCGCCTTCCCCTACACCACAGTGTAGTAGTTATTGTAAATATAGCCTTTTAGTCACCCTCGACAACGGTCAACAACAACAATATATATATATATATATATATATATATATATATATATATAGTATTATTCGGTCCAGTTAAACCGAAGTTGGGAGTAATTCCATCAGCACAAAAAAAAAAAAAATTACAGTGAACGTTTTATTTTATTTTATTTTATCCATAAGATCTGAAGAAATCCTGTTAATTTTTTTCTTTTTTTTTTCATTTTATCAAAAACACATAACAGGATGGAAATAAATTCATAATCCTATTGTGACCGGTTTTGTTTTTTTCTTAAAGAAATATATATATATATATATATATATATATATATATATAATTTACTGCTTAAAATATTTAAAATCATTAAAATACATAGCGCTATTAATAAAGATTCGGACCCATATCACGATATTTAGACTATAAGAAAAGGAAAACTCGTTGAAAACTCAAAACATTTGTTTTCTCGTGACCAGTTATTATTTGAACTCATCCAAAATCCTTTGCATTCAGCTGAATTCAATCAAGTAAATATGTTTTCAACGCAGTAGTCAGGTCACATGACAGTTCCGTGGATAATTTACTAAGTAAAGTAAACTACACTTACATTTAATAATAAAAAAAAAAAACACACCTCCGATGACGTAGAAATACAATCTTGTTATTCCACTCTATTTAATAAAGCAATAAAAAAGCGTGAAATGCATACTTTTAATTTAGTAGCCAAGCATTTCTCACTAATTAATAAATTGCATAAAGTAGTTAATAAAAATGCCGGGAAAATTAGCCATAGCTGTCCGAAAAATCTGGCTAATAATATAAAATAAGACAAACGCACAAGTAAAAAATTAAAATAATAGCCATCCGTAAAACTAATGAACTGAACCATCAATTAAACTATGGAATGCATGTCCATTGATGAATAAATGCTTAATTAAAAATGTGATTTATAGAGCCAAAGTATGGAAGAAAAACGTACATAGTATTATATATATATATATATATATATATATATATATATATATATATATATTCTCACAGGTCTTTATTCCGGAATAAATGCTCTACCAACTGTAAACGTTTATCTACGTTTAACTTGGAATATAAAGAAAGTATAATGACCAACAAGAAGTTAAATGTTGTATTTTGAAAAGTGCGTATGTTTATAATGAGGGATCAAAAAACATTGGAATCTGTACTTGGAAGGTAAATATCACTTAATGGATATAGAACAAATGTTTATTCCAATGAATTTGAAAAATCTCATCTATAAAAGTACGGGCGGGCACGCGTGATGCCCTTGAAATTAAAACAGATTAACTAGACAAAATGAAATCTTATGTCAGTGTTGATAAATATTCTAGGTATTATTCTGAATAGCATTGTAAGTTCAAAATTCAGTGTCTACCTCACTGCCTGACATCTTGCATGACATCTTGCCTGACGAAAGCTAAATAGTCCAGCTTGCTATTCTATTTACCTCTCGCTAGAAGGGTAAGAGGACGATTCACACCTTTCACAAAAGAATTTATGCGAAATAAAATGTTAACAGCCTCGTCAGATATTTTAACTGTGGTCATTGATTGTGTTTCCTTATGACGATTACCGATACGCTACACACGCTTCGAACAGATTTACTAAAGAGAGTACCAAGATTAAACAAATTCATGAATAGTTTATAGTTAATTATACTTACTCAGAAACATTTATAGCTTTGTATAAGTATTTTTTCCCTTAAAATTTTAATTTAAATACATTTTGCTAATACTGATCATCTTAAATATGAACAAAGTACGGTTAACGAAGTAAAAATATAAACAATGGAGTCGATCAGCCGAAGTCAGTTCCATGGTACACACACACACACACACAAAAAATCTAGTGGGTAGAGTATTCGCCAATGGTCTGGGAGACCTAGGTTCAATACCAGGTCACGTCATATTAAAGACTTTAAAAATGGTACTTAATACCACTCAGCAATATAAGCTTCGTATCGAGTGTAAAGAGGAGCAATCCAGGGAAAGGAAGAGTGCCGTCTCCTACAATTCGGTGTAGTAGCTATTGAAAAGGGAGCCTTCTTGTTGCACTCGACCACGGTCAACAAATTTACTTACTATATATATATATATATATAGAATTAGTTGTTTTTAAAATGGAGATAATTCAAGAATTTTAACCATTACGTCTTGAGGGATATATATATATATATATATACATACATATATATATATATATATATATATATATATATATATATATATATATATATGCATACGTAATTACTAACATTCTTGATGTTTTTAAATGTTTTTGTTTTTTAAATTAAAGAAAAATATTGTTTCATTTACTTGATAACTTAGCCACGTTATAGACATGTAACTAAATATTGCAGTAAGAGCAGGTATTTATTTGATTGACTTCGGCTGAATTCAACAGATTTTTGACAAGCTAACACGATGATTAGTCAAGAGTAACCAAAATTCATAAATATTCAACCTGTTCTACTTTCTCATAGGTGCAATATCGTGATCTTGCTCATAGCTTTTTCATAGAGAATTGGCAGTAAATCTATATTCAGTTTTATATATAAATATGTTTGTTATAGGTCCAAAGGAAGGATAAAAAATATATTTTAAAATAGGTAGGTCCACGTATTTTTTTAATTATTTGAATTTATTTATTTTGTTCGAATTCAATTCTATATGTAAAGTTCCCGTGATATAATAGCTGACAGGTTGGACTGTAACATCGTTGTGATTGAGTTCTAATTCTCGAGACGCAATAATATTCACTTTTTTATCAATGCCCCTGTAAAACGGTGTGGACTCACGTATTCCCCACCAGTGCTATAAATGATACAATTTCTAGTTTTCTACAAGATTAGCTCCTCTTTAAATAACCCAGTAAGTTTTATACGTCATCAAACAAAGTATCCTAGAATCGATACAAAAATGAAGACTAACGTCCTATGTAGTATCTGCTTTTAATTTATCTGTCGTATATATATATATATATATATATATATATATATATATATGATTTTCTTAATACCCTGTCCGGTGGCAAAAGCTGCTTAGTAGAGCCAGGAGTGGCAGTACCGCCTTGAGCTACCGAAACTGAGTTATCACCCGTGGTTGGAGGCTGATGAGGACATGGTATCGCACTTGCTTTCACACGTTGTATAATGAAAAAAAATGTGTTTTTTTTTTTTATTGAACGTTGTTTCTTTCGTTCACTAATAAATAAGAATAAACAAATGAAATGTATGAGGTATGAAAAAAAATTACATCTCCATTGCTAACGGAACATGACTTTGATACAAGAAAAATAAGTTTAATATAGCAAATCGATGCATTAACATTTCGGTAAAGGCAGTAATTGTTTGAGTGATTAAATTGCTAATAGATTGCCTTTACTCGGTGACAGATTGTCACTTAGGAAACGAGGTCATTCAATGTGTTTCAAGAAAAATCAACATCATTTAATCAATCAACTAAATTCTATGTTGTCTGGTGAAAGATTTACTCCTGAGTTTTGTTGCATAGTACAAGAATGGCAGTCCAAGAAATAATTTATGTAGTAATTAAGAGAAATGTGTCAGCAAAGGAATATGTATATATTTATTCGGAATCAATTGCTGTAACGTTTATTTTCATAGATAGTGGAATCGGTGACCTGAGTCACATTCTTAAATGAGGATCTTTCCGTTTCACTTTACGTTAATGCACATGAAAAATGCTGGAATTCATCGTTTCTCTCTTAACAATAAGGTTTTCTTCTTTAAATTCAATGTTTGATTTATATAATTTAATTGGCCAGAATGTAAGCATTTTCTTAAGTTAGGAGTAGTGTTTTTAAAGAATCTGTTTGTTCACCCACACAGGCACAATATATATATATATATATATATATATATATATATATGTATATATATATATATATATATATATATATTTATATATATATATATATATATATATATATATATATATAATTGAAAGAAAAAATCAATATAGTGGTTTCATTATAGATTTATTTCAAGTCTACGGTGACCGTCTTCAGATCGAGACAATAATACCACTGTGTATTTCAATATAGTTTACGCAGGTTCACATTGCTTCAGGCGAGAAGAAAATGAAAAAAAAAAAACATTATAATTTTTCTAAATTTTTTGATTTAAAAAAAACAAAAAACTTTGGAAATATGATTGTATATTCACAAATATAATGCTTATACATTCTTCTTTAAAAAAAAATGCTACCTCTCGATTGAATATTAACTGATTTTAAAAATATAGTGAATACTGAAAAAAAAAAATCAATGAATAATTACTAATAAATTATGTATCGCTAATTTTATATATCATAAATATTAGATAATTATAATCCACGTTGTCTAAAAAACTTACTCAACATTTGTTTACTAAAAATCCTTTTCAAATTATGAATCACCGTAAAAATGTCCTTGTTATTTATATTACGAAGAATTAGTATATGTTTTTTTAAGATAACCGTATTAAGTAAATGATTAATATTGTCATAGATATTGTATTAATGTATCTGATCACTCCTAAGTTTTAATATAGTTATAAAATTAAATGGTATTTTCAATTGCAAATGTATTCAATGGAGTTGTTAGATCTTTCTTTAAATATAACAAAACGGTGTATTTCATAAAATAGTTCCTTCTAATATTTAGGATTATTGTATTAAGTTTTAATTCTTTATTAAATATAGATTATATTATGATCCATTTAAAAAAAATAAAGTATACCTATTGTCACGTGGTATGCTACCGAAAGGGAAAAGGAGATCAATTCCCCTACCCTACGGTGTTTGAATCAACAGGCCACAAGGACTGACCGTTAGAGCAGTCAGAATGAAGGACAAAGCTACCAGCAGTCCATGACCTATAATCTGTTGGACAGAGAAGGGAATGCAGGTCACGACTGGAGGAAATAGTGGGAGAAGAAAAAAAGGTCGGTTTTCAGCCAAAACTCAGGGTTCCCTCGTCCGCAAAAAGAATCTTTAATTCTGGACAGACATTGGTGAACGAGAGACACCAATTCCGTCAACTCTGAGGATGTCCCTCGTCCGTAAGAGAAAGGAACCTGAGAAGTAAGCCCTGTCAAAGATAAATACAACTTAAACTGTTTTTCCTTCTACCCTTCCTAAAAATTGGAATTATATGTATTCAGAAAAGGACTCGGTTTGGTCAACCGTAAATGAGTGAATGGACTTAGATCCTTTCTCAAGTAAAAGACAGAAAAGAAAAAAAAAATAGAAAGAAAAAAGGGGGAAAGAAGAAAAGGACTGTTGAGAGAGATTTATGTTTGACAATGCCTGCCGGCTTAACATAGCCGATAGTTTAAAAGGAAAGAAGAAAAGAAAAATAACTGTTTCTTAAAGCTTATAATTATTTCTTTGGTCGCCGCTTATTAAAACTTTGTTATATTTTAAATGCTCCCTTGTGTTGAAATCTATTGGTTATGTCATTTATCTATCGAGTTGCCTTCTTTTGCCCGTATCTCTTTTAGCTTCGTGTCGCTTTCATCAATTCTCGCTAAATGTCTTATTCGCCTTAAAAACATCACAGGGAAACTTTGGAAATTTGACTACAGTGAATAATATTTTGTTTTAACCTAGAAATTCATGCTTTCCGTTATCCAAGAGGGTAGGAAAACAAAGGACTTGGTGGGGTATGTGAAAGTGAACTGGAAACCACCTCACCAGCCTCGGAGATCAGTCTAGCCCCAAATTAATCCCCATTTGCCACTTACCATATGCCCGAAATAGGAGTCTTGACTAGGACATATTTTTGGGGAGGGTCAAGTGCCAGACTGCCCCCGACGTCACATGCGCATAAAAAAAAACAACTTTCGTCCACATATATTTATTTATGCAACGTCACACTATGCTCTCACTTTTTAAAATCAGACATATTCGTTATTGGAAAAATATATATTTAAATTATCTCATTATTTAATCTATTTTTGTATAGGCAATAATATTTCATTATATAAATTAAAATCATAAATTTCTTAATTAATTGTTGTTGGTATAAGTAATATATACAGTTAAATTATACGAAGAATTTATTTATGTGCCTAAAATTAATAATCAACTCATTCCTAAGACTATATTCCTTAGATTGCTTATATATATATAGTCATCCACAGACAGACTATTTCGTTCTATCAGAACTCTTCAGTGTGGCTAGACACGCAGGACGCTCAAAACTGGGATCGAAACCAGTCCAACTTTACGTTAGACTAAGCGTCAAACCTGTCGGCCACCAAGCTGACTACGTTGGCTAAGGGAATTTTAAGGTATTTATTTTAGCAACAGCAGCAGCAGCCTTTGTTTACATTTTTTATACCTTACCGGCTACCAGAGTGCTCAATTCTTACGAAGAGCTTTGCATTATGCTAGGGGCGGTCGACAATTCCTTCGCCAAAGTGCTCACTGTGTGTGTGTGTGTGTGTGTGTGTGTGTGTGTGTGTGTGTGTGTGTGTGTGTGTGTTTGACAGCGAAAGCGAAAGAAAGAGAGAGAGGTAGAGAGAGTTCATTGTAAGTTGTTTCTTGAGTCCACTATTAAATCAAAGGGAAAAAGCTATGAAGTATGGAAAATTACATAATCATCATTTGTGTAACAAACTTCGAAACAAAAGAAAAGTTTAAGACCGCAAATCTGAAATTTATACAAGTATGTATGTGTGTGTGTGTGTGTGTGTGTGTGGGTGTGTATATATATATATATATATATATGCATGTGTATATCACACGGATCCTGTGTGGTTAGAAACATATATCTACTTGCTAATCTATTTAATCAAGCAGGAACATATTATTTTATAAGATGTCCAAGCAATGTTGGTTTAGGCAGCTCATGAGATCACGAAAGAATAAGCTGAAGAAACCACCCACATATAAAATAATATTTATACTGAAAACACGTGGACACAGACACACATGATCATATATACATAATCACCTGTTCTGATCATTTCTTATCCTTCCACCTGAGTCCAGCTGAATTGACAGAAACCGCCGTGACATTTGACCTTAGACCAGTCTCCAACCAGTAGCATCTAATAAACTCAGTGTATGATGCAACCGGACTATTATCCTGATATGATTAACAATTTCTGGCAGAAGTCTTCATTTCATGACGTTCTTATTAAGGGGCTAAGATAAGTGTTCTACAGAGGGCGTGTTCAATTACTGATATGCGTGCATTGCCGGATGCCTGCCAGAGCTGATCTGAATTATAGGCGTGTCTTTGCTGCCCACTTCACTGGAAGATTTGCCAGATCCATGCAAGAAATATCCACGATTAGAGCATGTAAATGAATAACCATGAATTACGCTAGATTTTAGAAGCAGAATGTTATATGCATATTCAAATTATATATTGCTTTTTCTTTATCATCGGAGTCAATATAAAATTATTGATAACCCATATTTTTTTGCTTTTTTACGTCACTGCTGGTTGGGCTAAGAATACGTTAAATCCATCTCCTGCAATGGTTTCAGGGTACCTCCAACCCCACAAAAAGAATGAAATATCCCCAGTATGACACTAAACATCATCTGATTCACTATCAGAAGATTTGGTGAAGGTAGATTATCCTTTCATTTCCATTACTCCCAGGTCTACTGAGGCCATGAGTTGTAGTAGCTAATAGGAGCCCATCTATTGATATGTAAGAAAAGAAATTAGAATATGAAGACAGACGAAGTAACGAGACCATTACAACATTTTTGAGACCATTACAACATTTTTGAGATTAAGAAGAACAGTACTGGATAACAGATGTCCGTCAGATTCCTAGTATACAAATCTCACAATGAATGAAATAATAAAAAAATAATAATAAAACATGAAGGTGAAAGTAATACAAGTTGTTGGTGCACTTGGAACTATTCCCAATAGTTCAGTAAAGTATTATTTGTATTCGAGAGAAGCGTCTGAAAAATTAATAAGAAACGTTCGAGAAAAACTATTAAGAAATAAGACAAAAATGTAAATAAAAATTTCCAATGAATACAATTCCTTAACCTCTACGCATAAAACAACCTTAGAATGGTGGAAATGCCATTAATATCCATCAATCATGTTCTTTCCGGGAAGATAATTTCTGAAAATTTCTGTTTGAAAAATGATTACCCAGCATCAAGTTGCTAAGCACAATTTGTTTTATATTAATAATTTTCTTCTCTTTGTTTGGTTGCCCACCAAGGTTAAATCGTTCAGTTGCCCCTAATATTTCATCCATAGTTATGAATATGAGAAATGGATTACTGCCTATTAAGGCCATTGTTTCTAGGCAAACGGAAACATCTTAGGCAGAAATTTTACCTCGGCTGGTCGATTCCGATTACCTCATCAATAACAGTCATGCTCGAACAAATCCGTTCTGTATTAGGGTCATATATTGAACGTTATACAAGAAGTGGTTTATATATATATATATATATATATATATATATATATATATATATATATATATATAAACATTGCAAGAAAAATGATTATATATATAATCATATATAAACATTTTTCTTACAATACAATTAGAATTATCTGATATCGGGGATTTATTTGGAATACGTAAGGCTGGCCAAAAGATTGTTTCTCGTTATCTTAAACATTGAAATTACAACTAATTATATTGTTGATGTTACCCTTAGAGCTGAACGAAAGTGAAAAGGAAATATTTTTTGATATTTTGACACTGATAGGAAATTTGAAACATTGTAGAATTTGACTCTTGTGTAAGAAGGAATGACATAACAGTGAACCTGAGATAACATGTTAATATCCACTCGATAATGCTGATTATAATCATAAGAATACTAAAGACAGCAATCTGAGCATCTAAATGAATAACTATGGTGGATTTGTTGGTACGTTTTTTCTTCCAACTGATAGAGAATTATGATTCAAGACTAGTGGATAGGAAACAACAGGTAACCAGAACTGTTATATCTGATCTCAACAGATATCCAGTACTGTTCTGTCTGGATACATTGGGGATTGTAGAAAAAATTAGAATTTTATTGTGATTGTATGTAAACGAACCAGAATATATATAGAAAAGGAGACGCATGTAATTGTCTGGAACGTTTAGTTACCAGCGAATCACTCAATCCAGGCAAAAAGACAACTCTTACTTCTGATTAAAAAAAATATCTTGATCCAATTTATCTGGGAGTTCAGGCAGATGATTATATAAAAATGAAAGAAAGGAAACAGGTTGACAAATACTTGGATCTTACCAGAATGCTGAAAAAGAATGTGAAGGTGAGGACGATGCCAACTGGAGTTGACACTCTTAGAACAGTCTCAAAATGCTCCGAAAAGAAATAAGAATATGAAGACAGAGCAGAAACGAGACTATCGAGAAAACATTCTTGAGTTCAGATAGAACAGTACTGGGTACCTGTTGTTCCTCAGATTTCTAGTATACAAACTTCATAATGAATAAAATAATAACACTGATTATTATGGAACATGAAAATGACGGTGATATCAATTGTTGTTGGTGCACTTGGAACTATTCCAAAAAAAGTATAGTAAAGGGACTGAAAGACTTGGAATTCAGAGGATAATATAAAGACCATCCAGAATATAGCATAATATTGATAGGACAGAATCCTGAACGGAGTTCTGGAAACTTGAAGGATATTTTGTCATTCAACCGCCAGTAAAAAAAAGACTATCAGCTTATGCTCTTTCAATGAGTAAATAATTAAAGAATGTCTTAATGTTTAAAATTTCAGAATGAGTCATAAACTTTATCACGATATCTATGAAAAATTGAAAAGTGGAAGAAGCAATAGGTGGACAAAACTAACAGGAAGTTAAAACTGAATCAAACATTTTCTTGGGAAGTCTCACATTTTTTACTACTAATTGTTATACCAATGAGTGTACTTTATTAAACAGTAAATAAGACACAGTACAATATCACTGGAAAGGATTCTCTTTCTCATGTTCATAGATATTTATTTACAAAAATTGAAAAAATCATTAAAAAGCCTCAAATAAACGATCAGAAAATGTAGACAGAATAGGTACTATGCCTATTATGAAAAAAGGAAAGGGGAAAATGACCAGTGGAATAAACAGAACTGTCTAATCAAAAATACAGAAGAACAGAGTTGTATCTTCAAGAGAGACCTCATTTCGCCATTACTATGTGAAATAGAATTGATGCAAGTCAATTGCATAACTAGGACGTGTGCCTGGACCTAAGAATCTAGAAAAGTACAAGATAAGCTTAAAAATCTTATTGACGTGGACGACATCAAGTTATTTGTAAAAAGTAAAAATAAATTACAGGAGACTTTAATGCAAAAAATACAAATATACAGCCATAATATTGAAATAAAACTAGCCAAAGAAAAAAAAAATGTGTCATCCGTATGAAGAGTTTTAAAAGACAAATAATGAGACGAATAGATCTACCGAAACAGCTATGAATCAGAACTTTTGGAGAGAAAGAAAACTAGAAGTATATGGGAATATTGGAAGCTAACACCAAACAAGCAAAGAAGACAGAAAATAAGAAGAATAAAAAAGAACTTCTTGAGACCAATCTATTTATCAGATATATAATCAAAAGGACAAACACAAGAGCTGTTAACTTTCAAAGGCACTCTAGACCATTCCTAAAATTGACTTATATGAACCCAGAAAAAATAGATCAAAGGATAGGGAAATAAATGACTATGCGCAGTGCGTTACATCCAATTGACGGCATACATATTCTACATATGTAAGAAAGGAAGAAGATGACTCACCTGAATTGAGACCTGCGTAGAAACATCAATGAACTCAAGGATTACATTAAAAAGAGCAAAGAAAGGTTAATCACAACAGCCATTAACATCATTGGCAACATAAAACCAGACAGAAAAACCAAAAAAAAGAATCTAATAAACAGAAATGGTAAGAAAAGCAGATATTTGGACATTTCAAGCGAAAATCTGAAGAAAGTGCATCAAGGAAACCTGGACATGTTAACGAAAAGAAAATCAGAATCTTTTTAATAGCAGCCCAAAACAACAAATGGACCGATTATATTGAGGCAGAATTTGATTATACACAGTAAAATAACAAATGTAGATTATGTGGAGAAACAGATGAAACTGTTTATCACATCATAAGCAGATAAAGTCGACTAGCACAGAAAGAGTTTAAGTCTAGACGCGTCTGGGTGTGATAGGTGATCCAAAGTGAATTTTATAAGAGACTGATATTTAACCGTGCTATCAAATGTTATATGCACATCCCTGAATCCATCCGAGAAAATGAGACATATATAATTCACTGAGCATTTAAGATATATACGAATTACCTAATTCCGGCTGGAAGACTTTGTAGGGTGAGTGAGTGAATGTATTTATGATCCCCGATGATTTAATGTTTCCCCACAAGTTTAATGTTGAGGTTTGATATAGAATGTTTAGTTAAAAGGTTGAATAGAGGCATAATATAATATAAACATATGGATAAAGTATTAAATGAAGGAAGCCAATGAAATAAATGAGTGAAGATATGAAACAAATAAAAGTTGTAAAACGGCGCGGAAAATATAAACATTTAAAACAAGGCGACGAACAAAAACAAATTTATATTCTACAACAATAAAACTTACATTGATACATAAAAAATATTACTAACTCTACTAACAAAATAATAGTGTGTGTATATGTGTGAGCTCGTGTGTGTGTGTGTGTGTGTGTAACACAACTACGCTATAAAAGAATTACAAGTTTAAAATGTCCTTTTTTTATGATTAGAAACGGGCAGTTTCTCTGAGACTGGAAAGTGTCTCATAGTCATTGTATATGAATGTCTGCGAGGCCCATCCATGTTGCCTTTCACTCCTGTTGATTCACGCTGGAGGTGGTGTGTTGCCGCCGCGAGGAAATTTGGTAAAAGAGAACTAAGGTGTTTGAAGACGACGTATTTATAGAAAATACGCGTCTTGTAGGTGGCTCAAAAACGCAGGACTTGAATTTACGCGCGGACGTAGTTTTAAGCAGGTCACGTGGTTCTCCTGACCAATGGTTTCCCGAGACTGAATATGTGAGCGTCCACCATCTTTGTGGGAACAAGTGCCATACCGCCCAAAATAATTTATAGGGGTGTAAAGTTATATAACTTAGACCTAAAGTTCACTTAAAAAAAAAAAAGGAATCAGTCATCTTATAGACTTTGCAGTTCCGGCGTACTGCAGAATTAAAATAAACAAAAATAAAAAGAAAGATAAATACTTACACCTTGCTATAGAACTGAAAAAGCTGAGGAACAAAAGGGGCAAGGTATTAGTAATTTCAGTTGTTCCACTTGTAATAGTTCTCAAGAGTTAGGAGAAGAGACTGGCGGAAATGAAAATCAGTGAAAAACTACTGCATTGCAAAAACCGGATAGAATACTGAGAAGAGTCCTGGAGACCTGAATCGACTTCCTGTCTTAGAGACCCCATTGAAATCCCACCAGTTACCGCTAAGTAATGATAATAATAAAAAGTGGACACACGCAAACATACGGAGATGAAAAAAATCTCAGGAGAACGAGGAAATACAAAATCAAAGTACACATGAATCTTATTGAAGGGATAAGTAACTGGGCTGCTCGACTCGTAAGATATTCAGGATCATTCTTAAAGTGGACGAGAGAAGAACTTAAAAAAATTGACCATAGATCAAATAAATCCATGACGATGCATAAGACCTTACATCCGAGTGAGGATGTAGACAGACTGTATGTATGAAGAAAAGTAGAAAGAAGAGGTCTTGCCAGCTGTTAAGTCAGTGTCGATGCATCAATACAACGACAAGAAGACTACGTATAAAACTGCGGAGAAAGACTGATTACAGCCACTAAAAACGATACAGATAACACAAACGCAGAGAGGAGAAAAATTAGCAGGAAACTAAAACGGAAAGAAAAACAACTCTGTGGATATTTCAAGCTACAAACAAGTAAAACTTCCCACGTGAAGACTTTTACATGGCTACAAAAGGAATTGATAAAAGAGAAACTGAATTTCTTCCGATAGCCAAACAGAACAACGCCATAAGAACTAACAATGTCAAAGCAAGAATTTTCAAGAAAAAACAAAATAGCAGATTTAGTTTATGTGGTGAAAAAGACGAAACAATCAATCATATAATAAGTGACTCTAGTAAATTAGAGCAAAAATAAAGTAAAACACAAGGTACGACTGGGTGGGAAAAGGAACCAAATGGAAATTGTCCGAGAAGTTTAATTTTGACTATATGAACAAATAGTATATGCTCAATCAAGAATCCGTCCTAGAAAATAAGATTAACGACATTCTTTGGTATTTTGAGATAAAAACAGATCATTTGAACTGTCAGACGACATAATGAAGTGATTGTCCACTAAATAATGAGAACCTGTCGAATTATAGACTTTGCCGTTCCGGCTGTCGACTGGGTAAAACTGAAGGAAAGTGAAAAAAAAGATATGTATCTATACCTGGTAATGAAACTGAAAAAACTATGGAACAAGAAAATGACGGTCGGTTCAGTGACTAAATGATTCTTTCAGGGACTAGAGAATTTAGAAATAAAATGACGACTGGAGACCACCCAAACTACATTATTTTTGAGATCGGCAAGAATACAAAGAAGAGTCCCGAAGACTTGATGAGACATGCTTTTACGATAAACGATAAACGAAAGAATGACAACTAGGAAACAAAAATGGGAAGGAAAACAACTCTATGGCCGCTTTAAGCGTCTAATAAACAACATATCGCACCAGAAAACCTGGTCCTGGTATAGAAAAGGAAACCTTAAGAGAGAAACGGAATCCCTCTTAATAGCAGCACAAGACAACGCCATAAGAACGAATCATATCAAAGCGAGAATAGATAAGACACAACAAAACGGTCAATGTAGGCTATGCGGTGACAAAGACGAAAAGACCAATCACATTACAAGCGAATGCAGCAAATTGGCGCAGAAGGCGTACAAGCCGAGACACAACTGGGTCGGCAAGGTAATCCACTGGGAAATGTGCAGGAAATTTCAATTCGACCATACAAACAAATGGTATATGCACAACCCGGCGCCTGTCCTAGAAAATGACTCGCATAAACTCCTATGGGACTTTAACATACAAACGGATCACCTAATCCCTGCCAGAAGACCAGACCTCATAATAATCAACAAAAGAAAGAGAATCTGCAAAATTATTGACTTTGCTGTCCCGGCGGACCACAGAATAAATCTGAAGGAAAGTGAAAAGAAGGATAAGTACCTCGACCTTGCTAGAGAATTGAAAAAATTGTGCCAATTGTGATTGGTGCGTTAGGCACAGTAACTAAAGGATTATTAAAGGGCCTGGGGGACATGGAAGTTAGCGGATGGGTGGAGACTATCCAAACGACAGCATTGCTGAGGACGGCCAGAATACTGAGACGAGTCCTGGAGACTTGAGGAGACTTGCTGTCACTCAAACTCCAGTGAAAAACCATCAGCTAATACTGATGTGAAAACTATTGAGGAGTAAATAATAAAACAACGAGAGCAAAACGAGACGCAAAAATTTAGCAATGGCCTGGATTTACAACAAAAAACCTGATATGATCCCACAAAAATGGGTAATAAACTTTCTCAAAATTTTCAAAATATCGAATGGTACAGTCACCAAATGATTATTAAAGAGACAGGAGTACTTGGAAATAAGAGAACGAGTAGAGACCATCCAAACTACTACATTATTGAGATTGGCCAGAATATTGTGAAGTCTCCTGGTGACTTGCAGACATTTGCTGTCACTTAAACTCCAGGGAAAGACAATCAGCAAACACCGATGTGAAATACTCGAGGACTTGTGGAGACGTGTTGCGACTCAAACTCCACAGAAAAACCATCAACTAATAATACTAATAATAATAATAATAATAATAATAAGAATAAGAAGAAGAAGAAGAAGAAGAAGAAGAAGAAGAAGAAGAAGAAGAAGAAGATCAACAACAATTCAATTAAATGAATTAAATCAGCTTAATTTGCCCAGCGTTGCTCGTGGCGTAACGGATAATGGTGTTGCGTTGAAAAGTGTTTCGACGTAGAATCATCTGTGGGTTGCAGGTTCAAACCATCACAACAGAAAAATCAAGGAGAAAAACTTTAACTTCCCGATCTACCCATATAGATTAAAGAAAGTATTCATTTCGAGGATGTGGGCTCCTAAGCTCAACGTGAATCACCAAGAGAAAGAAATATTGGCCGAAAAATTGTGAATGTTAGGATAGAGGTAATAGTCAAATTACTATAACGATATAAATAACTTTTCTATGAATTTGTTGTGTTCATCGATGTGTTTTGAAGACTTACATTTAGCCAATAATTCTGTAAGTACAGAGACACCAAACTATCAAATACTTTTTTGTAATATTGATGAATTTGTATGCTCTGAAATTATTTTATTCATTATGTCCTTCACATCACCTTTTTAATTTTTGAATTTGTTTCCAAGAAAAAATATTGCAACGTCTTTTAGAAGAGATTCAATTGCATGTATTTTTTTCTATTTCTTTTTCTTTTCTTTTTACTAAACTAATAACTAAGGAAAAATATTTTCAGGGTACAATGATTATTTTCCTCTGGTCATAAGATATCATAGTAGCAAATGATATGAAAGTAACACCTGGTTTGTCGAAAAAGCAATTAAAATGTAGGACATAAATTTAGGGCATTAATACGGGTAAAAGTTCAAATCAATTGACACGGCTATCGTAAGGTGTTCAATCGCAAATTAAATATTACACTTCGTTGGATTTGTATCGAATATGCAGGAAAATAAGTGCAGCTGAATTGAAATTGCAGATCTTAATCTAAATATCGATTCTACAATAATTATTTCAAAGATGTTAGAAAAAGGATGGTTAAATTCAAAATATCTTGAAACATTATTTCGTAGAAAAGAAACATCCAAGCATCTTGAAATAACAAAACAAAATCTATTTACAAATTAGGAAATTAATACGACGCAAATTTAGTTTTAATTACCCGGCACTATTATAAATTATTTATTTAGGTATAGATTTATGATGTACGAGATATCAAATGGAAAATATTAGCTCATGGGGGAAAATATTTCATCGCAATTACGCATAAAACCTACTCTAATAATTTTCTAAGGTAAAAAATTATTTGGAAAGTTTGTGTATGAAATTACTTCAGTTAAAGTAAATTCAGTCGAGTATACATTTCATTTTCGACAGAGTGATGGAATACAAAAACTTAAGGTGTATTTGACATTTCATTTCTTTGACCAGAATAGATCGTATCACAAACACCCAGCCAGACAATATGTGTCTGCCTGCCTTGATATCTATCTATCAATATATATATATATATATATATATATATATATATATATAAAATTAACTCCGACGGAGTTAGACTTCCTGATGATCCGATAAGGTGAAACTTTACTAGAAGATTTCCGACTCGCGATTTAAGTTTATTTTATAATTGGCTCCACTCGTGTTGAGCACTATTGTAATTGTAGCATTGCAGTGTTCGCGGAAGGTTTTGGTTTTCTTTTGACCAACTGACTGCATATCCCTTGATTTTTTCAAGGCGTCTTACGAGGTTGGCCTTTTCTTTCTTTTTGACCTATAATATTTTTTTCTTTTCCCCCCGGGTGGTGATTCGAGATACTCTTATCTCTTGTTCCTGGCTTGTTTTTTTCTTTTTTTCTGGTACCGGGAATGCTGGTTGATATTAGATTAGTAAATATATATATAGTTACACAAATTATTTCGTGAGTCAGGAACTAACCTGCTAATGTTTCGCCTAAACAGTTAATCAGGATACCTAATCCCGACTTATATATAGTTGGTGATCGTAGTCGAAGGCGATCAGAAAGCTCCCTTCTCAATGGCTACAAGATCGAGCAGTAGGACAGGGCGCTACTCCATTCCCTGGATTCCTCAACTTAACTCTTGATATTTACCTTATAATGTTGAATGTTACGCAAGGAAGTATCAATTATAATTTTTAAAATCTTTGGTATGACGCGACATAGGACTGAACCGGGGTCTCCCGAACCCTTGCCGAACACTCTACCCACTCGGCCAATATATATATATATATATATATATATATATATATATATATATATATATCAATGCGGTTTTCCTTTCTTGGTCACTAGCATAATGTTTATCGTCACTTAAGCCCCGTGAGAAATGGTTTAAAAGAAATCATGCATGTGACGAGGATGCCAACGATTAAGTGGCTTAAAGAACAGTGAGCAGAGTTTCATGAGGCTGCGATACATGCACTTATTCGAAGGAAAAATATTTGATGGAGAGAAACAGTGAATGTGCGGCAAAATAGGAATGTGATCCCCCACCTAAAAGAAACAGCTCCCTTTGGATGTAACATCAGTAATTATTCCTGTAGTAAATAAAAAGTCATTACTTTTTCAATCACCATTATATATATATATATATATCCTCATCATCATCATCATCATCATCATGTCGTGCTGGTAACACGGATATCCCTGACCCTCTCTTGCCACTTTTCCCTATCGTTCATCTCCTCAGGCAGGTCTTCCGGACAACATCCTGTATCCTCACATAGTTGCTGAATGTATGTTCGTGCTGGTCGTCCTGCTTTCGCACGGCCATGTGTGGGGGTCCATATATATATATATATATATATATAAATATATATATATATATCGTCCAATATAAATTGAACAACGTTGTTGCAGAGATGATTTCCCATTTGCCATCGGTGAAAACGATGGGTGTATAGATATGTTTAAAAGTCAATAATTTGACTGCTGAGTTTTCAGATCAGCTGACAAGCCCTCTATACTTAAAAATTGTCGGAACAAAGTAGTCACACCATACATATGCTTAATAACTCGAGTTATATTAAATACCAATAAGTTTAAATAGCTACACTCATAGATAGATAGATAGATAGATTGAAAAAAGTGGAAGACGATATATTTCAGTTGTCCGGATTTATTTACAAAAAGATATAAAGACACTTATTTTGGATGATGTCAAAATTAAACTAAAATAAATTCTTTAGAAAAAAATTAGAAAATGAAAAAAAAAAACCAATAACCGTTTAGAAAACGGTTTAGAGGATTACACATGTGTGTAATACGTGGTATAAAACTTTCCGAAATTGGGTATAAATAGAATTGCCAATAATCTAACTACATTTAACCAAATAGTTTCTTAAGAAACTGTATCTCGTTCTTATCATACTTACCCATCCCCTCCGCTTAGGCAGGATATGACATAAGGTCAATTTTTTAAGCTGAGTTTTAACAGGTTTGAATTCAGAGACTAGACTAGTTGCCTCACCAAGGCTGAAGAACCTAGTCTGCCCTACTATTTACCCATAGCTGGAGGGAGAATTATTGGATTCATACCTTTCCCAAGGGTATTAGTTCTATGTGAAATGCAATCTGTCTCGTCCAGGATTTGAACTCGTGTCGCCGTGTCCAATTCCTGCGACGATAACCATTACACCACGGGCACCTCGTTCTTATAATCTATGAGACTTTATTTGATTTCTATATCCAGCTTCAAGGAGAACCAGATATCGAACACCACACTTCCAAGCAGACGCCTTAACCTGAGTGATCGATATCTCATTTTTTAAATCTGTTTTTAAACCTATCGTGACATGAACGGCTCTGCTTGATGAAGACGCATTATGTTTTAACAATGCTTTTCTCCAATCATCTCCTTTTAATTATAGTCCTTCCTATAAGAGAATGTAAATTTATAGCAATTTGAGAATAATATTTATATCATCTTTGTAGCGTTTCATTAGCTTGAGCAAAAGCTACTTGGCATATCACATTTTCACCGCAAAAGAGAATCAGAACAATACGCGCTGATCAGCGCATTTTATCAACGATCATCAAAAACTCTGCTTCAGCTAACAACCAGACTGAAAATGCGTGCACACACACACACACACACACACACACACACACACACACACACACAATTATATATATATATATATATATATATATATATATATATATATATATAGTCATCTGTTTCGATAATGGAGTACATATCAGCGTATTTGTAAATCGACTGGAATGAGCCAGGTTATGAGTTTACCATTGCACGCAGCTCGCTGTCTTTGTTGGAAAGATGTGTTAATTCTAAAAAGAATTGTCAATTGATCTAGGGAGAACATTGTCTCGACTTCCTACGAAATTTTAAAGCGATCAGCCAAGAAGTAAATTCAAATCTGAGATCATTGAATTATTGTTTCATTTCTGTGATTGTGAATTCTGACCTTTTACATGAAATTCAAATCAAAATTCACGGTAAGCATCTTAACAACGGCATTTTGTCAGTCAAATCGTGTCTGACATCAGTACACTGCTCATTTACATTGGCCATAAAATTAGGAATACAATATAAGATTGTAATAGAAGGGTGCTTTTCTTATCTGACAAAACTAGAATATGAGAGGAAAACCATTGTCGTGTGATGTCTACTGTGGTGCATCCTTTCCTCCTCTTCTCTAAAGTGGTTATATATATATATATATATATATATATATATATATATATATATATATATATATATATAAGTTGTAGCTTCAAGAACTTTCCATACTTTTTTTACAGCCATTGAAAATTGTCGTAGAATCTTGAAAATTCACTATGTTATTGCTATACATCTTATGTGAGATGACTGATCAATTTGTATAATTTCTGGTTCAAGGGAACAGCTACAGCAGCAATTGGAATACACCCTACTAAAGCCTGATTGTCACAGCTGGTGAATTTCAAAAAGGAAATCTGGACGTGAGGAAGAACGATATGCAATAAAATTATGTTTTAAACTTAGAATAAATGCCACAGAAACGTATGGATTGCTTCAGACTGCGTTTCGACCTTCTGGCATGAATCAAGCATCAGTTTTCGAGTGACATAAGGGATTCAAGGAAGGCAAGGAGTCTGTGAGAGATGAGGAGAAGTTTGGGAGGAGTAAGGAAGTCAATACACCAGAGTTGATTGGCAAAGAATTAGGGTTAGGGTTTGGGAACTATGAGGAGGTTCTAAGGGAGTTCAGGAAGAGATCCCTAGGGAAGAGGCCAGCACTCTTCAAATCGGGTCAGTGGCATTTCCACCCGAACAATGCATCAGTCCACAACTCCATGTTTGTCACAGACTATGTGAGCATGATGGGAATCAAGAAAGTTCCTTGACCTCCCTATAGTCCGGACCTTGCTCCCTGTGACTTTTGTTTATTCCATAAGTTCAGAGGCTGTAGTTATGAGAGAATTGAGGAGATGAAAGAGCCTGTGACGAAGGTCATTGACACGCTCGCACAAGAGGTCTTCCATTTGTTCTTCCAGAAATTGTTGGAAGTGCATTGCATCCGGGGGAGATTACTTCGAAGGGGACTAGAGTTTCATGTGCGTAGTATCAATAAAAGTGCCCATACAAAAAAATATTGCAACTTATTTACTGATCCTCGTATATATATATATATATATATATATATATATATATATATATATATATATACCCAGTCTGAAATCATTACTTAAAAAATACATTTCAATAAGGCAATTCGGTTTGAATAAAACCATCAATTTAGATATCAAAACAAAGCTTGAGTTAAATTTTTTGACAGTATCAATATATTCTATTGAAGTTATTAAAGCCATTTGATGTTTTGTAAATTATGGCCTTGTGAATTTATTAGGCAGAACCGAATAATCACATTTTACTTCAATAAAAATGTAATCAAATAAAAAAAAAATTATCAATACATATAACAGAAAAAATAACACGTATGTTATTTATACTTTGATATAAAGAACCTTCTTCTCAATAACAACCAATAGCCTATTATCCATTGATTTTGATAATTACATTACCTCGGCAAGTTTAATTTCCGTTGTTTAATTGCTTCCTATTGGGTTCCTTTCGTGTTGTATTGTTTGCCGCCTTCACATAATTTCATCTTCCCAATTGACCATATAGTTTCTATCGGATTAAGATCAGGGCTGGATGCTGGCTCTTCTGTTATCTTCTCTCCTGTAAACCTTTTATGCTCAAAGAATTCATAGGTAATCTTAGATATATGAGAAGAAACATTGCCATGCATAAATACACATTGCGCATTTAAACTGCGAACCGGGACTTGTACACTACAAGGAATACCTGGTTCATAAAATGACAATAATCAGTTTAACTCCTTTCTCAACTCTGAATAGTCCAAT
The DNA here is from genome assembly GCA_963585895.1 of Sepioteuthis lessoniana. Taxonomy (NCBI): domain Eukaryota; kingdom Metazoa; phylum Mollusca; class Cephalopoda; order Myopsida; family Loliginidae; genus Sepioteuthis; species Sepioteuthis lessoniana. Next base: position 140,742,529 of record OY757904.1, read on the forward strand.
AATTGCATCGTCAACAATTCTGGACCATATCATTCGTCCACCACATCATTGTTGCCTTCTTTTATTTAGAGGCTCGTCTACATTTGATAAAATGAATTCTTTGCCCTATCCATCCGGTCCATCAAATGTCACTGAAGATTCGTCCTCCAAAATAATTTTGAAATGTCAATTTTCATGTATTTCTTTGCTCAGTTTTCACATTTTAAAATGTTTCTATGTGTTAGAGATGTTTGCCTAGGAGACTTTTTTAAGATCCCAGTCCCCTAAGTGTGCTTTGCCTTTTGTTCTTCTTGACTTAGTAAAATCCAACCTTTTCAAAGATCTGAGCGATGGTTAAAAGTTATTCTTCTTCCATAACCTTTTCTAATTTACGTTCATATCAAGAAATAAGATCTTAAAGCTTTTTGCTTTGCATCGGGTTCTCAACATACTTATATTTTCAACAGTCTTCATTATCGTTAGATTATCTCTGTAAAACTCCTTTGATATTTCTGGGGTGGATGCTGTTGAATTTTTGTCTGGAACACATAAATGTGTGTCGGCCGTCAAAAATTGCAAACAAACATTCATAAACTTACCCTTCAGAACAGCAGGAGATTGGCCAATCAGCGATGACTAAAGCATATATGAGCTACGACAAATACCAGTAAGCAAGCCAGCCTTGTTACTAAGAAGGTGTACCTTTTTATATGACACACGTGAGAACTAGAGGGCTACCCGATTTCCGACAAATTATGGGCCCAGCACGCTTTTACCGATTTTATTACTTTATATTTTCTGTGTAGTCACAATTGTCAGATCATTTTAATTACCAATATTTCAAAGAAACTAATTGACAAAAAGTACAAAGTGTTTTTATCAGATTTCAGTGGTATAATGCTCATATCAATTGAATCTGTAAACTAACTTAAGTTAGATAACTTTAAACTCCCAAACTCTCAGAAATCACCATTAAAACTAGTTATAAAATGACTTCAATAGTTTACTTAAAGAAAAAATGAAGGCGTGCAGATTTGAGAAATATTGGTTCAGAATCTATTGAGTTAATGAGGTTTATTCGATTTGCATACTTCCGATAGGATATATATATATATATATATATATATATATATATATATATATATATATATATATATATATAGAATTAATTTAAATCGCTAGTCGAAAATCTTCTACTAAAGTTTCACCTTAACGGATCATCAGGAAGTTTCGCCTAAACTATTCTAAGGAGAAATTGCTTTTGCCTTTATTCACCAAAAACCTCCACCTATCCTAAAATTTGCATATTAAAAAACAAAAAAACAAAACAAAACAAAAAAAACCCCTATAACATTTCCTAATTATATAGTAACCACGCTCTTTTGTGTTTACAACTATTCAACACCTCCGATCTTTTGTTTAGCATATTCTTACTTTTACAATCTGCTATTATCAATTTTCCCTCCATACAAAGATTACAGGTTCTATTACCTGCCCTATATTTGCGGCATTTCTTTATTATTTCCCATTTCATTATCGGATCTACTCCCATTTTTTCCTTAATCTCCCACACATAACTAGATAAGGCAGTGCTATATCTATATCTTTCGTGCGAAAAACTTGTTCTATGGTTATAGTACCTAGTTTTAAAATCCCCTTGGGTTGACCCAAAATATATCTTTTTATCTCTCTTATTATTCGAATCAGTATATACCTCTACTTTATACACTACACACTCCTGCTTACACTTTCCCTCGAGAGGACACCTAACCTTATCCCTACAGTTGCATTTGTCAATCACCTTATGCTTCTTTGGACCTAATTTAGCTATATTACTCCTATTTATTATTCCATTAATGTTTGGCATGCAACTGTAACTTAATTTAATACAATTCTTATTAAATATCTTATATAATTGGCTCCCACTAGGGAAGTTTCTTTTTAATATCTTGAAGAACTCTTTTCCCAAGTTATTAACTACAGCGCTCATCAAATTGGGTCTTTGGCATTTCCACCAGGACAATGCACCAGTCTACAATTCCATCCTTGTCACAGACTATTTAACTAAGATGAGCATTAAGACAGTCCCTCAGCCTCCCTATAGTACAGACCTTGCTCCCTATGACTTACGGTTATTCTCTAAGCTCAGAGGCTTTGGTTATGAAACAATTGAGGAGATGAAAGAGGCTCAGACGAAGGTCATTGACACGCTCACACAAGAGAACTCTCATGGGGCCTTACAGAAGTTGTTGGAACGGTACAACAAGTGCATTTCAGCCGGAGGAGATTACTTCGATGGGGACTAGAATTTCATGTGTGTACTATCAATAAAAGTGCCCATACAAAAAGAAAATCTGGAAACTTATCGTATGCACCTCGTATATATATATATATATATATATATATATATATATATATATATATATATAATTCTTCAGCAACTAAATAATGAAATATGAAGTAATATTAGTAGTCTGGATGGTTGGTTCGTAGATTCGTTGTTTCTTTGGTTGACTTTTTAGGGTATATAAATCATATATATCAAATATGTATGATTTGTAAATAAATAGTTTTAAGGTAATAATTTTGAAAGGAATCAGAACCCATTCCTTTTTACTCAAAATTATTTCAAGTATCGCTATTTCACATAATTAATTCCATTCCAAATAATTTGAATACAGTTAAATGTTTCCGAATATTTAAAAAAAATTAAATATTCTTATTTCACCAATAGATGAAACTCCAACAAATACTACCACTCAAGGTCAGAATTGGCATGTGTGTAACTTATTTATCGGGTACTTTACATTCTCTATTCCCAAGGACCAAAGCCTCTCAATCAGATCGTTTAGTGTCATCTCCAATACACTTGTTGTGTAATGGTACTTCTTTGTCGCCTTAGATTCGGCGTATTCTAGAGCCGATTTGGCTTGAAATTATTAAAGAAATCAAATAGTTTTTAAATACTCTCATTGTCAATGAACGAAACACAACGTTGCGGTGAACCATGAAGTGAACATTATCGAGTGAATATTTTAGATGAAAATTTATTTCAGGATATCTCCCGCTAAATATTTATTGATCCAACCTCACGTATGAGTGCGTATTTGTTTCTTTTATGTTTTCCTTTTTATTTTTATAAACTTATAACAGTATGTGCATTGTCTAACCTTCACAGACACGAATATATACACATATTTACATATTTACTTTGTAATATTTCCAGTTGATGATTAGAGTCAATAAAAACTACGTTTAAACACCTCCTGAACCGAATATCATATTTCTTGTAACCAGACAAAAAGCATTCAGCTCACAAATTTTATTTTAACGCATCAGAACTAAATGTACCGTTTCAACTTTTATTGACTTTGTCTCTTTAGACTTTTTTTTCCATCACCTTATCATCTATTATATACATGAAAAATGTTCGAATAACTGGCAAATAAATTGTTCTGGTTCACGCAAGCTATCACATAGCTGATTTCCAAATAGTGAAATTTCTGATTTCAGCTGCAAATTAACATATTTCATAGTATTGTTCTTTCTAAATTATGATTCTGAATTGCTACTTTGTCTTACATTTACAAAACTGAAGCTAAAATATCTTACACCACAGATCTCTCTCAAAGTTAGAATAAATTGTATTAGTTAATTCGATAAGAAAATTCAAATTATGAAGAGATAACTTCTTATAACCTCTGAGATATGATATACACAAACCGAACAGCATTTTTCTTCGTTGTTAACTGACTAGTGTTTAAATTAGATTTGACTATTCACAGATTTTACATTTATAGAAGAAATCAAAACAAGATAATGTAAGTAAATTATCGCATTTGAATTGAATTATATAAGGACATTCGTATCAAAATAAATTCATAGAACCAGTTTTATATACATATATATATATATATATATATATATATATGTGTGTGTGTGTGTGTGTGTGTGTATGTGTGTCTGTTTATTACTGTGTAGATACACTGTTGTGCGCATTTCATATATATATATATATATATATATATATATATATATATACGTGTGTGTGTATGTGTGTGCGTGTTATATATATACATATATATATATATATATATATATTCCTTCTTAACTGAACAGCTGTGAAAACTAGTTCCCGAGACTGCTATCACTGTAGTGTGTGGGATAAATAATGATGACACAATGCATAGTTTTGTTAACGTACCAAAAACAAAAAGTAATTATCTTCCATTGAGCAACGATCAACTCTCGAAGATAGTAGAATTTATATTCAGTACACTCCTTGTCTCCCATTTATTTAGAAAACTTAAACAACTAACAATCCTATACGATACATAATGCATAATTACATTTAATATTCGCTAATATTTACACAGGTGAAAATTTATTGTAACTGTTCTAGCTGTTTTTAAAACTATGTATTAAAATTATTTTAGATTATCGACTCTCTTTCTTTGCTTTATTATGAAACATTGCTTTCGTGTTTCTGCAGAGCATCATTACAGCAGTAACACTTTCTTTAAGGAAACCATATGTATTTCTATGTTTGAAATCAAATGCTATAGAGAAATTTACAAAGTGTAGTGTTACCTCGATTTTTTTTATGTACTCCTTCGGAAATCCAAAGAATAATCAAGATCTGATAAGTTTTGAATTGATCTCTCTAAAAATCACCACAAATAATAAATACAGCTAATGGATTACTTAGAATTATATTTTTTTATCACTCAGATTACCTGTACATAATCACGCAATTAGAATGACTATTTAGCGACTATGATTATTTACTAATATAATGATAAAGAATATATATTTTGTATTAAATTACACATTCATTGTTGAATTATCATTATGAGTTTATATTCAAACTATTAAAACATATATCAATAATATTCGTGTAAATCATATTCATATTCAATATGGTTAATGATGAAAAAAAACAAAAACAATTATAACTATGGATTACCCATTACTTTTTATGAAACAATAGATTTACTTAGAGGTGCAGATGTCCTCATCATTGAAACTGATTGCATAAGTTTACTTGATACCTACAATGATATGCACGAACTCTCAAGTCACGATGAAAGCACCAGTTCCCGTTTGAATCGCGAATTTAATCCACAATGAACTTCTTCAATACTTAGATTGGTGACCTCTTAATAACAGCAGACATTGAAAGTAACCTTAGGCGTAAGTTTTAGTGTAAGCAAATCTCAGTAAGTAACAAGAAAAATTATTCCTTTATTTCTTGTAATACACAAAAGAGACTGACCAACAAAATCATATTGGGGAATGCCTACACATACAAACCGAAAGCTGATTGTAAAATCTTCATAGATTGTGAATAGAGCTGATTGGAAAAAATTTACAGGTGCTCGTATTCAAGATTTCTTATGAAAGAAATTTGTTTTGTTTTTATTTTTTTTATTTTTTTATTTTTTCTTTTGTTACATGAACTAATACGACACTGAAACTCATAACATTTTTTTTCGAAAGAAAATGCAACAATAACAACAAAACAATATTATTGCACAGTTTATGAAAGGATTAACTTTTACATTTTTATTTAAGGTAGAATGATCATCCACTTTCCTTATAGTTAGCTTTGGAAAAGTCAAATAACCAGACGGTCGAATTATTATTATTTTTTACTTCCACGGTGTTTTTTTGTACATTTTTCGGTGTTTTGATTAGAACATGAATATGATCCCGATATATATATATATATATATATATATATATATATATATATATATATATATATATTCTGAATAAGAATGCTGTGTTCACTTAGAGTGTCTAATTAGTTCAAATCACAAAATAAATAAATAGATAAAAGAACAAATGCTTGAAAATTTACCCAGGAAACTTAGACGTCTGCACTTGCTGAATTCAGTGTTCGATATACAATGTATGCTATGTAGGAAAAAATATACTACATCCTGCACTATGGCGGAGTATGAACATTTTTATTTAGACCATTTAGTGTTTGATAAATAAAGTATATTAAGTATGAAAAATTATACCATCTCCTTTACTGCGACGGAATAACTATCTATATAGAGTATTTAGTGTTTGATATATAATGAACAATCTATATGAAAAATTATACAATCTACTGTACTGAGGGGAAGAATTAATCATTTGTATAGAGAATTCAGGGTTTGATATACAATCCATACCCTGTATGAAAAAAAAATGTTGTTGTATTTTGGTGGTAATTTTGATGGCCTTTGTTTAAAGCATGAATTCTAAAAAAAATCATAAGGTTATTTTTCTCTCTTGCGAAAAGGAAACAACATAAATATATCCTTTTAAAAAGGAAAGAAAAAATCATCCTATTTATTATAACGTCTACTGATGCACGAAACAGCTCCTCTTGTCTGTTTTATTTAAACCTCTTAAACATCGTTGTCTTCAAAATAATGTTGGTTGAAAGGTATATAAACCTTTGGAAAACTAATCTATTAAGTGGTTTATAGTAGATGGACTATTATGTCACATATAAAATTCCATGCGAAAAAAAAAGTCCAGTGAAAAGCCATGTATAAGCAATTAAATGAATAAAAAATATACGAATTTCTGAATAAAAGTTTTCACAATATCAAACATATTTATTAATTCAGTATTCATTTATTTAATTAGAAAAATCTCTGTCTGTAGCAATGAGTGAAATGGTGTAAATGAAAATAAGGATAAATCTCAATTAAAAAGAAAAAAAAATCTCTAAGAAATAACGCCATTATATTGTCTCTTTTTGGTTTGGTTTGGTTTCTTTGTTTAATGGCATACAACCTTTGTAGGTTATTTAATGACAAAGCCATTCTCCTAGAAGAACAGTAGTCGTACTATTCAACCCATAGCTGGGAGGATAAGGCTGTTCATCCCTTTCTCAAGGGTATTTGTACGAAAGTGAACGTAATAGCGCGACTGGAGTTCGAACTCGCTTATTACGATTCTAGTCACTTTTCAAGTGAACGTAATCATGAAATTTATATTTTCGAATTCAATTCAAATTTTCTCAAAAAGAATAATACTTTCTTTATTTTCTTTTAGTTAATTAAAAAAGCAATACGTCTGTACAATCACCTAACTAATATCGATCTTACGTTAAACAAACCGTGTATCTCCACGGAATTATATTTGAAAAAAAAAATGCAAAGATCATCCTATCGCTCTGTAATTAAATAAATGGAAAAAAAAAAAAAACAGCTGAAGTCGATAAACTCGAAGAAAATTTTGACTCCAAAATTTCGAGAGAAAACTTGTTGGAAATAAGATTTCCATTTTTATTACTTACGTACTAAAAATAGTACTGAAATCTGATTATTAGCCGATCTCTTATGAAATTAAAACAATTGATGTATATATATATATATATTTTTTTTTTTTTCGCTGGCGCTATTTTGCAGGAAGGAATTGTTATTTGATAAATTTGTTTTTATATCGAAACCTGTTAACTTGATTTTGCGTATCTTTCCATTTCTCATACCGTCTGATTTGATTCTAAAACAGCACACACACACACACACACACACACACACACACACACACACACACACACACACATATATATATATATATATATATATATATATATATATATACAATAACTTATTGGATGGTTCTTCTTGAGCCATAACTATGATATAGTATAAATCAGATAAAATCACATCCTCTGTAATAGTAAAAATCTTCTTCAATATCCTCAAAATTATTTATTGGAATAACAACACAATCCATTAGAAAATCTTGAGGTCATCATTATGAAATAAAAAACAAGCAAAAATAAATAACCAAGCACAAATGGAATATTGCCCTGTGGGCTTGGTCTATAGAATACACCCACTGCTTCTCTGCAGAGGGGTAGGCCCACCCCGAACGTGTGTCCTAGATATGACACAAAACAATCTGATGGTGAAGATCTAGTAATGCTAAAGCTTTGGTGAATGTGGAACACCTCTTAATTGCCATCGCTCCCAGATCTAATCTGGGTTAGAGTAGTAGCCCCTGATAGCGTCCTATCCATAGATCAAATAAAACTAACCTGTGTACTTATGCTGAAATGAATTGCTATAAATAGAACTGTTTTGACATGTAAACTGCATAGTTATGAAAAACGGAATTATTTGAAATGTAACTTTTTAAAAAAAGTATCTGTGTGTAAACAAAATCTATACTTATACTAAATTGAATTGGTTGAATTAGAACTGTTTGACAAAACTGAATAGCTTGAAATAGAAATGTTTTTGACAATTGAACTGTGTACTCAGGCTAAACGGAATTGTTTGAAATAGAACTGATTATTGTTATAAAAATTGATTTGGCATTAAAAAACCTACAAAGGTTTATATGCTATAAAGTCCAAACAACAAACTAAACAACAAATGGAATAGAATTCAACCCTGGCTCTAACATATTAAACATCAACAACTAACACCCTTACTAACCCCATTCATCAATAGTAAACCCTTCCAAAAAATCTATAACCGACCCAAATTGAAGAAAAACAAGCAATACATACAAAAAAATAAAATAAAAAAATCACCCTGAAGATGATCAATCGATATGATTGAAAGTGCTTGAGAGAAAATCCTACGGCAATTTCTATATCAATTGGACTTTGATACAAAGAAACAAGGAAGAATCCTAAAGGAAATAAAGAAGACATTACATCATAAAAAGGAAGTTCCATGTTATTGAACCAAAACTGTATGAATAATATGTATGCGTGTCTGTGTGTAGATGTATACATGTAAGTTTCTGTGTATTTATATATGTTTTTGTGTTCGAATGTTTGTGTTTTCTGTGCATGCGTAAATGCATTGAATATGATACTGAAAATAATTATTCATTGATGTAAATATCTGTTACTTTTTTATTATACTATATATAAGTAAGTAAAGTTGGCGACCGTAATCGAGGGCGACCTGAAGGCTCTCTTTTCAATAGCTACTACACCGAGGTGTACGGGAGGGCGCTACTCCATTCCCCTGATTGCTCATCTTTACCCTCGATACGTACCTTATATTGCTGATTGTTAAAAAAGAGGTATCAAGTACCATTTTAAAAGTTTTTGGTATGAAGCGACCTGGGATTGAAACCAGGTCACCCGAACCATTGCCAAACACTCTACCCGCTAATACTCTAAGAAAAGGTTAAATTCTGGTGAAATTAATTAAATTAGAACTAGATTAAATACAATTCCTTTCGTTGCTATGGATAATGAATTATTTGAATTGTAATTTTCATGCATCACTTCTTCATAATATAATTGGATATATTCATTTTAATGTTTTACATTGGAATGTATCTAAATAGATATAAATATTTTGATTTCTGATTCAGTCCCGACTTTACTACTCAAAATTAACTTTTAAATTTATATTATTTGTGATTTTTAAAAAAAGTTTTTTTTTTTCAGTTCAATACGTCTTTTTAATTGTGTATATGTGTCTGTGTGTGAATATGTACGTGTGTGTGTATATATAAACCTTTAGTCAACTTATGCATCCAACTATACTTCCTTCGGCTTTAGAGAAATAGTAGGGTAGACTAGGCAACCAACCTAGATAAGAAAAAAAAAAAATGAATCCAAATCTCCCGAACACCGTACAAAAATTGACCTTGTTTTATCCAGTTCTTATGGAGTGATTGGTAAGTACACACACCCACACACTCACTCACGCATAATGAAAAAGAAACGGATAATTTTTCATCTGAAAATTTAATTTTTCCAGATTTATGTTAGTTTTAGGTATTAAACTAACAAGTGGTGAAAAATCAATTTGTTCTACTAAAATCTACTTATCACTTGAGTACTTTCATGATTCAATAAAATGTTTTAGAAAGATTTGTCTACTTTACATATATATATATATATATATATATATGTCAAATATTTAAACACTGTCACTTTTTAGAGAGGTGAGAAAAATCAGCCCTTTCAAAATTTTTTCTACATATATGAAATTCATTTTTTTCCCAGCTTCCAAAAACACTTGGCATTTCAAAGAAGGTATTTCTTACGCAGCTTAAGATTCGCTCCTTTAATCTCTAACTGGATGTGGAGAACTGACGCTATTTTCTCATTCATTTTCCTGTTTTTTAGAAACTAATTGCTCACTTTACTCTTTAGTGCTGTCAGTGCAGCCTAATGCAAAGTGTTCCGTTATGAGCTGAAAAATGAGAATTGCTCATTCAAGAGTGAAATCTCATAGCCAAAAAAAAAAAAAAAATGCTATGCTTTTTTTGTTATTGTTCGTTTGCTTGTTTTATAGTGTTTTTACTTATTTATTTTTTTGTTTTTTTCTTTTTCATTATCTCTTTCATGCAAATATTTTACGATATTTCAAGTACATTTTTGGACATTATTTTTTGCGTTTAAGAGAAGTTACAAAAATAAAATACATCACGGTTTTATTAAAGCATCTACACTATTCTTGCATGACTTAAATACACTAGATTTATCAAATGTAACCCATTATTAGATTAACATTAATCATAAAAATAACCTTTTATCATTTCAAATATCATTTTTATCAGAGTAACTTAAATAGCATCCAACGTTTCCGGCGTAAGACATTAGAATAAAACTTGTAACGATCGAAAGATTTATACCGAAAAGTTCATTTTTATTGATTCTGTTGGAATCTGTAACATTGTTATTCAAAATTGTAATTTAGAATTCTATCTGGTTTCTGAATTTGTCTCATTTAGTAATTTCGAATTAGACATTACTTGAACATCGGACGGCATTTTTTTTTCATTTTTCTAGATCTATGTGTTTTTTCATATTAGTCTTTTCTATATTTCTGACAATTAGACAGGAAGGAAATTTTTTTACTTTTATTCCTAAAATTGTGTAAAATATAGAAATTTAATGTGGCTATTAAAGAAGAGTTTTAAAATCGTTAAAATTTTACTTCCACTTACTCACTTACACGAGGGAAAAAATGGTTTTTACTTGCGTGATTTATACACATGAGTTACTCTGTTTGAATTCACAATGATGCTTTTTGTTATTTATCAAAGAGAAAGAGCGAGCAAGCAAGAGGGAGACAGACAGACAGACGGAAAGAGAGAGAGAGAGAGAGAGAGAGAGAGAGAGAGAGAGAGAGAGAGAGAGAGAGAGAGAGAGAGAACGGGTAATATTTACCTTTCCCTCCGTAAATGGTTTGCTATTCCACCGTGGTCATTCACTTTTAATTACAACTTGTGTTTAACTTTCTTGTTAGAGAATTTAATTTGGTTTTGAACTTCTCTGAACAGAAAGGTAAAGCCAGATTATTTTCTCAAAAAGAAATATATACTCTATGAGTGCAGGACACTGCTGGAGAAGCAGAGATGAACTCATAAGAGATGTACTCTTATGGATCCCCACACATGGCCGCGCAAAAGCAGGACGACCAGCTCGAACGTACATTCAGCAGCTATGTGAGGATACAGGCTGTTGTCCTGAAGACCTACCTAGGGCGATGAACGATAGGGAGGAGTGGCGAGAGAGGGTCAGGGATATCCGTGCTACCAGCGCGATATGATGATGATGATATTTTCTATTAATCATCACACATATTTCGTAACGCTGAAAAGCCATTTAGTCCAACTCCTCCTCACCAGATTATAATAATGCTGGCTTTATCAAATATTAACGTACAAGACCAACTGAATACATGTCAAAAGAAAGGAATGGGGAGGCTAAGACATCAGCATCGAAAACAATGTTGAAATATTCAAAGCAAGATTTGAAATTTGAAGAACAAACCCAAGGCGCTACCCATATATATATATATATATATATATATATATATATATATATATATATATATATATATATATATATCATGTCATGCTGGTAGCATGGATATCCCTGAACCTCTCTCGCCACTCTTCCCTATCGTTCATCGCCTCTGGCATGTCCTCTGGACTACATCCCGTATCCCCACATAGTTGCTGAATGTATGTTCGTACTGGCCGTCCTACTTTTGCTCGGCCATATGTTGGGGTCCATAGGAGTACATCACTTACGAGTTCGTCCCTGCTTCTCCAGCAGTGTCCCGCATGTCTGGTTCCCCCCCTCTCTCTCTCTCTCTATCTATCTCTCTATATATCTCTCTCTCTCTCTCTCTATATATATATATATATATATATATATATATATATATATATAAAACTTGACAGATATAAAAGCCAAATAAAGGCTTAAAAAATACAAACAGTGTTATTATTTTACTTTAAACTTTATTCAAATGTAACGTAACTGTGATTCAGTTAAAGTGGAAATTCTTTTATCATTCATTATGCATGGATCCAGTGTGAAATAACAATAAATGATTTTATCCCAGATTAAAGAACTCAATGATGATTTTGATTTTCTTTTTTGACTTATTTAAACTGTTGGATCTCGATACCATGTATTTTACAAAAAGCCAAGATAATTTTATATCAGTTTTTATTGGGAAACATAGTATCAGTTTTTGTCAAAACGCTCATACGGATCGATAACCATTAACTTGTAAATTTCCATATATATCCAAATGTATCAATTTTGGAATAAATTTATTTCTCTAACGATTTCTATGCTGCTGAAAAATTTGACTGTTGAACAGTCACTAGGAATGAAACACCAAGAAGACAGTGTCACGACCATTGAAAACTGGAAATGTTAATGTAGAGAATATTTCTGAAGCAGAGATTTCAAAAACAAATGTTTTAAACGGATATAACTTTAGAAATAAATGCATTATGTTTTTTTTTTTTAAATTGAATGCCAAAGGTACGTTTTCGGCAATCTTTCTTTGTTTTGCGTATGTGAAGGAAAATTAAAGTAAGTCAAGTGTAAATAAAATGCAACAAATAAAAGTAATGTTTGCTGTAAACAGACAGAACAAATTTTAGGTAATTTTTAAAAATATTTTTAGGAAATCGTAATATTTTTTTTTATATAAGATAAAATCTCAAGAACGTTCATATTAAATAAGTGATTTAGAGGAACCTGAAGGACAATGATCAAAGTTCAGAGCTGAAAAAAATGAAAGAAAACAATCAAAAAACCAAATATAGAAAGAAAAATAAGAAGAATCTCGAAAAGAAAAAAAAATAAATGAAAAATCGGTATTATAGGAATGGTGAAAACTGCAGTTAGCACATATAAAATAATGGAACTTTTCTTTTTTCTTTTTCAAACCTTTGTGAAATTTTCAATATGTTATTTTAACTGAGTTGACTTGGTAATATTCTATAAATGTATAAGATCGTGATGGCTCAGAATGAAATACGAAAATGAATTTTGATCTTATTGTTAATCCTCCTTAGCATATAAATTAGGAATTTGAATGAGAACTATCCGCTCCTCTGTAGTTAATCCGCGACTCACACTCTAAAAATATTCTGAAAAATCTTTTAGCGTAAAAAAGTATTATTCGTCGATTGAATAATCGACGCTTTTCATGAAACCTCAAGTAACCTGAGGCAGTTTAGTCCCACGTGAATATATTAGAAAGAAGTTTAAATACGAAAACTTTTTTAAGAAGTTTTCAAAAATGAAAACAATATAAGAAAGAGAAATGCAACAAAATTGACATAAGAATTTTCATTGCTGTACATTGATTATTAGCATGAGAAAGTAATTAGGAAAAAAGAACTAAACCCAATGAAAACGTTAACTTTATTTTATCTTCGTTTCTATGGATAACGACATTATCAAGATGAATAATGCCTGAAGCAAAAGATGCTACATCCTTTAAATAATGAATTTATTTTGTGTTTTGTATTTTCTAATAATGTTATTTTCATGCTTTACCTTTTGATATTCATATATATAATTCTATGCTACAAAGGTAAATTAATTCAATTTTGTATAATTTCTTATCGGCGCAGTAAGCCAATCAATCACCATGATTTCTGTGCTGTTGTGTCTTGCCCATTAAGTATTTTACTGCTGATAAAACATGCCTAGAATATGCTTTGGTTGATTGGTTTGTTTGCAGGTTGGATTTTATGGAATATCAATCTTTGTGGGTTATTCAATGCCAAATCCCCCCCCATATATATATATATATATATATATATATATATATATATATATATATATATATATATATGATTTGCAAAGGTATAGTTTGTCGGGGACATTTAAAATAACCCAGAGCTTATTTGTTTGCATTTGATTGGGTTTAAGTATTTCAATCTACAACCATAATCCTACTTTCACACAGTTAAATGGTTTCAAGTATAGTAAATGATTAAAATGTTCCATTTGACTCTTAGATGGGAAATTATCAGGTATTAATTCTCCGGTTAATAGAGGACCAGAGATAATGGCAACAAAACAGTATTCAACATTCCAACAAAGCTCCGGGACAGGATGCCATTTCAAAGTCATGCCCAGGACACACGTTAGGAGGGTCAAAATCCTCTAGAGAAAAGTCGTTGGCGTATTCCACTTTGAAAATCAACATAGAATAAAGAAATTGGAGATATATAAGTTGAACTGATTCAAAATATTTGCACATAACTAGTCCTTTACAACTCTCTGTTGAGGCTTTTTGCCATATATTCCAGTGAAAAATAACGTATATTAGTTTGACAGCAGGTATTCGACTGATTTTCATTTACGGTTCAAATGTTATAGCCACATTATTTTCTTCGAAAGGAACAAACAGACAAAGTGATTTACTTTTTGAAGGATTAGAATGTTTTATTCTCTAATAATATACTTAATATTAAGAAATGTGTAAAACAAAAAAAATAAAAAGGATTCCATATTGGCATTATTTGGAAAAATATTTTTTCCTAATTTTCTGTTTCCGAAACTTCTGCTATAGGAATATTTGATGAGTAAATATTTGCATAAAATGAATAACTTGCAAATCTCCGATGGTCTCTGCTGCTTCCGTATGTGCGGAATAATTCCCTTATTTGACTTTTTATTCCCAGAATTGAAACTAGTATAATCAAATATCGATACAGAATCTTTAGAGTCGTTTTTATTTGTTTTCATGTACAGTTTATCGGTTTGGGTAAATACAAGTAAATTTAATATTTTGGTGTTATACGCCCAAATCTGAAACAGGTTTTCTTGTGAAATTTTCGATCAAACCGAACAAGATGTTTGATTACATATGAAATTTACTGTCTTTCTCATACAAAGTAAGTAAATATGATCAATTATCGATATTTTATTTGTCTTAACATAATCCCGGACGCTCACCAAGAAAAACTATAAAAACATATATATACCAATATAACATATATGAACGTGATTCTCTAACTTATAGGCACAAAGTAGCTCTAGGCAAGTTGATATCCTGTTAAAACCAATTAATTGTTAAATATATTTTAAACTGATGAACTATGCGCATTGGTTTAAGTTAATTATTTCCAAATACCAGGATTGCTATTAAATGAATGAACAAGGAACTATGAGAAATACTGATAATTTCTGTACGCATAAACGATGGCTTGTTTTTTTTTTAATTGTATACCAACCTTCGTGTTGAAATATCATCCCTTCATTTAACTTATAAGGAAGAGGAGAAAAATATACAGCAACATTTACAATCGCAATTCTGTCATTTGCACATAGAGTCTCGTACAGATATATTTTCTCGCAATAAGCAGTCTATTAATGTGATCCCAGGATTTTTAATTGATTTCCCAATAAAGCTTTCCATTAAACCCAACGGAGTTTTTGACGGGTGAATGATATTTCTGAGAATCTAGTGTTCCGTTTTTAATTTTTCCAAATCATTGCATATCATTGGCATCAAATATTGCCAATAATAGTGCTGTCCCTTGAGCAATCCAATATATTTCCAACACGACTTTCCATGATAGCTCAAAGATTCTCTGCAGTATTGAAGTCAGGGTGAATTTCATGGCCACTTGCCTTATCCATCTTCTCGGAAAAATCAATAATTTCCATCATGTGCACACGACTTCATACGTGAAACACGCTATACATTTCTTCATAAATGATTTAGACATCAAATACCAATAAAAGAAGTATAATCATAGTTAACAATATCTCACAAGATGTACACGATTCAGAACTGTCAGGAAAATCTAAGAATATCAGACGCACGGGTACCGATATCCTCTCATTCAAACAATGTAAACACGTCTGTTTTAAAGCGAATCGTACACCAACATAGAATATGGAATAAAAACATAAGGTATGTATCAAATGAATTTTCCTTTGTTAAAAACAAATCATTCTTTATCATATTTACCCAACCCCTCTGCTCGGGCCGGATGTGACACAAGGTCAATTTTTAAGCAATGTTTAACATATTTTGAATTCAGAGTTTTCCTTCTCCTAGACTAGTTGCCTCACCAAGGCTGAAGAACCTAGTCTGTCCCACTATTTACCCATAGCTGGAGGGAGAATAATTGGATTCATACCTTTCCCAAGTGTATTAATGCTATGTGAAATGCAATTAGTCTCAGCCAGGATTTGAACTCGTGTCACCGTGTCCACTTCCTGGGACGGTAACCATTTCACCATCTTTATATCCAATGTATACATAAATATATACACATTGTCAGTGTGTTCACAGATAAAACAAAAAAAAAGGACTAGGTATAGAGAATGATTTTATTTAGAGAATTATTATCCAACGTTGACTGATTCGCATTTTAGACTCTCATCAGGGCGTGTGAGTTGTTAAATGAAGCGAAAAAATTGAGAAAGATTTAAAACATTCTATTTTCGTTGGTAGCGCTCTGTTTCAAATACTTGATTGCTAATTGCGTCACGCAAATTTAAAACAACGGAAATAGAATCTTTTAAAAGTTTTTCATCATGTTCTTTTTTTTTATTCAATAACTCAAATGCTTGGATAAATGTCTAAATACCGAATAATTTAACGTTGGGAAATAATCCTATAAATAAAATCATCCTCTGTAGAGATTCTGTTCTTTCCTCTCTGTACATTTTTTAGTGTCGTATTTACTTCCTCGCCCAAACTTTTACACACACACACACACACACACACACACACACACACACACATATATATATATATATATATATATATATATATATATATATATATATGAAAAGTGTTTTCAGTGGATGGTTTTATTTATATTTCAAATTATTGCCCAACGTTAGACAGTTAAACGTTTCGTTTTTCAAACCTTCAACAAGGCATATGAACATTTAAATGAAACTGAAAGATGAAATCGTTTCAAACACTCTATTTCCGTTGCTGGCGTTCTGTTGCATAGGCATGTGATGCAATCAGTGTTCGTTAATTAATTTTTTAAAAAGTCCTATTTTCTTAAAACAACACAAATGAATCCTGTCTCTACTGTCTTTTTATTTATATATTTTCATATTTACATTATTTTGTTCATATCTAACAACTGTAAGCATCCCATTACTCTTCCTTCCGTCCTGATCAAAGACATTCTCTTCATGTCTTATTCTGCTGATATCAAACACTTTGATGAATTATAATATACAAATGGTTATCGTCGTAGGAAATGGACACAGTGACACGAGTTCAAATCCTGGACGAGACTGATTACATTTCACATAGCACTAATACCTTTGTGAAAGGTATGAATCCAATTATTCTCCCTCCATTTATGAGTAAATGGTAGGGCAGACTAGGTTCTTCAGCCTTGGTGAGGAAAGTAGTCTAGGAGAAGAAAAACTCTGAATTCAAACCTATTAAACTCCGCATAAAAATTGACCTTGTGTCATATCCGGCACGAGCGGAGGGGTTGGAAAATTTGATAATATACAAAGTAATTACAACTTCAGTTTTAAAAACTTTCAGATCTTAGTTTGTATACAAAATGAAAAACGGTGCAAAATTGTGGAATCTCGTTATTATCTCATCTTACCACTGTTTTAAACAAATCAGGTTTCGTCAATTAATTTCATTATTTTTCAAGTTTAGTGCTGAAGTTACAAAATAATTTAGCGTTATCATTTATATATAGATACATAGATTGATGCTGAAGTCGAATAATTTAGCGTTATCATTTATATATAGATACTTGGATATTAGTATCAAATTGACGAGGGAAAGAAGAATAAAGTAGACCGACATTAATAAATTTTATGGAATGTTTAAAATTGGTGGATATTGTGCGCATAATAAATATGAACACAGTTTTTTTGTGAGTGTTCTTCTTTAAAAAATGAGTCAGGGTTCTAGAATAAAGTTTGAACCATTAATTACATCGCAATAATTTGAGACAGCAACCCCAACAACGGAAAGGGAATGTTTAAAACTTTCTCATATGTACCTTTCATTTAAAAATTCATATTCCTTGATGAAGGTTTGAAAATCGAATCCTTTAACGGTGGCAAATAATTCTAAGTATCATTATATTTGTAAATCTTCATTTATATCCTGTTTACTATATATATATATATATATATATATATATATATATATATGTGTGTGTGTGTGTGTGTGTGTGTGTGTGTGTGTGTGTGTGTGTAAAGCAAGGCTCTTCAAATGAATTGGGCTCTCGGTAGCCGTTAAGTGGATATATATAAACAAAAACAAATGTGATACATAAGGGTTTACATTTCCTTTTCTGGCGCTGGTTTCCTCGTGGCCGCGGGGTAGAAACTTTGATTGGCGTTACAGTCAGCCAGGCCTCGGGAATCTTGCCTGTTTAGCCACACTGATGAGTTCTGATAGAATGAAATAGTCTGTCTGTGGATGGCAATATATATATATATATATATATATATATATATATATATATATATATATATATATATATATATATATATATTCAAGCATGTTTAGGGCAATGGAACACTTTATCATTTTTGATTTTATTTTTTCAAGACTCCTTGTTATTTTTATAGAGTCGAGAAATAGACAGTAAATAAATTTTCCATATCTTCTGTCCGATCACTTTCGACTATCAGGTGTACCGTAGTTTGGAATTGACTTTAGAGTTTTTCCTGTTTTAATTATTTGTGGCGTTTTATTTATTAAGTTATAGGTTGGAACGTTTTCAGTTTTTTGTTTTAAAAGGTCCTGAAACTAGAAAAATAACAAAGAGTCTTGAAAAGTAAAACTAAAAATTATAAATAAACAGTGTTCCATCGCCTTTACCAAAGCGTGCTTGAATAATAACTTGCTACTTAGATGTACACTCTTGAAATAATATGATCCAGTAGCACAAATGGAAAATATCACGAAAATGTTCCGGAAACATCTAATAGAACAACAAATTACATCAGTTGAAGCCGAATCCGCGAACATAACATAAAAATGACATGGATTATGGAATCCCTACACCAAACTAAATCGGAAACCCAAATAACCGGAATTCAACATAAACTTTCCGAAACCTCTAAAATCACGAACTTAACAAAAGATAAAAATAAATCATCTATATCAAGGAAAAATATTTCTACCCAACACAAGAACAAATACAGAACGAAATACTGAGTTACCCTGCTTACTCAAAATTTTCAGAGCAAGTATTATTTTTTTTACATTTCTTCAACTCCTACTCTAATATAAAAGTTAAAAAGGAAAGCATTAAATATTACTTCGATATTATAGCAGTGATATTTTGAAATTATTTAATAATAAATTACTATTTTTGCCATTCATTGACTCTTCCAAATCCTTCACCATTGGATGAATGGTCAGCTGGTCGTAGAGATTGGATATTCAACTGACAAGTAAGCCTATCTTACGCCACCACTTTTCTCTGTATCTTGCTACTTTAATATATCCCTAAACTTATACCATGTTCTAAGTTATCTTTTCCTGGTCCCAAATTGGGTCCACATCAATTTTCAACATATCAATGATAATAAAAAATAAATTGAATAAAATTCGAGGTGAACTTAATGTTTTGTTTCAACCTGAACCGTTTTTTTTTAATCTTCAAAGTAAATCTGAATATTTCAAAGGTTTTCGGGCTATAATTCTCCTCACACAACTTTGGAATGGGAATAGGGTAATTATTATCAATATTTCATTAGTTTTGTGTTCTAGGGAATTTCCTTATTTTTTACTATCAACCTTTAAAAAAAAATAAATTGAACTAGAACATATACACAATAAATACAACATTTATACACGGATACAAATCTTTTATGTAATTCATCCGATATTTCCCAAAAGTATCCACCTACATACGTTTTATTGCTATCATATATATATATATATATATATATATATATATATATATATATATATATATGTATATATATATATATATATATATAATTCATTTGTTTTTTGCTTTTTTTAATAATTCAATTTTCTTCAATATTGTTGGGGTTTTTTTCTGATTGGGCAATTTGATCCAAATATATAGTCTTAAAAGAAAAATTAATTTGGTTGGTAGACTAAGATGTTTAATCTCTCTGAGCAGAAACTTTCCAGCTCGTGAGGAAATATCACAAAAAATATCTACTATGATTTGAAATTCAATTACTTATTTTAAAAGTATCACTTTTAATCTTTCTAGAAATGTAGTTGTTTCTAATTTCTCTAATCTCTCTTTATACCTTGTTCATTTATATTCATTGCTATTCCTCTCGTTATTTGTTGTATGACTTTCAATCTGATTATTACATTCAAGATGTTGAATGTCAATTTAACAAACATCAGTATTCTTTATAAATATCATATTACATGACAATAAATCTCCCTACTACTTTCTTCTCTTGATCTATCAATAATCCATTAAATATTTGATATCAGATATCTATAACCCATTTGGTATTTGATATTACACACACACACACACATACACACACACACACACACACACACACATATATATATATATATATATATATATATATATATATATAATCCATTAGATATTTGAGGAGTTGAGAGAAATAAATCTAATCGAGAGTGTTATTGTAGATTAATGAATTATGCAGATACACTTACAAAGAGAAGATTAGAAAATGACGTGCATAAACGTTGTACATCTATTAGCAATTTTAATTATTGTCCACATTTTCAGGAAGCAACGAACATTTTGCTGCCATAAATGTTCTAAATATTTCCGTTTAATTGTGGTTCTTACTCGGCAGTGTATCATGAACAATCCGAATACACTATTAAAAATGAATTATCAGACAAAATATAATTCAAATTCGTGGTAACTAGCTGCGCAGAAAATGGTATCATCGAAATTTGACTGAAAGTATTTCAATTCAGTTCGCATTAATTCAATTCGTAATGAATTAATAACTTCTTCTGCCAACTAGGGTTAAATAAAAATATATATTTGATGAATGTTCTCTTTGAAAAGCATTCCATGTTTGTCTTTTGATCACAGACCAGTATAACGCTTTTTTTTCCTTCTGGTTGGTATTTTCCCATCACAACAATGTTTCATGTTACTTATCGAGATGAGACACTCATGAGGTTATGCCTACCATCAAGGGGAAATTGAAACATCAATCCGAGTTCAAATTCTAAATGAAGCTGGTCGTACTTTACATACTCTAGAAAAAGATGTGAATTAAACATTTCTCCCTTGAAATAGGTTTAAATGAGAGCAGACTGGGCTATTCAATATTGGTACCATAACACTGGCCCGTGATGGTTTCAAGGTGGAACATATATGACAGCTGATTTTACGGGATTTTTACGGTAAATACAAATTCATACGAATTTTTTCACCTTAGATGAAATGCAAGCCCTTACTTGAAATGTATAAACCAATATTATACATATAATTGCCGCTAGGACTTGTTCAATATGGCTCGCAACATCTGGCGGCAACACCCCACAAGGCACCAACTATATGGCCACCTGCCTCCCATCTCGAAAACCATGCAAGTTAGATGAACCAGACATGCAGGACACTGCTGGAGAGACAGGGACGTGCTTATAAGTGATGTACTCATATGCACTCCCAAATATGACCGAGCAAAAGCAAGACAACCAGCTCGAACATACATACAGCAGCTATGTGAGGATACGGGATGCAGCCCTGAAGATCTGCCAGAGGCGATGAACGATAGGGAGAAGTGGCGAGAGAGTGTCAGGGATTTCCGTGCTAGTGGCACGACATGATGATGATGATACCTATAAATATTTTCTTTGTTGAATTAAACAAAGAAAGCTATCTTTAGGTTTGAAATATTCGCTGAAAACTTTCCTTGTGCCATTGTAAACAGAAAAATATACAAAAGAAGCTATTTATGGATTTAAAGCTTTTTAATAGAGTTCTTCCTGTGCTTGGAAGACACTGCATTCCATTCCAAGCACCAGCAGTAATCAGCTAAAAAGCTTACTTCTGAGCAGTCTTGGTAGCGATCTTGCATAATTTTAATATCTTGGTTGAAGCGTGTACCCTACTCAACGCACAAATCTCGACAGCTCTTTGGAATATAGTCCAAGTGTGACCGCAGAAAGTGCAGTTAGACAGACATTCGTGTCTCCAATTGGCGGAAACTCTTCAATAGCTCTTCAATTTCCTTCTGGTATTCCACACTCTGGTCATTTCCCATGAAGTTTATATCTGCTAATTTCAGTGACTGCCAGGCGGTCAGTGTTGTTATAGGAGGAAAACGATGAATCAAAATATGTTAATCCTCACTTCAAAATTGGCTTTGTGTCACATCCTTCTTTTTTCGGAGAGATTAGTAAATACTTGTTGAAATGATAGACTACCAAGTAACCCCACTGCTTGTACAGATACAACCATGGGAAATTATTCAGTATAATTCCTAGGCGTCATAGTGTTTCTCTGGGTGAGGGTATTAAATAATTCCATCACACATTCTTTCTCCTGTCAGCCATATCTTCTCACGGATGAAGGCGACATCAGCCTGATATTTTTCAATCATATTTTTCTATCACCTTATGTTTCAGAACAAATTCTTGTTTAAAACATAACTTTCACCGGAGGAACTCATATTTCCCTTCCTTTATCTTCCATTAATTAATAAGTCGCATTTAATCCAAATAGCTTAAATTATTACAAGTGATAAATTATAAATTTACAATTATTTTCTAGTGACAGTCAGAAATTATGGGATAGATAGGGAAGTACATTATCTAGTTTTATTTTAGTTAGTAAATTATCATATAGGTATATGCCTAAACTTATTCAGAAAAATCAAGTTTGAGTCTGTGTCAAGATTTTGGCAATATTTTGTAAAGTCGTTGCTCAATTCGGCAGTCCCAGATACTTTCGAATATGGTGAATCAAATTAACTTGTAATGCCAGGAACACCTGAAAGTCTCTTAACCCAACCAGGCGTATTTTATTCTATGTCTTGGAGAACAGATTTGGAATTCATGGTTTTCAGGTAACCTGACATAGCCTGTGGCTTTTGCAACGAGAACGAAATTTCTTGAAACATTTGTTTACTGTCCAGGGATCATATAGGCCGAAAACTTTTGTGAAAAGGATCTTTTATACTTCCACGACATTTTATCCTTGTTTTAAATGACAAAGCTTGAGTTCCACGATTAGATTGTTGCGTTTTTCAATTGTGTGGCCTTTAAATAAAACACGAAATTAAACAATGCACAGCGTGATTGGACACCAACAACCCTGATACTAACAACCACCGCATATCACCACTTTTACTGCGACGGTTACATGATATACACACCTTGAACTTGCACATACTAAAACATTTGAAATCTTTTAACTTACCATAGTATTTCTAGGAATCCATATATGTAGAAACTCTTATTTCTCATTGATATAAAAGTTTCAATGATCGTCACCAATATTCCCGAAAGATTTGGTATTTTTTTTCGTTTTCAACAACCTTCTTATGAACAATAAATGAAAGGTTTGATATCACTTTTAAGATATATTCATATTTGTTGCTCAAAGTAATGAGTAAACGATATAGTTGAACACTGTGCTTTCTCACAAGAATATTAAAGGCTACAAAACATACTCAAAGAGATTCCTTATCTTATAGCTAAAAGTGTATATGCTTATAAAGAAATATAAGAAGTTGAAATCAGATAATGCTCCCTGTGGACAGGAAGATTGCAATCCAAATATCAAGATCAGGAACACCTCTTATAACTTCAAGGAAATAAGCATCCTCATATCGAGATAGAGACTCGCTCGGATACAACACAATGGTACTTTATATGTCTGCAGACCAAGAATAACAAAATACTAAATCACAAAAGAGTTGAGCGTTTATCGTAAGTTCAACTGCACAGGAAAAAAAATGTTAATCAAATCAGTAGTGAGACGGAACAAAAAATGAAAGTTTTGGATAGAAGAAGATGACGACGTTTGAGTGGGAATCTCAAAGAATACTGGTCTTTCGTTTAATGTTGGTGGCGGGAAGAAATTGATTTGGGGTGCACTTCAGCTAATGAACCATAGATCTCTGTAAATGAACAAGCAATATATCAAAAATATGCAGAGCAAAGAAGTTTCTAAAATTCCTTGGCCATTGGCCAGGCTTGATCTTCCTATAGGAAATTTTTAGAATATGTATCTAAAGAAGAGAGAGTTGAGTCATTCATTTTCATGTCAAGGTTTTAATGGTCCTGAATGCCAAAACTTTATGAACAATTCCCCAAAAATCTTGGATGCAAATAAGTGATTCGTTTTGGTTGCAAAAGAAAAATTGTTTCCTTCTGTTCAACGTATTTTTATTTATGACATTAGAGAATTGAAATAAATTATTTTTTCTAGGATTTCCTCGTAAATTTCTTCATATTATCATTAGGCATTTGCTAGGATATGAGAAAAGAAAATATTTCTGGGGAAAAATTAAATAAAAAAGTAAATGAAATATATGTATTTTTCATTTACCATGGATTGTACCAAACGGCCCTTTTTAAAATAAAGATGAAACATGAAATTTTTTTAAAATAAAATAAAACTTACATCGAATTATATTTGTTTAATGTAGGATTAATAAACAGTTTTGAATATATATATATATATATATATATATATATATATATATATATATATATATATATATATATATCATGTTTTTGGCACATTAAAATTTATGTAAAGAAATGAATAACGAAATCATTGGTAAAAGGGGAACCAATTTCAAAACAATAAAACAGTGAGGGCCCTTTCGTCCCGCACTTGTCAAGCTTAGTCACCGGAAAATTAATCAAAAACGAGGTGTAGATTAAATAATTGGATCGAAGGGACAGCGTGAGAAAAGAAAATATTTAAGTTACCCCAGTCTCAAACACTTCCCCCAAAAGTATTTAGAATATGACTGTTTAACTGTATGCATAGAGAGCGGGGGGCGATATATAGCGATATAAATCGCCTCTCAGACATTAAGATGAATTTAGCCCTATGCAGAAGAAAAAAGCAGTCATCTTCATAGTCTTACAATGGTATATATTTTACATTTGTAAACAAATAGGAATGAATTAACACGTCCGTTTCGAAAAGAAGTCCAGACCTTATTCATAATATTGTTCTATAATAGAATATCATTTACAAATGCATGTATTATTTTATTCAATTTTGTCATTATAAATTCAGTGGTGTATACTATTATGTGTCTCAAATGGAAGAACAATAAACTGTATGCCCAAAACTAAGATGTTGAACTTGCCCGAAAAGTTATAACTATTCAAATGTTAAATTCTATTTTTAGAAAAAGGGTAATATTATTTGACTCGTGTTAGTATCGAAATTTCTGAAGAAGACAGGGAAAAGGGGAAAAAGAAGGCAGGGTAGTAACAAAAAAAAGTAAATGATCTCCCCCCACTCCGTCAAACAGAAGAGGGACCAAACGTATATAAATGCTCATAAAAGTTGAAAAATTACACTAGAGAAACCATTCGTAAACAACATAGGAATGAATTAACACGTCCATTTCGAAAAGAAGTCCAGACCAGTTCGAACCTACATACAGCAGCTCTGTGCTGATACGGGATGTAGCCCTGAGAATCTTCCGAAAGCAATGGACGATAGGGAGTTGTGGCGAGAGAGGGTCAGGAATATCCGTGCTGATAGAGCGACACGATGATATATATATATTATATATATATATATATATATATATATATATATATGTGTGTGTGTGTGTGTGTGTGTGTGTGTGGTTAGGTAGCAGTCTTTCATTTTAGCATGTTTGATTAAATAATAGACATACTTTGTCTATGTAAGTTTGTTAAGATCCCTACAAGTTTCTTGATAAGTCTCTTGGTTTCAGGTTTGTATTGGTGGATAAATTTACCAAAATTGTTCGAGCGCTTTCGGGCATCTTATAGGCCATCATCAGGGGTTGCTTGTATGTATAAATAGTCTTTTTAAGACGTGTTTAAAAGAGTATTTAAGGTATTTTTCAT
Organism: Sepioteuthis lessoniana; assembly: GCA_963585895.1. Lineage (NCBI taxonomy): Eukaryota > Metazoa > Mollusca > Cephalopoda > Myopsida > Loliginidae > Sepioteuthis > Sepioteuthis lessoniana. The sequence continues at coordinate 140,768,796 of OY757904.1, forward strand.
AACATTAGAAAAATACGTAAACGCAGAGTTGGATAAAATTGAAATGCTGATGAATTTAAAAAGCAGAACGTTATCAATGGTAACAGAATATTATCAAGAAATATGGAACACACACACACACACACACACAAACACACACACACACACACACACACACACACATATATATATATATATATATATATATATATATATATATATATATTTTTCAATAGAACAGACAATCTGTGTCTCCCGATTCTTCCTTTGCTCCGTTTGATTCTCTGTATGAGTCATTTGATGTTTTGATGGAATGAATTAAGGCCGGGGTCGTATGTTTACTAAGTACGTTTCGTTTCAAAGCGGTGTTATATTAATATGGGCAAATAATCAAGTAACAAAACAAAATTGCCTCACCTACCCATAACAATATCAAATTTCTAAAATACAAATAGCAGATTTCCCACAAATGATTACGTTAACCATTCGTAAATTTTCTTATCTTCCTTAAAATATTCCCCAACGTGTTCTTCCATCTGCTTTTTATATAAATGTGCATGATTCGTTCTGGTGTTTTTCAAATGATTTTTCGCTTCCCCGAAGACATATTGAAACAAACGTAGTTTACAAATTCACGTGTCTTATCTGAAGGCGTTTCCTTAAAAACATATTAGCCCTAATACCTACATTGGCCATAAACCCCCTCTCTCTCTCTCTCTCTCTCTCTCTCTGTCGTTGCTATCCATACCCCTTCTATGATACTAGTGACATCATACAACATTTGTAACAAGAAAACACGGTAATTATAAATCAATTTTTCTCTGCTGAAATACGAAAATAATGAAAATATGAAAAAATTTTTAATATCCTTTATCAAAAACAACTGCAAACATATATAAAACAGCATTCTACACCGTCACTAACATATTAAACATCTTCAACTAACATGATGACTAAAGCATTGCAAGTAATTATAAACACTCGGTACCAAATAAATATCGCAAACAAAATATTCAAAAACAAACTGCAAAGAGAAAACAATTCCTTGAAGATGATCAATCGATATGATCGAAAGCGACTGGAAAAAATATAGGGCATCTTTTCTTGCAGTGTGACCCTAATACATTGAAACTGGGGTTAGGCTTTTCTAACACGAACCATTCTATCTATTATATATCATGTGTTTGGACACAGATGTTTTCTTGTTCTGCTACATAAAAATAATCATTTAATCTGATATCATCATTCGTTTGTACATAATTCAATGATAATACATACATCATCTGTAAGGGCATAGTTTTATAGGACTTTACACTAACTTTTTCCATGTGCCATATTAAACATTATTCTTAATATAGCATGAACCCTTATTTTCAATATACATAAACTCAACATAAAATTGTCGGGGTCCATAAATAGCAAAAATACTTTCACTCACCTATAGGTTGTTGCTAATTCTATTTTTAAAAGCGTTATAAGTATTTTTTTGCACACAAGTATTGTCATTTTTTCGATACAGTTAAATGGTTTCAATTATTGCGATCTAACTATTGCGATTTTCATTTAATCTTAATCATTTGTTAGCACACAGTGAAACGGTTTAAAGTATCATCATTTAAGTTTCATTATTCTGTTCTATACGATTAATTTATTTACACATAGTCAAATTGTTCCAAGTATTGCAATGTAATACCAATAATTATATTTGCATACAGGTTACGGTATCAAATATAACCAGACTGATTGATTTTTTTGTACGCAGTAAAATGGTTAAAAAATATTATCCATTATAAAAACAATTCAATTAAACATTATTTTGTTTACTCATTGATAAATAGTCAAATACTTCTATTTTAAAAAATTCTATTGAACTAAAGTTCTTAGATTAAATAGCTTAAATCGTCAAACACATTTTTACGCATAGACAGGACACTACGAGCTGCTACAATATATATATATATATATATATATATATATATATATATATATATATAATGTCTCTCTCTCTCTTTCTCTCTCTCTCTCTCTATATATATATATATATATATAATAATTGGATTATATATATATATATATATATATATATATATATATATATATATATATATAAAATGCAATCTACTAAATCCGAACTTGGGAATTATTCCAATCAGGACCAATAAAATATTCATATATAGAATATTAAATTTAAATAATTTTGGTCACGAGCTTAATGTAAATAAAATCCACAGAGCAAATAATTTTCTCTTAGAAAAAATAACAACAATCATTTATCATGAACAATTGATTTTTTTAAGAGAAAAGAATGTGTGTGTGTGTGTGTGTGTGTGTGTGTGTGTGTGTGTGTGTGTGTGTGTGTGTGTGTGTGTGTGACTGGGTAACAGTCTTTCATTTAAGCATGTTTGATTAAACAAAAATACACATTAAACTACATAGCTTGAAATAGAAGTCTTTTGACTATTCAACTGCGAACTTATGCTAAACAGAATTGTTGGAAATGGAACTATTTTTGACATAGAAACTGTACTTATGATAAACTGAATTGTTTAATATAGAACTATTTTGACATTTAACTGTGTGTAAGGAAAATCTATACTTATCCTAAACCAAATAGGCTGAAATAGAAGTATTTGAATAAACTAAATTGCTTGAAATAGAAATGTCTTTGACAATTAAACTGTGTACTCATGCTAAACTGAATTATTCAAAATAGAACTGACTATCTGGATAAAAATGAATTTGGCGTTAAATAAGCTACAAAGGTGGATATGCCATAAAACTCACCCACTCAACGAACCATCTTATTCCCAAATCTTAATTTCGAAAAATTCTACTTGAAACAACCACTATAATACCACACGAAATAAATAAGCTACGACTACAAATCCAAGAAGCCTTCCATATAATTTTTTTTAAATTATAAAATAATAGAGTTAATTTTGAAAACACTGACAATGTTTTGAAATGTCTTTTTTTTTATTCCATATTTCTCAATATTATGCTATTTCCGTTGATAGCGTTCTGTTTTTAAATTCATCATCATTTCAGTTTTTATCTAACTCTGTGTTTACGTAATGTTGTCATGTTATAAAAAACCTAAAAACTTACAAAGCTCTTTCAAAAGACTCTTTATGCATGCAAGCAACCCCTGATAATGGCCTATGAAAGGTCCAAAAGCGCCTGGGAAAATTTTGGTAAATTCATCCAACAATTCCAACCTGAAACCAAGACACTTTCCAGAAATCTCGAGATGGACCTTAACAAAATTATATAGAAAAAATGTATATATATATATATACCTCTTGGTTAGAATTTGTAGAAAAGTGGATAATTGGCTGCAGTATTTGAGGTACTATTATTTAGAGAGTGTGTGCCAACGTAATTTGATTATTTGCTCATACGAATATGTCTCCAGCAGTCGTTAGAAAATATTTGGGAAACATATGATGCCTTCCTCAATTCTTTCTATATATATATATATTTATATATATATATGTGTGTGTGTGTGTGTGTGTGTCCGCTTGTGTGTGGTTTGATATGCCATAAAACACACAAAAAACATTTGCCTGTCAGCTGGGGCTGCACAATACACCGACTGCTTTCCTACCATAAAGTAAGACTCTCACACAGGGTGTTAGGGATATGATATAAAATAATCTGATGGTGAGGTTCCAGTAATTCTAAAGTTTTGAGGAATGCAAAGTATACTTTTATTGTCATCGCTCCCAGGTCCACTCTTTCCCGGAGTGGTACCAACTGAGAGTTTCCCATCTATGTGCCAAATAGAACTAACCTGTGTACTAATGCTAAACTGAATTGCTTGAAATAGGACTGTTTAAAACTTAAACTGCATACTTATACTGAATTGTATTGCTTGAAACAGAACTGTTTTTATCGTTGAAACTCTACTTAGGCTATACTGAAATATTTGAAATAGAATTCTTTTGACATTTAACTGTGTGTAAATAAAATCTATTCTAACAATAATCTGAATTAGTTGAATTAGAACTGTTTGACTAAACTCATTTTTTAAATTGGAAATGTTTCTGACAATAAAACTGTTCACTTATGCTGAGCTGAATTAACTGAAAAAAAAAACCCTTTTTCTTTGTATAAAAATGTTTTTGCCATTAAATAACCTACATAGGTTGATATGCCATAAAACCCAAACTAACAAGCAAACAAAGCTACATCCACTACATAACAATTTTGACGTTATATTTATTCCAATGTGACATTGATTATAATTATCACTTGCATTTTGTTCTGTCGTCAAATCACGTCATGTGTAATTTGAATTGCGCTTTTCGAATGTTGCCCGATTTTATTTACGTATACACTTCCCAGTTTATGCCCCTGACTGAATCCCGAGTGACAACATGATTTTGATCACATCCCCATAATCATCTTTAAATGATTTCAACATAGTATATTAATATTCAGTCTCCACACCAACCTAATACATATAAGTACTTGCTGTTGTTCGCCCAATAATGGCAGTTCTATGTATGGAAATCAAAACGAGAATGTCACTTATGTGTTCCTGCCTATTTCTCATTTGGTTCATCTTACTTGAATGGTTACTTATTAGAAATGCGTTTTTTCCATATAGCAGTTATTTTTGATGTGTGCGTGTTTTTTTTTAAAGGTTTATTTAACAGCCTATGTGGGATTCTTGCGTAGTTCCCATCCAGCTTTTTTCGGTGCACTTCGTTAACGTCGCAGTAGTGAATTCATAGTGTTTGGCTAGGTTCTTCTTTCTGGGTAAGTCTTTGAAGTTTTAGAACGTATTTCGCATGTACGTATTCACCTATTACCTATCACCCCGAGCGGGATGTGACAAAAGGTCTCTCTTAAGCTAAATATAGATTTCGTTTTTCCAAGTTCGGTTGTCGTGCCAATACAAGAGAATCCAGACTATCCAACTATTCAACCGTAGCTAAAAAGATAAAAGGCGGTTTTGTACCTTTTTAAGGTCATTACCAAAGATTGAATTAGTTTCGTCCCGAAATCTTACTCTGCACCCCTACGATTCCATTTCATACATGGATAATCGTTACACCAAACGTGCTTGTCTATCCATTTGTTTGTTTGCGTTTTAAGGCATATCAACCTTTGTTGGTTATTTAACAGCAAGTCAATTTTTATACAAATAAACAGTTCTATTTCAAATAATTCAGTTTACTATAAGTACACTGGTTAATTGCCACAAACATTTCTATTTCAAGCAATTCAGCTTAGTCAAACGGTTTTAATTCAAATAACTCTTTTTTGTATAAGTACTGTTTTTTTATTTATACACTGTGAAATGCCAAAAGAGTTATACTTCAAACAATTCAGTTTAATGTATGTACAGTTGTAATGACAAATACATTTCCCTTTCAAAAAATCTAGTGTAGCATACAAAAGCAGTTCCATGTCAATCAAATTATTCTAACATAAGTACGCAGTTAAAATGGGAAACCAGTTCTTGTTCAATCAATTCAGTTTAGCATAAGTATGCAGTCTAAATGTCAAAACAGTCCTATTTCAAGCAGTTCAGTTAATCATAAATACAGTTTATTTCTATTTGACCCTCTCAGGTGCGACCATTCCGGGTCAAAGTGCACCTGGGAGCGATGACAAAGAAGACGAACTCTGGATTCTCCAAAGTTCCAGCATTACTGGAAACTCGCCATTAGATTTTTTGATGTCATATTACCAGGATACTCGTTGCAGGAGGTCTTATCCCTCTGCAGAGGTGCAGGCGGTGTATTCTACACCCTAAGCCGACTGTGAAATCCCTATGCATGTATGTTTGTAAGTATAAAGGGAATTCTATAAAAACGTGTGCCCAAAGTTAATAATGCGATGATTTTGATCCGAAATTTTATCTACACAATATTCTTTATAAATTATTTGAATTCACAAGACTGTATATTACTGTGATTAATAATGACTGATTTTGTAAATTTAATGTGTTTTCCATTGTAAATTATCGGGTATATTGAATTCCCTCTATTCTTGGCATATCAATGTAATTCCTGAAATGGTCAGGAGAAATCAATGTTTGCTTACCTGTTCATTATTCGTTGCTCTCATCTTCAAAGTACTCTACTTTTAAAACTACCCGCAAAATGAAATAATGGTTTCGTTTGTAAAAACGTTTTGGAAGCAATTTTCCAGAATTATTTTCAGAAATATTTTGCCCTTTGTTCTTTCAAGGCGTTTTTCAAATCGGAAAGAGCTAAATATTCGTGGTCTTAGTGAGATATATAAATAGGATGGTTAATTTTTCCCCATTGTATCTATATTAAGGTGCTTGTGAACTCCTAATCAAGAACAGGTGCCTTTTCATGAGGACGAATGTTCTTATCAATTTACTGCAGGTATTTTCCTCCAAAGGAAATACTAAGCTTTGAAGTAATTGCAATTACGCTAAATACTTGTGATTAGATATTTCTAATAAACTATCTCTTTGTTATCAAAGAAACACACAAGAATGTCCTTAAACCGCGAGCAGATATGCATGCTATTTTCATCTGAGGTGAATCTTTGATTTCCACAGGATTTCCAGAACTCAGATCTCTAGAACTAGAGTCTGATCATTATATGCAATGTAATGTCAAAACAGCACACACTATTTTTGGTAGCGAACTTAACCTAAAACAATGGATACAGTCAGGGTATTCTGAACCCCACCGATAGTGAGTTTATTGTTAACTATTTTAGTTAATATAACCACACTATATACGATCCTTCAGTTTACATTAATGTAAACTAGATTATTCTCTGGTTTTCGCAAGATCTTCCATTGAGCTTTTAAGTACAGATCATGGTGCTTCCGGATATGTCTTGTAAATCGTTTGCTGATTAAAAAAAAACAACAACATTTATTTGTGATAATAGCAGAAAACTTCTCATATTTGATTTCACGCTGTTACTCAATCGAAATATTTCAAATGCATTTTGATTGTTTGAAATATATTTTCATTTCAATGAAATCTGAAAGGTTTCTTAAAAGGGTTTCTTTTCTGTTAAGAGAGTGTTTTTAAAAAATATGATATTGTTTTTCTTTACTGATTGATGCAAATATCTGCATCGTTTTCATGTAAAGATTCAATAGACAAAATTAAATTTAGGGATATATTTAAATATCTCGATTAAGAAAACATAAAATTGATATCTTTATGTAGAACTTTCCCATCAAAAAATATAAGAACTTTGGAAATTATTTTATGTATAGATTAAAAGAGCATGCTAGAAATATTATTACATCAATATTGTGCCATTATATTTGTAATATCGATATCTCATGATTGGATCTATATATCATGAGGTTTTAATAGGCTCTCACTATCATGTTATTTTGATAGAGAAATCAGTATCGCAATATTATGATTGGAATATCTATATCACACTATTATGATTTGGATATCTTTAGTACATGATTATGATTTGGATATCAACAGCACATTGATTTTAGAATCTTTTTATCACCCTGTTGTGTTAGGAATCGCTTTATAAGATTACGACTGACATCCCTATATCATGTTATCATCAATTCTATCATTGTCTTACATTATTTTGATTCCTATCTCTGTATCCTTTTATTATGATCGGGATATCTATAGCTGGAACACTATTATATTGGCTTAGCTCTATGTAATGGTTTGGTTTGGTTTAGTTTGTTTGGTTTTATGGCATATCAACCTTTGTAGGTTATTTAACGCCAAATCCATTTTTATGTAAATAATCTGTTCTATTGAAAACAGTTCAGTTTAGCATAAGTACACAGTTTAATTGTCAAAAACATTTCCATTTCAAACTATTTAAGCAGTTATATGCAACAATTCAGTTAAGTGCAAATACAGTTTTAATGTTGAGAAACAGTTCTATTTGAATTAATTCAGTTAAGCATAAGCTCGCAGTTTAAGTGTAAGTATGGTTTAATTGTCAAAAACGTTTTTATTTCAAGCTATTCAGTTTACTCAATTCATTTTAGCATAAGTATGCTGTTAGTTCAATTTAACCCATAGATAGGGCCCTATCAGGTGCTACCACTCCGGGCCAGAGTGGACCTGGGAGCGATGGCAATGAAGGGGTACTCCACATTCCCCAAAGCTCCAGCACTGCTGGAACCTCACCATCCGATTGTTTAGTGTCATATCAGGACACTCGTTAGGGGGGTTACCCCCCTGCAGAGGTGCAGTCAGTGTATTCTACAGCCCCAGTTCACTGGGCAACAGCTCTATGTAAGTAAATGTGTGTAGGTACAGTTGTATATATATATATATATATATATATATATATATATATATATATATATATATGTTTATATATGTTGTATGTATGTGTGTATATATTTCGGTAGTTCGTGGCAGTACCGCCTTGAGCTACCGAAACTGTGTTATCACCCTGGTTTGCGGCTGATAAGGCTAGGGTATCGCACGTGCTTTCACACGTTGTATGATGAAAAAAATTGGCTTAGCTCTATGTAAGTAAATGTGTGTAGGTACAGTTGTATATATCTGTATGGTTGTGAGTTAACAATTGGCATGTATATATGTATGCGTATAGATGTGTGTGTCTATATAGAGGCCAACATGTTTGAGTGAAACCCTGCCAGTATAAAGCGCAGATGGTCAGATAAAAATGCCCCACAACTTTAAATAATATATTCGCAGGTTTAGCGTCTCCTGAGGGCCTACAGCTTCATCGTGATTTTATATCTAGCCTATGGGTGACTAAAAATCCGGAATGATCACTGCTTAAAATATACAAGAGGGTCATTCGGTGAAAAGAAGTATAGACACGTTGAGTACAGTCAGAAAAGCAGAAAGAGAACAGACTTAGAGGGTTAGCCAAAGCCATGGGGTAGGTGATGCCAAGCTCGTAGATCTAGTTGTCAATTTTAGCTTTTACTTAATGGAATTTTCCCCAGACAACGTGAAAACTCGAAAACAGTCATTTCTTCTGAAGTGTCACACACCAACTTCATTTTATCTTTAAAGAACTTATTTTTTCGTTTTCACCTTGTTCTGTCTTTGTGGAACTGACTAAAACTGATGCATTTCGATTCAAACACTTGTGAATGAGCAAACACAATATATGGTCAGAAGATCATGTTGCCGGAAATTCATGTGTAACATTGTAGTTCTCACTGTACTTTTACTTTGGTCTTATCCATATAACTGCGCTAAATGTGATTCTCTGATTGTCACAGTCGCGGGGATTCATTGGGACATGTTGCCTGGGTGAAAACAAGAAAAACTCATTGTCAACAATTAACAATCATTTATTGGAACGTATTGGTGTAACAACAAGGATTCAATATATTTATAGAAATTCTAGCTTTTTTATCCAGATATGCTGTTCATTGTTATGCAGATATCAAAGCACAGAGAGAGAGAGAGAGAGAGAGAGAGAGAGAGAGAGAGAGAGAGAGAGAGAATGAGAGAGAGAAAGAGAGAGAGAGAGAGAGAGAGAGCTTGTAAGGGTCTATAAAAAGAGACATGCATGCCGCTAATAAGAATCAGATACCGTCTCTCCCCCGAAGGGCACTGCCGATTTCAACTTAACAAACAACCGACTTCTAAAAGACTGCTGCCTCAGTTGAACTCCCACGGACACAAAAATTAACTAATTTTTATATATTTAAATTCAGGATATCGTTATTGTAATGTTATCTCCCTAGGTCATTGAGTCATCTCACACGTGTCCCCAATTTTTAACTGTGTAAGTCATTGCCTCAATCAAACTTATGACTACATAGGAATCTATTTTTTTACATTTGGTCTTCCTGTGTAGAGATGACAGGTCCCCTCTCCTGGTCGCTTGTGCATGTGCTGGAACTTTCCAGTTTTACTTACATTTCCACTAAAATATTTCAGCTAACTAAACAACTAAGTGAAAAACTAGATAATGAAATGATTAATACAATCAACCATCACATTGCCCAGTCGGCTGGTGCTATAGAATACACCGACTGAACCTCTGCAGAGGGGCAAGACCCCACCCAATGAGTGTCCTGGATAAGTAACTAAACGATCTGATAGTGAGGTTCCAGTGATGCTGGAGCTTTGGGGAATGCGGATCACCCCTTCATTGCATTTGCTCCCAGGTCCACTCTGGGCCGGCGTGGTAGCACCCGACAGAGTCATATCTATGGGTTAAATAGAGCTAACGGCATACTTTTGTTAACTAAATTGCTTGACAAAACGGAATAGCTTAAAAGAGAAATGTTTTTGACAATTAAGACGTATTTACATTTACACTGCGAGCTTATGCTAAACTGAATTATTTGAATTGGAAATGTTTTTTGACATTGAATCACACACTAAACTGATTTGTTTAATATAGAACTGTTTTGACATCTGTGAGTAAAGAAAATCAGTACTCATACTAAACTGAATAAGCTGAACTAGAACTGCTTGACTAACCTGAATAGCTAGAAATAGAAATGTTTTTCACAATTAAACTGCGTGCTCATGCTTAACTGAATTCTTTGAAATAGAACTGATTATTTACATAAAAATGGATTTGGCATTAAATAACCTACAAAGGTTGATATACCATAAAACCCAAACAAACAAACAAAAAAACCTTACCAACCAACCAACCATCACAGCAATTAGTTCATACAAAGCCCAATTTGTATTCCCACATAAAACATGATTTTCATCTGGATTTCTACAACCTGTTGTTATGTTTGGAATATCTATATGATTTCATTTTGATTTTGTACCATGCTAAAGTCATACGCTTTTTATTTATCTATATAATTTGCATAGTTAGTAAGATTTTTTTTATGTTAATATCATATTAAATGCTTTGATGTTTAATTTACTTCGATGTAAATGTATAGTGAATCGGACAGGTTTAGGAAAAGGTTTTCAAATTTCGAATTGATTATTCGCTAAGCTTAGCAAGTTTCGTTTCAAAACCAAGAGTTTGAGTCACCGCTCAATTCAACAACAATGATTCGCTAATCTAACTTGCTAAACAATACACCACGTGATGTGCCCTAAAATTTCCAGTAAGTCATATCAGTATTGATAATCAACAATTCAAGTGTTTTAGAAATCGTAAATGCGCTAATCAAATACACTACGACCAGTGCTGCAATTCAGATAAATAATTATGTGCATCCTTAATTGCACACGCAAATTTAAAATTGTATTTTTCTGTACGTATTTATATTTAGGTTAATCGTAAAGTATTAATGGTACTACGTTGTCCAGTGTTTCCGGTTTCATACTTGGTTGAACGGTGACTGAAATATTTTCCTTTGACATAGGAAACTCGCTGGGGTTACATCAGGGAGAATGCCTCCTCTTGTAGAGAATACAACGCGAACAGACGGCTGTGAAGTATCGACAACAGCATTGAAGTATCAACAACCTTAGCACTTGCCAAGCCTAACCTGGACATTTGAATACAAGTATTTATAGATCCTATGTTGCATTTATCAATGGAAATACACTGTAATACAAAACAGATATTTAATCAGAAAAGCGTCATTCATCACTGTGGAAAATTGAGACGAAAATATTACTTGTTATTATCAAAAATAATGAAGCGCCCGTGGTGTAATGGTTATCGTCGTAGGAAATGGACACGGCGACAGGAGTTCAAATCCTGGACGAGACTGATTGCATTTCACATAGCGCTAATACCCTTGGGAAAGGTACGAATCCAATAATTCTCCCTCTAGCTATGGGTAAATAGTAGGACAGATTAGGTTCTTCAGCCTTGGTAAGGCAACTAGTCTAGGAGAAGGAAAACACAGAATTCAAACCTTTTAAACTCTGCTTAAAAATTGACCTTGTGTCATGTCCTGTCCATGCAGAGGGGTTGGTAAATATGATTATCAAAAATAATGTCATTAGATTCTGATGGTTGGTTGGTTGGTTTGTGGTTTGATTTTATGGTATATCAACCTGTGTAGGTTATTTAAAACCAAATCCATGTTTATACAATTAATCAGTTCTATTTCAAACAATTCAGTTTAGCATGAGTACACAGTTTAGTGGTCAAAAACGTTTCTACTTCAAGCTATTCAGATTAGACAAACAGTTCTAATTTAGCTAATCCAGTTTAGTATAAGTACAACATTTTTTTACACACAGTTAAATGTCAAAGCAGTCCTATATTAAACAATCCAGTTTAGTGTAAGTACAATTTCAATGTCAAAAACAATTCCATTTCAAACAATTCAGTTTAGCATAAGCACGCAATTTAAATGTAAATACACAAACAATTCTATTTCAAGCTATTCAGATTAGTCAAACAGGTCTTATTCAATCAATTCAGTTTAGCATAAACATACAGTTAGTTCTATTTACCCCGTAGATAGGACCCTATCAGGTGCTACCATTCCGGGCCAGAGTGAGATATGTCAATGATGGGTTCTCCGCATTCCCCAAAGCTCCAGTATCACTCGAACTTTACCATCAGATCGTTTTGTGTCATATTCAAAACACTTATTTGGGGAGTTTTACCCTTCTGCTTAGATGCAGTCAGTCTATTCAACAGCTCCAGCCGACTGGGCAATTAGATTCAGAGTAGCAGCCCTTATATATATATATATATACGCATCTGTGCGTGTATAAATATCTAAAAACAATCCATAACTCTTTGTTGGACGCCGGTGATTTTTGTTGGTTCAGCATTCTACCCTGTTGACACGCTCTTTTGAAAATCAAAAATATAATACATAATGCCGTGATGTTTTTTTATAATTCTAATTAAAACTTGATAAATATTGTGATATATATCTGTATTTTTGTGCACTTTCTTTTTTACTTATGCAGCAAGTTGTTATCTAAACATGTTCGGTTGAAGACGAATTAGACGACCAAGTAATAACCAACATTATACACAGGCACATTAAACCCATTAAATATAAAAAAATAAATAAAACTCAATATTTGTTAAAATAAATCTAAAACGTCAAACTTCATATGTTAAAAAATAAAAAATTCTCCAAAATTTTCCTTAATCAAACTAAGTTGGTGTATAAATATACATGTCCGTTTCAAGAATGTCTCTCGGAAAATAACTTGTGAGCTAATACCTACATTGTTCATACAACAACTATACTCTCTCTTCGGAGGTGCCCCTGGTATCATGGTTATCATCGTAGGAAATGGACACAGTGACACGAATTCAAATCTTGAACAAATTTGATTGCAATTCACAAAGCACTAATACCATTGGGAAAGGTATTAACCCTCTTATTCTCCCGGCAGCTAAGGGTAAATAGTTGTTCAGTCTGGGTTCTTTATCCTTGATTAGGCAACAAGCCTAGGAGAAGGAAAACTTTGAATCCAAACTGTTTAATTTCGCTTAAAGATTCACCATACGTCACATCCTTCTAGTATGAAGGGGTTGGTAAAAACTATCACACTTACTTGGCACCTTACGTACAACCACACTGATATAAGTTCCATAAAACAGTATCTAATGAAAAAGCCTAATAAAAATACTGAGAAACTCAAATCCCCCGATTAAAAAATGATCATAAGTAATAACATAAAGATCATATGAAAAAATAATAAGAAAAATCGCCTGCAAATCTTCCAAGTAATAACCATAAAAAAAGAAAAAAAAAATCCTTTCATAAAATGCAATTCAGCACAAGTATCAATGTATTAAACATATTCAATAACTAATCATCCAATTATAATGAATTCAAAATACACACTCCAAATAAATGTAAAACTCACAGCAACAAGCAACCACAAAGAACACCCGAAAAACATCAGCAAAATGGCTGAAAGTGCTTGGGCTAGTATGGGGCACTTTCTTCACCATATTGACCCAGAGACAAGAAAAATAACAGGAAGACTTGAAAGTCTACTCTGAAAAATGAAACACTCCGCGGTCTTCAGCCGAACATGTATATAAATATATATATATTAGACTCCTCAGCAGCCCAATTTCGTTCCCTTTAAATAGCTGTCTATGATGAAATTGAAAGTTATATTCATGAAGGTGTGACACATTCAGATAAACATTTTCAAGTTACCTTTGTTGAATCGAGATTTTGGATGATTAAAATAGGACATTTTGTGCAAGAAAAGAAAACATAATTAGTCTGCGAATGAGATGAGAAAATACTTTTCTTTGGGTTATTAGAACGAAAGGGAAATTCAAAAAGTATTATCCAAGATTTTAACTTTGGTCGAAAGTAGAATTTGTGGATCGTTATTTGTTGCCTTGTTGCGTGATATTTATTTTCTTCAGCAGTCGGACATTCTCTTCCTTAATGGTATTCTATCAATAGAAAAAAGTTTAAAAAAAAACACAAGACAAATCAGGAATGGACATAATTGACATAATTAACTTCATTATCTATATTAACTAATTTCTTCATTTTTTTCTTTTCTTAATACTGGTAATTTTTTTTTTTTAATATTCATCTGAGATTTCATGAGCATTGTTAAAATTTCCATTTTAATTTTGTTATATAGAGCTCCTCAATAATGGGTTTCGTATCATTAGTTCAATCATTACTATTAACTATGAGATTATTTATATTTTCCTCTAAGAGCGATATTTCTAGATTATTTTCAATTTCATCGTCTATAACATTATTATTATAATCATTTTCATTTTCGAAAAGTTGCTATTGATTTATGTCTTCGCTCTATTTCTAAAATGCTTATTTTGTATTTTTAGTGGCTTTTCGCAGAGTATTTAATTGGAAATGCAATGAGATACTGTTGGCTGTCAGGGTAATCTCCAGTACAATTACTTAGTAGATGCTTCTTTATTGTGTGATATTTTGCTTTGTAATTTAGAATAAATTATTTCCTTTCTCTCTGGTTCACCTTTACAGATTTTTCTTATTCTTTTATTATTTTGGGCTTTGTAGTTACTGCAGCTGTTAGAGGAATTTTTCGCGTTGATAAGCCTTATTGAGAAGTGGAACTTTCTTCAAGGATAAAACAGTAGAGGATTTCACTCTCATAACATGCCCGTGGTGAAATGGTTATCGTCGTAGGAAATGAACACAGCGACTCGAGTTCAAATCCTGGACGAGACTAATTGCATTTCATAGAGCACTAATACCATTGGGAAAGGTATGAATCCAATAATTATCACTCCAGCTATGGGTAAATAGTAGAATAGACTATTTTCTTTAGTCTTGGTGAGGAAACTAGTCTAGGAGAAGGAAAAATCTGAATTCAAACCTGTTAAACTCCGCTTAAAAATTAACCTTGCGTCATAACCTGCTCGAGTGGAGGGGTTGGTAAATAAGATAACATATTATTTTTACATATCGGGCGAGTTTTCTCGGTGTTTAACGAGAGACATATGACTAGATGTTCCTAGACTATGGGTTTTTGCTGTTGTTCTTGCTGTTATTCTTTTGCTTGCCATTTTTTTACACCAGCGATAGCTGATGATCTTTTACCAGAGATTAAATGAGAACAGAGCCCAGCATGTTTTGCGCAGATGGTGTTTGAAATATGAGGTCAGTAGCCCCATAGCAGATGTTTTTTGAGGGTGGCTCTTCCAGGATTTCATCAAAAAGCATAGAGCATCCTTGAGTAGATTTTACTTGTATTTTCCCAAGTGTTTTGTCAAATTTCAAGTGGTGGAAACATGTAGAAGTATTGAGACAAATACAACTTGAAGGAATCCTCGTTTTATCAAATGAGACAGATTGGATTTCCATATTATCAAAAACCTGTTAGTAGTAATTCATAATTTTCTTATGCTTATATTGATGTCGCTTTTTGTCGATGAGATATTGCTACCGAGATATTTGAACTGTGGACTACGGAATCGTACTAAGCGAGTTCGTACTCCAGTCGTTCTATAACGCTCACTTTTGGGAAAATACCCTTGTGAAATGTATGAACCTCGTTATCCTCCCAGTTATGGGTTAAATTGCACCACTACTGTTCTTGTAAGAGAATGGTTTCGCCATTAAATAACCCAACAAATGTTGATATGCAATTAAACGAAGAAACCCGGTGAACTGGTCTAACGACTATCAACTAAACACCAACTAGGCACTTGTGGTTTAATGCTTACACCCGTTGGGAATGAAAAGGGTGACTTGAGTTACAATTCTGAGCGAGGATGTTGACCTTTCGCTTAGTAAATATGTGAAATCAGATATAACCTTCCATACATAGGTAAATAGCTGAGCAGACTTGACTTTTTGACCATGTTATGTCAACAGTTAAAGGAAAACTCTAAATTTACACCAGCTAAACTCACTTAAGATTGACTTTTTGTCACTTTCTGCTCGCGCGGGCTGGTTGAGGAAACTGCGAATACTTCTGAATATTCTAGATGATATTATTAATGTTGTGCTCAATATATTCCTGATTCTTCTTCTGATTTCCTATTTCTCCCGTCTTCATTTAAGCTTTTTGGGACCGTTACAAATGGTATCTGAGTCTCCCTCATATTCCCCAACATTTTAACTGTATTTCATGGTCCAAGTATTTTTCCGTTTCTTTCATTTTGACATCGTATTCAACTGAAATGGCAAAATCCACTTGACGCAAAGTTCTGTGTTTTTATTGATTAAAACTGGGCCTGGTTTACTGTTCGGGGCTAAGTGATCTGTTTGAGTCTCAAAATATCAGGGAACATTGCACAAGTCTTTAGGGGGGGGTGTCCTCTGGGTGTAATGGTTAACACGATCGACTGCAGAATCGTAGAACGCGAGTTCGTACTCCAGTCGTTCTACTACGTTCACTTACGGGCAAATACCCTTGGGAAAGGTATGAACCCCCTTATCCTCCTAGCTATGGGGTAAATAGTACAACTACAGTTCTTCTTGGAGAACACTTTTGGCATTAAATAACCTACAAAAGTTGATATACCTTTAAACAAAGAAACCAAACCAAACAAGTCTTTGTCTAGAACGAGTTCTAGTTTTATCATATATCATTTGGTAATAGGCTCAACTTGTAATCTCTTCAACAATTACCAGTCGATCACACTTCCCACCCAGTCATGCCTCGTCTTAGAGTATTTTGCTGGATTAATTTAGGGGGTGTCCTCGTGGTGTAATGGTTAAAGCGATGGACTGCAGAATCGCAGTACGCGATTTCGTACTCCAGTCGCGCTATTACGTTCACTTTCGGGCAAATACCCTCATCCTCCCAACTATGGGTTAAATAGTACCACTACTGTTCTTCTAGGAGAATGGCTTTGGCATTAAATAACCTACAAAGAGTTGATATGCCATTAAAACAAAGAAACCAACCCTGGATTAATTTATACGATTTATCGCTTCATATCAATCACTATATAATCTACACTTGCGATTCTATTGCATACTATCCACTTTCACTGAAATAAATATATTGGTCAGCATGGCATTATTTTCTGCTGCTGTGAAAGAATCAATTTCTCTTTTAAGGTTTACCTTTCATTGCAATCTCCTGGTATTCTAGAATAAAACTTTGCCTGTGTATTGTTTGAAGTATCCATACGGTTTTTCCCATTTCTTTTTCCTTATCATTCATAATTGATCTGATATTACCATTGCTAATTAGTTTTTCATTATCAATGCTAATTAGTTTTTCATGCCACCTTCTTGTGTATTCCTCGAGTCCTTGAATATATGAATTTAAACAATATTCTTTTGAAGATTCGTCGTCCTCCTTTGTTTCTTCATTCATAGAATCTGTCTATATTCTCAACCGGGTGTAAGGCCTTTCTTGCTTTTGCCCCATTCTTTTGATTTCCTTTGCGGTCAATTTTAAGAATAGTGAATTAGAACAGGGTCTACAAATGTATTTGATGAGAATACAGCAAAACAGCTTGGTTTCAAGCAGTTTTTGGTTGCTCTTCTGAGGTACTGTTTTTTTTCTTCCATATGTGTTTTCTTGATTATTTCTGAAGTACTTGAAATGTTCCTTCATTTCAATTGTTATTATACTTGCCTGATTTGGCAGTTTTGTTCCTTCCATTGTTTATCTTCTACTCTTTTCATAATCACCCTGGCACATATCTCAATGACAAACTTAATTGCTATACCCTGTCTGTTTATTCATTTTAATCATATTTACCAACGCCTCCACTCGGGCAGGATATGACACAAGGTCATTTTTAAGCGAAGTTTAACAGGTTTGACTTCAGAGTTTTCCTTCTCATAGACTAGTTGCCTCGCCAAGGCTGAAGAAAATAGTCTGCCCTAATATTAACCCATAGCTAGAGGGAGAATAATTAGATTCATACCTTTCCCAGGGGCATTAGTGCTATGTGAAATGCAATTAGTCTCGTCCAGGATTTGAACTCGTGTCGTCGTGTCCATTTCCTAAGACGATCACCATTACACAACGGGCACCTATTCATTTTAATTGTCTAAGGATTTCCTGTTATTTTACATTTCTTTTGCAAATTCCTTGATGTCATTAATGTATATAAGATGATTAAGGACGAGCTCATAAGCGATGTACTCCTGTGGACCCCTGCATATGGATGTGCAAAAGCAGGACGGCCAGCACGAACCTACATACAGCAACTATGTGAGGACACAGGATGTAACCCTGAAGACCTGCCGGAGGCGATGAATGATAGGGAGAAGTGGCGAGAGAGGGTCAGGGATATACGTGCTAGTTGCGCGACATGATGATGATGATGATATATCAGCTATGTATATAAAGAGGTATATCTTTACCTATGATTTTCTAAAGTATAAAACCTTGTACATTGCTTAAGTATATAATTGTGTGGCATCATTCAAACACAAATAGCAACGACGAGTGTAGTTCTTTCTGGAAGATTCTACTTTTGAATTTCTTACATGTTGACTTTACCTGCGACTGTTAAATCCATTTTCCAGTTTTCCATGGCTTTCCTGAGGAAATTTATGCTTTTGCCAGATACTTTGTAAATTAATATTATTACTTTTAACTCATAAGAGTTTTTCATTGGAATTTGAGCGGCAGCAAGTCCCCTGAAGTCTCCTGGACCTTTCTCATTATTCTGGCCATTC
The DNA here is from genome assembly GCA_963585895.1 of Sepioteuthis lessoniana. NCBI lineage: Eukaryota > Metazoa > Mollusca > Cephalopoda > Myopsida > Loliginidae > Sepioteuthis > Sepioteuthis lessoniana. Next base: position 140,787,730 of record OY757904.1, read on the forward strand.
TCAATAATTGTTTTACATTGACCTCCAACCCGGCCAAATATGCCATTCCAAAGACGGCGGAAGTGCATATTCCATTGGCGTGGGCAAGCTTGGCTGACAATATGGGACAGGGTTAAAATCCCACAGTACAGTCACAGACTGATGCACCGGAAAAGAGTGACCTGTGAACTGCATGGCAGTTATTTCAGCTTGATGACGATCAAGCATGCCATTGCAAAGACGGCGGAAGTGACACATTTCGATGGCCAGTTATTGGGAGATATTGAGTGGGCGATTAAACTATTATATGACGCAGTGAAAACAGGGAGTCAGTTAGTTTGGAGATCGAAGAGTTGGAGACAAGATGTGGTAGAGAAAGCCAGCACCCAACAGAAGGGACCCTCGGGACCCCCAATTGAGTTTTTGGAGACCAGACCAATTTGGAGAGAAGATGCGGTAGAGAAAAACAGTACCCGGCAGAAGGGGCCCTCGGGACCTCCAAGTGATTTTGGAGATCGGAGAGTTTGGAGACAAGTTGTGGTAGAGAAAGCCAGCACCCAGCAGAAAGCTGGGCCCCCGAGCGTCCGGCTGAGCAGCCCTGGGGAGCAAGAAAGAAACGCTAATGGCCATAAGTGTGGAGGTCAATATCTTGCCGTTCTGTTCAGTCTCCAACTCCATCTCACACACAAACATTTCAAATTAAGTGAGAGGTATATTTTTCTAAAGAACGTCTTCACTCGTGTTTATTGACTCGTCATTATTGTGTTGAGTACATAACATAATGCTGTAGTTTGGATGATCCCAACTCGTCCGCTGACTTCCGAATCATCCAGTCCCTTTAATAATAATTTAGTTAATGTACCAAAAGCACCAATCACAATTGGTATAATTGTCACTTTCATATTCCATAGTTTTCTTCTTCTTCTTCTTCTTCTTCTTCTTCTTCTTCTTCTTCTTCTTCTTCTTCTTCTGGAGTTTTTCACATCAGTATTAGCTGATGGTTTTTCACTGGAGTTTGAGTGACAGCAAGTCTCCTCAAGTCTCCAGGACTCGTCTCAGTATTCTAGCCGACCTCAGCAATGCTGTCGTTTCTTTATATTGTCATCCACAGACTGACTGTTTCGTTGTATCACAACTCTTCAGTGTGGTGAGACACGTAGAACGCTTGATGGCGGGATCGAAACCCGCCCAACTTTACGTTAGACTTAGAATCAGACCGCTCGACCATCATTATTATTATTATTATTAGGAAAATAAAAGTTCACTCACCGGATTGAGACACAGATTTATTTGACATTGTCGCAGGTATGCTGCAGGGGACACATTAGCTCCATACCTGTCTATTATCTGCCTATGCTCCGTGCTCAGAACATCGGTAGATTTAATGAAAGAAAATTGCTTTGTGCTGGCACAGGCAAGAAGATATCGCGCACGAACTATTACGGACTCGGACTGCGCTGGTGACTGCGCTTCTGGGAAATACACCCACCTAGGCCTAATCAAGCACATTTTTTTACAAGAAGCAGTCGTATCAATACTACTGTATGCATACATCACATGAATGCTGACTGAGCCTTCGGAGAAAATGCTTGACGTCAAGTGCACAATAATACTGCGAGCTGTATTGAACATGTCTTGGTGGCAGCATCCCACAAAGCAGCAGTTGTAAGAACACCTACCACCCATCTCGAAAACCTTCCAAATTAAACGAGCAAGATATGCAGGATATTGCAGGAGAAGCAAAGGTGAGCTTATAAGTGATGTACTCCTGTGGGCCCTCTTTCACGGACGAGCAAGGGTAGAACGACCAGCTAGGATTTATAAATAACAGCGCTGTACAGGATGTAGCCTGGAAGGACCACCGAAAGCGATGGACGTTAGGGACGAGTGGCGAGAGAGGATCAAGGAAATCCATGCAAGCAGCACACCATGATGATGATGATTATCATTGTTATTTTTTATACCAGTGTTGGTAGATAGTCTTCAGGACTTCAAGACGTTTCTCAGAATTGTGCGGAACTTTGTTCGAGATATTTCGTTTATCTTGGGAACTGTTTTCTTTATTTTTCTCTATTATTATTATTATTATTATTATTATTATTATTATTATTATTATTATCTAATCAACTTTTTCATACAAGCTCTATTTGATGGATTTTCACTGGAATTTGAGTGATAGCAAATCTTCTTGAGTTTGTCGGGCTCTTTTCAGTATTTTGGGCGATCTCAACAAGCCTATGGAGTCCGTCAATGTAAATTTCTCACATCCGATTTAATTGGTGCTCTTTCATCGAAGTCTCAGAGACAGGAAGTCTTCTCAGATTTTTAAAAAAAATATCCTAGCTGATTTTAACTGTACTGTTTTGTGAACGGTTTCAATTCTTCCTTTAATCTCCGGGTCATCCAGCGTTTTTCTCACTTTCTCCACCAACTTAAGTTGCTTCGTGCAAGTCAGTCGTTATATTCTTATACCCTTTTTTTTTTGTTATAATATTGTCCTTACTTAAATTTATATTATTTTTGTTACTTTAAATTCAATGTTTTCGTCAATAATAGGAAAACATTCAAATACAGATTATGTTAGGTTTATTTCTCTTGAAATAAATTCCTTTATGGGAACTGGTTGTTTTGTTTTTTTAGAAAAATAGACATACTTCTATTTCAGGTAGCAAAAGTTAGTATTCCCATTCTCTTCTTTGTCTATTCTTTTATACATTACTCTACCACTTTGTCTAGCCTGACATTCACTATTATATTTCTTGGGCTAGTCAAAGATAAAGTCTACTAGATAATTTAGGTCGAATTATACTTTATATAGCGACTAGCATTCAGATAGTTTTGCTAACTTTTCGTATGCTGGTCGTAAAAAATCAAAATATAAAATTTACCATATTTTATTGAATTTAGCACATTTCTCATAATTGTTACGAGATGTAGTATTCGTATAACAGCATGGCAAAAGATTTCTTGTTTGAGGTCAACCAGTGGGTGGATCTTCAATGAAAGTAGGTCACAGGTCTGGAAGAAACTATAGATTCCTTCCCGGGGAACTAGTAATTGATGTTCTGGCTTGAACAGAAATAAAACTTGCTGGATGAAAGACGCTATGCGTGGCTGGAACAGAAGACAAAAATACTAATAGACGACTTCAGTTTGGCACTGCAACCCGTAAGAAACCCTCGTGAAAATGTCCTGGATCTAAATGAACTGACAGGTCAATTCATTCGCAGCAAAGACCCAGTTAAGTTCTTTTAAGAACTTAGCTGGGTCTTCTCTGTTTCTTTTTTTCTCGAAATTTCTTCATTTATGAAGAAATTTCGAGAAAAAATGAAATAGAGAAGAAACCCAAAATACATCGTAAACTAACCAAATTCTATATTGTTAATAAGTACAAAACAGCTACCCTTAAAAAGATAAAACCTAAAAGATCCTTCTCTGATGAATTCAAATAAAAGAGAAAAAAGTAGAAGAAAAGAGAAGGGAAGAGAAAGACAAAAGAAAGTAAAAGACAAAAACTAACTCCTTTGCTCTAAAGATATTATCGTCACATTAAACTCGCATCAGGCCAAAAATATAAATGTTTAAGTTGTTTGTAATATACACGTTTAGTCATCTTTATACTTCTATTTTCATCCCCATTTGGGCGAATACAAATTTCCGTAAGATAAATTGACTTCGGCTTACATTCTTTGGGGAATCCCCATTTCAATTTTATTTTTGATGTGTCACAGATGATTCCCGGATTTTTTAAAGAAGCTTTATGAGAATTCTATTTATAGTGAAACACTATAGACCCAATTGGGCAGTACTTATAACTGCATGAAGGGTCGAGGATAAAAGTCGTAAAATAAGAGGAAATCTCGGTCGAGTACTGGAAATTTATCCACATTGCTAGATTAAGTATGGTTAACCCATTCTTATGACCCTCCTGTCCGTAACAATATATATATATATATATATATATATATATATATATACGCACACACACACACACACACACAGACATATATATATATATATATATATATATATATATATATATATATATATATAACTCAATATTTTTTTCGCAATAAGACTGCACATTTTACACAAATGTGTCCTACTATAAAAAAAAAAAAACTGCTGCGTAATTCACAAAAGAAAAACCTGCATATGTATTTTTCTAGCAGCACTTTTATAAAAGCTGCTTCTGAGATAACATTTTCAATCCTAATCAAATACGTGAAATCTTATAGAATATTTAAATCAGTATCGTATGAATATTTCTGGTTATTTGAAGATCTCACAAATCTTAAATAGATAAAAATATCAATTCAATTTCGATGTTTTTGGTGCAAGTATTTAATAAAAAAACTTTAACGGATGTAATCGTTTCTTAAGTTATTAGGAAAATGACGATAACTTTTACTGACAACAACACGAGAAGCCACATATTCAAAATGATACGATCATTTTGAATGTCCATGATATCGTCCAGATTACGCTTATTGTTCACCTTATCAACGCGTGACACTCAGATTTGTGTTTCGTTCACTTAACATTCAAAGTTATTGATATCTGTAAGCGTTAAGCATTTCAGTATGGAGCATCATTCTTTGTTTTCATAAATCTGCAATTATCTGATAAATTAGACAGAAAATTAATTAGAATTCCGGTGAACGCTTCTTTTCAAATTGCAGAGAATGGCGCCGACATTGAAAATCTGATAAATAATGCAATACTATTTTCACGCAGAAATGTATTCTTTAATCTTTAACGGAGATAAAACCAAACATGTTCCTTTGTCTTTTTCAAGCGTCATTTTGTCGACTTGATTTGCTCTGACACGTGGCATTGCGTTTGCTTGATAATCTTGGGTTGTGGCGCTAATCTGTCTCTATCTTGCTTCCGAGATGTGGCGTCTGGCAAATTTTTAATTTGTATTCTTGGCAAAATGAAGAATTAATCATTGAATTACGCTTGACGTAATTATATTGCTTTTGGGAATTCTAAGCGGGATTTAAGGCGGAAAAAAGAGAAGAATGAATGACGGAAGGCAAACAGATTTTAGAAAAGAAAAAAAATAGAAAAATACGGAGAAAAAAGAC
>OY757904.1:140797798-141010298 GCA_963585895.1 Sepioteuthis lessoniana
AGGAAAGTAGGAAGAGGAGAATTATAAGCATTGAAGAAAGCGTCGCTAAATTGATACGACGACTACATGAAAGGGAACAAAGGGAATAAAGGTTATTTACTGTGACAAATAACACAAGTATCAACAGAACAACAATGAATAGAAAATAAAAATGAGAAGAAAATTATCTGTCTGGGTATTTCATGCAGCAAAGACACGAATTCTCGAACGAAAAGACTTGGAAAATCCATTAAAAGGAAAGCTTAAGAGCGAAACCCAATCTCTTTTAATAGCAGCACACGCAAAAAAAAAAAAAAACATAATGAGAGACTATGTTAAAGTGAAAATAGATAAGTCACAAATGATTTGCAAGAATACGTTCTGCGGTGTTAAAAAAGGATCGATCAATAGTATTATAGACGAATGCAGTTAATTCGGACGGAAAACATTAAGAGTAGATACGATTGGGTAAGGAAAGTGGTCCATTGGGAATTACGAAAAACAATTTGAACGTTTGAGCAAGTAGTATACGCAGAACCTGGAATTCGATTTGTAGAATGAGATGCACAAACTTCTCTGAGATTTTGAAATACGAACGGATCACCTAATCTCAGCTAGATAAACAGACCTAATGATAGTCAACAAAAAAGATAGAATTTGACGAATTGTGGACATTAGCGTTTTGGTAGACCACTGAGCAAACTTTAAAAAAGCGAAAAAGGAGATAGATATCTAGATCTTAAGAGAGAATTCAAAAAGCAATGGAACATGAAGGTGATGGCGATAACAATTGTAATTGATGCACTTAGAACAATCCCCGCAGGATTGATAAATATATTTAAAGATTTAGAAACCAGAGGATAGGTAGAGACCATACAGACAACGGCATACTCAAGATCGGCCAGAATAATGAGAAGAGTCCTGGAAACTCGAAGAGACTTGCTATCGCTCAAACTCAGAGAAAAACCATCGGCTAACGCTAACGCGAAAACCTACCTAAAGAGAAAATAATAATAATAATAATAATAATAATAATAATAATAATAATAATAATAATAATAATAATAATAATAATAATATATGCACTACCCAGCACCTGTCCTAAGAAATGCCACGCATAAACTCCTATGGGACTTTAAAATACCAACGGATCACCTAATCCCGGCCAGAAGACCAAACTTAATAATAAGCAGCAAAAAAAAAAAGAGAACTTGCAAAATAGTCAACTTCCCTGTGCCTGCTGACCACAGAATAAAACTGAAAGAATGTGAAAAGAAAGATAAGTACCTCGACCTTGCTAAGGAATTAAAAAAACTGTGGAACATGCAGGTGACAATTATACCAATTGTAAATGGTGCGTTTGGAACAGTAACTAAAGAATTACTAAAGGGACTGGAGGACTTGGAAGTTGGGGGACCGTGTTAGAGTCCACAGAAGAAAAAGAACCAACCACATAGTGGATTTTGCCATCAAGCTGACCACAGGGTAAATCTCAAAGAAAGTGAAAAGAGAAATTAGTACCTGGACCTTGCAAGAGAGCTAAAAAAAATATGGAATATGAAGGTGACGTTGATACAAATTAGTTGGCAAACTCGGTATACTCACCAAAGGACGAGTTGAGACCATCCAAACTGCAGCATTTGTTGAGATCGGCCGAAATACTGAGAGGAATCTTGGACACTTGAGAGACTTGAGTAACTTGCTGTCACCCAGTCTCCTGTGAGAAACTATCAGCTAATGTTGGTGTGAAAAATTCTGAAAAGAGAAAAAAAATTAATAACTTAGTGAACATTGAAATGTGCTATGTTCATAATTTTATCTAAGGGTAGTACTATTGACTTTTATCCCATGTTTAGTTAGATGCCTAATAACTGTATTATCTGGTCATCGGCAGGACAGTTTTAACATGAAAATAAGTAACCTTGTCAAGCTCAAGACCAAAGTGATCTGTCTCCTTGGTTGATTTTTTTTCCTTTTTTACATTAACTAAAAACCTATTTACTCCGAAAGTTATAACACGTTTTCGCATGAATTCACTGAAATAGTGTATTCGCCCCAGGCATTTATAAGTAATTGTATATGTGAAGCAAAACTGACTTTGAAGATGTAAAAGAATGAATGCCTCAGGCTGATTTTGCAAATTATGAGCGCCTCAGAAAACTGAAATATTCTCACTTCTACATCCATCAAGATTGATAATACATATAGCAGCCATGTAATTGTCACTGCCCGTCTCGTCGTTGTAATTATAGAAGTGGTTTGTTCATGTATTTGCTTTCGATTTCGATTCCCTGTTAGCGGAAAGCCTGGATGACATTCAATCATATATACAGCAAAGGAGAAGTAGATTGATTTCTTTTCCAAAACATACATGTGTTGAGTCTTAAATTCAACCATTTCTGGACATCTGAGGAGAGTGCAGTAACCCTTTCAACGCCATTACTCACAGGTTCACTATGACGCGGCGTGAGTGTAATGAATAAAGTATCACATATGTGTGTCAAACAGTTTCAGAACCATGCCTACTCAATTGGTCTATACGCAAAAAAAAAAAAAAAAGAAAACTCCCAACAAGCACACAAAAATATACATATGAACCCCATTCACTAACCTTTTGGCATGAAATCATTCTAAACGAGTTGACATGTCGTTAAAATCATTCAACCAATTAAGAAAGGAACAGAAGATGAGGGTAGGTTTTCTAAGTTATCTCAACTTTAATTCTAACTTGAATCTTCTATTTTACATCCATCCTAAAAATAGTTAGCCGTCGCTCGATTTAACCCCAAACATTTAAAGTTGTCGCTTATGACAGAGAGCAATTATGTTCTACTTAATTGGAACATGAAATTTTACAGATAATATGTCAAAATAAAAATCATCAAAGAACGCTTTGGAATTTTTTTTTTTTTTAAGAATAGATTTGCATTTTCAATAAGATTTTACTATTTCTCTCAGCTAAGTATTTTTAATTGAATTTTAATGCATTAATATAAAAAAATATACTTAGAATGTTTTCGTATAAAAATTGTCAACAAAGTTCATGCTGCAGTTGGAAAATTGTATATAAACTGGCAACTATTCATAGGAGAAACATGCATGATATGCGAAAGGAGAATCTGCCCAAGCTTAATTGGTAGTCATTAAGAAAAAAAAAACAACAAAAACTTGAAGTTGATGTAAGGCTAACAACTGCAAGCCATGAATTCATTTCAGGTGTGGCGTGGCGTGGCCATAAAAAGGAGCAGAGACAAAAAGATGAAGTGTTCACATCGGAAAAATGACAAAAATGAACACACGGAACACGGAAATAAAAATTATCACCCACTTAATTATTGGTATTATAAAAATCCTCTGGATAATTGTCGAAAAAAGTACATATTTGTTGTCTAAAGTCTAAGGGAATACTAGTTAATATATATATATATATATATATATATATATAGAGAGAGAGAGAGAGAGAGGTAAACAGTTCTGTTTGAAACAATTTAATTTAGCAGAACACAGTTTAAATGTCAAAAACAGTTTCATTTCAAACAATTCAATATAGTATAAGTAACTTTTTTAAAAATTTACACACAAATTTTCAAAACGAATCTATTTCTTGACATACAGTTTAGCATCATTTCGCAGTTTAAACACAGGGAAATGTAAAAACAGTTAACAATTCAATTTAGAGAAATTACACAATTTAGATCTATTTGACCAATAGATAGAACTCTATCTGGTGGTACCATTACGAGCCAGAGTGAACCTGGGAGTGATGGCAATGAAGGGGTACTCCACATTCCCCATAAGATTAATTCGAGTCGTATCAGGACACTCGTTGGCGGAGTTTTATCCCTTTTCACAGATTCAGTTGGTATATTCTACAGTGTCAGTCAACTGGGCAAGCACATTCTAGAAATATTACTCCAATCCATTAAAGATATTGATGAAAAAACAAATCTACACAAATCAAGAGTGTATTCATTCAAAGCCAAACATAACAGCGATTTTATATGGGTTTTTAATTTTCAAGTTCCCCGAATATCTAACGAGGAATACAACCCAGTTAGGTATGCCTTTGATAAGTTTCTGATTGACAGTTTTGTCTCAAGTATCTTTCTAGTAATACTAAAATATTCTTTCTTAATTATTTCTTTCCTCTCGTCTTGTTTGATGGTGTCACCCCCAAGATGCCCAAGTATTTGTAGGTTTCTTTTTCTCCACGTGTTCTAATCTTGTCTTGACTTTGTAGTTCCATTCGGTAAGTCAGATTTTGTTTGCCCCTTTTCATTACAACCATGGCACATTTTCTATGTCATAGTCCATTTTTCTATCCTGAACATATATTCTCACTGCGTGTATTTGACTTTTCAGTTATTTTTTATTTTTTGCAAATAGTTTGATGTCGTCCATATACATTCAGTGAATTTTCTGAGTAAGTGGTTAAATGGCATCATATCAATTACGAATAGGAACGGTGATAGTGCATCTCCCTGAAATATATCTCTTTGGATCTTGGCTTCTGCTAATCTTTTTCCTCCTGCAGTCAATTTTACTCACCAGGTTTTCATGGTTTTCCCGATAAAGTTTATGAGTTCATCTGATATTTATAGTCAGTTTATTATCCAGCTTTGCAGAACCATATTATATGCCTTTTTGTAGTCAACCCAGGCTATAGCTAGATCTTTCCGTCTGCTCTTATCTCTTTGGGGATGTTTTGATCAATGTAAAGTAACTCTGCTGTGCCACATCATTTCTGTTCCCAAGGGAACAATCCACCTCTTGTTAGTGAGTAGTAAATTTCTTCTTGTATTCATGCTGTTAATATTTTCCACATCATGGGTACGCAAGTTATAGGCCTTTTGTTGTTTGGTGGGGTTCATTTGCTAGGCTTCCTTTGGATCTAAGTGGTCTTTCCTTTGGCCATCCATTCGGGTACGTGTGATCCTTGTAGGCATCTGTTCATTTCTAGTGTTAGTCTGTTGAGAACGGAGGTGAATTTTTCCGACCTGAAACCATGTATTCAATATTGATATTTTTTATTCTTATTTTGAGTAAAACGATGAGTATTTTAACTTAAGGACCTTCTTCGAGCTCTTCTAATTCTTTTGTCATAATGTTTATCGATTCAGCTTTTACGTTATATTTTGGGGTTGCCATATTTTTTTCCCAAAATTGTTCGGTTTCTTTTGCATCCGGTTGTTGGCACGTTTTCGTGTCATCTCATAACATTTCTTGGAAGCATCTTCTTTCGTTGTTTTAGAATTTCCTGTTTTGTCAGAATTTTTTTACCGTTTGTCGATATCTTTATATCTTCTTTCTTTTGTCAGTACTTTCTTGTGTATTTCCTCAAGCTGTATTATTATTTTTTTTCTTGTGTTGCCTTTTCCTTTTTCTTCCTATATATTCCATCGTCTTTCCTTTGTTTATCATTTTTGCCTGCTTTCGTAGATTTTTCATCAGCGTTTCCAGTCGAATTTCCCACCCGGGTTTTGATTTTTTTTCGTTCTTTTTTATGCATCCCCCCTTTTCCTAAAAAAGGCTACCACGAATTATCCAAGAACTACCGTGGTATAACATTTACAATGCCTTACTACGGATAGATCCCAGAATTGACAACATTCTTAGGACGAACCAAAAGGGCTTCAGTAGAAATAGATTCACGACCTCACAAATATTGATTATCTGCAGAATTCTTGAAGGCGTACGGACAAAAAACCTACCGGCGACAATTTGTCGACTTTACTTAGGCTTTTTATTCCCTTCACAGAGGAAAGATGGAGCAAATTCTACTCGCATTCGCCCTACCAAAAGGAGCAGTCGCTACCATAATGATTCTCTATAGAAACACCAAAGTGAAAGTACGTTCTCAAGACAACTTCGACATTGTAGCTGGATTACTGCGAGGAGACACTTGTCCCATACCTCTTTATTATCTGTCTAGACTACGTGCTTAGAACATTGATCGATAAAATCAAAGAAAACGGTTTCAAGCTGACAAAGAAAAGAAGCAGACAGTACCCAACAAAAACAATTATCGTAGCCGACTACGCCGATGCCATATCGATTCTGGCAAACGCACCCGCCCAAGCGTTGTCAGGAACGCGCTGCCGCAGTCATTGGCTTCCATGTCAATGCACATAAAATGCAATGTATGTATTTTAATCAAACAGGTGACATTTCCACACCAGACGGTAGCTCTCAGTAACTAGTAAACAAGTTCGCCTACCTAGGAGCAGTGTCTCAGACATTGACACGCGACTAACAAAGGCATGGACAACGATCAATAGGCTATCGGTCATATGGAAGTCAGACCTGATCGAGAAAATGAAACGCAGTTTCTTCCAAGGAGTAATCGTGCCGATACTGATATATGGATGCACTACATGGACGCTAACTAAACGGCTGGAAAAAAAAGCTTGACGGCAACTACACAAGAATGCTGCGAGCAATATTGAATAGGTCCTGGAGGCAACCCACACAAAGCAGCCGCTGTATGGCCACATACCTCCCATCACGAAAACTATCCAAAATGGGCGAATCACTCATGCAGGAGAATTAGGGACGGACTCATAAGTGATGTACTCCTATGGAACTCTTCAAATGGCCGTGCAAAAGCAGGGCGGCCAGCTCGAACCTACATACAGCTACTCTGTGAGGATTCTGGGTGTAGCCCTGGGGACCTACCGGAAGCGATGAACAATAGGGAGAGGTGGCGAGAGAGGGTCAGGTATATCCGTGCTGATTGCATGACAAGATTAGATGATGATTGGTTGATCTCTACACGTGCTTGTATTTCTAATTCTTTCAGTCTCTGTACAATCTATTGTTGGTTGTAATGAGCGCATCAGATTTAGTTGGCATTACTTTCACTTTCATTTTCCATGGATCTTTTTTCACTTCCCTAGCAAGAACGAGGTACGTATATTTTTTTTTATTTTGCTTTCTTTAAGTTCACTCTGTGGTCTGCCGGGACGGCAAAAATCCATTATTTGCCATATTCTTTTTTCTATTTTTTTTCTTTTTTTACTTTTTTTTTTTTTTGCCTATCACTATATCTGGTCGCCTGGCCGTGATTAGGAGATTCATTTTTATTTCAAAAGTTTGTTCGTCTCATTCTATAGGACAGATTCTGTGTTAAACATATCCCACTTGCTTGTACGGTGAAATTTCTATTTCTTGCAAAGTTTTCAGTGAAATCCCTTTCCTACCCAGTCGTATCAAGTCTTATACTCTTTTGAACTATTTTTATATTCGCTTATTAAGTGATTGATCGTTTCATCTCTATCACCCCATAACTAACGTTTGCTATTTTGTTGCGTCTTATCTATTATTGCTTTGATATATTTGGACCTTATGGCATTGTTTTCGTCTGCTATTAGAGGAAAATCAGTTTCTCTCTTTAGCTTTTCCTTTCTTAGTTATGTCCAAATTTTATCGTGTGAGATTTCACTTGTTTATCGATTGAAATGTACATAGACTTGGTTTTCTTCCCATTTTTGTTTTTTAGTTACTTTTTTTCTGAGGATCCTCGTGTTATCTGTATTGTTTCTGGTCACAGTAATCAGTATACCTCTGCACATTTTACGTAGTCCACGAGTCGTTTTATCAGTGCTGCAACACTATCTCTGCAATGCTCGTAAATCCTCTTCATTTCAACACTCATATAGTCTGTCGAAGACACCACTGGCATGTAAAGGCGTTATCTGTCGTCATGATTTTTCTTGTTCTTGGCTTCATTTGCTTACGTTCTTCTCTTTTCCACTTCAAAAATGCTCCCGAATATCTTACAAAGTGGATAGCACAGGTTTGTATCCCTTTGATGATGTTCCGGATATTTAGTTTGTTTTTGAGTAGTTCCTCGTTATCCTGCGATGTTTTGTTTTCATTTTTTTCTTTCATCTTCGCTTGTTAAATGGTGTCCGTTTCTAGTATTCCCAAGTATTTTTGAGTTTCCTTTTCTCTAAGCGTTCTGTTTTTTTTCTGAGTTGGTAGTTCTATTCCTTCCGTCATTTATCGTTTCCCGCTTCTCATTAATTGTATTGCATATTTTTTCTCTAACATATCACATCCTTATGTCCTGACCGTTTATACTTACCGTCTATATTAGAGTTTCCGGACCTTTTTTCCTTTTTTCATTCGGTGATTGATCTTTTCTTTCAATTTTCTAAGTTTGTATCCGCATGCACATTTCTTAAGTATGTGATTGGGTGACATCGTCACTATAACAAGTAGTAATAATGATAGTGCATCTCCCTGAAATGTGCCTCTCTGGATGAACCCCTTAATAGACATTATTACATCGTCGGATATCATGTATATTTGCAATCTATTATCCAGCTTTGTGAGGCCAATAGTGTAAGCCTTACTGTAGTCATTACTCGGTAAAGCTACATTTTCCGTCTAGTTTTGCTTTCTTTGATGTGTTGATCAATATATAATAGCTTTCCTGTCCCTCTGGTTCTCTTACAACATTTGTCTTTTCCTCATGGAATAGTATATGATTTATGAACGAGTAGTAAATATCATCTATAATTTAAGCCATTGATATTTTCAACATCATCGGCAGACACGTTATGTGAGTATAGTTGTTTGCGTTGGTTTATTTTTGGAGTGTTTATGAATCAGAGTCGTTTTTCCTTTGGTCATCCATTCAGGTATATATGTTTCTTGTAAGCATCTATTCATTTTGATAGCCAGTCTGTTGTGAATGGAAGTGTTTTTTTTAAAACCTGAATCAATGTATGCCATCAAGACGTGGAGGTTTCTTTTTTTTTCTAGTATTGCTCTGAGAGAATAGAGGCGCATTTCCTCCTCAGGCCCTTCTTCGTGTATTTGCAACTCGTTTTTCATGTTGTTTATACATTCGGTCAGTTTGCTATGATTTACCTTTTCTCATATTTTACTCAAAAATCATTTTCCTTCCCTCGCACCCGGTTGCTTGTATGTTTTCCCACATTCTCCATCTACTTGCTGGTAGAAGTTTCTTTCGTTGTGTTCGAATATCCTCTTTTGTCTGTGTTGTTTTGTCCTATTTCGTTATCTTGTAAGTCTTCTTTCTCTCTGATTTATCTCTACGGGATAAATATTTTGTTCTAATTGTGTTACTTAAGGGGACACGCTGGCCCCGTACCTCTTTATCATTTGTCTAGACTACGTACTTAGAACATCGATTGACAAAATCAAAGAGAATGGCTTCGAACTGATGAAGAAAAGAAGCAGAAGATACCCCGCAACAACAATTACCGACGCCGACTACGCCGATGACATAGCGATACTGGCAAATACACCTGACCAAGCCGAAACACTTCTGCATAGTTTGGAACGAGCAGCAGCAAGCATAGGCCTCTATGTTAATGCACACAAAACGGAATACATGTGCTATAACCAAACGGGGGACATCTCCACTCTAGAAGGAACCCCACTTAAACTAGTAGACAAATTCACGTACCTAGGAAGCAGCGTCGAATCAACCGAAAAGGACATCGAAACGAGGCTAACGAAAGCATGGACAGCTATCAATAGGCTATCGATTATATGGAAATCAGACCTAACCGATAAAATGAAACGCAGTTTCTTCCAGGCAGCGGTCATATCGATACTGCTATATGGATGCACTACATGGACGCTAACAAAACGGCTGGAGAAGAAACTAGATGACAATTACACAAGAATGCTGCGTGCAATCCTGAACAAGTCCTGGCAGCAACACCCCACAAGACACCAACTGTACGGCCACCTGCCCCCTATCACGAAAACTATTCAAGTTAGACGAACCAGACATGCAGGACACTGCTGGAGAAGCAGAGATGAACTCACAAGAGATGTACTCTTATGGATCCCCACACACGGCCGCGCAAAAGCAGGGCGACCAGCTCGAACGTACATTCAGCAGCTATGTGAGGATACAGGGTGTTGTCCTGAAGACCAACCTAGAGCGATGAACGATAGGGAGGAGCGGCGAGAGAGGGTCAGGAATATCCGTGCTACCAGCACGATATGATGATGATGATGATCTTAGCATTTTTACTTGTTGTCTAAGATTTCTTATATGTATTTCCAATTTAATTTTCCATCCGAGTTTTAACTTCCTGTTCATGTTCATCTGAAGAACCCCGATTTTCTCAGGGACGAATAAGCCTCCCGCTTTGATTAGATCGTTTAATTCCGTGATTTGTTTATTTGGGATAATTGTTAATAAGTCATAAATTCTTTTCATTATCTTCCTTCACTGTTTTCAAGTATTAAGTCTTGTTAGAAGGCAGTGTGGTTTTCTTTTAAGACATAATTCTCTTCGTAATGTCTACATTCGTTTTTTCACATTGGTGTTTGTTCCGTTATTTTTGGGTGCATTATTTCGGTTACTGTTGCTTAGGTTTTGCCTTTGGTTAGGATCCTCTGTTTCCTTTTGTATTTAGCGTCCTCCAGGCCTTTTAATAATCCTTTAGTTATTGTGCCATAAGCACCAATCACAATTGGCACAATCATCACTTTCATGTTCCACAGCATTTTCAATTCACTAGCAACGTCGAGGTACTTATCTTTTATTATTATTATTATTATTGGTTCACTCATTAGAGCTTTTCACATCAGCGATAGCCGATTATTATTATTATTATCATTATTATTATTATTATTATTATTTCTTGCAAGTTCTTTTTAAACCAGCGTTAGCTGGTGGCCTTTCAGTTGAGTCTGAGCGACATCAAGTGAATTCGGATCTCCAGAACATTTCTTAGTTTTAAAGCCTATCCATTTGGTTGATTTTCGTTTCATTTTATTTTGTAGTTTTTCTATGAGTCATTATCGTGTCATTGCTGTTACAGGTGACTTTAATTATTATTTTTTCATCTTTTTTACGTATATTTTCAGGAGTTGCATTGATGCAGCAGCATAATCTTCTATCCTGAAGAGTCCTCTTCTCTTTTCTTTTCTTGACACATAGAGTCTGTTTCTGTCATCTCTCGTGCGTAACTCAATCTGCATAGTAATCCATTTGTCTGAGTTCCTCCCTTGTCTATTTTAAGAATCTTAAGATTATTATTTCCCTTTCCGCAAGTTTTTCATACGAGTGAATTTTGATGGAAGTTATTATTATTATTATTATTATTATTATTATTATTATTATTTACCCCTTTAGAGTTTTTAATATCAGTGTTAGCTGATGGTTTTTCATTGGAGTTTGAGTGATAGCTATCTCCTCAAGTCTCCAGGACTCTTCTCGGGATTCTGGACGTTCTCAGCAATATTGTCATTTGGATCGTCCCTACCCGTTCGCCAACTTCCGAGTCCTCCAGGTCTTTTAATAATCCTTTAGTTATTGTGTTAAAAGCACCAATCACAATTGGTACAATCGTCACTTTCATGTTCCACAGCTTTTTCAATTCTCTAGCGAGGTTGTGGTACTTATCCTTCTTTTCACATTACTTCTGTTTTATTTTATGATCCGCTGGGACAGCAAAGTCGACAACTTTTCAAATTCCCCCTTTTTTTCTGTTGATTTTTATAAGGTCTGGTCATCTGGCCGGGATTTGATGATCCGTTTGTATGTTAAAGTCCCAGAGGAGTTTATGTGTGTCATTTTCTAGGAGAGGTGCTCGGTTGTGCATATTATTATTATTATTATTATTATTATTATTATTATTATTATTATTATTATTATTATTATTTACTTTTGAGAGCTTTGCACACCAGTGTAAGCTGAAGGTTTTTCACCGAAATCTGAGTGACAGCAAGTCTCCTTAAGTCTCCTGGACTCTACTCAGTATTCTGTACGATCTTCATAATGCTATAATGTGGATGGTCCCTACTTTTCCTCTTATTTCCCAGCCTTTCTATCTCTTTACCAATCATTTCAGGATTATTCCAAGTGCACCAATTACAATTAAAATTATTGTTTGACACTATAGTTTGAGTGATTGTACATCTCCTTTAGCCTTCAGGCTTATTACTAAATATTCTCACTGATTATTACTGTTCCGTTGACTGCGTGTCCTCCACTCTTGTACTAATCACTAGTTTCTTCATCTCCTTTACCAGCCGTTGAGGACCTTTCTAACAGCACTAACTAAAATTGCTGTCAAACATCATTTTCCCATTCCACAGTTTTTAAAATCTCTGGAAAGACCAAATTATTTTTTTCCTTATGAGTTTTCGATATCAGCGTTAGCTTATGGTTTTCTACTGGAGTTTGAGTGACAGCAAGTCTCATCAAGTCTGCGGGACTCTTCTCAGTATTCCGGCCAATCTCAACAATGATGTAGTTTGGACAGTCTCCACCCGCCCCATTATTTCCAAGTCCTCCAGTCCTTGTACTAATCCTTTGGTGACTTTAACAAAAGCACCAATTACAATTGGTATGATCGTTACTTACATGTTCTACACTTTTTTCAATTCCCTAGCAAGGTCGAGGTACTTATCATTCTTTTTGCATTCTCTCTCTCTCTCTCTCTCTCTCTCTCTCTCTCTCTCTCTCTCTCTCTCTCTCTCTCTTTGATTATTATCACGTCTGGCCATCTGAACGAGATACTCTCTCAAAATCCCAGGGGAGTTCGTGAGTCTAATTCTCCAGGAGATCTTAAACGATGTGCATATACCATTTGTTCGTATGGTCAAGCTTCAGTTTCTTGCATAATTGTCAGTGGATTACCTTATCCACCCAGTCGTGCCAAATTATTATTATTATTATTATTATTATTATTATTATTATTTCACTTCTTTGAGCTTTTTTTCTCGATAGCTTTATCGGATTGTCGTCCACTACAGTTTAAGTGAGGAAAAGAATTCTCAAGTCACAATAACTCTATTCAATCTTAGAAATACTGACTTTTGGATGATCTGTACCTGTTCTTTGATTTCTAAATCGTTCAAAGTACACCAGCTCCAATTCATATCACCATCACCGCATGTTCATACCTAAACTACATTTTTCAATATAAGCATATTTTCTATATAAATTGCATTCGTATACCGTGATTGTATATTTTTATTCCTTGCATCAAAATCTCCGGTTCTTTTTCATTTTTTGCAATTAATTCGATGTCGTTTATGTACCTAACATTGTTAATCCTTTCTTACGATTTGGAAAATTTGTAGCCCCCAGTGCACTAAATAGATTATTGATCGGTGTTATTTCTACAGCGAATAGCAGTTGCAAGACTGATTCTCCTTGAAAGATGCTTCTTTTGATTTTTACCTTCGCTAGAGTTTGACTTCTCGCAATAAATTCCAACTTCCAATTTTCCATGGTATTTATGATGATTATGATTCTGTCGGATATTTCGTGCATTTTTGCGCACTCAATAATCCACTTTTGCGGGACCATATGAGAGGTCTTCTGGCAGTCAATCTATGGCGTTGCTATATTTTCCGCCTCGTTTTCACTTCTTTGATGATATGTAGGTATATATATATAGTAGGTAATTTATTCTTCTTATCTTCTAGCATCATTTTTTTAGTTCGGTAAATAATCCGCGGCATTCAATTGATTAACTGATATATTCTCTTCTCGGTTCGGTCAGCATTTTCCTCATAAGAGGTAAAAACGGAATCGGTCTATAGTTGCTGAGATGGTCCTTTGGTTTGGTGGGGTCTTGAGCAGGGTACGTTTGCCTTTAGTCCTCCATTCAAATGTATTTTCTTATTGTAGGCATTTACTCAATTATGAAACCAGTTTATCATATATGAACGTGAAATTCAAAACGAGAATACATGTGTGCAATTGCGGCCAGGTGTTTTCCAATGTGATATTTTCTTGAAGCTGCTCTTAGTCACCTCAGGTCTGTTTTCCTTTTGGGACCTTCATCGAGTTCTTCTAATTGTTTTTTAAGTTATTCATCCATTCAATATTTGCGTTATGCTTTTTCCTTCCTCATATTTAATTGCAGAATTCTTTTAATTATTTCGTCTCCAGTTGCTGATTTGGTTTTGTACACTCTCCATCAATCTGTTTGTAGAATTTTCTTCTGATTTTGAATTTATAATTCACTTCTTGTAAGTTCTTCACACAAACCTAAGCGAGTAGCCAGTCACTTTTACTAGTATCTTTGTGCGAGCAATTCTCTTCTGATCTCCATGATTCTGGCCAATTTCAACAATACTGTAGTCTGGGTGATCTGGAATTTTCCTTTGATTTCAAACTCTGCAAGTCTCTTTTAGAAGCCCTTAGATACTCTTTCTAACCCTTTTATCTGTTTGTTTGTGTTTTATAGCATATCATCCTTTGTAGGTTATTTAATGCCAAGTCCATTTTATAAAAAACAACAGTTTTATTTCAGTAATTCAGTTAAACATCAGTACACAGTTTAATTTTCATAAACATTTCTATTTTAAGCTATTCAGTTTAGTCAAATTGTTCTAATTCAAACAATTTATTTTCGCATGAATATAGTTTTTGTCAAAATGTCTATTTCAAACGATTAAGTTTAGCATATTAGCGTAAGGACAGTTTAAATGCCAAAAAACAGTTCAATTTCAAAAATTTACTTTAGCATAAGTACGTAGTTTGGTCCTATTTGGCCCATAGAACCCTATAAGGTGCTTCCACACCGTGGAGTGATGCCAAAGGGGTACTCAACATTCCCCAAACCAACAGCATTACTGGAACCTAACCATCAGATTTTTTAGTGTCATATCTCGGATGCTCTTTTTGGGAGGTACCCTTCAGCAGAGATCGGTGTATTCTACAGCCCCGGCTGTTATTGGTATTACTGTCATCGTTATGCTCCCACCTTTTTCTGCTCTTCGGCAATATCGAAGAAATTGTTTTTCTTTTTGTTTCTTTACATATTTACTCTGTCAACCGCTGAAACATGAAAATCAAACAGATGACAAGTTTTTTTTTGTTTTTGTTTTTTTAAACACGTACTCTGACCGGATCAGTATTGAAAACTTGATTTGTATCACACAGTTCCTGGTAATTTTATTCGTGTAACTTTTTTCGCACTGATTCATGCAAGCGCATATACCATTTGTGTGCATGTTTTTAATGTCTTGCGCAATTACTCTTGCAATTCTCACATTCGAAAAAAGTAGTGGTCTTCAATGAACTGAAAATAAATCTCTTTTGTTTTTCTATCAGGATACTTCCAAGAGAATTTAGGCCGGCTATGCCTTTTCTTCCGAAGCATTGTAGTCTCACCGGTGAAAAGATTGCTAATAAGGAATATAAGCCACGTACTTCATTTGGGTAGCATTGTGGTTTCTGAGAACTGCTGCCTGGGCAATTAGTGCTTTTTTTTCAATTAAAAAGTGCCCATATACCGGAACAATTTTTTTTCGGTAAGTCGGTGAGACCGACCTACAACACCATGTCAATCACATTCATCGATGAGAATTATTTTGGTGATTAATGATCGTCTAATGAGAAAGTGGAATGATAAAATCATACCTCGCATCAAGTTTTACGGGCCTCTTTTATTTTATTCACCCCGTGCAGCTTGCGAAGCCGTGGAAGTGTTTGTAAATGGATTAAAGGCACACAGTGCAGGGTAGATTATTCGTCTATTGGACCTGGATATTCTCGTAAATTTAAATCGTTCGATCATTTTCAATCTGTGCAGCCGTCTCCTCCCGTCTCTAGACAGCAAAAATATTGATAATTAAGAACCCCATCTACTTTCAAACTTCAGCTTCATTCAGCTCACCTATTATCATCACTTGGGTGGCCGACTGATTTTGGTGACCTCGGCAATTCCTGGTTAACTACAATTTTCAATCCAAACTGATAGATCAAGCTTATCTTTTTACACCTAGCCTACCGGGCGAGAAGTGTGTTGAAGTGTATTAACACCTATTTATTCTGGTTTCTAGTTTCTAGTTTTAATCACTTATCTATTTACAATTTGGAAGCATTCCTCTGGAAAGTTAACACGTCAAATCCAAAGCAAACTATTCAGTAACGGATGATTTGGTTGGTTGGTTGGTTGCGTTTTATTGCATATCAACCTTTGTAGGTTATTTAACGCCAAATCCATTTTTATACAAATAATCAGTTTTATTTCAAGCAATTCAATTTAGTATGAGACCACATTTTAATGGTCCAAAAAATGTCTATTTCAAGCTATTCAGTTTATTCAAACAGTTCTAATTCAGCTAATTCAGTTTAGTATAAGCACATTTTGTTTACACACAGTAAATTGTCAAAACAGTTTTATATATAACAATTCAGTTTAGTGTAAGTAAAGTTTCAATGTCAAAAACAGTTCCATTTTAAATAATTAGTTTAGCATAAGCACGCAGTTTAAATGTAAGTACGGTTTAATTGTCAAAAACATGTGTATTTTAAGATATTCGGTTTAGTCAGACAATTCAGTTTAGCATAAGTATGCAGTTAGTTCTATTTAACCCATAGATAGGGCCCTCTCGGATGCTACCACGCAGGGCCAGAGTGGACATGGGAGCAATGGCAATGAAGGGGTGCTCTGCATTCCCCAAAGCCCCAGCATCAGTGGAACCTTACCGTCCGATTGTTTAGTGTCCTATCCAGGACTCTCATTGGGGAGTCTCACCCCTCTGCAGAGGTGAAGTCGGTGTATTCTACAGCACCAGTCGATTGGTAAGGCAAGGGATGAATGCAATGAAATATTAGTCACTCTGAATTACTAGATTTTAGAAAGAGAACAGAAATGTTAACCTTTTTTGTAAAATATGAATAAATCTTTATTAGAATTAAAAATATATCAAAGTTATTTTAGATAAGATATAGACATTAATTATGATATCAAACAGTTTGGAAATATTTTAATATTGTTGCTTAGGGATTTATAAATATATTGAAACCAATCAAACGGTGATTCCCAAATAGGATTTTCCTGAAATGTTCCTCACCCGATGCAGAAAAAATGGCATGAAATCATGACAAATCTGCATATGAATCATACAGTTAAAAAATGACCTTTCCCTTCCTGGTTCTGTCAAGAACTTTTCATCATTATCCTCGATAATAATTTTCAGTAATGCTAAGGCAATAGAAAATATGAACCGATTTCATATTTCTAAGATTATTCTTTCCCCCAAACCCGGAAAAAATATCAGTACAAAATGAATATATATATATATATATATATATATATATATATATATATATGTGTGTGTGTGTGTGTGTGTGTGTGATTACTGCAATTTGCCAATGGAGATGTTAATAACAAATAAATAAATTTCTTTACCAACCATTTTAATTGTCTTAAAAAATACCATTGCTTTACGTGTACTCCACTAATGGGAAGATTTTTGTGCACTCTCTCTCTCTCTCTCTCTCTATATATATATATATATATATCTCACACACACACACACACACACGCACGTGCGTGTGCGCATATATATATATATATATATATATATATATATATATATATATATAATTACAGAGTTTATACTCTCAAGTCATTTGCAAATTACTTGTAAGAGTTATAAATAAGTGTAAAGATTTATGCTGAAAATTCCGTAATGAATATAAAACACTAACGTGTCATTTATAAAATCGATGTTGAAATGCAATTTAAAAATAATCAATGCGCTAAGACAAAAAAAGTAAAACGGATGCTATTAAGTATATCAAATACATAATAACTTCCTTTGTAGTGTTAATATTAGTACCACAAAGGTAATTTATTAAGGAAAAAAAAATAATTTGACAATTGTAAAAAGCGTTTAATATTGTGGAAATGCGTTAATATCCAGAAACCATCTAGTAGTTTGGAGTAACTTATCACTTAATGATCACCGAATGAAATGCTAGAATGTTGGTGTTTATGTACATAGACATCCTTTGAAGTGTAATTACAAGACTTAATACAAGCAATCGACGATGTATTCGATTTTTTTCTCTATTTTTTTTAGTCCAGGAAAAGTAGATTTCAATGTTTTAATGCAGAAATTTGAATAAAACAAAACAAAAAGAAAATGTCAAAAAGATAACTATCAGAAAACTAAAAATTCAGAGCACAAGATAATTATATTTATATACTTGGAAAAAAATAGTCTTATGAAGAAAACGATAATCCTATATCTTTTTACCATAATCACGACGAGCAATAAATGGAATATATGCATATATATATATATATATATATATATATATATATATATATATATATAATTTCATGGTAAGCTCTATGTAGCTGTTCTTTTTATTTCGCATTGATAAACGCCACCCTTACAAATGAAAAGCAGTAGTTTCCTGACTGAACATTTTTTTATCCAAGACTTTGACTATTGAGTTAATTCCACCCATCAACTATGGAAAGATGTTGTTGACCCTTCTTTTATCTACCTGCTTTGCGTCTCATCTACTTTGCTTCTCATCCAATATACAACTCTACGTTGTATCCATTGCTCTATACCTATTTGGCTCGAGAAGTAAGCGAGATGATAAGGGAAGCTGAAAGAGTTAGGCAAAAGAAGAACCAACAAAAATGGAAAGAAAATTATAGAATCAGTAGGGAAACCCATTTGAAGTCACTGATGAGTCTACCAAAAATGATTTATAGCTAACTTGATATCAAACTAGAGACAGTTTACAATGAAGAAATTGACGCTGTGTTGAAAAGAATTTAAACCAGAAATGCTGCAGTTTTCAATCAAATATCTTTTGAATTATGAAAGACTAGGAAAAAAATTGACTGCATTCTTCTCAACTCTGTTGCGATCTCTATGAACAAAACCCGAAAGATAAATGGACAAAAGATTGCATCCTTAACTTCTTCTAGAAATTCTGTGGCAAAATCAGAAAGATTTTCGGAAAATGAAATTACAATATTACAATATCTGACTATCATAACACTTATGGAGTGAGTTCCTGCGAAAATCCGAGGTAACAGTTTTGTTCAAAGATTTCTACACTGATTCCATACAGAGAGGAAAGAATGAGCAAATATTACTAGTATATAATTACAAATAAATAATGATGCTTTTCAAAATCACGGAAGAAACAGTCCGCTTATATGGTGTCGGCAAAGACTTCTTCAGCATTGTCTTTTGGGCCTTGGAGTGACGTTAGCACTGCATATGCTTATAAAACTGACCAGACTAATTACTTCGAACAGCAATAGATATTTTAAAAGAAAATGGTTTCACACTAAAAATGCAAGAAGCAGACCAGATCCCACAGAGAGACGCAGGCTACACAGATCATCCAGCACAAATGCATCTTCTCAAGCTGAATCCCTGCAGCAGAGCTTGGAGCAAGCAGAAAAGGTATTGACCTCTTCGTGAAGGCAGATAAAACAGATGGAGCCATATCCATTCTATGAGACAAACATCAGAATTATTATACTCTTTCAGTTGAAAGGAACATTAACAAACCCACACTGACGGGGTGGACTGTTATTGACAAGTAATCGATCATATAGATATCTGATCTCTCAGAAAAAATAATAAGGGATCCTTCCCAAGCAGTGGCTGTGTCATCACTAATTTATGGATACACCACATGGACATGGACGAAATACATAGGAAAAAACTATATGCTAGCAATACAATCAAATTACGCACTGTTTTGAACAAATTGAACGATTACTTAAATCTCATATCATAAATCACTCAAATTAGAAAAAAATCGGAATACTACTCAAGATGCAAGGACGAACACATAAGATATATTGTCTCATGAAATTCTTTATATAGACGCACCAGGGTTCTAAATATATATGAATGTATGTATATAGAAATATATCTCTGTATGAGTGTGTGTGTGTGTGTGTGTGTGTATAATCTACATGATGACGAAAGCAGCCTGTCAGTTGGGTATGTAAATAACGCCGACTGAATCTCTGAATTTAGGGAAGACTCTTCCCATAAGTGACCAAGTAATAACACAAAATTGCATCAAATGGTGAGCCTCCAATCTATGAACCCTGGAGACAGTAAGAAAACTCTTCATTGCTATTACTCCCATGTCCACTATGACCTCGAGTGTCATCATATATTAGGATTCTATCCATGAGTCAATATAAATGTTTAATAATTTACTAAACTTGAAGGCACTTATGTTGAATAGAAGTCAATATTAATTAAAAATACGTGGAATGGTTCAACTATGCGCAAATTCAAGAGATCTGCTTCCTTTAAGAATATTTTTCTAATCACTATTCGTTTACAATTTATATATATATATATATATATATATATATATATATATATATGTATATATATTTAAGAAAAAACAAAGACCGGTTATTTTAGGATTATAAATTTATTTCCATCCTGTAATGTGTTTTTGATGTAAACCTAAAACACGAATAAAAATTTAACAGGACTTCTTCAGATCTAATGGATAAAATAAATCAGAATGGAAATAGATTTATAATCCTAAAGTAACTAGTCTTTGTTTTTTTTCTTAAAGAAAGT
This sequence comes from Sepioteuthis lessoniana, assembly GCA_963585895.1. Lineage (NCBI taxonomy): Eukaryota > Metazoa > Mollusca > Cephalopoda > Myopsida > Loliginidae > Sepioteuthis > Sepioteuthis lessoniana. The sequence continues at coordinate 140,818,115 of OY757904.1, forward strand.
ATTACTCTGTAATATTAATTACATTGAGCTCTCTACCAGGAAAATTTAAATGTTTAGTTTTTGAATGATTTTCTTGTCCTGAAGGAATTACTCCCAACTCTGGTTTAACTGGACGAATAATATATATATATATATATATATATATATATATATATATATTACTGAATATGACATTAAAAAACCTACTGTCACGTGATGGCTCACGGAGACGAAGAGATAGGACTGATACTATCCTCCCGTATTGAAAGAGTATCAAGGAGTCAAAAAGTGACCGTTAGGAGAGAATGTGGGTCACGCAGATCTTCGCACTTAAGTGACCTTGGGTCGCCGGACATCGGAAGGGAAAAGAAAAAAGAAGCCAAATGATTGGTTGGGACCCCAAACGGAAGTGGGGTTCCCTTCCCCTCAGGGGTAGTAAAAGAAAGTTTTTGAGCAACGCTCGTGGCAGACGGACGATAGCCATTTTTACTCCGGGCTAAAGACAAAAGACTAACTGAGACACGAAGGACTCCAAAATCCTTCAAGCCAGTATTAAAAACAGTACAAAGTCTATTAGCCCGTGAAAGAAGAAAAATTCTCCAGTGGAACCCCGTCAAAAAAATAAGACGAGTAACTTTGGGACATTTTTCCTTTACACCCAAATTTTGTTTACCACTCTCTCTCTCTCAATTTGAAAAAGGATAAAAGCCAAGAAAAGACATTTATATTCATGGACTATCCTATTATATGTTTTTGACACTTTGAACGTATATATATATATAACCGTAGTAAAGAACCTATATATTTTCATTTTACCATGTGGTCTATGTTATTATTACATGCTTTCCTTTCAGCTTCTATTCGCCTTACATTATCTTGCTTAGAACTGTCCTATTAATTCCTAAAGTATCACACCGGAAACCGGAGTTGCCGACTACTACAACAACATTAATATTATTACAACTAAGACCTATAGGCACGTATTCTTCTATTATCTAAGGGGAAGAAGTTTAGCGGCCTGGTGGGTGTGTGATAGTGTGAAATTTTGGACCCCTTTGCCAGCAGTGGCCAGTCTGGCCCTAAATTATTCCCTCACGTAATATGCCAGTTCTTATCTGCCTGAGAAAAGAACTCTGAACAGGACTTATTTCTGTAGGGGATCAAGTGCCAACCTGCCCCGTCTTCACACGTGCGAAAATAAAGTTCCGTTTTGGGATTTTAGTCAATTTGCCGTCACACTACAATTGTTCTTATGGCAAACAAACATACGACTATCCAACCATACGAAAAGCTTAAATTTCCACAGGCTCTGAAGAACAAGGGGGGGAGACTGCGCTGCAATTTTTTTCAATAAATCCAATCATCTCCTCGAACCGAAATTATTTTGATTTTTTTTTCTCAAATGATATAATGTCTTTGCTAAGATCAGATGGTGAAACGCACTGAATAACCGTTGCATTGTTCTGCTCTCACAATAACTTCCGATTATGTTGAAAACCAAAAACCCAAACCGCATCGTCTTGTTTGGAGTATTTACAAGCGATAGTGATATTATTCTTACATCGATCTTCCAGCATGTCATCAGACTTAACACGGAAATTGTTATAATTTTCCTAGAGAAGGTAGTGCTTCTAAGAGGGTGTCAGTTAGAATATCCAACGTCTGGCTAGTGGACTTTGCCTCGGAAGAAAGAGATCTGTTTTGATTGTCGGAAATTTTCTGTGACCGCATCAGTCCAAACATCTGACTGTCTAACTCCCTTGATTGCAACTGATCATGTGCGGAGCCTGGTCGAGCGATAGAAAAACAGCAATCTGTGCAATAAATAAGTTTGACAGAAGGCAAGGATAACGGCTTCATTTTCTAATTTAAACAAAGCCATCGTTAGAATTATTGGTATGGGATTCTGTAATCATCTGGAGGCCTTGATTGAAGGCAATGGGGCTTCTTTTCACTTAATTTAATTTGGAGTAATAAAATATTATTATCAACAATTTTCGTAATTATATCTGATTAATGGAAGATGACAGAGGTATATTCAGTTTCCCTTTATTTAGACGACTCATCACACTCAGTATGTATGAGTTTGAGAAAATATGAAAAGATAAATTTTCATCAATCTTATCGCTTCGAAAACTAATCGGATATCTTTAAAATTGACGCTTAGTTTAGAATAGGTTCGGTTTATTGCTTTGTTTAAAGGAAAATCAACCTTCATGGGTTATTAAATGCCAACGGCATCTTTGTTGAAAAGTAGCTGGGAGGATAAAAAGTGTCATAAATTTTATATTTGTTTTAAAGTTCATATAATAGCTATACAATTACTTCGAGGCCGTAGTCGAGTACTTAAGTACTTTCCTGGGAGAATACCTATAATCAGATAGATAGATAGAAAAATAAATGTATATTTTTAACTCTTTCTGAAGTAACAAACAATACATTTTCACAGAATAAAGTGCCATAGAAAAAATACCATTGATTAAAATTTCTCATTATTCAAAATCATAATATGTTAAGTTTAAAAATTCCAGTGATTGTTTTAAGAGCTCAGGATTAAACTTTGGACAATTTTCAGCAGATCTTTAAGCAAATATCCGTCATCTTGTGTGAAGTCTGGAAATGATTTATAAAAAGGCATTTGTAATCTTAATTTTATATGCAACGTAACAATCATATGGATTCTTCCTCCAAAATATAAATGTTGGACAACCTGTGAGAAATGGTTTATCTACAATGCCCAAATTATAAGCATACTTATCATTGTTTGTTTTCATAGTGTATCAATCATAGCGTTTTATTTAAAGCCAGAGCAGTCCATACAGAAGAATTGTAGATGCAATATATAACCCATTGCTAAAGCAATAATACATTTCATAATGTTTTAAAGGTTATTTTTCTGAAAGTGAATGTAATTATTTGACGAGAGTTTGATCCTACTAACTACAATTTTACAGCCCAGTAAGTTAGCCATAGCACCAAGTAACTCCTCCCAAACGCACACATAGACAGAAACACAGATACATTTCTGCTAATCCTTTGCCTAAGAATAAATTTCCTCTTTATATTTCCAAGTCCTAAAATCTAATTCTTACCAAAATATAAAATGTTCTTTCTTGTGTATTGCAAATTTCTACCCTAGTAGCTTTATGAGATAGTTTATTCAATAAGCTTGTAAATTATCTTCTGGCATGCAGTATTAAACTTTATAGTTTAATGAAATCTTAGTTATTTTTCCTCGGTATCAGCATGTGTGGAAAATATAAACATCTTTCGGGTAGCCGTCAATTAATTATCGTGAATTCTTCTTGACAAAACAAATTACAAATTCTAATCTCCAATTAGTAGTGACTAGAGATCAAATTTTCAAGGGCCCTTCTTTCAAGACGTCGCGTGCTGTTGTTTTAACGCTTAAGGCTCCCCAGACCCATGTAAAAATAATAAATATGATAAAAATGAATAAATGAATCTAAAGAGGACGTACAATAATCATCGGGCACTACAGATTCAAAATGTCTGTTGCCGAGTTATTGACTGGGCAAATACCGGAAATAAAGAAAAATGTTAAAAAGATATTAATAAAAATTGTTAGAAGGCGCTTTTTTGCTAATTAAAAGAAGTCTGTATTTCATATTAATATTTGCTTTTACTGTTCTCAAGTGCGATTAGAAAAATACCAGAATATGGAGATAAAATGTGTTTAAAATTAAAAAAAAAGAATTTAAATAAAAAAATGTTGAATTGTTGGGAGGTATTTTCAATTTACGTTCAGTTTATGATTTTCTTTTTCAAATAAATAACGGAATATAACAGTTCTTTGTTGCGAAGATATTTTCAAGGGTAGTCGGGATACAAATGCTCGTTATATCTAATCACGTTTATAAAAAAAAACGGAGAGAAAAATACAATTTCATATTTCTCAATAAAATACACAGTTCAGAATAGATTACGCTTTCTCGATCAGGGCTTAAAATACGCTGTCTCTATCCGCTGAAGAAAACTAGTAACTACCAAAAAATGGGTATCATATCAAATGTTGAGGCTGTATTTCTTGAGATAAATGAAGTGTGGAATACTTTTTCCATGCTTTTCAGGTCCACTATGACTCGGCAGGGTAGTACCTGTTTTGATCCGCCAAATGAATCAAAAGGAACAGTTTAAACATTATTCATATTCGATAGGATCGGGTGCAAAAAAACAAACAAACAAACAATTTAAAGAAACTAAATGATGGGTTTGTTGTTTGTTTACTTGCTTTTTTATGTTAAATGGCATATCAACTTTTGTAGGTTATTTAATGCCAAATCCAATTTTATACAAAAAACATTTTTATTTCAATCAATTTACTTTAGCATAACTACACAGCTTAATTGTCAAAAACATTTCTATTTCAAACTATTTAGTTTCGTCAAACCGTCAAGGAATTCAGTCTTGTTTAAGTATAGTTTTTTTCTTACACACAGTCAAATGTCAAAACAGTTCTATTTTGAACAAGTCAGTTAAGCTCAATTAAAGTTTCAGTGCCAAAACAGTTACATTTCAAGCAATTCAGTTTATCATAAGTAAGCAGTTCAGTTCTATATAACCCATAGATATGGGCCCTATCAGGTGCAACTACTCCAGGCTGGAGTGGACTGGTGAGCGATGGCAATGAAGGGGTAGTCAATTTTCCTCAAACTTCCAGCATCGCTGTAACATCACAATCAGATTGTTTAGTGTCATATCCAGAACACTCGTTGGTGGGTGGAGATATCACCCCTCTGCAGAGGTGCAGTTGGTGTATTCTAAAGCCCCAGCCGACTGGGCAAGAAAATAGATAAAAAATGTAAACGTACAATTTCCTAACAGCCTGGCATAAAATAAACCTATACGACTTGATGTGCTTTTACAATAAAAAAATAAAAAATCGATTGCATCAGTGTTAATCGACCTATTACTTGTAAACACACAAGAATAGTATATTTAGTTTTATCCGGGATTTAGAATATTTTGTCGATAAACTTCAATTTTATGTTTTGATTTCGAAACCGGTTACACTATCTGTAATAACACTTCTTAAATTCATCAATTACTATCACTTCTTATTTCCTTACACCTATCTGAAGTTTCCATGGAGGCCAACAGTAGTATATATGTATTTGGTCCACATTTCTTTTCTCCATTTCTTATAGAAAAGTAGAAAAGGAAATAAAGATACAACATGAGTCATTCATTCAGAATTACTCAATCTGGTGATATAATATCATTATATTTCAATGATATGTTTACTAAACCTCTACGCACCTGAAATGATTTGACATAAAGTCAATATTTCAGCTGAATAAAGCAAGTATCAATTCAGATATTTTCCTTCTTTAAGACCAGATGCATAACCAAGGCTAATAATCTAAGTCTGTTCAACTATTAACCCATAATAAGGATAGAACACATCCATTAAGCCTTTTACCAAAGGTATTAGATTAAAGAGAAATGCAAATACCCTGGTTCAGTATTTGAACTCCGGCTGCATTTTCCATTTTTTGTTCGAAAATAACCATGACGATAAATACGCTATTCGATTAATTTAAGAGAAAATGCAAACATGCATTACTTTAACACAACACTTGTATATTGGAAATCTGAATATGATTAGGAGAAGAGTAAATGTCATTTTGTTTTTGGTTTTAAAGAGACTCTTGCGTAAATGTACATCGGTAACTCAAGGAATGATCTTAATTGAAGTGAAGATATTGCTAGATTTCGAGCTAATATAGCCTATGCTCATATATACCCGAAAAAATTAAGACAGAAATGTATTTTGTGATTTCCAGAAATTGATTTTACCTATTCACTATATACTTTAAAGAGTTTGCTCGACTTAATATTATAATAAAGAGATATTGATGCAAGGAGATACGCATTCAGAGGAGCAATATGTGTTTAAGAGTTTAAAACAGCCGTAAAATATATTAATACATCAGATATTAAAACATTGCCTTTTCATCTTAGAAACCTCAGAATTACTTGCAAATCATTAGAATCATCTTGAAATTCTTGATAGAATATAATGGTGTGCAGGATATTTGTATCAAAATACTCGAATTGGAATCGTTATCAATCAACTATGATTATGAAATATAAATAGTTATTTAAAAACTTACACATTTTAAAAAATAGTAATCTCGGCAGGAATTTAGTCAAAACTTGTAGACTTGACTTGAAAACAACACAAAAGAAAATTATATATATATATATATATATATATATATATATATATATACGATTAAATAGAAAAGGGATTAACCATTATGTCTTTTTTTTTACCCAAAATCTTCAATTTCAATTTATAAACACTTAAAATTTGGCTTTTGCTCAATGCACAAGTTGGAACAAAGTTCGGCTGAAAGGAAAAGTTTCAATTCATGATTGAAATCAATAGTCTTTAATGAGCTCTCAACGAATTTTTCAATGAATCTTCATGAAAAAAGATGAAATATTTTTTAATTCAATGAAAAACATTTTTTTATAAATATTCAACAAATAAATCATATGTCAAACCAAGTCAATTTACTTTTTTCTGTTCATTATCCATTAGAAGTTTTTATGGGCCAGAACATATTTTTTCACTGGTTAGTTGAATATGGAATAATCTATCTCTCTCTGTCTATGTCTGTCTGTCTCTCTCTCTCTCTCACAATCGATCTATCTCTTTGTGAATATATATATATATATATATATATATATATATATATATATATATACAAGCAGACAACGATAGTTATATTTAAACAAGCATACACACTTATATGTTAAACATGTAAGCGTTTATGTTAATATATTACATATATATATATATATATATATATATATATATATATATATATATATATATATATATATATATATTTCATATAATACGTGAGTGACCTGTAATTGTAATATATGTGAATGCAATTTTATTAATTTAGAATTCAGAAATTCAAATGAGCAATATTTTTCTTATTTCCCTTTTGTTTACGATAGATTGATTCATTTACATCTATCTATCTCTCCATTTATCTATCTATATCTATATTTTTCTAAAAAACAACTTTCAAAACATGTTTCCATGACTACAGACTCCGTGTTGCCTGAAATTGGTTAATAGCAAAAATTATTTCAATAACAGAAAACAAATGTATTTTGAAGTTTTCATAATGGAAGCAAATCAAACAGTGCTCTTAGATTGAACTCAGCCTCATCATTAGGTTTTCTGAGGACAAGAAGTGCAAAGTATGTGAAATTTATCAAAGAATGTGAACTGAGTTGAGAGAAACATGTTTTAGCAGAAAACGTGTTTACAATTGGGATAAAAATGGGTTTGCCATTCTGAGCCTGAATTTAAAAGAGAGTCAAAGGAGTGGAAAAACAGTTATTCTCCTGAAAAGAAAACCTCTAAATGCAGCAGGCAGTGAAAAAGGTCACGCTTATAGTCTTCATGGATAGGAAAGGAACCATCTCTAGATTTCCTTGAAAAGTTGCTGCTGTAAACAGTGCTTCGTATTAACAACACCTTAGGCCAAATTCACCTAATTTATTAAAAAAGCCTTATATATATATATATATATATATATATATATATATAATGTGTGTTTCCTAAAGCATGTGTTTAATGAAAATCCATATGCCGACAGCAAAAATGAAATAAATTAACAAGTAATTATTTTGTCGTTATCTATTTTCATTTAAACATTTTCCTATTTCTCACAAAATATAAACCTTTAGACGGCATACATTTTTAAAAACTCAAACACTTGTAGCTTGTAAAATTCTAGTAAAATGATCATGATCATCAAGTCGCGCTGGTAGCACGGATATCCCTGACCCTCTCTCGCCACTCCTCCCTATCGTTCATCGCCCTAGGCAGGTCTTCAGGACAACATCCCGTATCCTCACATAGCTGCTGAATGTATGTTCCTGCTAGTCGTCCTGCTTTTGCACGATCATGTGTGGGGGTCCATAAGAGTACATCACTTATAAGTTCGTCCCTGCTTCTCCAGCAGTGTCCTGCATGTCTGGTTCGTCTAACTTGAATATTTTTTTTTACGTACACATGGTAAACAACATGATGTACGTAAAGGTATTTGAATAAACCCATGGACGACCAAACTCAATACCTAAACAGGTCCTGGACGTGAGTTTGACGACTTTACGCTCAGGATCATTAGTTCGATCGGGAACTACTGCTGCTCCTCTATAAGCGTGGCTTCTATAGAAGAGAATAAACATCCATCGAAAGATAACCATGACCCACACTCAAACCACATACACAAACCACATCGCTAGTAAAATAAAAGGTATAAAATTGACCGGTCCAAATGTAAGTATGTCTACGTTTGAACTTTTTGATATGCACATATATAATTATCCATTCATAGTATATATATATATATATATATATATATATATATATATATATATATATATATATATATATATATATATATTTCTGTATACGTGGGTAGGTAAACATCACTTCTTTCATTTAAGTATGTTTGATTAAATTATAAAGACACGTTTTGTCCAAATAATTTCATAAAAATCCTTTCAAACTTCCTGATAAGTGTAATGGTTTCAGGTCGGAATTCGTGGATGAATTTACCATCATTATCACAAGCGCTTTTGACCTTTAATTGGCCATCATCTGGGGTCATTTGCATTTAGGAAGGGTGTTTTTTTTTAAACGTTTTTCAAACGGATTTTTAGGCTTAGTATAACATTACAAAATCATGTAAATACTGAGTTGGATAAAACTGATATACTGATGAATTAAAAAAACAAAACGCTATCAACGGAAATAGAAATTATCCAAAAATATGGAAAATTAGAAAACAAAAAAAAAAAAAAACAATAATAAAACAAAATCTAAAGATATTTTAAAACATTATTGCTATTTTCAAAATTTATTTTATTGGTTTTCTTGTTAAAATATTACTCTGGCTTTTTTGGTAGTTTAGGTAGGCATCGATCCAACCAAAAAATAAATCTCATTATTTACTCTAACCTAATTATTTCCGATAACTCCTCCCCTTCCCTGTTCTTCATAGTACAAACGTCGTATATATGTTCAAATATCCTTTGTGCGTCTGTGTCCAAAGAAAATATTATATATGTTGGGTTACCACTACAACTCATTCAACAAAGCTTACGATATACCTTAAAGATTCTAGCTCCATAGCCTTACATCTTAAAACCCATTGTAATCCCAAATTCAAATGTCGAAAAATTCTAGTTAAAAACTACTGTAATAACATATGACATTAATAACATCCAACAACAAATCCTAGAAGCCCTAAATATAAAACTAAAAGGCCTAGAATCAATAGAATTAATTTTGAAATCAGTCACAATTTTTTTAAATGCCTTTATTTTTTTGTTTTTATTAATATTCCATATTTTTTGTAATAAAAAACCTAAAAATCTCCCTAAATTTTTAAAAAAAAAACACTCTTTATACGTGCAAGAAACCGCTAATAATGGCGTATGAAAGGTCCGAAAGCATTCAGGGAATTTTGGTAAATTCATCCACCAATTCCGACCTGAAACCAAGACACTTATCAGAAAATTTGAAAGAATGTTAAACTTATATCGGCAAATGTGTGTGTAACATTTATTCAAATATATATATATATATATATATATATATATATATATATATATATATATAAACACAAGTATACACATCTATACAAATATGGTTACATTCATATATGTATATACAAATATGTATATATACATATAAATGCATGCCTACACACGCCCCACCAATATATATATATATATATATATATATATATATATATATATATATATATATATATTTATACATCAAACCACACGTAGACACAGACACAGACACACACACACACACACACAAACATATATATATATATATATTTATATATATATCAATATTTATGTGTGTCATTGTGTATGTGTGGATGCAGTTATATATAGCTATGTACGTATATGTGCATGTATATGAATATCTTTATAGTCACACACACACACACACACACACACACACACACACACACACACACACACACACACACACACATATATATATATATAAAGATCTATAAGTATATAAACATTTTTATATTTTTATATAGTTTTATATATATATATATTTATATATATATATATATACTTGTGCGTGTGTGTATGTGTACGTGTGAGTGTGTGTGTGAATATATATTTGTGCACACACACACAAGCAGACAGACACAAACAGACTCACACACACACACACACACACACACACACACACACACACACATATATATATATATATATATATATATATATATATATATATATATATATATATATATACTCCCCTACCCCCGTAGGGTTGAGTTCTCTAGCGAAGAAGTAATTGTGTTGCCTTTAGCGCCTTTGGAAGTCTCTTCGTATTCGAATTAAGATCTCGGCGGCCGTTTGAACGGATGTATGTAAATAATACTAATTGTGATTCATAACCGTTTAAAAATGTACTTAGTAGCTGATATCTCCTTGTAGCTAAATGGTTAGAAGCTTTGGCTTGGTGTTTTCGTCAACCGGGTTTCGATCCCAGCTACTGGTTGATACTGTCTAGCCACGCTGATGTGTTTTGATAGAACGAAACAGATCTGTCTGTATATATATATATTTACGGTTTAAATCATGAAACCTAAGCTAACAGACACCAGCATCATATATATATATATCTTAAAGTGAATAGTTCTATAAAGAGATTTTTAATCAATCATTTAACTCTAAATATTTCTAGCTTCTCACTTTCATCAGAGAGCCATGATGATTTTGGCTGTTGTAGATTTAGGTTCATATTGAGGTAACTACTCTTTTACGACAGACTTTCTGTCAGTCGTGTTTTTATGGCATGCTTCTATTTCCGTCATCAGTCTTTGATATTTCATGTGACATAAAGTTTATTGGTGTTTTTACTCCGAGTCGTATGCGCACGTATGTGTGTGAATGTTTTTTGGGGATTTGTTTTCTCCGTATTTATAGTATAGTTCTATTAAATCTGTTTTTTCTTTTCATTTTTTAGGGTATGCGTGTGTGTGTTTTTGTGTGTAAGTTTGTATTTTTCTCTCTGTGTGCATTGTTGATAATCCATGAATTTTTTTGTAGTTTTTTCTAGGGCCTGGTGTGTGTGTGTGTGTGTGAGTGTGTGTGTGTGTGTGTGTGTGTGCGTGTGTGTGTGTTGAAAAAGTGATCATATTCCGTGTGAAATGCATATGTACGTATATATATATATATATATATATATATATATATGTGTGTGTGTGTGTGTGTGTGTGTGTGTGTGCCTTGGAGTATATATATATATATATATATATATATATATATATATAATGCTCAGTTCACACTGGCCGCACGGATTTTCTTGTCTTTCTCCCTGCTTCCGTTCTGATCATTCACTGCAACCAGCATGTCTTTCAAACTATATCTGGTAACCTCACAGATCAAATGTAAATAAGTTCCTGTTTTCCAGCCGAATCTGGCACGTCCACGTTTAAGTGTTCGAAGAACAATCTCACGGCTCAGTTTGTTCTTGCTTTTTCCGCACGTCTTTTTTATCTACTTGGTTTGGAGGTAAGTAGCTGTGTAATTGATATTTCGAATTATTATTTCTACCAGGATTTCTCTTGTATTTCGCATCAATTTTTCTCTATGTTTTCTGTTAACATCCATATGGTACATCCTAGCAGTTTTATGGACACAACCACAGCTTGGAAGAAATCCTGTTTGTTTATTAGACGGGTCATACCTCTTTATGACCGATAACTATTTGGTAGCTGTCCATAACTTACCTACATGTATATTACCATCTCTTTTGGTAGAGGAGACAATGCTACCGAGGTACAAGGAAGTTTTTTTTAATAATTTTCATGCCTGTCACTTAGATTGAATATGTTTCTTTCTCATTTAAAAGACATATACTCTGTTTCATTTGCATTCCCGTTGAGGCCAATGGCTCCTGATGTTTACTGTTTCCTACGCAGAAGAGATTTTACTTGGGCAGTCGAAAATCGTCTGCTTGTCGCCCATTTTAACGAAAAGCTATTTTTTTTTGTATCAGTCGACGTTCGAAGTACATACTCCAAAGAAAGTATCAAAATATATGCTGCTGATATATATCCTTGCAAAACTCCGGCAACAATGTCGAAGAAGTCTGTGTTTTCTTTTGCTGAGCGAACCTTTATTTTTGTATTGCTTTAAATCTTCATCATATCTTTAACAGTTTTCTAGGAAGATCATAGGTAAAAATACTTGCTCCATCTTCCCTCTTTTTATGGAGTCAAAATCGTTGAAGACATCAACAAACAATAATATTGCTTCAAAATGTTTGCATGAACACCATCGATGATTCAAAAGAGAGTCAGAATCTGTGCTGCAATTGATTGATTTCTCAGAACACGTATCTGATTTTTCCTTCGAATATTTCCAAATTTAAGTTTGATACGGTTCAGAAGTAGAACATTATAAAACTTAGAGGCTATAAAATTAAGAGTTATGCCCAAGTAGTTCTTGGTGATTCTGAAGGCACCAGAAGTAGGAAAGTGGACGATGGATTCTAGACAATATTACTAATAGATTTCTTTCATTATATATATATATATATATATATATATATATATATATATGATTTCAATTGTTTCCGTGTAGTATAATGTACGCCAAATACATAGAGTGGAAGCTGATAAAAAAAACTAGACTTTGTTGTGTGTTTTGGAAATAACTTCAGATTTTAATAATCAGCGGTTTCTTTTTTGCAATGTATTGGTTTAATAAAAGAGGCTTTGGAAAATAACTGTTTAATTTCTAACTTATTGGAGAAAATGGCATTTCGACCGTCATTTATTTTTAATGGTTGTTTGGGTTCGTAGAAAATTTTTTGTAGTTTGTGTTGGGTTTTGCCCATCTAATGTTTGTTACAATCTTTGCATGGAATAGAACACATGCCTGATTTAGAAGAGGTTTCGCTGTGAATTGATTTTGAGATGTTTGTGAGATTGTTAATGGTTTGTGATGTGGTATGTATAATTGGTATTTCTACTTTAGTTAATATGTCGTAGAGAGGTTTCTTTTGTGTGGTAGTTGGTAGAGAGATAGGTTTGTGGGTAATGGGAATAGTAGGTTGTTTTTCTTAAGCTTAACTGATGAGTGTATATTAATGTTATATAATTGCGGAAGGATTTTTTTATATTATAATTTTTTTTGGTTATCTTATCTTTCGGTTTAGTTAGGCTTAGAACTATTCGGCTTAGTGCACGGGTAGGGGCACACATTGAGCGCAGTTGTTAATCTATGAGTCAAGAAGGTAATAAAAGTTTCGTAAATGAACTAAAGAATGTTGTCAGTGTTTCGGGATCCCATATGTATATTTCCTATATTCGTATCATGGCTATATTACATTAAGAGCTTTTTTTCTTGCGTCTAATATGAAAAAAATTGGTTATTTTCGGCTTTTAATGGAGTGTTTGATGTATTTAAATTCATCATATAGGTATTGTTGGGTATATATTCTAAATGATCTTTGATAAAAGCCAAATATAAGGCCTGTTTTGATTTTAATTTTGCGGTGGGAGGAAAATGCATATAATCGTTTATGTTCATAGTTTTGCGGAATAATTTAGAAGATAAAACATTTTTTGATTTAATAATTAGGATGTCCACGAAAGGTATGGTGTTATTTGATTCTTTTTCATATAAAAAGTTTATGGCGGGGTTCAACATTGTTTTTTTTCTCTGCAATCTCTTCATTTTTTTATGTCTGGAGTAGGGAAATAAGTATATCGTCAATATATTTAAAGTATACAGTGTTACTATACATGACCATATATATATATATATATACTTTCAAATTTAATAGTAAATTCTATATACATGATCTTATACACACACACACACACACACATATATATATATATATATTGATATAGATTTGTGTGTGTGTGTGAGAGAGAGAGAGAGAGAGTATATCTGCGTTTCTGTGTGTGTATAAACGTTGGTGAAAAACATACCGTTTTTAAATACCAATATTAGCCATTTTAATTTTGTTTAAAGCATAATTTTCAATATTTCAAATTAAAATGGTTAAATGAAACCCGATGATACGTTTCATTATTCATTTCTACTCTTCTGAAACGCCCAAACCGAAAACATATTTGAATAGCAGTAGAAAGATTGCTATAGTGTGCTAATATTTTTTGTAGTTTTTCTTTTTTTACCGAGCTGCAATGGTTTAGATCAGTTTAATAAATTATGTTTAATAATAACACCTTTGTTTGACTGCTATTCCTGTAGATATGATATTATATCGGTAACTTTGATGTAGAATACATAAGTGTTTATTTTTAGAAAATAAGTGCATACACAATTATATATGTTAATCTCTGTCTTTCTCTCTCTCTCTCTCTCTCTCTCTCTCTCTCTATATATATATATATATATATATATATATATATATATATATATATCATGAAGACAATTATAAGTAACGGTTTGGTGGCACATAATTTAAAACTAATATTTTAAATTCGAACATTATAAGATATTGATTCATTTACATTATAAAAAAATTTGTAGTTAGTATTATTTCAACCGTACATTCAATCAAAAGAGACACGCTTTCTTTGATATATATTTCTTATTTAATGAAATTGCTGCTGATAATTACGAAATCCTAACCCTAAAATAATTTGGCTTCAGCGTTTTTATATATGTTTAGATATACAGAACGATAAAAAGAGAGTCGAATTCAATTGCAGTTGAAAAATCTTCACTGATAAGATTGATATATCATGAATCTTAGTAATAGGTAGATACATACATATTAACATATGAACATATAGAGGTAATTACATTTTCGGGCTCTATGTTTCATTAATTTAGAAACATTATAGACACCACACTATTTCAAAACAGAGTCACTATTGGAAGTGGAACTCTTTTTCGTATCAGTAATTTTTTCTCCCTGATGAATATATTAAAACTAAAACGTTTAACGTTTACAAAAATGTCAACGAATGAAATCATCAACTGATGACTTTTTACAACTCTGTATCATCATCAACATCTGGTCGTTCTACAAGCACGGGTATACTTGACCCTCTCTCACCTCTCTTCCCTATCGTTCATCGCTTCTGGAAGGTCTTCAAGGCGACATCCCATATCCTCACAGAGCTGCTGTATGTACGTTCGAGCTGGTCACCCTGCTTTTTCTCGGGCATTTGAAGAGGTCCATAGGAGAACATCACTTATGAGCTCGTCCCTGCATCGTCAGCAGTGTCCTGCATATCTGATTCGTCTAACTTTGATAGTTTTTGTGATGGGTGGTCGGTGTTCGAATAGCGGCTGCTTTGTGGGATGCTGCCTCCAGGATTGTTCAATATCCGTTTAGTTAGCGTCCATGTAGTGCGTCCATATAGCAGTATCGACACCACCGCTGCTTGGAAGAAACTGCGTTTAATTTTATCGGTCAGATCTGACTTGCATATGACCGATTCTCATATTTATGTATATGTGCGTTTTCTTGTGTATGTTTATGACAGTGAAGATTAAGATTTTAACGTAGTTTCAATCAAAATATTTAACAAGTCATTGAACAATTCATCAAGTTAATTTTTGTCTTCATAAAAATGAAATCAAAGCTCATTGGGAAGGTTTTTAAAAGAATTACTTAATATTTCGATCTGGCAATCTATTCGATTATATACCCAGTCAATGACCAATTGAGATTTTGACAATCTGTCGTCATGGAGACTGAGCGATGATTTAACATTTTCCAAGAAATAGAAGACTGAAATCAATAAAGAAATACACAGACATTGATGGATAACTGCGTTGGAAGGTAACGCATATAAACCACATAGATCCAAAGAAAGAGAGAGAGAAATAGAGAGAGAGAGAGAGAGAGAGAGAGAGAGAGAGAGAAAGAGAGATTTTCCCGATCAACATCATATTGACAGAGAGATTTCCGTTTGTAGATATACGAAGTTAAGGTTTGGCAGAAAATCTATGACAGCTTTTAAAATTACGATATATTGACAAATATACCAGAGAAAAAAGTTGATTTGTGGACAAAGGCGTGAAGAGAAAAATAATTCCTATGATGACCAAAAACATTTGGCTGCAATAAAAAAAATCGAATATCTTCTGAGTATTGTTAACTGTTTCCGATGTCATTAAGTACAGTCCTATCATTCATAAATCGTGTATAGAACAAGTGAATAATTGTGATGATAGCTTTATGTATAATACTCTCAATTTAAAATATTTAAAGTTAAAAGCTTTTCTCTCTCTTAGATAATACATTTCGTAATTAAAATATGATTCTACCGTACACATACACATAAACACACAGACTCATATTATGTATGTGTGTGAGGGTGTATAAATGTTATTCATTATTTCTTGAGTATACATTATATTCGAAAATAAGCGAAGATATGTGAACTGGATACTAGACGGATATATGCGAATATATACAGTATGATATGTATCGTATATAGGTTTCAGCCGTTGACGATTCCAGCCTTCTACAGAGGTTTTTTTTTTGTATAGAATAAGCCAAGAAAAAAGTAATTTTATCGAAAGTAGATTAGGTTTATTCTATCGCTGATCATAGGGGACCAATGATAAAAGATATTTCGAACATATTCATTATTCATCATCATCATCATCATCATCATCATCATCATCATATCGTGCTGGCAGCACGGATATCCCTGACCCTCTCTCGCCACTCCTCCCTATCGTTCATCGCCCTAGGCAGGTCTTCAGGACAACAACCTGTATCCTCACATAGCTGCTGAATGTTCGTTCGTGCTGGTCGTCCTGCTTTTGCGCGGCCGTGTGTGGGGATCCATAAGAGTACATCTCTTATGAGTTCATCTCTGCTTCTCCAGCAATGTCCTGCATGTCTGGTTCGCCTAACTTGAATAGTTTTCGTGATAGGGGGCAGGTGGCCGTACAGTTGGTGTCTTGTGGGGTGTTGCTGCCAGGACTTGTTCAGGATTGCACGCAGCATTCTTGTGTAATTGCCATCTAGTTTCTTCTCCAGCCGTTTTGTTAGCGTCCATGTAGTGCATCCATATAGCAGTATCGATGTGACCGCTGCCTGGAAGAAACTGCGTTTCATTTTATCGGTTAGGTCTGATTTCCATATAGTCGATAGCCTATTGATAGCTGTCCATGCTTTCGTTAACCTCGTTTCGATGTCCTTTTCGGTTGATTCGACGCTGCTTCCTAGGTACGTGAATTTGTCTACTAGTTTAAGAGGGGTTCCTTCTAGAGTGGAGATGTCCCCCGTTTAGTTATAGCACATATATTCCGTTTTGTGTGCATTAACATGGAGGCCTACGCTTGCTGCTGCTCGTTCCAAACTATGCAGAAGTGTTTCGGCTTGGTCAGGTGTATTTGCCAGTATTCATTATTATTACTTGCGTTTAATTATAATCACCCACAGTATATATATATATATATATATATATATATATATATATATATATATATATATATATATATATATTTGCTTATAGGACCATTGTTGACTGGAAGAAAGAGCATCTGCTGTTTATTCATACTTTTGCTCAGAGAGCAGTATATTCTCGTAATTTCAATCGAGTTTATATATATATATATATATATATATATATATATATATATATATATATATATATATATATAGCAACTACAAACCTTTTTGTTCGATGATTACATAGACAAAAAACTAAAAATTACCAAGTACCATGAACTATGTGTCTGTGCTTTCCTTTAGCAGATCTACACACTATGCATCATCGATAGAAAATATTATTCAATCTATGTATGATTATATAAATTCGTGTGCTTTTCCCGGGGTGCATATTTACTCACTCCTACACATACCCTTTACTTTATTTCTGATCGTCTGTACTAGGCTGTATAATTACAAAGAGATAAAACAACAGAGACATTACGAAACATTTTTTTAACAATAAAAATGAAAGGTTCACGGTAATAAAACCTCAATCATTCTTGGGACTAATCTACCAGACACCTTAATTGTCCCTAACATTTTAAATCAAAATTTCTCGCTATTACCCTTCTGTCTGGGTGAGACTTAGAAGGTTTTGTATATATATATATATATATATATATATATATATATATATATGTTTGGGTGTGTGTGCTTGTAAGTGTGTATGTGTGCGTATGTATGTGTGAGTGCACGTGAGTATGAGATTGTGTATGGGTGTGCGGGCCTGTATGTCAAGTTCATATTAATTTTAGAAAATCATGTCCAATTAATTGATGAAAATATTTCATATTTTTATTAAGTAATTGAGTAAAACATTCCTTTCTTCTTTTCTTTGTTTTTTTTTTTTAATCTTTTGCTGGGATACATTAAAGAGTTTATTAGCGATTTGAATTATTTCTTCATCAGAAGCGTCCCTTTGTGCAATGATTAAAATGCTGGACTGCAACACCCTATTAAACAAGCTGTACTTCAGTCACACTGTTATGTTTACTTACAGACAAATAAACTAGAAAAAAATATATAAAGTTCCTTAAAAAAAATGAAGATGAACAAGCGTCCAATGTAATCTCTGCTTTTAACTGATCTTGCATTTATATATATATATATATATATATATATATATATATATATATATATACATATATATATATTTCTTTTAAATGCCCTATCCTTTGACAACATCTGCTTGGTAGCAAAAGGAGTGGCAATACCGCCTTCAGCTACCGAAACTGTGTTATCACCCTGGTTGGCGGCTTATGAAGGGCAGGGTGTCGCACCTGTTCTCACACCTTGCATGATGGAATATATATATATATATATATATATATATATATATATATATATATATATATATATATATATATATATATATATATAGTGGATGTTCACTAGGTTTTCGTAAAGTTATATTTTGCCGATGAAAAAAGCTATTAATGATTATACTTTTATATTGATATTTCCATATTGGTTTAAGTTGAGAAAGACAAAAGATTTGATATAGTAGAACATCATGTGTTGATGCATACGTAATATTTTCTGGGTCATTTATTTGGTGGTGTTGTAAGAGTTGTTTTTCGTTGAGTTATCACATTCTTATATCAAAGTGTTATATTGTATATAAATGCCGCATTAATTAATATCATTTCGTTTTTGTATATGAACATATTTTAATCATTTCCTCACGTGGAGAGAAAATGTATTTTTAATTAAAAGATATCAGAAATAATACCTCAAATAAGACCAGATTTTCAGTAAGAAGGACTGTTGACTATTTGATTTATCACCGGAGACTAACGATGTAAAAACCAGGATCTCTATCGAGTCACTGTGTGTTACAGACGCTGCCTAATGGATTTTAGCCAAAATAACCAGAAGTGTCTTGGAAATAGCCACTGACAGTAAATAAATTCCCAGTCACCCCCAAAAGACCTCAATATTTGAAGATTTATCCCATGTCTGTCATCAGGTTTAAGGTCTTAATCTTTCGGCATGTGACGTTTTCTCTGTTGATAATTATTTTTAGCGTACTAAGCGAATGACCAGAGATAAGCAGTGTTGCTGGCTCTTTAATCGTAGTATTACAACCAGCTTAGCAGCTGGACAAATCTGAATTTAAATCTTTCTTAATCCGCTGAAAAATTGAGCTCGCGTCACATCCTGCTCTTTTGTGGTGGTATACGTAGAAAGTAGCAAATAAATTAATATAAGTTATTTTAAAACTATATAAAAACTTTGATAAAAATAAATTCACTAATAAATTACACAAAATATTCTAATGCAAATACTTATTACACGTTAATAAACATAAACATCTCCAGTAACTAGTCATAAAACCTATTTTGGTTGTGGATGAGTTTTATATCTCTTTGACGAGAATAATCAGGCTGACACCATTCTCCTTCAAGCCTACAATTGATCTAAATTCAAAATATTCATTCTCCTAGACAGGTTGTCATACTTAGATTAAAGATGTTGGATTAGTTTTCCATAGATTGAGATAGAATATTTTGCTTTGTACTTTCCCCAAGGATTTCAGCGTTAGGTAAATTATAAAAAAACTCTTACAGGATTTGAATCTGAGTACACTTCTGACGACATATATTATACGAACATTTCTAAATATAAACTCATTTGCCTTTAAATTCAATTTCCGTTTAGTGATGACTCGCATTTTTTCGTATGTCTATCTATTTCAGGCTTATTCAAATACCAAGAGACCCATTTTGTAGTTTTCACCGTTTGCATTACGAAAATATAAACTTTTGTCATCAGTCTGCGATGGCCTGTGGGGATATTTGTAATTTGTTTCTGACTTCATCCACATTGGTTAAATTTTTGAAGCATCGAACATGCATCAGCAATAAAAATAATAATATTTTTGAAATTATCGTAGCTTTCATTATACTGCTCTTGATTATTTTTGATTTCAATAACCGAGTTTTTCTTTTAGGTTTAGGGAACAATTAGCTACTTTAAAAATTAAAAATTCAATGCTAAATCGTATCAAGTATGTTAGAATTGTAGACAAATTTTAGTAATATATGCACACATTCATTTATTTATTTCTTCATCATAATCAATATAGAATTTTTTTCCTTTTCATTTTTGAAAGGATTGTAACTTTTATCAGATTGTTGTTGTTTATTTTTTGTTTTAATTAATTTACTTTTTCTTTTAGGTTCAATTTCAAAATTGAAAATCCAATACTAAATCGAATAAAATAGTTTAGAATTATAGTCAATTTTAAAGCATATATTCCCACTTTCACGTATATATTTTATTATCCCAATCAATATACAACATTTGTGAAAGGATGATTAAGATAATTGAATTCATAAGATTTTTATAGTTAAAAAATTCAATAAAAAAATAAAATCTGCATATTTTTATCCTCAAAAACCATGACATTGATTTTTTAGATGATAGCATTATCGGTGGAACGGTCTGAAATAGATTTTATATATTTAGGCACAAAGTTAATTCTCTTTTAAGCTGTGATTTTAGATCTCCAGTTCTCTTGCGTGCAATGAAGTATAACACTGGACTAAGATTTCGTGACTTTAAAACCAACTTTTTTTTTTTATTTTCATATATTTTTTTTTATTTTCTTAAAATCTTGAAACACACACACACACACACACACACACACACACACACACACACACACACACACACACACACACACACACACACACACATACATATATATATATATATATATATATATATATATATGCGTATGTGGGTACGCGTGTGTGTTCCTACACGTATATGATGGACTCTCCTGACTATCTCGATGTATGAGAATTCAACAGTCCATTTAAGGTTGTGAACTCTTTTTCTACTTATATAAGTGATTTGTTTTTTAGTAGCAAAGGCTTGCGCTGGATGAAATGATTTTATTCTTGTTGGATTGCTGCTTGGATCGAAACTCAATGGGTATGATTTCTTGGGAGATTTGTGACTCTAAGATTGTCTTAATCTTTTTTTTTTTATCTGGTTGCTACTGACAGTTGCCCTTTTATTGTTACCAATTGCATTCGCCTATTTTTTTTTTTATAGCGGACAAAAAGAACGAACACCTCTCTAACATTGATCGGCGACTTTCTTCTTCGAATGTTCCTGCTGTAATCATGTTGCATTCTGTAAGAAATGGAAACAGCGACAAATCTTGGACAAGACTGTCAGCATTTCCCATAGAACTTCTACATTTGGGAAAGATTTGCATGAAACCCATATCTTACCACCTATAAAAGACCAGACTGATCTTTTTAAATTTGGTATGGTTGTCGGTGTAGAAAAAAAAAACTGAATTCAAAACAGACTTGGCTTTAAAAAGTAACCTTATGCCACATTCTGTTCTTACAGTGGTGTTGGTAAATACACATCCACTCTTTTTAACGTCACATGGCTCAAATAGAAGTTTGTTACGCTCCGGTTAACCAATAGAAGTTTCTGCTGGTAATATCTCAATAGACATTTTTCCTATTACTACACCATATAGACGTTTGTACAGCCACGTTTCTCCACAGACTCTTGTAGCGCTATGTCTTAAAAGTTAATCGGATCCCTGTTGTAAACGCCACCATGATGAAAAAAAGAACAGATGAACACAGAAAAAACAGTATTGGTTCTCTAATACAAACGTTTCTTTGCTACTAAACCTTTTTGTACTAATCGACATTGGAATAGAGTATGAACTGAGTCGACTTCTATAGTTTGTGAAAAAGAAATAAATATAATCTGGAGAAAGAGAACCAATGCAGACATTGACATATGTCGTTCTATGTTGCAGTTTTCACACGGGCTTGTTCACGGTGTCCGTCATCACAGCTTTGTGTCTCGACTACAACTGTCGTTTTTAAATCTTCACGTCTCGTAGTAAACTTACACGTTTCCCTGTTTTCTAACCCAAATCAACTGCCTTTACAGCTTTTTCGTTTGAGTTCCTTCCAGCCAATCAGAACTCGTAGCCAATTAGCTGCTGATATATTTCTATTTTTAACCCTAGAATCCGCTGCACTAATGACCTGAATCTTGGAAACCTACCTTTCCCTTTCCTATTTGTTTCTTCCGTTTTCTGATGAGTTCCTTTCTTTTCCACCGTTTCGTGTTTGACTAAGAAACCTCGCAAGAAAACAACTCACAATCAACCAGAGTTGCCAATTATTTTACATCTATAGATCTGGAGAACATCGTGGAGCGAAAACCAATTTCCATAAGAACAGGGTATCCAAAAAATCTGTTTCTCAGTGAATGTTTTTTTTACCACTAAGATTAGAAAAAACAATACAATCAAATCTACTGAAAAGCAATAACATTTATCATAATGTTAAATGAAAAATATAGTCAGGCCAGCCATTTGTTTTTACTTATATAGTTTTTATAGTGAAATGTTTACACACCTAAACTTTCACAATGATACATGATTTGATTTGGTTCACTTTGAATAAGTTATGAAGGGATTTTTAACTCACCGATGGCATTCTTCTCAGTAGACTTTCATAAGAACGTTATCACATTTATCTATGGCGATTTCACAAGAACAGCTCCAGTCTTGACCAACTCCATTCTGCAGCTTTCAGCGCTTGTTCTTTCGTATCAGTTTTTTGCAACTCCCAGAGGCTAAAACTAGTTGCAGACTAGCTATCCCTAGTGCATTTCATTAAACATAAGGAATCCCAAGCTAACCTTATGTGCTAACAAGCCAACTGCTCTTTCTTCATCAACGTCATCATGATTTATGAACCTTCTTCGGGGCCCGTGGCGCAATGGAGAGAGTCGTTGAGTCTCTACGGTTTCAGGCGAGAATTGTCAGAAGATAGCGGTTTCAAATCCTACCCAAACCGGCCAGAGGTTTACTTGGTCAAAAACGTGGTGCGATAGACAATAACTATGGAAGGCAGTAATTACTGGAGATACGGTTATAAGACTCAGCATTCCTATCCGAGGTCGCGGTTAATCACCTGAAGAAGGCCAGAGGTGAAATTTGGCCGAAACGTAGCGAAAGGAGAAACAACCCAAAAACTAACAAGATGAGGACAAAAAGTCCGCAATAAATAAAAAAAGTACTTCTTTTTTTAATTCCAAAATAACTTGTATGTGAAGAAGAGACTTATTCCTAAATATAATTTTGGTCATAAGGGCTTTGCATCCCAGACATGATATTGACTATATGGGTCAAGAAAAAAAGAGGAAAAAGACTTGACAACATTGAAGACACCGTTGACGCATCGATACAACGACCCAAAGCCTACTGAGAAAAGTGCTGACGAAGAATGATCACAGACACAAGGAACGCAACTGACAACATGAGGCCCAACACGACGGAAATAACCAGAAAAATGGGAAGAAAAACAACTCTATGAACGTTTTAAGTGACTAACAAGTAACATCTAACGCGAGAACACGTGGACCTGGCTTAGAAAGCGAAAACTTAAGGTTGAAACTGAATCTTTTCTTATAGCTGCATAAAACAAAGCCATAAGGACCAATCATATCAAAGCAAGAATAGATAAAACGTAACAAAACAGCAGATGCAGGTTATGTGATAATAGAGATGAAACGATCAATTACATAATGAGTGAATGCTGCAAATTTGAACAGAAATATTTTAAGACTAGACATGACTGGGTGAATATGGTGATCCACTGGGAACTGTGCCAGGAATTGAGATTTGACCATACAAACAAATGGTATATGCACAACTCTGAATACGTTCTGAAGAATGAAACGTACTAACTCTTCGGGGATTTTGACATCCAATCGGATCACTTTATCTCAGCCAGATAAACAGACCTGAAAAAAATCAACCAAAAATTCGAACTTGCAAAATTGTGGATTTTGCTATCTCGGCTGACCACTGAGTAAAATTGAAAGAAAGCGAAAAGAACGATAAGTACCTGAACCATGCTAGAGAACTAAAAAAAATGGTGGCACGTGAAAGTGACGATGATAAAAATCATAAGTAGTGCTCTTGGTACAGTCACCAAAGGATTGATACAAAGACTGAAGAACTTGGAAATACGAGGACGAGTGTTGGTCATCCAAACTACTGCATTGCTCATATCAGCCAGAATACTTAGAATTCTCCTGGAGACATGACGAGACTTGTTGTCACTCCACCTCCAGTGAAAAAACATCAGCTAATGCTAGTGAAGAAAAACGCCCCGCCGGAACACAGAATAAATCTTAGGGAAAGTGAAATGAAGGCTAAGTACCTCGACCTTAGGCACAGTAACTAAATGATTATTAAAAGGCCTGGAGGACTTGGAAATTGATGGACGGGTAGAGACTATCAAAACGACAGCATTGCTAAGAACGGCCAGAATCCTGAGACAAGTCTTGGAGACTTGAGGAGACTTGCTGACACTCAAACTCCAGTAAAAAACCATCAGCTAACACTGATGTGAAAAACTCTAAAGGAGTAAATAATAATAATAATAATAATAATAATAATAATAATAATAATAATAATAATAATAACGCCATAAGAACGAATCATATCAAAGCGAGAATAGATAAGACGCAACAAAATAGTAAATGTAGGCAATGCGGTGACAGAGACGAAACGATCAATCACATTATAAGCGAATGCAGCAAATTAGCACAGAAGGAGTACAAGGCGAGACACGACTGGGTCAGCAAGGTAATCCACTGGGAAATGAGCAGGGAATTTCAATTCGACCATACAAACAAATGGTATATGCACAACCCGGCGCCTATCCTAGAAAATGACTCGCAGGAACTCCTATGGGATTTACACATACAAACGGATCACCTAATCCCGGCCAGATGACCAGACCTCATAATAATCAATAAAAGAAAGAGAATATGCAAAATTGTTGACTTTGCTGTCCCGGCGGACCATAGAATAAATCTGAAGGAAAGTGAAAAGAAGGATAAGTACCTCGACCTTGCTAGAGAATTGAAAAAACTGTGGAACATGAAAGTAACGATTGTGCCAATTGTGATTGGTGCGTTAGGCACAGTAACTAAAGGATTATTCAAAAGCCTGGAGGACTTGGAAGTTAGCGGACGGGTTGAGACTATCCAAACGACAGCATTGCTGAGGACGGCCAGAATACTGAGACGAGTCCTGGAGACTTGAGGAGACTTGCTGTCACTCAAACTCCAGTGAAAACCCATCAGCTAATACTGATGTGAAAAACTCTAGAGGAGTAAATAATAATAATAATAATAATAATAATAATAATAATAATAATAAGAAGAAGAAGAAGAAGAAGAAGAAGAAGAAGAAGAAGAAGAAGAAGAAAATCTGATACATTTTCCTGTGATGTGTTTCCGAAGACAAAAATGGACGATGAATATTTTCTTAATGTTCTCTTGCTACAGTATCGAAATGAAATGAATGCATCAGGTTTTTGGTTTTCTTTTGGTTTTTGTACTTTCATTGTCTTTGAATGCAAAAAGAAGTTTCGGTTAATTTAGGATATATGAAGAATGGGTTGAACCAATAATTAAGAGGTGAAAAGGGAACTAGGTTGTCAGAAGGAATGTGGTAACATACGAAAATGATGGAAGAATTTTTATTGTCAAAGACTAAATTGTTAATCAAAACCTCTTATCAGTAAAAGGAATATACAATCGCTATTACATTCTGAAAAAGCGGAGCCAGAATTACTAAAAATTCAGTGTTTAAATTACAAAATATCATTTGTAATGAAAAAAATCAAATAAAAAAGTCCACTGTAGACTTTAACTGCGTTAAAACTAAACAAATTTACGACTAATTTTTCTTCATGACGAGAGCTTGAGAGTTCTTTTACTTTAGGAGTACCTGTGAGTGGAACGCAGACCATAAACAATTCCTGAGTCTCGTAGAGCTACCATAAACTACCTATGAAAAAAAAGAAAGCATAACATAATTCAGCATTGGACCCAGGAAACAAGTTTGGGTATCATGGTCGGCAGGTGCTCTCTTGAAAGCAATCATCGGGAATCGAATCGGCAAGTTGGCTGTTTTTTTTTTCAAGGACTTAGACAACTCCAATTGGAGACACCAACTGAGAAAATAGACAAGGGAAGAAAACAAACTTGCACTTAACTGTTATTTTAGGCACAATCCTACACAAGAGAGTATAAAAAATGTTGCTAATCGGCGAAACACGCTCTAGATATATAACAAGAAGACTTGCTGAGCAAGCTTGTATAATAATAAAGAAAAGTTGGTTTTCTGCTCTTAAAATATTTGAAATATACCAACAAATAAATTGGGAAACATGTCAGCAACAACCTAATACGCTAACAAAGACGCTAAATACTTAAAAGCAAGAACTCGTTATCAAATTAAAATCCAAAGTAATATAAATAGAAACACTGCACATCCGAACGCCACTGAACAAACTCTGACACAAGTAGAACAAATGAATGAAAAGATAATAAAGAGAATCATGTCTAAAAAACGGACACATGATTATCGTTTAAGAACAAAGACTGGTGAACACTCAAGCTTGTAACTGAAATAATAAAGTATAATCAACACACCTCAACCAACAATATCATGGAGTTAAACGAACTTATCTATGTCGGAGATAATTTTTTCTATGATAAAATGAGTGTTCCCAAATAAAGACGAACAAAGACTCAAAACCTGGATCGGAAAGTAGGCTGCCAACAAAATAAGAAATCTATGAAAACAAACAAAAATTCTGAGAAAAATAAAAACAACGCGTTTTTTTTTGTTTTTTTGATGGAATTAGTAAAGCAACAAAGCAAGCAAAAACAAGAAATAAAACTCAAGGAGATAATTTAGAAAGTATTGGCGAAAGACAGAAGAAAATGTTACCGTGACAGAATGAAACAATACAGACACAATTCTATATTCCGTAACAACGGAAGAAAATTATATAGGGTTTTCTTATGTAGTTCATCCCAAAAGACTACGCAATTGGAACAAGCTTGCAGTTAGAATTTCGATGGTGTTACCTATACTTTTCGTTCTAGCAATGTAGCTGTTTCTGAAAGCGACGGAGAACAAGGTTGATATTGTTGAGCTTGGTATAGGATTTAAAATACCTACTGAAATGGCGTTCATGGAAGACACTATAATCCTCTCATTCAAAGAAACTATTACTTGAGAGATACTTCTCCTGATGGACGAGCAGATGATTTGGTGTAGAAATTCAAACCCAAATAATGTACTAGTCACTAAGAAAGTAAACATGAATCAAAATATAAATTTTAAGGTAGGTTGTCAAAGAATCCCCACGATTTCTACAGAACTGTGGTTGTGATATAAATTGACGACAAAAAAGCATTTGATATATCCAGCAATGCTAGATAACAATCTGCTTCAAAATTTACATGATACCCGACAAAATCATAAAAAACAAAAGAGTGGAATTGACAGCTGGAGGGAAAAGTTTAGCTGACGTAAAAATCCTGAGAGGCATATTCCAAGAAGAGGTTCTGTCATCATTTCTCTGGTTAATACTCAATCCCATATTTAAAAAATTTATTTGACGCTACAAATTTAGAAAATTGCAAGATTAAGATTAATCACCAAATGTACATAGACGGCATCAAACTATTTACAAAAAAGAATTGGAGACCTTAATACTAAAAAAAGAATATAAATTAAGGATATAGGAATGGAATTTGGCACAGAAAAATGTCTCATGCTAATAATGAGAAGCTGAAAAGACAAATAACGGAAATAATAGCAGTACCCCACCGAGGAAAATCAAAACGCTTGGAGAAAAGGAAACTTACAAGAACTTGGGAATATTAGGAGTGGATACCATCAAACAAGCGGTGATGAAAGAAAAAAAAAGTGTCTCAGGTAAAAGAAAAAAACTTGTTTAAACCAAACTAAGAATTTGACATCTGGTGGATTTTTTCGGTCCCGTTGACCAGAGTCATGGTAATTTTTTGATAGATGTATTTTTATCTCATGAATTGACGCCACCGATTTAGTTGAGCAGCCGTAGTTTTCTGACAACTATTTTCACCGGGCCATTGACCTGTACATTTTTTGCATCCAGCATCAAATGAAGCATGCCTTTGATCCAACCTTCGGTTCATCAACTTTACTTCACATCGACCATGCTGCTTCCCATGGTTCCTGAGGCTTAACTAATTGTTAAAAAAAACTCCCTCCCGTAAATTCCTTAATTTTAAAATAAATCCAGCTATTTATTTCTTATTTTCCTTTGCTCTAATCACACAAACAAACTCTTGCCTTTGGTTCCCCGCTTACATATGTAATTTCTTTAATCTATTCGAAAGTTGGTCACGAAAAATGATTTAAGATATATGTATGGCAATCATCCGGGTTATTAAAATACAAATCACTTATTTATGGAAAAGTGAAATATCTAATATAATAATAATTGTAATAATATGATGATATTAAGAACAACTGCTGCTATAATGAATAAAAGAATATATATATATATATATATATATATATATATATATTTGTGTGTATGGGTATGTGTGTTAGTTTATATATGTATATTTAATCGCATGGAAGCTTGTCGGTGATCTCAGGTTTCATAACATTTTGTAAATGACAATGATCATCATCATATCGCGCTGGTAGCACGGATATCCCTGACCCTCTCTCGCCACTCCTCCCTATCGTTCATCGCCCTAGGTAGGTCTTCAGGACAACATCCCGTATCCTCACATAGCTGCTGAATGTATGTTCGTGCTGGTCGTCATGCTTTTGCACGGCCATGTGTGGGGGTCCATAAGAGTACATCTCTTATGAGTTCGTCCCTGCTTCTCCAGCAGTGTCCTGCATGTCTGGTTCGTCTAACTTGAATAGTTTTCGTGATAGGGGGGCAGGTGGCCGTACAGTTGGTGTCTTAACAAAACGGCTGGAGAAGAAGCTAGACGGCAATTGCACAAGAATGCTACGTGCAATCTTAAACAAGTCCTGGCGGCAACACCCCACAAGACACCAAATGACAATGATCTAGGTGAAAACGAAAGATAATGAAGAAATCGAAAAATACAGTCAAAAGAACGCTAGAACTGTGTACAACTCTTTATTTGTTTGCGGGGAGGGGGCGGTTATAGCGCAGAAATTAAATCGCATCTGGTTTGCCACAAACCCACGAAGTGAGATAGTGACAACTAATACTGTTACAATATATATATATATATATATATATATATATATATATAAAGAAAATTAAAAGAAAAGAAAAATTGAAAAATCAGCAATCGATCTTAAAATCAAACCCAAACAATTTTTTTTTTAAATGTAAAATCATAGTACATAGAGAGACATCTAAATTTAAAGCTCTAACTAGAAAAAGCCAACTATCATAGCTAACAGTTTCTGCAGATGAACATACAATAGACATGGTATACATACCAGAACAGATATACATAGCGAGAAGAAATTAGATTAGTCGATACTGGTAATAAATAGACATTTTTCTCAGCATCTACATGAAAAACTCTGTTAATGCTGTTTTGGAGGTTATTGGAATGCTTTTCAATCCTCGCACCCAAAAATAACTAATAGCATCGAAAAAAATAACCGAGAATGTTGGGAGAAACATTTTACGGCAAACCCCGCACAAGAATAATTTCCTGCAACAGTCTAACCAATGCTATTAATAAAATGGACACCGTCAACTTCTACAACAAACTATCCCTCCTTGTCCGTTGCATCCCCATACACAACGTTCTAATCCTTGGTAGAGACACAAATGCTCAAATAGGTAAAGAAGAAAACCGCAAATTCTGCATATACAACGCATCAAACAGAAATGAGGAGCATCTGACAATTCTTATTTGAAAAGTGACTTAAAAGCTTTATACATAATTTCAGAAAAAGGAAGGAAGACTATCATCTACACCAACGTAAATAATGCTAGTGCACAGATTGATTACAGCCTTATAGATAAGGAATGGGTTAATGGTGTTTTTAGGAAGTGCCCGTGGTATAATGGTTATCGTCGTATGAAATGGACACGGTGATACGAGTTCAAATCCCGGACGAGACTGATTACAATTCACATAGCACTAATACCCTAGGGAAAGGTATGAATCCAATTATTCTCCCTCTAGCTATGGGTAAATAGTAGGGCAGAGTAGGTTCTTCAACCTTGATGAGGCAATTATTCTAGGAGAAGGAAAACTCTGAATTCAAACCTGTTAAACTCCGATTAAAATATTGACCTTGTGTCATATCCTGCCCAAGTGGAGGGGTTGGTAAATATTGGATTAATAGTACTTTGAATTGAGTTTCATTTGATCATAAAATTGTTCCAGCAAATATGCATCTGAGACAACGCAGCCATTGGAGGAGAAAAACCAAAATCACACACTATGAAAGTTCCTTGGTTAACAATGGAGATACCAGCCATAAATATATAACACAAACAAACTAGTTCGACGCTCTTCAGGACATATCCGAAACACTTACTCCGAATGAGGAATATGAGTACTTCGCTAATGACTCCAGAGAAGGAGGAGAATGTGTCAAACAAAGATTTCCATTGGAGACATTAGCAGTTCGGGAAAAAACGCAACAACGTGAAATGACATTTTCATGTAAGCAAAGGAACCTACCTAATGACAACGCACAAAACCTTAAAAAAGCACAAAAAGAACTTATTAACGCGTACCAAATTGAACAAGAGGAATATATTCGAGGCCTGATCAATAAAATTCGAAATTCAGTAGGAGATAGACAATCTCAAATAGAGTGGTAAAGTGAGTAAAAGGAAGGGAACCTTGGGGTCTAAATTAAAAGCAGTCAGACATGAACGAATTCTTTTGAAGAATCTACTTGGAAAATTCCGTGAAGTTACCCACAAACCTATCATGAAAATTATTACTAACCGACTAGAGATCAAACTAGGACAGTTTACTCGAGAATGACTCGACGTAATACTAACAAAAATTAAAAACAAAAAAGCTGTCAGTCTTGATTAAATACCACTAGAAGTATAGAAGACAAGGATATTCGATGACGTACATTTCCGATACTGCAGCGCCCTATATTACCAGAACACAATAGAGAGAGGGACAAAAGGTAATATCCTACCTTTTCCAAGAAAGCAGATCTTAGAAATGCAAAGAACTACCTAGAAATAGCTCTTACTTCCATACTGGCTAAGATTTATAATGCTCTGCTACTCAACTGCATCGAACTAGATTTTTTTTTAGAATGAATCATTTTCGGAGAAACCAGTCAAGAACTTCTCAGATTCTGACCATCAATTGAATCTCAGAAGGAGTTCTAGCAAAAAGCCTCGAGGTGACACACTTATTTGAAGATTTCTCCGAGGCTTTGTCTCCATAAACAGAGGTATGATGGAGAAAATACTCCTTGCCATTGGTCATCCGAAAGAAACTGTTACACCCATAATGATGCTTTATAAAAAGACGAATGTAAAAGCTCACACACCAGATGAAGACAGATTTATTTGACATAGTCACGGTGGTTCTGCAAGGGAACACATTATATCTGTTCTTAATCGGCCTAGATAACTTATTTCAAACATCGATTGATCTAATGAAAGAATGGCTTTTCACTAAAAAAAGTCATGAGGTAGACGATACTTCACTGAAAGTATTATGGATAGAGATTAGACAGATGACATAGCGCTTCTGGCAAAGACACCTACCTAATTCGAATCCTTGATGCATTTTCTAGAGCAGGAATTAAGCGGCATTGTTCTCCGTGTGAATGCAGATAAATTAGAGTACATGTGATTTATCCAAAAGTAATCATCATGAAAGTAAATGTTTTTTTCTCTGAAATCTCTGTACAAGTTCATGAACCTCGGAAGCTTCTGAAAAGGACACGAATATGTGATTAGTGGAGGTAGGGACTTCTATCCATAGGTTATCGATTATTTGGAAGTCAGATCTGTCTCATAAAATAAAACGATATTTCTTCCATGCAGCTGTTGTGTTAATTTTACTAAATGGATGCACCATATGGACTCTGACAAAGTATATAGAGAAAAAAATCAAACGGTAACTGCACAAGAATGCTACGAGCTATACAGAACTAGTCCTGGATGCAATATCCTACAAAATAATAGCTGTACGGACACTTAGGTCTGGTCTCTAAAACCTTCCAAATAAGACGAACAAGTGGTACTCTGCAGGAGTAGCAAGAACGAACACCTAATCGATGTTCTCCTTTGGAGCTCTTTATATGGATATGCAAGAGTTGGCCGACCAACAAGTACTCGACAACAACAGTTCTGTCGGGACACAGGATGTACTTTAGAAAACCTTCCGGAAGCGATGGATGATAGAGACAAATGGCGACTGAGAATCAGGGAAAGCCGTTCTAGCAGCATAAGATGATGAAACCATGGAACGAAAATTAAATAAAACGAAAAATTAAAAAACACTTTCACCATGTTAGAGAACTAAAAGTATCGGACTTGGTAGCTTTTTCCATTGTCGAGGAACAGATTGTGCTCGGATCTTTGTTTCCTTGTTCTGGGTTCCTGATTTGTACGACTAAAAAATACGCTGAATGGTTTTGATTCTTTTATGGGTTCAAGTGACAACTTGATATCCCTCAAAATACAGCATTATACTTTGAATAGAAACTAAAATACAAAAGTAATAAAACACACATTCATATCAGTTAATAACGTATCGTAGTCCGAACGTCTATTCAGTCTCTATCGATTTTATTTTTGTGTTGATTTAAGAGTAAGAAAATTACACACTCAACACTTTATCATCTCCATCTATTGTCTGTATTTTTTAAATATAATTAACAAAGTTGGAGCTTGTATTTTTGTTAAATTTAAATGAAGATTAATGTACAAACATTAGTAATTTTTGTAAACACATAAGTCGAGTAAACAAACAGTGAATTAATTACAGTAATGCCAAAGAACATATATAATTTTGAAAATGATCGGTTATTGTAAAATGTTTTTCAAATTATTTAATTGACTGGAGAAAGGCCAAAGATGAAAATGTAATTATCGAGGAAATTATATGCCGCTATGTTGAAATTCTGTCTTGAAGATTTAATTATAGAAGATTTGATTACATCCAGTAGGAAATTGATTTTGCATATGGCTTATTTATTACGCATTTGTAATCAACTGTTTTCTTTTAATGATTCTGTTTGCCTTTCAGAACTTTGAAAAACAAAGTAGAATTTTGTGTTTTCTATTTAAACATAGATTTCATTAAGTGATTCTTTTTTAACAGCATGTCAATTTGTTTAGGGATATTTTACGCTTTAAAGTTGGGAATTGCTTTTATTGTACGTCAGGACTTGAGTTTTCTGTTTAGTTGTTACTTAAATGTATTCATTTTTTTCTCACGATCCTATTAAATACGAATATTTATTTTTATATTGATCAATTGACCCATGGATTGGACTCTAACTGATACTAACACTCAAGATTAGAGTGTACCTGGGAGTAATGCCAAAAAGTTTTACCTCACACTCTCAAGATCTCTAGCCTAAACTTCACATACAATTTAGTGTCATATCCACAAAACGGGGAGGAGTACCTCTCTACAGAATATACAGTCTGCATATTCTAAACTACATTGATTCCATAAAAAAATTCTCAAAATATTAACAAAATCAACATAAACAAAAGTGCTCTTTTGTTACTTTTCTTTCCACGCTCGATCTCCGTGTGTGGGTTAAAATTTTAGCAATATTTGTTTTCTTTGTTTAATGGCATATCAACCTTTGTAGGTTATTTAATGCCAAAGATATTCTCCTAGAAGAACAGTAGTGGTACTATCTAACCCATAGCTGGGAGGATAAGGGGGTTAATACCTTTCCCAAGGGTATTTACCCGAAAGTGAACGTAATAGCGCAACTGGTGTACGAACTAGATTACTACCATTCCACAGTCCATCGCTAAAATCATTACACACCGAGGACAACCCCTTTAATAATACATTTTTCAAGGTAGAAACTTCATAATACGAAATACTTATCTTTTATTGTAAAATCTAAATAGTTGATAAAATAATACAGATAATTAGACA
This sequence comes from Sepioteuthis lessoniana, assembly GCA_963585895.1. NCBI lineage: Eukaryota > Metazoa > Mollusca > Cephalopoda > Myopsida > Loliginidae > Sepioteuthis > Sepioteuthis lessoniana. The sequence continues at coordinate 140,852,625 of OY757904.1, forward strand.
AAAACACACTTAATTCTTTGATCCTGATACCATTTCTGGCTTCCAAGTCATCAGATAGTCGAATGAATGGTTGGACGTCCACCTGTTTTTTTTTCTTTTTTTTATATCACACACACACACACACACACACACACACACACACACACACACACACACACACACACACACACACTCACACACAAAAACTCCATCCATATATAAGAGATGGATGAATACTTTTCGCATGTACCCTTCCCAAAGGAACGAATACCGCACTAATAATACACGACAAAAACTCAAAAGCCATGTAAATATCACCTGAGGATGGCACCTATACCTTTCATATTATGAGCTTATCATTGCAATGAGACAAATTGGCAAGATTTCTTTTCATAATACGCACAGATGACGTACTAGATATCTTCAACAGACTTAACGAAAGAAATGGTTTCCCACTAGAAAAAAATAAAATACAAAAGCAAACGACATTCCGCAGAAAATGTCATGAATGCAGATTACGCAGATGACCTAACGTGTCTTACAAATACACCTGCTCAAGCTAAATCACTACTCCATAGTTTGGACAGTGACAAATATAGCTTCAACGTGAACTCAAATAGAACCTAGTTCATATGTTTTAAACTAGATGGTGCCATCCCCTCTTTAAGTGGCAAACCTCTGAAATTAGAAGACCAATTGACATGTCCCAGTAGCAATATTTCATCTAGAAAATGCAATGTCAATATAGGCTCGTGAAAAGCATAGAAAGCTATTGAATTCAACATTTTCCTTTTTAAGTAGAGAAATTATATTGTGAATTGAATTATCATGATCAGAAAACCCGGCGAACACTTACGCACGACATACGGAAACACTGGACAGCTGCTTCGATCTTATTAGGTCTCTTCAGCTGTGTATACTGTGATCTCCACAGCTGAAGATCAAATCAGCGACTACAGATTGTAAAGTCGAAACTCTGCAACTGAGCCACCGGTCCGTATCGCACACAAGTGACGCCAGATTAACGAGTCATGGTAATTGGTTACTGATAAGAATTCTTCCATGTATTCATATTAGTATTATTGCATAACTTTACCAACTGGACTTTACAAAGGCGACTGGAGAAAATGTTTGATGAGAACTATACATGAATACTGACTGCGGTTTTAAACTATTCCTGGAAGCAGCACTCAACAAAATAACAGCTGTAAACCTACTTGCATCTAGTTTCAAAACTGATCCAAGTAAGAAAAACAAGACACGTAGATTCCTGCTGGAAAGCAAGAGTTAACTTATGATCGACGTTCTCTCTTTGACACCTGGATATATCAGTGTTGGCCAATCAGGGTTAAAAAAAAAAAATAAAAAAACAAAACAAAAAAAAAAACAGCTCTTCACGGACATCGAATACTAACTGGAGTTCTGGCCGAAAGAGATGGCCGATAGGGACGGATGAAGAAGGAGAGTCAAAAAATTACACACACACACACACACACACACACACACACACATATATATATATTCATATATGGGGAGAGAGAGAGGGGGAGAGATATATAGATATATATAAGTACTTTTTAAGGCTTAGAGATAAATATTTCAATGGAAATAACCATCGATGAAATTGGTAAACAGGAAAACAATAAAATCAGTTATTCTTGCTCTAATGATTTAAGCAAAAGCATTCGTAACCATATTAAAACATAATTTAAAAATCATGTGTTGATAGACAAGTTTTGCCTAAATAATTATGCAACTGCAGAGTTTAGATAAGAATGTCTTGTTGGTGGTAAATTTAATTCCAACAACATAGTGTACAAGGCAACCATTTTCCAAATGGAAAATATAAAGGACATAAAAATATACTTTGGAGTTTCTGCTGGAAATTGGAAACTGAGGCTTTCTAGTCGTAGGCATTCTTTTTCTAACCCTTCTTAAGATAACCAAACAACCCTTACTAAATGTTTCTGGAGATTGAAGCATAGTGGCCTTACACCATTAGTTAGATGGAATTTTAATGAAAGGTCAACTACCCCTAGTACTTTCAGAAGTAGTTGCAATCTTTGTCTAGAAGAAAAAAATAATATTATAGAATATAGAAATACCAGTAGATTACTAAATCTAAGAAATGAATTGATATTTAAATGTCACCATAAAATAGATATAATTTCATGTGAAATGACTTTAGGTATATATATATGTATATATATATGTGTGTGTGTTTGCGTATGTGTGTGTGTATGTGTGCATATCAGTATGTATGTATGTATGTATGTATGTATGTGTGTCTTTACATTAAATTAAAGTAAATGTACTTTTGATTTTAGTATATATGTTTTAAGATTTTACCTAAATTAATGCTTATATTTTAAACAACTTTTTTTATTCATCTAAACAATGTATTATCGATCTATGGTATTAATTCATTTTTATTACAGAGTGCATATTATGAATGGTATTTTTCTAGTATATAATAATGATTATCAATTTTAATTAGAACGACTTGCAATTGGTATTAATTATAAAAATTATTAAATGTTAATTATTATATTTACTAATAACATATTATGGTCGTTGTTGGTATTTGTTGTTGCTTTTATTTTTGTCAGCATTGATGTTATTCATATTTACGATTATAATAAAGAGTTAAGGATTAGTTTATAATGTTAATTGTCTCAGGGATAAGTAATAATTATGATATTAATTCTGATGATAATTCTTAATATGGTATTATCTATAATACTTGCTATGATTTTATTTATAAATTTAAGGATAATGTATTATGATAAAGTGTATGATATAATTGTAATCTTGAGGATATATAAATTTATGTTTTATTTCTTATAATTTTAACAGTAATTGGCATAATTTTTATTTTTAGTATCAAAGTGATCAATCATATTGAATAGTATCAAAATGACAAGTTTCTCTTTTCTATTTTCTTTTTTTTTTAAATGTATTAATATACAATATAATATTTTATAATATAATTTTATTTTTGTTAAGAGGTTATTAATTCCCATTTATGTTATTTATAGTACATAATTTTCTCTCCCTAAATCACTTTATCCCTTTATTCTATAAATGTTACTTATCTCCTTCAATTGGATGTAAAAGTTTCTTTGCCATTACAAAAAAAAAAAAAGGTGAAAGGACAGAGAAGTCAAAAATTGAAAGATCTTGATACAGGAATTGCATGTCATTTGCCAACCAGACAGGTAAAACAATACGTCTGGTCTTTACTTAATAATAAAATAAAATAAAAAAGCAAATGAAATTTAAGTTTGGTAAATTGAGGTGACCTGAATTTTTTTTTTTTCGAAATCTTTATTAGAAATTGTTCATTATTTCTTTGTCTGAAGATACGGATCTAACATTTTCTTTCTAAATATAGGGTCTTGTAAAATAAACATTTTTACAAAAATATGAGTCATTTTTTAGTTTTTCTTTTAGACACACACACACACACACACACACACACACACACACACACACACACACACATATATATATATATATATATATATATATATATATATATATATATATATACGAGGTGCATTCGATAAGTTTCCAGACGTTTTTCGTATGGGCACTTTTATTGATAGTGCACACAAGAAACTCTAGTCACCTTCGAAGTAATCTCCTCCGGCTGAAATGGACTTGTTGTACCGCTCAAACAACTTCTGAAAGGCCCCATGGAAGTCCTCTTGTGTGAGCGTGTCAATGGCCTTCGTCACAGCCTCTTTCATCTCCTCAATTGTCTCATAATGACAGCCTCTGAGCTTAGGGAATAACTAAAAGTCACAGGGAGCAAGGTTTGGACTATAGGTGTTATGTTTTAACCCTCCGACCCGGCCCAAAAATGCTATTCCAAGGTGATGCACCGGAAGGTAGTGACACATTCCAATGGCCAGTAATCGAAAAAAATCTCGTGGGCGGATTAAGGCTTATAATATGGGACAAGGTGAAGGTTCCACGGATCTACTACAGTGATGCACCGGAAGAGAGTGACCTCTAAACTGCATGACAGTTATTTCCGCTTGATGACGATTAAACATTCGATTTCAACGATCCAGTGGGCGATCATGTGGGCGTTGAATTATTATTTAACTCAGTTGAGTTCGAGTTCAAAGAGCAGTTGCCAGTAGAATTCCAGATAGCTAGAGACCAGATGTGGTATGGAAAGACACACCTGACCGAGGGGGACCTCGGAAAACCCGATGGAGTTTGGGGTCCAGAGAAGATGCTAAGATGCAATGAAGAAAGCCAGGATCCGGCAGAGTGAGCCCTAGGCCCCCGGTTGGGCAGCACTAGAGAACAAGAAAGACACATCATGACGGTCATAACAGTGGGGTCAAGAAATTACAGTTTATGTTCGGTCTCCAGCTCCCTCTCACATGCAACCCTTGAACAACCCTTTCGAAACCTTGCAATAAAGTGTGAGGTAAAATATATTTGTAAAGAAGTCTTCCTGCGTCTTCCTTCCTGCGTCATCCTTCATGCATCTGTCTTTGTTGTTGTGTCGTTGTGATGCTGTAGATGACTATATAACATAACTCCAATTTGGTGCCTGTGCCAGTAGAGTTCTTCAAGGATTCAGAACGAACCTGGTTACCGTAAACGACAGTTTTTAATCATCACAACACGACATCAACGAAAAGGACAAAGAAAAATGCTGGAATTGAAAGAAGTAAAAAGAAAAGGAAAAAAAAACAAGAACAAACAAGCAACAAAAACAGGAACAGACCGACGCGAAAAGAACAGAAAAAAAGAAAAGAAAAGAGGAAAACAATACAATGTGATGGAAGAAAAGAAGAAAAAAAAGAGAAGTAAAAAATTTGTAAGTAGATTGCAGCATTCATATAACTTATATCTCTCTCTGTCATTTAATTTTGGTTCGTAAAAAAAAGGATTTAAATTGATTATAATAGTGAAAGATTAGTTTTAATGACAAGGGCCTTTCTAGAAGCATAAAATTGGAGAAAATTAAAAAAAGAAAATGTGTGGTCCCTAGATAAAAATTGAAATTACTGCTATGTGTAATATTGTATCGAAGTGAGGGAGGAAAAAAGAAGGGAAAACAAAAGATGACTAGGGGACAGTTGCTGTCCGTTTTTTGATAGACAGGAATAGTAAATACAATTTTATGAATGGGATTTTTATCGTAAATAGGTCCTTGTGAATAAAAATTTGTAGTAACTTGTCAGTGGTCCGGACAAGTGATGATTGAAAATTAGAATTTCAGTCCAAGATGTGGAATCCCGCATATATGTAGTTAAGACATTTTGGGTCAGGTTTTTATGTTTGGAACTTGTGGATTGGAAATGAGAATTTTAATCCAAGAAATGGAATCCTGGAAGCATCAATGGGATTGTACAAGAATTTCGCACATTGGTGTTGTCTGAAGAATGCGCATGTACTTTTTTTAGATATTTTGTGAAGTTGGGAGAATCAATGTTTTCGGCGCTGGTGGAGTCAGTCCGGTTGTTTTGCTGTGTAAATTGTTGATATCAATTATTGAAGACATAGGTATTGTCTTGAAAAAGGTCTTGCCTTGGAGGCAGAGTAACTAAGAGACAGATGTTTTTTGTGTCTGGCGAGGCAAACAGATATTTTGTGAGTTCCCCCTGGGGTGAAGCTTTGAGATTGTTATTGGGGAAGATATTTTGAAACAGGGTTTTGGATGTAATTAAGAGATGCGCAGAATTTTGACAGAACCAAGTGTGGCGAAGATTTGCAGATTCGGAAATATTTTGAATTGGGAAATGTTGGCAGAATTTATAAAAGTTTGGGTTGTTTAGAAAAAAAAACCCGGGATATCTTGTGAAAAGATAAAAAAAGAAGAAGAAGAGTGCTCGTGGGCTATTGGAAAAGTTGTATTATAAATCAGGCTTAATTTATGGTATTGTAGACTGCGACATTAGAAATTTTTTTCCTGTTCATATTATGAAATTTGATGAAAACCATTAACAGAGGATTTTATATTAGGTTTACTAATATTTGCAATTATATTGATTCTAAATTTATTTTAGAATTTGGGGTTTTCGTGAAATAGGAAATTTTTTTGGGGGGTTCTGTTTTGAGGAATCGGTGGCTGACGCGAGAATAGGACAGACATTCATCCAATTGGTTTCAGATTGTCGTTGGCTAGACGGCAAAGAAAGCAATTCTATCGAAGAATTCGCTGGCCCATGAAGCTGTTCTATTTTTAGTTTGGAGTTACGAAGATGGAATAAAAGAAAAAAGGCATGGCCTACTCCAAAATTTTGTGGATGATGTCTGAGTCTTTCAGTCACTATGGTGTTTTGGATTCGTGTGTGATTGGGCAAAGTGAAACGAATCTGGGAAAGGCGAGATGCCAATATATTGGTAGCCACGAGGGTTCCTGATTAAATTGAAAAGAAACCCGGCGCGGGTTTGATCAGGTAAAGCATGTTTCCTCAAGGGCTTGCAAACCAATGGGCATGGAAACAGGAACTGAATGAAAAAATGGGTAACACATTGCTAATTAGTATTTTGCGTGGACCATTTTAGGTGGTTTAGAGCATGCGTGCCAGATTGTGATACATTCGGATGTATTGTGATACTTTGTTTTGGGTCATGATTTTTCTGGTTTATGGGGAATGCTTTGGGCCTTGAAGATATTGTGTTTTAGTTTATGGAATGCTTCGGTTACTCTAGGTAGGAACCTGTTGAGCAAAGAACTGGAGTGTGGTCATGAGGAATCCAGGCGAAATGTATTGCTGGAATGACCAGGGTCACTAAGTTTGTGACCAGGATCTGGGACCAGAGTATGGTCTTTTTAGGGTTTTGAAATTTCTTCAAGGAATTATGGATGGCCCGTTGTGTTGAGAGGATAAAAGATGCCTCCGTATGGTTCCTTGATGCACACATGTCAAGATGGCCAACCACGCAAATATAGTAAGACAAATTTAGATAATAATTACCCGGGCAAGTGTTACAACGAGAGAAGGTCGCCTTCTAAGTAAGATTTTGTTTGCTGTAGTTCAAGTGATTCTTTTTGTATTTTCAGCAATCATTGTCCTTGTAAATTATTCTGTAAAATATGTGTGAGGGTGGTGGAGACGAACATGAAGAAAATTCCACATGTGGAATTTTGAAAAATAATTAAAGGATGATTGTTATGTTTTGACCCTTCGACCCGGCCCAAAAATGCTATTCCAAGGTGATGCACCGGAAGGAAGTGACACTTATAATATGGGACTAGAGGAAGGTCTCAAGGTGCCACTACAGTGATGCACTTGAAGAGAGTGACCTCTGAACTGCATGACAGTTATTTCTCTTGATGACGATTAAACATTCGATTTCAAAGATCCAGTGGGCGATCGTGTGGGCGTTGAATTATTATTTAATGCAGTTGAGTTCGAGCCCGAGAAGCAGTTGCCAGTAGGGTTCCAGACAGCTAGAGAGCAGATGTGGTAGGGAAAGCCACACCCGACCGAGGGGGACCTCGGAAACCCCGATGGAGTTGACCCCAGCATCAGGAGAACAAGAAAGACACAACGTGACGGTCATAACAGTGGGGTCAAGAAATTACAGTTTATGTTCGGTCTCCAGCTCCCTCTCATATGCAACCCTTGAACAATCCTTTAGAACCCTTGCAATAAAGTGAGAGGTAAAATATTTGTAAAGAAGTCTTCCTGCATCTCCCTTCATGCGTCCTTTATTCCTGCGTCTGTCATTGTCACTGCGTCTTTATATTTGTGTCGTTGTGATGTGTAAATGACTATATAACATAGGGAGGGTGAGGAACTGTCTTGGAGCCCATCTTGGTTAAATCGTCTGTGATAAGGATGGAGTTGTGGACCGGTATATTGTCCTGGTCGAAATGCCATTGACCCGATTTGAAGAGTGCTGGCCTCTTCTGACAGAATTTCTTCCTGAACTCCCTTAAAACCTCAACATAATAACCCTAACCCTAATGGTTTGGCCAATCAACTCTGGTGTTCTGACTTCATTACTCCTCCCACACCTCTCATCATCCCTCACAGACTCCCTGCCTTCATTTAATCTCTTATGCCACTCAAAAACTGATGCTCGATTCATGCAAGATGCTCCAAAAGCAGTCTGAAGCATTCCATACATTTCTGTGGCATTTTTCCAAGTTTAAAAGAGAATTTTATTGCATATCGTTCCTCAAAAGTGTCAGATTGCATTTTTGAAACTCACCAGCTGTGACAATCAGGTTTTAGTAGCAGGTATTCCAATTGCTGCTGTAGCTGTTGATTTGAACCTGCAATCATAAACATTGGTCTGTCACCTCATAAGATGTATAGCAATAACATACTGAATTTTCAATAGTCTTCAACAATGTTAAATTGCCTGTACACAAAAAGTCTGTAAACTTATTGAATGCACCATATATATATATATATATATATATATATATATATATATTTATATATATATATATATATATATATATATATATATATATAAAAACTCATGCAAGGGAGAGAAAAATCTTCAAACTGTAATCATTTCTTAACATATATATTATTTACTCTAATATCTAACTGAATATTTTACTTCATTATATATTATTCCACATATTGATTACTAGTTTCATAAGTAAGCAATGATGAATATATGAAAAATTTAATTCCACTGATCACTCAGATAAAAGAAAGCCATACATACAATCAATGAAACACGAGGGCCTCTATTTTTTTAAAAGCTCGACTATAATAACATGAACATATTCCATTTGCAATTCAATGTTTTCAACATTTCCACTTGAAAGATTTGCTTTAAATTTAACTTAGAATTTTCTTTAAAAATTCGATCATATATGGGGTGTCTATATTACTCTTCGAATCCTGATCAATGAGATAACTAGAAGTATTGTATTTCATTCCTCTTTTTAATATGAAAATAAAAGAAGTTACATTAAAATTGGGTAAAATTTTCGCAAACATATATCGCCATTGGCAATTTAGTTCAGTGATTCATGAATTTTATTTTACAGTAGAGACTTTTCTCATGGAAAAAAAATTCATATTTTTATTTCAATTCTGATTAATTCTAAACTTCCAAAAGATGTAACGCATGTCAATATTTTTATAACATATTATTAATATATTTTACCCATTTTAAGTTACCAACAATTAAGCATAGTGAATTACATTCATATCCCAATAGATGGCCTAAGTTAAGCAAAGATGATCCTGTTTAGTGCGTCTTTGGGTGACTTTTTTAATTACTGCAAGCGCTATACACATGCAGAGTCTAGAGGTCTAAGAAATATATAGAAAATAACTAAATTTAGAAAAAAAACTTTGTTAGATGTATGATTTGCCTGAAATTTGTAAAATATAATTTATACCTTCATACGAGCAATGATTTGCAAAGAACGCACGCGGACATATATATATATATATATATATTAATGTACTTTGCTAAGTATATCCCATATGAAGGTATAAATTATATTTTACATATATATATATATATATATATATATTATGTCGAGCTGCCAGGCTGGATCTCCATGAACCTTTTTCACCCACCGTCTCAATCGCCCATCGCTCCCGCGAGGTCTTCAAAACTAAATCCTGTAGCGGCACAGAACTATTCTATAGAGGTTCTAGCTGGTCGTACTGCATTTACCCGTCCATGTGAAGGGGTCCACCAGAGAATATCGCTCATTAGTTCGTCCTTACTACTCCATCAATACCATGCATATGTGGTTCGTCTAACTTTGATAATTTTCGTGATGGGTTCTAAATGGCCAAGCAGCTGCTGCTTCTTGGAGTGTTTCCTCCAGTACTTGTTCAATATTGTTCGCAGCATTCTTGTGTAATTGCTGTCGGGCTTTTTTCTCCATACATTTGGTTAGCGTCCATTTAGTGCATCTATATGGAAATATCGACACGACCGCTGATTGGACAAAACTGCATTTTATTTTATCGGTTAAGTCTGACTTCCATATGAAAGACGCTTATGATGAGGTGGTTACAGTCGTAAGAAATGGGCACGGTGAGCCACGTTGAAATCCTGGAAACTAAACTCAAATTAAAAATTGACTCAGTCTCAAATTCTGCTCCTGCGGGTTGGTGAGAAAATTATATACAGGAAGAGACAGATAAATAAATGCATGTATATGTACAGAGAAAGTTCCATACGTAGATAAATATATGTGAGCGTATAATTTAGCTAAAATCTAAATAATATCTACACTATATTTGTTATTTAATGTTACAGATTGTAGTGCATGACTTAGGTATCAAAATACAGATTTTCAACATGCAATTAAAAATGTATAGCAACCATATTGAGGAGAAAATGAAAAAAAAATATATAAAAAAAATGGAAAATTATAAAAAGTAATTTGGAGAATAAAAGTTTTCAGAACATTACTGTATCTTTGAATAAAGCAAATGTAGGAATGTTTCTACGTTGAATACATTCTTTAATGCTACTCATGAGAATCCGTAAGGTTTAAGTAATTTTAGATTTAGAGCTATGTTCAACTAAAATATGCAGGGTTTTATCTTAGTCGAAGTAGATAGTTGTGCCTTGTTGTAAATAAAGAAAACATTATTTCTACTGAAATTAAATTTTATATCCACTTACACACAGAGAGACTTTACATATATATATATATATATATATATATATATATATATATGTATATATATATATGTGTGTGTGTGTGTGTGTGTGTGTGTGTGTGTGTGTGTGTGTGTGTATATATAGTATTCGGTCCAGTTAAACCAGAGTTGGGAGTAATTCTTTCAGGACAAGAAAATCATTCAAAAGCTGAACATTTAAATTTTCCTGGTAGAGAGCTCAATATAACTAATATTACAGAGCAATACTTTTATCCATAAGATCTGATGAAGTCCTGTTATATTTTTCTTCGTATTTTGGTTTACATAAGAAACACAGAACAGGATGGAAATAAATGTATAATCCTAAAATAACTGGTCTTTTTTTTCTTTAAAGAAATAATATATATATATATATATATATATATATATATATATATATATATATATATATATATCAGGCTAATACATTATATAAGATTTAACTCTTGCATGAGGTATTTAAGATATATACCATTATCGTAAAATAAATTTCTCAATACATCCTCATGCATTTAAAACAACGCACGAAGTTTTATTCACTGTTGGATTTTATTTTCTTTCCATCTCTCGTTGTATCTCTAACGTCTATGTACACGTTAATGTATGTTTGTGTTCAAAAGCGTGTACGCTAAAATATTGATCAATTTGAATCAAACGAGGAATTTTGGATACTTAGAAGTAGAAGAAAACATTTCTTGTAGACAGGCGAAAAAATGTGCAAAAGAAAAATCACAAAACAGATGTGAAGCTGAGCGAAAGTTGAGAACGTGAAGCAAAAGTTTAAGAATAGAAAGCATGATGTGACCTGAAGCAAAAAGAGAAAGTCTAATGGAGTTCATGACTTTGTCGTCAGTTTAAACATTTATTTCTTGATTCACTAACGAACCCTGGAGCGTTTGCATTTCAAACATTCTTACTATAAAATAATTAACGTGGCTTAATCTAATAAAACTCCAAACTTTCAAAACTAGGCATTATCGTGATTGCCAAGCTGATAAGCAACTGCACAATGATTTTTTTTTTCTTTTTGAATTTGACTTACAATGTATATACGAATAAAAAGTTGATAGAATAATTTCTGCTTTTGTTTTATACAGTTTTACCAGTTAAATGTTTCTTCTGTCAAAGTGTAAGAAATGAAATACGTTTCTAACTTCATAGAATTTAGATTTGGAAAAAAAAATTATGCACGTATTTAAAGAAAAACTGTTTTGTTTAAAATATCAGTAAATTCACTGAAGGGAGATGGAGGGTGTTTTTAAAAAATAATGCCGATAGTTACATTAATGTCAGACGGAAAGCAGAAAAAAAAATTAATTACAATATATTTTCTGTGATTTCTATGAGTATATATATATATATATATATATATATATATATATATATATATATATATATATATTAGTATCATATTGGTATGATACTAAGTTTAATGTAAAGTTGCCCGGGTTTCAATCCCAGCTTGTAGCATCCTAGGTGTCTAGCCAAACTGAACAGTTGAGATTTCACGAAGCAGTCTGTCTGTAGATGACAATATATACGCTCCCCTTCCGGAGGTTGAGCTCTCTGGCGAGAGGAATAACGGCTGCCATTAACGTAATGCTAATTTCTTCTAATGAACTGAGCACTCTTGTATCCAGTTAGGTAAAATGTAAACAAACGAAAGCTATTTCATAATGCCTTATAATTTCCTGTGCTGACGTATATTGCCTGTTGGCTGAGTGGTATGATAGTAAAAGTTTGGCGGGTTTCAATCCCAGCTTGAAGCCTCCTCTGTGTCAAACCACACTGAAGAATTGTGATAATACGAAGCAGTCTATCTTTGGATGAATATATATATATATATATATATATATATATAGGCAGCATTTCTTCGTTAATGCAAATTTCATTAAACATAATAGACATTTTATGCCTACATATTTTCTTCTGGATCCGTTCGAATTCCCGTATTACTTTTATCGTATTCGGGGGAATTGATTTAGGCATTGTCCATAGTTGTATGTATCCCTAGTACATTTAAAAAAAAAACATTCATGCCCAACAACACAACTACGAAAATTTTTCACCGACAACACAACAATACTCGAACATCAAAAAAATAAACAAAAACTTCAGATTCTCGAAGCACTATATATTAGAAACCTGCAACCAGCACTTAATAGAATTGATTTTCAAACCAGTGCTAATGTACTTAAATGTCTTTAGCTACTGCCACGATTTACAGAATTACATTTAAAAGCAAACGCCATAATTTTCAACGGCAAAGACGTCCTTACACAGTAGTAATTTGCTAAAACAAAAGTTACATCATTTTGTAATAGATTCTCCCCTGATGATGGCCCAAAGCCGGACAGAAAGTACTAGGGATACATACAACTATGGACAATACATAAATCAATTCCCCCTGAATACGATAAAAGTAACACGGGAATTCGAACGGACCCAGAAGAAAATATGTAGGCATAAAATGTCTATTATGTTTAATGAAATTTGCAACTATATATATATATATATATATATTGAGAGAGAGAGAAAGAGATAGATAGATAGATAGAGAGAGAGAGAGAGAGAGAGAGTGAGAGAGAGAACGATAAAAATTATGTGCTTCTCTCTCTATCGCTCTTCAGACATTTGTCCCTGTCAGCCATCGTTCCCTAGATAGCATCAAGTTTTGTTGGTGGGCCAAGTGTAGCAGTCACTAGAAGAACGTCGCTGATGAGCTCGTACTTTCTTCTCCAGCAGTGACTGGTATGCCTTATTTGTATTATTTGGATGATTTGTGTGATAAAAAAAATAAATGTCCGCAACTGTTTTTATGGTGCTGCTTCCCATGTTTTCAAACAATTTGTAAATTCTTTGTGTACTTCCTGCCTTGTATTTTCTCACAGCTTTTTTTTACAATCCAAGTAGTGCAGACATACATTAGAAATGACGTGACTACATCATAGAAAAATCCCCGTTTTATTTCCTCAAAGAGAACGCATTGTCTATCGTTAACAGCAGTCCATGATTTGTTTATTCGTATGTTGACATCACTTTCATAAGATGATTGTCGTTGGAGTTGCAATGACCCATTTTCTACTTGGGATCAGCTGGTATAAAATGTTTGAATACTGTCAAACGAAAAATTGTATGAAGCAGAGGATATCTTGGAGAAACTTTTACTGATAAGACCTCCGTAGAAGATAAATAACTATTTGCAACTGCACCTGTCCAATCAAAATCTCTGATGCATTGCCGGGAACATTCAAGTTGTATATGTATCTATGTGAACTCGGTTAAAACAGTTTTTTTTTTTTTTTTATCAAGATTGTGCCATCTTCTGATTAAAGAGTATACCTTTTTGTAAGTGGTAAATCACTTCATATACTTAAGCAGCAGTATCTCTCTCTCTCTCTCTCTCTCACATAAACACACACACACACACACACACACACACACACACACACACATATATATATATATATATATATAATACGGAAATAGAAATTAAATGATTGTAAACAAGAATATGAAAATCAAAACAATATATGCCTGTTTCATTTAATGAATACGACACCTCAACAGCTATGCACATACACACACAGACACAAACGCTGACACACACACACACATATATATATATATATATGGGGAGGCGTATTTATTGAATGCATCAGACAGATTATGTCATTGATTTTTTTCTTTTCTTTCTTGTTTGAGAATAACATATTATATCATTGGGTCAAAGACTTGTAATGAGTCTCCAAAATTTCTTTTATTTTTGATCGAGTATTTACGAGTAGCATTAATTGCTATCTGGTCACTGGGGTTATTTGATAACTGTTTTTAGTCAGTTTTTACAGAAAGTGCCAAATCATCATATTTGTGTCTGCACTTCATTATGAAGAAGCTCAAATTCTTTTTATGTCAGTGAATAAAAGATTCAGTCAATTGGATGCAGGTAAATAGGGTGAGACACATTATCAAAGTATACAACATTGTGCGACTCAGAAACTGTATAAATTATTTTTGCTAACATATGTTTGGCTGAGAAAAACAGTTGAGTGGACTATCTTATGTTCAATTCTTGTCAGTATAAATATGGTATAATTGCTACACAAACAGACAGATAGACAGACACCCCCCCACACACACATGGCCTATACCGTACATTTCCTTCTCATTTTTGTCTTATTATGAGCAGATACACTTTCAATGGCCGTCAGTTCTTTGAAGATATTCTTTATGTCCCTCCAATTCGGATACATATTCATGGCAGACAATGTCGGCTTATATTGTACCCTAACAAAATTTTGGCCAATTCTCTCGGGATTACATTTCACCTCACCCCATTCGACACAGATAATCTTCATCAATGGTGACAAGTTCTGTACATGTATCGTGAAATGGTGGTAGAATACGTACAGATATCCTTAAAAACCTCCCTGTGTGCGCACCTTAGGCCATGGTATCATGTTTTCTGGCCACTTAAAATATGTTTAGTTGGGCTTGCTTTTTATGGCATATCAACCATTGTATGTTATTTAATGCCAAATTCACTTTTACATATATAAAGAGATTTTTTTCAAACAATCCAGTTTAGTGTAAGTTCACAGTTTAATTTTATTTAACCCATTGATAGGACCCGATCAGCGATGGCAATAAATAGGGGTTCCACATTTCCCAAAGCTCCAGAATTACGGAGGATTCATCATCAGATTATTTAGTGTATTATCCAGGACAGTCAATGGGGAGTCTTACCCCTCTGCAGAGATGCATTCGGTGTATTCTGTAGCCCCAGGCAAGTGGGCTACTTAAGTATATGTTTATGCCATTTATTTTTATTAAGGACTATAACTGTACACACAATACAAGATAGACCACAACACATGAGTCTACTATTAAGTGGGGTGTATTACGTTTTATGCAGTTCACTAACCATTAAATGACGGGTTATTATATAATAATGTCCTCCTTTGTTTATGTTTTATACTCTTGTAAAAAGTAGCCTTTTATGTATTTATTTCCTTCATCGAAATTATATATATATATATATATATATATATATATATATATATATATATATATGGCGGATTTTTCTAAAAATGCCCTTTAATGGCAGCATATATTCTAGAGATACCTTTATTTGGTGTCTTATAATTCCACTGCAAAATATCGGCCTATTTTGGGCTTATACACATCAATAGTGTGCATACCCCGATAAAGCTACCTATTATCTGCTGGTACTCTTTGATGGTGGTCCAATAACTTATTTTATTACAGATATATTATAATGATGACCTATACTGTAAATGTACCTCCCCCTGTGGTAGCCTATTTTGTAAACAATGTATTTGCAGTATTTACTGTATGTATAAATTGCTAAAATTGCAGCCCTAAGTGTACACCAACCATTAATCGTAAACTGGAATAGTGACTCAATGTGTTCATATTATACTGTGTGGACACCTGTACTATACATATTTGTAGAGTATTTAAACAATTTAACGGCTGTACATATAAGCACACTATCTGCTAAATGTCGTTTAATTCTTTACAGATTCCCTTTGATATATTCTATTAAGAAGTCATCGTACCGTAGTGGCTAATGTGCTAGACTGTGATAATAAAGTAAGCGAGTTCGAAATCCAGTCACGTTATGTCCATTTTCAGTCAATTAACTTCGGGAAAAGTAGAACTCCATCATCTTCACGGTAATGGGTATTTAAGCCATAGCTAGGGGATAATGGAGTCTTAAACACCACTATATACCCTGCTCCAAGGATGGATTTCCCATTAAATGACACACGAAGGGTGTTATGCCATTGAAAATGAAATCAAGCCAATTTAACCTGTACATAAAACTAGAATACGGACTATTCTGTATAAATCCACTTTAACGGTGGTGTATGCACAACTCAAAGCACTAAATAGGGGCAAATTCTCTACATATTCATATCAATTAAAATCTATACTGTATACGCAAAATTCAATGATGCCAAATTCTAAAAATCGTAAACATCTGTGATGGTTTGTACCAAGCAGGTTTGTTTGATGGCAGCCTATTCCATACATATATCTTTCAGTAACGATACAGTTTAGTATTGGTTTATTCTCTTCAGATATCCTTCATTGGCTGTGTAGTCTTTATAGATACCCTTTATGAAAACCTATACACCCGATAACACCCTATTCTTTACCCACACATTTAAATAGTGGCTTATTCTGTACAGATGCAATTGAACGCTGTCTTATCCTCTACACTCACTTAATGACGTTTTCAGATAACAAATATATATTTTTCTTTCATATGCACTTCAAGCACAGCCTTTACTCTAGAACGTAGTGGTTTATCATGCGCAGATATACTTCAATTGTGACACTTGGCACAGACTCCTAATATATATCAGCCAATAGAATGTATATATTAAATGATCTATACCCATCAATATACATAGTTATGGCCACCGTTACTTTACACTTATCTAAAGTGGCATGTTCTTTACTGACAAATTTCCAGGTGGCGTTTTTTCTACCCACACTGCTAAATAGTTGCATATCTTGTACATTTACGTTCAATAGGGGGATATCTATATAAACACACTTCAATGAAGGCTATATTGTGCGGATGAATAATTATGGTGGCTTATACTGAATCATCATCATCATCATCATGTCGTGCGGCTAGCACGGATATCCCTGACCCTCTCTCTCCACGTCTCCCTATCATTCATTGCCTCTGGCAGGTCTTCAGGGTTACATCCCATATCATCACATAGCTGCTGTATGTATGTTCGAGCTGGCCGTCCTGCTTTTGATTGACCATATGCGGGGGTCCACAGGAGTACATTACTTACGATCTCGTCCTTGCCTCCCCAGCAGTGTCCGGCATGTCTGGTTCGTCTAGCTTGTATAGTTTTCGTGATAGGTGGTAGGTGACCGTATAATTGGCGCCTTGTGGGGTGTTGCTGCCAGGACTTGTTCAATATTGCTCGCAACATCCTTGTATAATTTTTATATAGCTTCTTCTCCAACCGTTTAGTCAGTGTCCAAGTAGTGCATCCACATATATACTGAATAGCCTTTGCTAAACGATAAAATTTTTGTGAATATACATTTTGATGTCGGCCAGTACCATACAGATACCCTTCAACGACTCTCTATTCGTGATATACTATTTAATGATAGCCAATTCCCAACAGATATCATTTACTGTACACCTATGGCACGAAAATGACGACGAATACATTGCAGCCTTAGTTAAATATTTGCATGTTCTGTACAGATACACATAATCAGTTGCCTATATCGTACGAAAAGTTGCTTTTTCTTCACAAATATCATTCCATGGCGGGACATTCTGCACATATATCTTTCAAAGGTGGTATAGTCAAGGCACACTCCCCAAAATTTGCAGATATAATTGGATTGTAGAGTAAACTGTACGCTTCAATGTAAAGGTATTCCATTCCATATATGATCACTTAATTAGTAGCCTAAACTGTATACCAAAGGCTACATGACGCTCTATTCGGTACACAAATACACTTTAAAGCCGACCTATAATATATATATACATTATCAATTTGCGCAAATACTGTTTAGTAGTTACCTACTCTCCATAGATATCCTTTAATGGTTACCTTGGTGAAAAGATTGCGAATATTTTAGCTATATTGTATACACGCTATTAAAGAGTGATCTATTCTTTATAGATTCTTTTCCTATAGTTGCGAAACAGTAGCCTATTCGATGCAGAAATCCCTTTATAACAACAGAGAATCAGCAGTAGAAGCCGTCGTATAGAGATACTCCTAAAGTCGGAGAATTTCTTTACTCTTCACCGGCCTATTCCGAATATATGCACTTCAGGATACGCTTCAATAACGGTCTATTTTCTGCATTCATTCTTAAATGGTTACATAAAATACACAAATGTACGGCGAAATTGGTTGTCTATACTGTACAGATCCTCGTGACCTACATTGTGAAAATAAACTCCAATAGCTGCGAATACCGATATAGTTCAATGGTCACATACACTGTTAACCAAAACCTACATTGAATCCTATTTTAACGGCGTACACAGCATAGGAAGCTTTCAATTACAGCCTATTCTGAATAGATATTTTTCAACAATGGCATAGTCTTAACACACCGTTGTCGACCTATTCAGGAAAGAGACCACTTAGCGGTTACCACACTCTCTCTCTCTCTCTCTCTCTCTCTCTCTCTCTCTCTCTCTCTCTCACACACACACACACACACACACACACACACACACAATACACTGCTAATTAGATTCCCTTCAATGGTGGAATATGCTGAACACTTATTCCTACGTTGTGTCCTATTCTGTAAATATACCCTCCAAAGCATCAAATGCAACACTTCTGCATACTACTATTCTCTAGATATATTATGACCATATTCTCTAGATATAATACTTGAACGGCATCTGAAGATATAATTTGAAAGACGACCAACACTATAACCCTGGATGAACTGCATCGTGTCATATTAAAATGGTGGTATAGACAATAGAGAAACTCGTATAGTGGCTTATTACAAGACTAGTTCCCGTAAATGGATGCATATGCTATTAAATATCAGCCTATATTCTACAGATAACGTAAAATGAGGAACTATATTATACAATCACTTCTAGAAGGCGTCTCATTATAAACAGATCATTAGAAGACGGTCTCTTTTGTACATATACCCTTCAAAGGTGACTTTATATAATACACACAACTCCAAATATTTTACACAGCAAACTTTAATGGCAGCCTATTAATATAATCGTGACCTCTTCTCTCCTGATGCCGATCAAAGACGGCCAATACAGTACACAATCTTCGAGATGGTGGTCTATTCTTTAACGAATCACTTCAAGTGTGTTTGTTTACTCTATACACACAACTAAATAGCAGCCTATTATTTATGCTAAATGGTGGCCGATATTTCGAATATCCCTTCGATTTCAGCTAATAAATCGAAGAGTATTTTATAGATATGCCCTTCAAAAGAAAGCTATTATTCAGAGAGAATATGATTCGTTGGTTTATACTGCACATCATCTACTTAATACAAACTAATTCTGCACCGAAACATATATTTAAAGGTGTCTATAATTCTGTAATAAAGTATATATGTTTATTGCTATGGCGTAAATATTACATAATGATAACAACTTCAAATAGTATTAAGTATTATGTATTTAAATGGCAGCATTTACTGTAAGTACGCCGAGTCGTTCATTTTAGCATGTACAAATATCCTCCAAATGTTTCCTATACTGTATGCTTTATTTTGACCGGCCAAAAATGCCATTCAAGGTGATGCACCGGAAGGTGACACATTCTAATGGCAGTTATGAGAGGAAATTGCGTCGGCGGAAATTGGCTGATGAAATGGGACGAGGTAAAAAAAAATCCCATTATACTCTCATAGACTGACGCACCGGAAGAGAGTGACCTCTGAACTGCATGACAGTTATTTCCGCTCGATGACGATCACACAGGCCATGCGAAAGATAACGGAAGTGACACATCCCGGTCGCCAGATATCGGAAGAAGTTGCAGAGGCGTGGAGGCGTGTCCATATCACCGCGTGGGAGTTTGAAGGTAATATAAGGCCGACGGATTGAACAGAAGAAGACAAGCAGTTCAGGTGGAGACGGAGGGGAACGAGATGTAGTGGGGAAAGCCAGCACCCAGGAGAGTGGATTCCAGGGCTCTGGTTGAGCAGCCATGGGGAACAAGAAAGACACAACGCTGACGGCCATAACTTTAGGGTCAAAATATTTCAGTTATGTTCGGTCTCCAGCTCCCTCTCACACGCAAACTTTGAGTAACCCTTTTCAAAACTTTACAAATAAAGTGAGAGGTAAAATATTTTATAAAGAAGTCTACCTGCGTCTTTCTGCGTGTGTCGTTTATTACTGAGTCTTTATCATAATGCGTCTGTTTAATTATTGTTGTGTTGTTATGATACGGCATATGAGAATATAACACTGTACACTCTTCTCTAAATAGTGGTCTATTTTATACATATTCTTTTCAGATGTAATCAATACTAAACATTTTTTTTCTAAATGGAATAGAATGTAATAATCTACTTTAACTTCCTGCTCATTAAATATACACATCAGTGGTGGCAGATACTGTATACACTACTATTAACTGAAAGCCTATGCTAAATAAAGTAATTCGGCCGATCGTAGTTGACACTCTCTTTACAATAGCATGGGGAGCGCCCAACTCCTTTCTCTGGGTTGATCTACTTAGCCTTTATCCATACCTTATAATACAGAGTGTTAAGCAAAGAGGGATCGAGCAAAATCTTTGAGAATTTTGTATAACTTGACCGGGGATAGAACCCAGGTCTTTCGAACTATTAGCAAACACTACGCACAGTTGATGAATACCCAGTTTTATATAATATAAAATGGGGGAAAATACTTTGTATATATGTTTAAAAGGTTCTATATTCAGTGCATAGTATGACGCCATTTACTGTTGGGTGTAAAGTACAGTATATCCTAAAATACTGCACACCTTAGGATAAATGTCATTTTATTTTGCACATATACATTTTAACGGTGCCGTATACGGTATAGATACACCTCAATAGTGACCTTTACGGCATACACCCCAGTAAATGGCGTACAGTACACACTTCACTAAATTACCGATTATTCTCAAAATATACATTTTAATGGAGCCCTATATTGTATTCTGTCCCCAATAAGCGGATTATTCTCAACATATGCACTTTAATGGCGCGTACATATATTATCTTAAGGCCGTCTATACTATACTCACAACACAAAAAGTTGTCTATCCAGCAGAGCACTACATTAATCTTGGCCAACAAATATTTAACTTTAGATACACCTCGATGTCTATTTTCTTTACAGATTCCCTAAAAAAATCTACACCCTTTTGTTGATGACAGCTTATACTACACAGAAACCTTTCAATCACTTATAATTATGTATGTACACCGCTTAATTTCGGAATTTTCTATCTTGATACGCTTTAAGGATTTCGTCTACAGTGCCCGCCAATCTCTATTGTACTAGCTATTTAGTGGTTTGTATACAGTAACTTAAATCCGTCGATAGTTGCCAATGCGGTACACATTTAGCTAAACGGAAGCCTATAAACATATAGTTACTCTTTAATTACGGCACCTATAAACAGTGTCCAATACAGAAACTGTTTAATGTTTTATTGTATATCTAGACATCAACAACTGGTTAAATAGTTACCAAATTTGTACCGGTGTCCTTTAACGTTTGCGTATCCAAAACCCTTCACTAGTGGCGTATAATGTACACACATCAATGAATAGCGGTCTGTTGTGAACAGATACACTTTAATATCTGTATATACTCTATATATACACTTCAAATGTAGGATTTTCTTTTCAGAAACCTTTCAATGCTTACTTAAAATTTGAAGTGACGACCAGTTTTTGTACACACAGCTTAAAATTTACAGGCACCATCAGCGAAATAGGAAACTATATCTATAACTTCAAATATTGGTTTTCTTCTTTAAATAAAGCTGTTGATATATTCTGTATCTGGGGAGGATTAACAGGTATTTTGCTGCAGACAATTCTGTATATATACATTTCTATGGGAGCCTATAAACACTTTGCTAAATGTCTCCATCGACACATTTCGATGCATTCAGTACAGTGAAAAGTCCTAGTAGCGTAATGGCTAACGTGATGGATGGTGACTTCAGACTAAGAGAGTTCGAACTCTAAGCGGGCTATAATGTTCACTTTCTGATAATTACCCTTGAAAAATGTGTGAACTCTTTCATATCACGTTACTTAAATAAGTTTTACCTCTAATGACTTTTAACAAGAATAGTTTTAACATTAAATACCCAGCGAAGGATGATAGAATAAGAAAGATATAAGGTGTACAGTTACACTTTTGTCGTGGCCAATAACGAAAAGTTATACATACATCGCTACACTGTAGCCTATTTAGTTGACATATAAAGTACACAGTCTCCTAAATAGCAGCCACTTATCATTCGGCCCAGACCCCATTAATATATGTATACATTCTCTACAGCTACTGTTGAGTAGCCATATACACGAATATGGCCATGTGCGAAATAGACATATAATGTTCATTACTACAGAACATATAAAGAACAGGAATCTCAAAAACACGTAACGACTTCTTGTTCAGGTACGAAACCTTTTTATTAACTTTGAGTTTAAGGTTTTGACGTAAGGAGGAGAGACACAATCTTCTATGCTGTCTAATTCATTTGTCCTCCAACTCGAGCGGCCCCCATCGGGCGCACGTTCGCCTCGCGCCTGCGAGCTCCAAAATCGATCCTTCTCGTTCGGCGTCCAAAACCCGACTCTTATTTTCTTCAAATTCTCACACAAACTTCCGTGTGCTTCCGGTGCGTGACGTCACCCGCACCTTGTCACCCAGTATCGTCTCGGACTGTTATGACATCTGAGTGACACCTCCATCCGCTCGCGCGTACTCGTGTTAACACCTGCTTCAACCTACACCCAACCAACCCATGTGCTGAGCCGAAAGGTTCTCAGCCTAACTGAATTCAAAGGCATGAACCGAAATCCCTCGGCTATTTCATAACACTACAGTCTATACTTAATAACCGATACATGTACGATTTAATTGCTGGGTATTCAGCAAAGCAGCTTTTTGTGCAGATCTATACTGTACATTTTGTGTGCAATGTAGACACATAAATAACGGCATAAACTTTACGAATGCCACAAACTGGTGACCTATTTTATAAATATACTTGTTTACTGTTTCCTATAATGTAAATACACCGCTAAATGTGATTTGTTCTCTCCTGATAAATAGCGAAAGAGCAGGCTATTCTATTTAGATCTACTTCAGTGATGGTTTACACTGTCAACAGCAGCCGTATAAGCAAATGAATTCTAAAAAATAGGTAACTATCCCTAATTTAGTGCGTCTGCACCGAAGATCTCTAATTGTTCAGAATAGCCCTAATTATACACCCCACTACATTGTTGGCTATTCTGTAAATATCCAACGGTAGAATATACCGTACACGACACCTCTAAATGGTGCCCTATTCTATTAATATACTCTTCAATCGTGGCCACATTTTGTATATATATCCTTTAAATTTAGACCTATACCGTACACGAACAACTAAATGTGGGTCTTTACTGCACAGATACCCTTTAAAAGCGGCCTATTTTGTACAGATACTGTCTCAAAGTGGCCTGTTCGGTAAAGATACCCATGTATGAATATTTTACCCTTCATAGAACAACCGGAAAGCTGAGCTGTACTTTCCTCTAAACAACCCCCTTCGGCATAGCAACCGGGCGCTGACTACCAAGGATGTATTCTCTTGACAAAATGACTCACAGCCATTTCTCCCGTAACAACTTCGATATATATATATATATATATCTTTAAGAAAAAAAACAAGGACCGGTTAATTCATGATTATAAATTTATTTCAATCCCGTATTTTATCATTTATAATTTTGTAATTTATAATAATGAATTAACCAGTCTTTGTTTTTTTTTCTTAAAGAAATATTGCTCTGTAATAAATTACATTGAACTCTCTACCAGGAAAGTTTAAATGTTCAGCTCTTGAATGATTTTCTTCTCCTGAGGGAATTACTCCAAACTCTGTTTTAACCTGACCGAATATTACCCACATATATATATATATATATATATATATATATATATATATTTATCCACAGACAGACTGTTTCGTTCAATCAGAACTCTTCAGTGTGGCTAGACACGCAGGACGCTCGAAGCCGGGATCGAAACCCGTCCAACTTTACGTTAGACTGTGTTTCAGACCACTCGTCCAACGGACCACGTTGCCTAAGGGAATTTTTTAAAGGTATTTTTATTTTTAGAAACAGCAGCAGCAGCCTTTGTTTACATTTTTTTATACCCTATCGGCTATCAGAGAGTTCAATTCTTTCGAAGAGCTTTGCATTACGCTAGCGGCGGCCTGCAATTCCTTCGCCAGAGAGCTCAACCCCCATGGGGGAGTATATATATATATATATATATATATATATATATATATATATATTATTATCATTATTTCGACACTTACTATGTTACGTATTTCGTGTAGACGCACGAGAAAGGGAATCTGTCATGAGCACATTAGAACAGCAGTTATTGACAACAATGACGATCATCGAAAAGACTATAAAACACAAGAAGAAATGAATAACAGCACTAGATGCAATTTATATACAAATGATATCCCATTAGACGACACAGCTAAGAACCCAGATATATCTATACCGACCCATCCTCAGTATGAAAAAAGGAAAAATCAAAGAAAGTAATAGATCGAAATACTTTAAAAGAAAGAGGAGCAAGAAAATTGAACCTAAGAAAACTCGCGCGTACCCGGTTAACACCTGCTTCAATCTTACACCCAACCAACCCATGTGCTGAGCCGAAAGGTTCTCAGCCTAACTAAACTCAAAGGCATGAACCGAAATCCCTCGGCTATTTCATAACATATGTACGGAAATGCAGGTCAATATTGCAGTAGATTTGAAGGATGAAATAAGAAAATTAATCAAATTGATAAGTTATAAATCATAGTTTCTCTTAGATGATACTTCTAAACATTTTATTCTTTTGGATTCAACAAAACAAATACATAGTCTGTTTTAGTAAAGTATCTGTTTTGTGGGATTTGCGTTTAGAAAGCCGAAATAAGTCTCATGAACATTAATATTATTGAATAAGTCTGTTAAGGCAGCAATTCTGTCTACAGTTGGCAGCTTCAACTACTGCAGCCAAACCCATTAAAATGGGTGTGTTATCCTGCAGCATTAGTTATCCTGCTTTCAGCTTCCGTCAACATTTTTTCTTTATTGCTTTTGTCTTTATTGGGGATCCTTTTTTGAGATGAGACTCCTTAATCTGAGTATTAATTTTAGAGCGGATTTTGTTCTCATCTTGGTATTTTTTGTTGTTTTTCTCACTACGTTTCGGCCAAATTTCACCTATAGCCTTCTTCAGGTGATTAACTGCGACCTTGGATAGGAATGCTGAGTCTTGTAACCGTATCCGCAGTAATTACTGCCTTCCATAGTTGTTTTCTATCGCACTACGTTTTGACCAAGTAACCCTCTGGCCGGCTTGGGTAGGAATTGAAACCGCTATCTTCTGACAATGCGTTCGATAGACAACAACGTAGTGAGAAAAAAAAACAAAAAACTACCAAGATGAAGAGAAAAGTCCGCAATAAAATTAATACTCAGTTTATTGCTTTTATTATTAATTTTAATTCTGATTGATATTATTTTTCACTAATAGGTTATTTTCTCCTTCTGCGGGTTTTTTTTTATCATGATTTCGCCTTCAGATCAAGAACAAACAAGCAAGCAGAAGTCTTCACATCACCAACAAATTCAGGTTACTTGAACTTATTTGTAGTTAGAGTGCTGGAGAGTTTCTACAATTTTCTTTGAAGGGCCGAAGTTGTGAACCCAGGTTAATAATCTGAGAAATGCCGAGGGATAACAAGAATCGAGTCAGATTTTCATGGAAAAATAACTATTCTTAGTTTGTGATCAGGCGACAGCATTTTTGTATCCATCTTACTCATCCCTGAAATCTCATTGAAAACAATGTTAACCGAACCAGAACTACTACATAAGGACGTCCGTTATTCCAATACTTAACACTGAATTAACGGCTTTTGTCATGCCCCGTAAATTGAGTGAGTTGCATAACGGGAAAAAAGACCTGTTTACTAAAGTAAACTGGACGCAGATGCTCTTGTAGATACGCTGCATAAATTACGTGGGTGATATCCTGGAAGAGTCGGACGATATAAGCAGAAAAGCAAAAGGAAGTATACATGTTTCCTAAAGTAAACAGGACGCAGGTTCTTCCTCAGCAGACATGCAGTGTATGTTACACGGGTCGCATGCTAGACAGAATCGTGTCTATGTGCAATTTGTAGGCGGGAGATTTAACTCCGAGGATTACACGGACGTCTGGGGAAATCATATAAACCGGTAAAAATGTCGATCCAGGCAGAACAAACCAGGAAAAAAAGAAGTTTTACAGAAAACCCGCATCGTCACCGTTCTGTGTGTGCATTTCAGCCATCCTATGTCACTGTCGCTGTCTGTCTGTCTGTCTGTTTCTCTCTCTCTCTCTCTCTCTATATATATATATATATATATATATATATATATATATGTACATTTCGGGTTTTAAAACAAACCCAGCATCAGATAATATTTCTATATATCAGTGCTGTTGTGTTTTCTTTTCTGTATACACAATTGACAAGTTATTCACCATACAGAAATCTGATACTCCTGTTAAAATAAAATGGGAAATCTTCTAAGCTGCGGTTTGTTTCGGCACAGTCTTTTACGAGGGCTTGTAGAAAAAGCTAGGTGGAAACAATACAAAGACAGTGTGTGCTGCCTTAAACAAATCCTTGCAGCTGAATTCTAAAAAGCAACAGTTCTATGACCATTTACTTTTAATCGTCTTACAAAACATTCAAGTAAGATATTTTGAACACTGCTGAAAAAATAAGGTCAAGCTGATAAGTGCCGCTCTTCAATTGACTCTTACACATAGACGCACTCGTTTTGGCAGGCCATCAATTACTTATATTCTTCAGCTCTGTGCAGAGACTAAGTAACATTTAGTAGATGTAACATGTGTAATGAATAATAATGAGGGATGGCAATAAACAATCAAAGTTACCTGTGTTATTTAGATGCAAGCCCCGGTATTTGCAGTGATTTTGGAGGCATTATGTTTCATTCATACATTTGTTAAAATGCTCTTTGGATGTCTTCTTTACCAGCAACCTTATTTACTTACGTGCAAACCTCTAAAATTCTAACATTCAAACACTAAATATCACATGTAAAAGAAATCACTTAATATATCAATAAAACGACAAATAAATAAAGAAAAACAGCATGTTCTCTCGATGGATGCACGACTATGAGTGGCAAGTTTTATTGACAACCAACTTTTGCAAAGAAATGTGTAAGTGCGTTCACATTATTATTATATCTGGAAGGCGAGCAAGGCATTTTTTAAAAAGAAGCTGATGTAACATCCGTTCTTAATGTATTTCATATTCACAAGTTGTTATGCTAGAGTATATTTACTAGTCGACCGACATCCGGTTATAAATTTATGAAGAGCCTTATGTCTAAGAATACATATATATATATATATATATATATATATAGTGAGAGAGAGAAAGAGAGAGAGAGAGAGAGAGAGATTCTTTACTTATAGACATGTACTCATGCACTTTCATATATAATATGCACTTTTATACATACACAGCTTGTTATCCTTATATACGTATACGAATTGGAACAATTCAGTCATAAACTCTCTCTCTTTCTCTCTCTCTCTCTCTCTTTCTCTTTCTCTCTAGATAGCAAGCAATACTTTTCTTTCTCACTATATATATATATATATATATATATATATATATATATATATATATACAGAGAGAGAGAGAGGAAGGGACAGGGAGAGGGGGGAATTGAGGTTATACCTATAAATAAAATTTATATTTGCTCATATATATGTATATATATATATATATATATATATATATATATATATATATATATATATATATATATATATATATTTATATATACCATATGTATAATAATACTGACGTATTTTTTGCAAATTTGAGCTTTCATATAGAAGCATATACAAGTCACTTATAGTCTCTTTCAATTAGATCCACACGTTTGAGATAGAGAAGTGCAAACTTATAATATGCTGGTTCAAAGTAAAACGAACTAAATTGATTAAGTAGCTAACATTGTTCTTGCCTTCATTTCAATTTATAATGAAATTAATGTCTGCAAATTATGAAGGACCTTAAGTAATCACAATATGGCGTTCAGTATGTCACCTTTAGAAATTATACTAGTTCATATTAAGTATACTAATATAATGCAATGGTGGAAGTTTAAATATCCCTATAATCAGTTTGAGGAATTAGAGGGGATGGATCTGCAACAAACACATGAATAGAACCAGATGTGATCATTTGTAGTAATAGACCTTTGAATGACTGATTTCGTCCTTACAAAAGCTTGATTGTGAAATATCGAATGAGAATTTGATTTTTTCGCATTTACAGCTTCTGGAAAAAGTATTGAATAGATAAAATTACTGGCTATATTGAACATAGCTCAATTATATTATCAAATAAAGTATGTCTTCTCTCAGATTTGAGTTGTAATTTTTTATTTGATCATTTACTTTTTAGAAATTAAAAAAATGACTGGATAATCGTTTTCTCAGATTTATGAGTCAATAATTCTTACAGGGTTTTAGTTTGGCAGTACATCCGCCCTGACCAAACAGGAGTGATTCTGCTTCTAACTCATTGACCGTTCGGCTGTATGAAAAAACGTTCAAGTGTTCATACTGTGATTTTAATCCAGGCAGAAATCTATCACTAATCAGAGTCGTTGGTCAATAAGTAGACGGATGAGAACACACACTTAAAAAAGTTCCCCCCCAAAAGTCGATACCAACAAAGAGAGAACATTATATCACAGCTAACAATAACAAAATTTGTAAAAAAATATATTTAAATATGGTACATAAATTCACTCATCTTAGAGTTGGGAAGGTTTAGTCAGTGACCCAGCTTACAAATTTACAATCAGTGAATTTGTCGGCATTCAAAGTCAGATCCAAGATATCTCAATTTATCACGTAAGTTTTAGGCGTTGTTATTCTCGCTTTCTATCGTCGGGCATAAGGTGATCTCAAATGGTGGATATGTTTGCCTTTCTCACTCCTTAGAATTATTGTGTCGTTTTACGTTAGATAAAGCTTGATTCTAGGACCGTTCACACAAGAAGAACTCGATTCGGTTCTCAGAAAAATTAAAAATCGGAAAGCTTCAGGGCTGGACGAAATTCCCCCAGAAGTATGGAAGACCAGGCAATTCGACGACATACTGCTCCGACACTGCAATACAGTATACAATAAAAATCCGATAGATAGATAGATGGATGAAGAGATGCATACTCCCCTTCCCTAAAAAGGGGGACCTCGGATTAGCCAAAAATTACCGAGGCATAACACTTACATCCATAGCAGCCAAAATCTACAATGCCCTACTACGAAACCTCATAGAACCCAAATTGACAACATACTTAGGAAAAACCAAAATGGCTTCCGAAGAAATAGATCCACGACCTCACAAATATTAACCATCCGTAGAATCCTTGAAGGTGTACGGGCAAAAAACCTACAAGCGACATTAATATGTGTTGACTTTCGATTCTATTCACAGAGGAAAGATGGAACAAATCCTACTAGCGTACGACAAACCTAAAGAAACCGTAGCGGTAATAACGATTCTCTATAGAAACACCAAAGTAAAAGTACGATCACCAGATGGAGACACAGAATACTTCGACATTGTAGCAGGAGTACTACAAGGGGACACGCTGGCTCCGTACCTCTTTATCATTTGTCTAGACTACGTACTTAGAACATCGATTGACAAAATCAGAGAGAATGGCTTCGAACTGATGAAGAAAAGAAGCAGAAGGTACCCCGCAACAACAATTACCGACGCCGACTACGCCGATGACATAGCGATACTGGCAAATACACCCGACCAAGCCAAAACACTACTGCATAGTTTGGAACGAGCAGCCGCAAGCATAGGCCTCTATGTTAATGCACACAAAATGGAATATATGTGCTATAATCAAACGGGGGACATCTCCACTCTAGAAGGAACCCCTATTAAACTAGTAGACAAATTCACTTACCTAGGAAGCAGCGTCGAATCAACCGAAAAGGACATCGAAACGAGGTTAACGAAAGCATGGACAGCTATCAATAGGCTATCGATTATATGGAAATCAGACCTGACCGATAAAATGAAACGCAGTTTCTTCCAGGCAGCGGTCATATCAATACTGCTATATGGCTGCACTACATGGACGCTAACAAAACGGCTGGAGAAGAAGCTAGACGGCAATTACACAAGACGGCAATTACACAAGAATTCTTCGTGCAATCTTGAACAAGTCCTGGCGGCAACACCCCACAAGACACCAACTGTACAGCCACCTGCCCCATATCACGAAAACTATTCAAGTTAGACGAACCAGACATGCAGGAAACAGTTGGAGAAGCAGGGACGAACTCATAAGAGATGTACTCTTATGGACCCCCACACATGGCCGTGCAAAACAGGACGACCAGCACGAACATACATTCAGCAGCTATGTGAGGATATGGGATGTTGTCCTGAAGACCTACCTAGGGCGATGAACGATAGGGAGGAGTGGCGAGAGATATCCGTGCTACCAGCGTGATATGTTGATGATGAATGTAAACATACTATTGTATTCACTGAAATATTCACAGAGTTTCGCCGAATGCATCATTCGGCCTTCTTCAGTTGTTTCTAGTCGAACACAGGAGCCTACAGGGAACTTAGAATCGAACCCTATATTTAATCCAAGGGGCTAAATTGTTCAAATTCCGTTATCTATAACCAAGCACAAGTATTAAGCTATAGTAAGTAATCCATGCTATTCCCTGTAGTCAGGATTAAACCTTCAACCTGCATATTATTTTACTTAAAAAATTACTTACCAAACTCCTATATCTATTATGCTCCGTGTCCTGCTACAGAATTCAGATTAAATTTTTGGGACATAAAAACCATATGGTTTCATCAACATTATTAATTAATACTTATTACTACAATATACATTTTAAAATCTTCTAATTGTTTTTTTAACTAACATTTTTTATAATAGTTTACCGTATTGTATTCATCTCTATATATGGTCTAATAAACAGGTCAGTGTAGCCTAACATATGCGCTGCTTCCTTAAGACATTTTACTCTCCAATGTTCGTACATATCTATTGCGTAACTTCATCCCATAAGACGGTTTCTCTTTTCTTTTCATAGATTGTCAGCCATACTTCTCGATTTAATCTCACACAAATGCTTTCTTATGTTCCTTATGTTCTTAATTTTAGTTGGCAGTATGTATCAGCTCTGGATACTTTACCACAACGGCATAAGATGTAATATATCCAATTCTTGGTCATGGTATATTCTTTTGCAGGCTTGACTCGGAAGAGATATTCTCGAAGAATCAAGCTACTCTTAATATTGACCTGATGTCAAATGGACTAATCATTTTCGTGCCTTTTCAGCTATGCCTTTAACATAGAGAAGACAGTATTTGTATCTTTCATATCGTAAAGACTGTCATCTATTTAAACGTTTGTTTTCTAATAAAACAATGAGTAAACCATTTTAATTTGGCCTTATCAAATATACCTTCGCATCAACTGAATGTAAGCGTTTAAATGTTTTGATGTGTCTTGATATTCGGATCAAATGATGCTACACAGAAAATAAATCTCATCTATGACGCTTTTCAAGATCAGCCCATGAGCATAAATGCAGTAATAAAGTAAAAAAATTATATCATTATGTTAGCCGTATCGTTCAATCCTCTTTTTGATACATTAGTGTCGCAGAGATACTAATGATAAACTGTTATATCGTCATCTACAGCATCACAACGACACAATAATTAAGACAGACGCACACAGAAAGACGCAGGAAGACTTCTTTAGAAATATAGTTACCTTTCACTTTATTGCAAGGGTTCGAAAAGATTGTGTGGGGTTTTACTGTGAGAGGGAGCTGGAGACGGAACATAACTGAAATATTTTGACCCCACTGTTATGACCGTCTCGTTGTGTCTTTCTTGTTCTCTTGATGCTCAACCGGAGGCCTAGGGGCTCACTCTGCTGTGTGATGGCTTTCTTTATTGCATCTTATCAGCATCTCCTCCGGACCTCAGCTCATCAGGGCCCCAGGCCCCTTCGGCCTGGTGTGGCTTTCCCTACCACATCTCGTCTATAACTCCGTCCGATCTTCAACTCAACTGCTACTGGCTCGTCGAACTCAATTCAATTATATAATCCTTCAACGCCCACTCGATCTTTGAAATCGAATGTTTAATCGTCATCAAGCGGAAATAACTGTC
Organism: Sepioteuthis lessoniana; assembly: GCA_963585895.1. NCBI lineage: Eukaryota > Metazoa > Mollusca > Cephalopoda > Myopsida > Loliginidae > Sepioteuthis > Sepioteuthis lessoniana. The sequence goes on from OY757904.1 coordinate 140,885,323, forward strand.
ATGTGGTTCAGAGGTCACTCTCTTCAGGTGCATCACTCTGTAGTGTACCATGGGAATTTTTTTTTTGGCTCGTCCCATTTCATCAGCCAATTTCCGCCCACGCGAATTCCTCTCATAACTGCAATCAGAATGTGTCACCTCCTTCCGGTGCATCACCTTGAATGGCATTTTTGGCCGGGTCAAAAGGTCAAAACATAACAAAACTTGCGAAGTCGATTCAGCATTTAAAAAGTTCGAGTCATTTTCTTGGCAATTCCATTCTGGAAAATAAGAATTCCCAAGAAGTGCTGGCATTTTTCTCGTGTTATAAGAATAGTTACTCAGGTTTTCTTCCACGTAGCAAAAGATAATCACTATAACGTTGAGTTAGTTTAATAACTATCTGTTCCCTTTTGATAAGTATGACGTGGAAATTACATAAACAATTTCAAAAGCTTCTGCAACATTGATACTCATGACTTTACATGCTAAGAAATTATGGTCGGGTTTAGCTATTTCTGTATATTTTTATTGAAACATTTCTTCATCATGTGCTATCCGTAGCAGGGCATAATGACGGTACTAAAATTACATTCCCAAAAATATATGGATTTTCGAGCGCAAGCATCATTCTAAAATTAGTTTTTGACATGGTATACCTACTTATAAAAAAAGTAATGGAAAGTATGTGAAACAAGTACAACAGTTTTGTAAATTTTATTATATATATATATATATATATATATATATATATATATATATATAACGTGATTTATATATATATATATTTATGTGTATATATATATATATATATAACGTGATTTATATATATATATATATTTATGTGTATATATATATATATATATAACGTAATATATATATATATATATATATATATATATAAATATATAACGTGATATATATATATATATACACATATACATTTATATATATATATATATATATATATATATATATAAATAACGTTATATATATATATATATATGTATACATATATATATATATATATATATATATATATATGTATATATATATATTGTCATCCACAAACAGACTGTTTCGTTGTATCATAACTCGTCAATTTGACTAGACACGAAGAACGCTTTAATACCCGATTGAAAGGAATAGTTTGATCCATATTTTCGCAAAGTTATTAGCACAAAGTAAAATTCAAACAGCCTTGTCTAGGGTTTGAACTCTTTTCATCGAGTCCATTTCCTCTGACGTTTGACATTATAGAACAAGTATGTGAATATCTTTGTACTAATTTCATGATGACTATATATATATATATATATATATATATATATATATATATATATATATATATATATTGACCTCTGAGCAAGGGCAGGAGCAGGAGGCGACACAAGGGAAATTTTTAAGCAGGATTTAACAGGTTTTTCCTTCTTCTAGAACTGTTACGATATCAAGGTAAAATGATCCACTTCACCAAAATGTATACCCATAGGTTTACCGTGAATAGTTGAATATATAGCTTTCCTAAGGATATTAGTGCTATGTGAAAGGCAAACAAACTCGTTTGGGATTTTAATCGGGTCAACATGTCCATTTCCTACGATGGTAACTGTTACAATACGAACACCTCACGCATATATGTAAAAATGTGCGCATGTTTGGGTAAGTGTCGTATATACATGTATATATATTTATGTAAATGATTCAATTTTTGAATTGAATTTAGTAACGTTTATTTATCAATAGTGTATGTAAAATCGCTTATATATATATATATATATATATATATATATATATATATATATATATATATATATATATATATATATATATATATATGACACAGACATCCAAGGATCTATGATAAAGTTGATTATTAGAAGTAAATCAATTGTAAGCTTACTTTCTTTGATGATTGATTTTAAAGGCAGAGCAATTCATCTGAGATTATTTTATGCCCAGAAATAAAAGAATTGTATTCATATATATAGAAATACACACTAAATATTAGTATATGTATGCTTGCGTTTCGGAAAATAAACAAAACTACAATATATTAGCCAGCATACACTTGGATCATTTTAATGGTCATTAATAATTGTCGGATTACATCTCATGATTTAGATTATTATTAATAATTCAAAAATAAATTAGGCATTCAACATACTGAAATGGAGTGCTTGCTGTTGATATGCTTTAACCGTCTCATACGTATCTTCAACGTTGTTACGAGATTGTAACTTTCAGTTTTATTACACTCTTCCAGTTAGAACATTTTTGCACATGATTATATATATATATATATATATATATATATATATATATATATATATATATATATTAATGTGTGCGTGTGTGTGTGTGTGTGTGTGTGTGTGTGGGTGTGAATCACCCCTCTATTTCAATGTATGAAAGCCCGTCTATTCTGACACTTCTTTCTCGTATTAGATTTCAATCAAACCAGATTTGTATCTAACGCCAAAAATAGTGGATGCTTGTAAGTTTGTATACGACGCAGCTGACATCAATGATCGATTTTTGCGTGAGATGTGGTTTTTCAAACTATTTGCTGGCTTTGTAGCCTTTTTTCAGATTAAACATTTTAAAATAGATACCACTTTTTCGAATGCATGAACAGGTAAACTTAGAGTTATAAGCTTGTTTTATTTAAGCTTTACTTTTTACCGAGAGTAAGGTCTTTCAATAACTCTTTTTTCAATACGAACCAAAGTATAACTGATGATCTTTGTAATTTCATCTCACTTCCGGTTACTGGCCCCTTTCCCATTTGTTATACAGACAACCTACCACGACCAAGACGGCTGTTATTTACACTATCAGAGAAGAAGTTGTCGTTTTTCCTTAATTTTCCTCAAAAAGATCCATGACCATCTGCGAGGAGTTAAATTGCTCTTACCTTCCCTACCCGATACACTTCTCTTCTTTTATTCGATATGATTTAAAATTGTATTTGATGCCAAGGTAGTTCACATGGCATGTTTAATAAACATTTGTCCATTAATGAAGGAGTTTCTCCTTAGGATTTGATATTCTTTCAAGTTGGCCTCTTCAATTTTTCAGGTATTCTCTGAGAAATTTCAATAAAATTTCAGTTAGGTGCAGTAATGCATATGCAAGTACGTGTAAGCATGTCTATATAAGAAAATATGCGTATAAACGTGGAATGTATAATAGTTATCTCTATCTCCAGCTAGACAGGATTTGACACAAGGTCTTTTCTCATATGGGGGATTTAGGGAAACAAGTGCTTTCTTGGACTATGTAAGTCATTGACTTAGTGCAATGAAAGCCAGAGGACCCTATATGGATTTGGATTCATTTAGTGCAATGTGAGTCTTCTCATACCTTAAACTCGACCAGAAATTCAAGTGCTCTGCTTTGTTTGTCAACGATTGTTCGCCATCCCAAAGGTTGCCCAGCGAGAGGGAGAAATTCGGCCTCGAATTTATCATTAATCTTGATACCCCACCCTGTATGACTGCTAGAATGCCTATACACGGATGTAGTGTATAGATGTTTCAAAAGAATAACCAAATAAGTTAGAGCGTGAGATAGATTCACGACGTCGATGAGTGGTACCTGACCACTTAGGTAGGATATGCCCATCGTCTAATTTTGTTGGACCCAAGGTGACCCAAGGTGAACATTGATAGAAGAGTTGAATCCAAGAATAGACTATTCTTTGATGACTATTGTTGACAATGAGAAAAAACATAGGTAAAAGAGTTACTTGGGTGTTAATCAGAATGTGAAACTGACCAAATCCTTGTCTGCCGCACATATCGTGATAAAGAGTGATCAGCGTTTATAGATATTCTTTTCGAGACAAAACGTGGAAGAGAGAGAGAGAGAGAGAGAGAGAGAGAGAGAGAGAGAGAGAGAAGAATCGACGATAATTTTCACAGTACTTTGATAAGAAAAAATGTAAACGTATTTTAGTATCGTGGTAATTATTTACTCATCCAAATGTTCTTTTCAATATTTTAGGGATGATTTTCCAAAACCTAAACCAGTAATAAACATTACACAACTATTTTGATATTTGTAAATATATAATCATATAAGAGGATTCAATCCGAATAAACCTGATCGGTTATTGAATCATTGCGGTCAAGGGAATTTATTCTGAATCTTCTCTCTTCATTTGTATTTCATTACAAGTAGATCCGTTTTAAAGAAGAATCTTCCCTTGGTAACAAAAGTGTGCTCTCCTAACCGACAGCTATAAGTAAATGACTGTCATTTTCTAGGAAAAAGGAGCATTTATCTACCATCTTCTTAAACGGTAAAAAAAATTGTTCGGCTTGCGAAGGTACATCATCAATATATTGCCAGGAAGAAAATCTAAATTGCCATTCCCTCACGGCAGCAAACGATTTTCATTTTTATCATTGCTCAACCTTAAAAAAGGATGTAAAATATAAATCCAATCTTTCGCTATTTTTTCTGGTTTGACAAAAAATAGATGAGTGCCTTTAGCGTAGACATGGATCATGCAGTCACCTGAAATTAAATCAACAGGCATTCTTCTCGTGCCTACTTAGTCACGATGCTATTTCAACTTACATGATTGAACAAACTTGCTCTGGAAATTAGAGTACGTAGACGTTGATGAAGAAACAAATAACACGAATGGTGTAAATCATCGCAACGTCATAGCCGTCGGGCTATTAACATAGAAATTAATCAGAAGAGTGGCGTGTGAATGCTTCTGGGCCATTTTCTCTCCAGTGGAACTCTTACTGGTTACCAGTAATATTTGATTTTAAAAGCGTCTTATGTTTGTTTTTAATTGCAAAGTTTGACTGCTTGATACGAGTGGAGTATAAGAATTTTGGGGAGTTTTATTTGTAAAAAGAAAATACATTATACTTTAAACAAAGTTAAACTTATTATTTCAAAATAGCTTTTTGTTTTCTCAAAGTGGAGTAAACGGCAATTGTTTAAGGACAGCTACATAACCATAGCTACAGAATAAGTTGAATGAATGATTTATGTCATAAAGCTTAGAATAGCAGAATTGAAAAGTAGTAAGTCACACCAGACTTTGACTTTACATTTATTTGGAATTTGGGAGGCTTATTTTCAAGGATTTGTGTGATTGATATTAGTAGATGATACATACTTTCTCATTAAATTGAACGATTTACGACATGCATACGATTGGTTTCCAGACTTTTTCGTATTGGCACTTTTATTGATAGTACACAAATGAAACTATAGTCCCTTTAGAAGTAATCTCCTCCGGCTGCAATGCACTTCTTTTACCGTTCCAAAAACCTCTGAAAGGCCCTATGGAAGTCCTCTTGTGTGAGCGTGTCAATGACATTCGTCACAGACTCTTTCATCTCCTCAATTGTCTCATAACGACAGCCTCTGAGCTTAGGGGATAACCAAAAGTTAGAAGGAGCAAGGTCTGGATAATAGGGACGGTGAGAAACTGTCTTGATGCCCATCTTGGTCATATAGTCTGTGACAAGGATGGAGTTGTAGACTGGTGTATTGTCCTGGTCAAAATGCAACTGACCCCATTTAAAGAGTGCTAGCTTCTTCACTCGGAATCTTTTGCTGAACTCCCTTAAAACTTCAACATAGTAACCCTAACCCTAACCCTTTGGCCAATCAACTCTGGTCTATTGACTTCCTTACTCCTCCAACACCTCTCATCGTCCCTTACAGACTCCCTGCCTTCCTTAAATCACTTATGCCAGTCAAAAACTGATGCTCGATTCATACAAGATGGTCGAAAAGCAGTCTGAAGCATTCCATACGTTTCTGTGGCATTTTTCCAAGTTTAAAACAAAATTTTACTGCATCTCGTTCTTCTAAAGTGTCAGATTGCATTTTTGAAATTCACTATCTGTGACAATCAGGCTTTAGTTGGTATATTCCAATTCCTTCTGTACCTGTTCCTTTAAACCTGAAATCATAAAAAATGGTCAGTCATGTCATAATACGTATAGCAATAACATACTGATTTTTCAAGAATCTACGACAACTTTAAATGCCCATACGAAAAAAGTCTGTAATCTTATCGTATGCCCCTCATATTTCAACGGATTCTCAAACCGTTTAGGGTTATTTTATGATACATGTAAGGGAATCGTATTCATAGTTAGTTTTCATTTATATCTAAAAGTTGTTTCTGAAGTATTTTCTTTCGGCATTTGGTTCTATCGAATACGAATAATTCTAAAATATTAAGATCGAGAGATAGATGGATAGGAGAGAGAAAGTTGATTTTAATAGGTGGAACAATTCAAATAATATTTTTTTTTCGAATTTTTAGAATTTAGCCCTTCTGATTAAAAAATAAATTATCGAATATGATACATTGTTTTTCGACTACATGTGAATTCTTAAAATGAGAGGAAGGTGGGAGTACAGTAAAAGAACTCTAATAATGAGATGGTATCTAGTCGTCTACAAGGTTCGTTATATATTTTTATTCGAAGTTTAGGTATTTATTTTTTGAACACATCTGGTATTTGTATATTTCCTAATGTGTGTAATATGTGTACATTCATGATGATTCTTAACAAATAACAAACAAAACAATTTTCATATTTTCAGTATATAATGTGTTAATTCATTCAGAGATAGGTTGTTCACCGAAGAATCAAAGCATTTTAAATTGTGGTCTGCAAAGGATCACCTCTTAGAGTCTCTAATATGAAATCACTCAAGTAAAGAATTATGTGAACAACAACAGAACTAATCCTGCGGGATAGGTAGTGTTTTTAAATAATCATGATTATTTCTAACAGTATCCTCTCTCTCTGTGTCTCTGTCTCTCTCTCAATATATATATATATATATATAATCGTTAGATTTTTTATAAGGTTAATGGGACTGGTTCATAAGTTACTGGGAATGGAAACAGTTGGCTCATTACAATGTTTCTGGTTTTATTCGTCTGTTTTCTTCAAATCGAATGCATAAAAACAAATTATACATACCGACGAGGAGCCATACAACGGGAATTCAACACAATTAAAAATAATCAAAATTAGAACGGGTGAATTGTTACAAAAAAGGAATTTTTTTTAAAATTTCGGTATAATCTTCCTTTTTTGTCCACAAATAAAACAACTGTAAATATCTGAATACCGAAATAAAAGGATGAAATAAGAAAATCTGTGTTTTATTTCTAAGTTTCGTCAATGATTTAATCACGAAAAAAATAATTTTCTGCCCATCGTCTTCAAAATCAAAAACTATTGTTTTTACCCCAAATCCAAGAAGTCACTCTCTGGCGTATTGGTTAACGTAAGCGAGTTCGAACTCTAGTCGCGTTGTTAAGCTAACTTTCGAACTAAGACCCTCGGGAAAAGTATGATCCCCTTATTCCCCAGCACTTGTTCCAATAATAGCATTACTTTCCTTCTACACATATAGATTTGTTGTAAAAGAACCAACGAAGATTGGTATGCCATTAAACAAAGAAAGCAAACCAAACCCAACAATCAAACCTTTCCATTAAAGGGAATCCATGCATTTTTAATTCTAAATTACTTGTACGTAGTTCTACTAATTCGTAGCCAAAATCACTTCACATCATTATATAATTATATTTACGAATGTTGCATATTGACCCTTGACCAAGACGTCAATGAGACATTCTCTGAATTGGAAGCAGCTGTGTAAATAGGCGGAAGCAGTCATGTGGTTGGTCGAAAATCGTGGGCGTGATGTAATGAAATAAGTAGATGCCACGTGAGGACATAAGTAAGTTGGAGTCAGTGAGAGTCTGAGTCAGGCCCAGCTTGCAGTCAGTAAGGGCGCCCGCTGGGCCTCCGGTTGAGTACTCTAGGCAGAGAAGTACAGAAAGGGTTAAGTCGCGTCTTGAAGATAACACAGCGTGAAACGGTTAAGAGAATAATAATTCATTCGTCATTATAGCAGTCTGTCCTTCACTCCGTCCATCCGTCTATCTCTCACCACAGAAGCTTCAACCCCTTTCAAGAATAAAGTGTGAGAGTTATATTCTTATAAAGAAGTCTTATAGTCATTCTTCCTCAAAGTATATTCATTTCTAATTAGTATATAACACGAAGAGGATTTTATTATTATTCATTACGATTATATATATATATATATATATATATATATATATATATATATATATATTGCAGAGTATATATTTAGGTAGTAAGTTATTATTCAAGCAAGATTTGATAAAGACGATAGAACACTGTTTATTATTCTAATTTTATTTTTTCAAGGTTCCTTGTTATTATTCTAGTGTCAGCATCCAGAGGGTAAAGAAATAGTCCCATATATTCTGCCCAAGCGCATTTTGACCATACTTTTGGTCGTCATCAGGGGTAGTCTAGTTTCGAGTTGACAGTAGAGTTTTACTCTTTGAATAATTTGTAGCGTTTTGTTTTGAAGCTGTCGATTGGAACGTTGTCAGCGTTTTGTTTAAAAATTTTAGTTTGAAAAATGTTTACTAATAAATTTAGTAATTTTTAGTAATTGAATTACTTAATATGTTGGTGCCTGTGTTGAACGCTATTTTATTTACGTTTGTTTGTTTGGTTTTTTTTTTGTTTTTATGCATATTGTTTCGAGGATCTATCATCATTTTTTAAAATATTGTTTTTATAAATAATTATTGAATTATTATAATTATTATTTAATACTAATTGTATTATCTGAGAGAATCTTCCTTGCGCCATAAAACAACATTAAAATATAAAACAAAACAATAGCAATAACTAACTTACATCTTCCGATGTAAGGAAGATTCTCATAGATAAAACAATATATATAACACAATATGCAAAGAAAAACAACTACATGAATACTTCAAGCGACAGTCAAATGAAACCGCACATGAGAAGATATGTGACTGTTTTTGGCAACTGTATTTGAGGGTGACCCGAAGGCTCCCTTTTCAATAGCTACTACATCGAGGTGTAGGGGAGGGCGCCACTTCTTTCCCTGGATTGCTTCACTTTACCCTTGAAACGTACCTTAATATGCTGAGTGTTTAACAAGGAGGTATCAAGAAGCATTTTTAAGTCTTTGGTATGACTCGACCTGAGATTGAACTCCAGTGTCCCGGATCATTGGCAAACACTCTACCCACTCAACTAAAGTAAACTTCAAGAGAAATAATGAATCTCTTCTGATGGCAGTATGAAATAACGTCATCATGACCAACTATGTTAATGAAAAGTATATAAAACGGAGTAACAATTGATATGGTTATTTTGACGAAACGATAAACCACATCTTAAGTGAATGCAGCAAGCTTGCAAAACAAGTGTATAGGTCTATACACGACTGAATCGGGAAGGTTATTAACTCAGAATTGTGAAATTCTTCTATACTACATAATCGGATATGTACAAACCTGAATCAGTCCTGGAGAAGTCTCTGGGATTTCGAGATACAACAGCTCACCTCATCCTGGCCAGAAAACTAGACCTAGTGCTAATAGACAAAAGAGAAGCAGTCAACTAGGAGGTTTGCAACCTAAGCGGACCACAGAGTGAAAATCAAAGAAAATGAAAACAGAGACAAGTACCTGGATCTTGCCAGATAACAAAAAAAATCTTTTGAATATGAAATTGCCAACTATACCAATAATGGTTGGTGCTCTCCAAACATTCTCCAAGCGTTTTCTTAATAAGGGGTCGGAAAAAGCTGGAAATCGGTGGAACTTCAAAATATACAGCATAATTACGGTAGGTCAGAAAACTGAGAAGAATCCTTGAGATTTGGAGAGACTTTACTCAAACTCTCGTCAAAGACCATCAAAGCTGATATGAAAAACTCGTAAATTGTAGTAGTAATAATAATAATAATAATAATAATAATAATAAAGAGTTGACTACAAAGACGCCTATATAATGGTCCCGAAAACCCGTTTGATAGGGTGTTGGAACGTGTTCAAAGCACGCGTTAAAACGATAAGCTTCATCAAGAATGCCATGGAATTGACGGCAGAATATCCAACCCTAGGGAAGGTAAAAATCCAAAGAGACATTTCCCAGGGAGAGGTTTTATCACCGCAACTATTCGTTATTGCAATGATACCACTCAATCATATGCTCAGCGATTGTACGGGGGTGAGGCTACACATTTTCCGAAACAAACTAAATATTAATCACCTTAACTATAGTTGGTGTGCTTGGAACGATTCCAAAAGAATTGGAAAGGGATAAGAACAGTCGGAAATCGGAAGAAGAATCAAAACCATTCAGGCTACAGAATTGTTTAGATAAGTCAGTTTAAACAGAGAAGTGGAATTTACTATTTCAGAATGGAAATCAATGAAAAGGAAAAGATAAACACAAATGAAATGCCCAGTCGGCTGGAGCTGTAAAATACACCGAGTGCACCTTTTCAGAGTTGTAACACCTCGCCAATGAGTGTTATTGATATGACAAAAAACAATCTGATGGTGAGGTTCCATTGATGATGGACATTTGTGGAATGTGGAGCACACCTTCATTGCCATCGCTCCCAGTTTCACTTTGGCCCAGAGTGTTAGCACGTGATAAGGCCCTATCTATGGGTTAAAGAGTACTAATTTGAATACTTGTGCTAAACTAAATTACTTGAAATTAAACTGTTTTGATATTTAAACTGCGTACTTATGCTAAGCTGATATTGTCTTACATAGAACCGTTTTTGAAATAGAAATTGTTCATACACTAAGCTGAATTGTTTGAATTAGAACTATTTGACTAAACCGAATAGGTTGAAATAGAAGTGTTTTTGACAATTAAACTGTGTACTTACATATAAACTGCATACTAATGCTAAACTGAGTTGTTTGAAATAGAAATACTTTTTACATTGAAACTGTACTCACATTAAACTGATTTAAAAAGTGCTTTGACATTTAAATATGTGTAAACTAAATCTGTACTCATACTAAACTGAATTGGTTAAATTAGAACTGTTTGTATAAACTGAATAGTTTGAAATAGATATGTTTTTGACAATCAAAATGTGTACTTATGCTAAACAGAATTGTTTGAAATAGAACTGATTATTTGTATTAAATGGATTTGGCATTAAATAACCTACACAGGTTGATATGCCATAAAACCCAAACAACCAAACTTAAATGAAAGAAAGTGAAAAGATAAAAAAAATACTTTGATCTTACCTAGGAGCTGTAAAACGTGGTGTTGGTCATACCCATAGCAATTGGCGTACTTGGAACGAAGACGTATTAGAGCGGGTGGGTATAGAGGAAGGATCTTCGCCATCCAAATTACGACATTGTTAAGATTAACCAGAATATTGAAAAAACATATCTTGAAGATCCTATGAGACTTGCTCTCACATTGACTCCAGAGAAAGATTACCATCTTCTAAGTATTCAACAATTCTACATTTTGGGTGCTATAGACTTTTCCTTTCATTTCCAGTGTCCTTTTTGAGTTCACAAACTATAATTACTACCACAGTCACCCACGTATTACACAGCCGTTCTAGACTATTATTATTATTATCATTATTATTTTTATTATTATTAGAAAAAGTTTGAGAAAAAATCTTATAATATGTAAATGAAAAAAATTTGAGAGAAAACTCTCACAAGCTTCAAACTTCATGCTCTTCAACAAATTAACAAGAAAGATAAAATTTTATTTACATTCCCATTTTTCACACGAAATTTGTTATCCAATTTCACATAATTTACATTTTTCTTCAGTCTCTTCTTTAAGGCCATGAAGATCAAATCCAATTAAGGCATATATAGAAGATTCTGTTGCGAACCGATCCTTGATGACAGACGCTCATTAACTCATCACATAATCAAGCTTACTGAATTCTTTAAAACCTGCTAAGCTGTTTGTTTCGGCATAACTAAAAATTGACTTAAGCGATAGAAAAAAATATTTAACTCAGAGGCAGGCGACCATATTTGCTATGCAGCATAATCCAATTATAATAACAAAGTATGATTTGCAATTTTTAGTCGATGAAGCATTCTTAGTGATTATTGATTCCTTGCTAGGATTTCTGCTTAAATTGAATTTATATATATATATATATATATATATATATATATATATATATATATCATCATCATCATATCGCGCTTGTAGCACGGATATCCCTGACCCTCTCTCGCCACTCCTCCATATCGTTCATCGCCCTAGGTAGGTCTTCAGGACAGCATCCCGTATCCTCACATAGCTGCTGAATGTATGTTCGTGCTGGTCGTCCTGCTTTTGCACGGCCATGTGTGGGGGTCCATAAGAATACATCTCTTATGAGTTCATCTCTGCTTCTCCAGCAGTGTCCTGCATGTCTGGTTCGTCTAACTTGAATAGTTTTCGTGATAGGGCGCAGGTGGCCGTACAGTTGGTGTCTTGTGGGGTGTTGCCGCCAGGATTTGTTTAAGATTGCACGTAGCATTCTTGTGTAATTGCCGTCTAGCTTCTTCTCCAGCCGTTTTGTTAGCGTCCATGTAGAGCAGCCATATAGCAGTATCGATGTGACCGCTGCCTGGAAGAAATTGCGTTTCATTTTATCGGTTAGGTCTGATTTCCATAATATATATATATATATATATATATATATATATATATATATATCGTAATTACTCGTAAACGGAGATCAAATCCAGGACGAAACTTTTTGAATTTGATAGTGAGAAAGGCATGAATCCATGTGTTTCCTCCATATAGAGCTATCAGTAAAAATGGGGCAAACGAAGGCCCTTAGGCAACCATCCTATAGGAAAGGAAAAAGAATTCTAACCGTCATGACTACGCTTAAAATTCGACCATTTGACACATCCAGCTATTGGCGGTGTTGTTGAGGTAATAAATACATTAAAACTACGATAATATTCTACATATATTGCTAACAACACATATTAGAAATAAATGTCTTATCTAATGTCACTATTAAAGAAACAACGGATATGATCGATTTTCTTACAAGACCGTAAATGGTTCGGGTAAGAGAAAATGTAAATTTATAAGAATGTTAATATATTAGCTCATTCCTTATGACTCGACGCCCTCATCTATGATATTATTGTCTTCTCAGTATAAAGTAGTTGTATCAGTAGTATTCCATCGAATATGAATAGAAAACAAAAGATACTCGTAAAAGCATCATTAATCGAGTTTTCTTCAAATCGCTAAAAATTGAGATGATATGTCAAATGATTACTATACTGACAGCAGTATAATATCTAATGGTAGAAATTTTCACACACACACACACACACACACATATATATATATATATATATATGGAGTTGGGTGCGTGTGTGTCTGTGTCCACATGCATACACATTTGAATGAATACATGTTTTTGCATCTACATACTTTTAAGGATTCAAAAATGTTAGTTCATATGCCTAACGAAAATGCCCGAAAATATTTAAATCCAATTTCATTTCAAAGTCCAGTTCTATCAAACAGAAACCACTTTTTACAATTTATCTGCTTGTTTGGATAAATAAGTGCAACAAAGTCACAAAACCCCTTTTTTGAAATGATTTGTTTCATGTTTTTGTATACTTGGATAGATAGATAGATAGATAGCACAAATATGAGTATATATATATATATATAGATAGAGAGAGAGAGAGAGAGAGAGAGAGAGAGAGAGAGAGAGAGTGAATGAATAATTAAACGAAAATTCATACCGTTTTTAAAATAAATTTTCGAATATTATTATATCATATTAATTTGAAAACGAAACTCTAGATAGAAGTAGAAGTTTTAAAAGTAAATTTATCAATCCAAGCGCTTTGATGAAGTTTAAATTTTGACATTTTCTAAAACTGTAACATGTGACATTAGCAAACTGTTCAAACTTTAAATAATATATATTACTGAAAACTTGAGTTTTTGCAAATTCCTAGATTTTCACACACACACACACACACACACTTAGTCATGAATCCTGGACGAGACTGATAGCATTTCACATAGCAAGAATACCCTTGGGAAAGGTATGAATCCAAATATTCTCCCTCCAGCTATGGGTAAATAGTAGGACAGATTAGGTTCTTCAGCCTTGGTGAGGCAACTAATCTAGGAGAAGGAAAACTCTGAATTCAAACCTGTCAACTCCGCTTAAAAATTGACCTTGTGTCATATCCTGCCCGAGCGGAGGGGTTGGGTAAATAGGATCAGGATATTGAGATGGAGGAATGTGTTGCTTGAACTACGATTGATATTTTGTGATATATATATATATATATATATATATATAAAGCTCTCATAAGCGTTCAAACAGCGGTTGTTGTTTTTTTGGGGAGTGGAAAAACCTACCGCATATGCTTTAAATATGTCGAATTTCTACGAAATATAACTGATTGAAAGATGATAACAACAAAATCCTTTGCGTAGACTGCAAATTGAAATATAAAGACGGCACTTCCAGAAATATAAATAAAAGTTTCTACGAACATTAACCTTATATTATATTAGGCTATCCAAAACAGATCCCAACATTTATTTTAATGCAGCTGCCATGTTAACTCATATCCATGATAAAAAATTAAGACACATTTTTTAAACCGGTGCAATTTCGCTTTTACCCTCCGTAATACACCACCTGTTGTTTTTTTTTATAAATACCCTTTCTTAGATATATTTGTTCTGGATAGCTACAGCATATCAAACCTTAAATAATCCCCTTACCATATATATTTAATCTTTCTTCAGTCCCATAAATGAAACATTCCAAATTTTATCTCCTTACATATTCCTCATGACTACTTTATTTATACAAATAATCTTACGACCGGTGTTCAATTTATTCCCTTTCTTCGGTATATATATATATGTTTGTCATAGCGGTATTATGTAAAACACTTACTAACCATCTTTCAATAATATAACGTGTTAATTATTAGATGAAACAATATACATACGGTTGATATTAATAAGATTGATCCTTTTTTATTTACATATGTTCAGTTTTTTTTCTTTCTTTTCCTTTCTTCACTTTTCTCTTCTTTGTCATTTATTTTCTATTCTTTTCTTCTCTTCCTTTTTCAATTTTTTAAAAAATGTTTACTTCTCATCTTTCCATCGGTTCCATCTCCTAAAAATTCAACATATTATGAATATCATTGCCTGTGCCAAAAAGGTGATAATTAAAAAAAAAACTGTTTGAACGCTTATGAGTTATTTTGTTGCACATACACACGCCCGCGCGTGCGCGCACACGCGAACACACACACACACACACACACACACACACACACACACACACACGCATATATATATATATATATATATATATATATATATATATGGTCTTTTCTCTTGTTATTTAAATAAAATATCCACTATTACTGAAATGTTTTAACGGTGACTTGTATATATATATATATATATATATATATATATATATAGTGACAACGGCTTCCTTACTAAACCAAGTAATCTCAATCACACAAAGAACGCCCCTGGGTAAGTGTAATGCACCTCAGGCAGATTTCAAACTTGCAAACCCTGCTTTATATATTTGGAAAACAAAAGAACGGTCTTTAGTATTGACATTCATCTCGTCAACAGTCGTTTGGCATCTCTGACCTTCTGCAAACCTACGTAGTCTCTCACACAATTGAAACGTACTACGTGTAGTTTGCTGAGGAAGGGTTTGCATATGATCAACCCAAGCTTGCTTTCTGACACGAGCTTACATATGACGTACAAATCCGGCTTTGAACAAAGACACTTTACAAAAGATTTTACAAACACTTTCTTGTTGAAATGTCCCTGGTACGGAGAAAACTTTCAAAATCAGCATTCCTTAAACAAGTCTATGCTGACAGACTGACAGACTATTCGTCAGTTATCATGTTATATAAAGGAGAAACATTAGAAACAAATATTTCGGGTAAGCAGTCAACCAATTCACATATTTAGCTAAAAAGATGTGTAATCATGTCATACTCCGGAAGAGAGCAAATACACACACACACACACACACACACACACACACACAAACACGCACACGCGCACACATACACACACACACACATATGTGCGTGTGTGTTTGTGTTTGTGTGTGTGTGTGTGTGTTGCAGTTACCTATACAACTGTCCAACTATATTTTTCATTATCTCTATATAAGAAATCAGCATCGTATGCGTGATATTTTGAAAATACAATCTTACCTTTTGCAAACTTAAGACACAAATACACCCCTCTCTCTCTCTCTCTTTCTCTCTCTCTCTCTCTATCTATCTATCCTTCTCTCTCACTCTCTCCCTAAACATGTTCCAATAACTCGCCACTGTCCTGTAAATAGAAACATTGTATGGAATATGGTACAACCTGCAAAAAATAGATAACTATAATTAAAAAATTAAAGAATTACATTAGCAATACATTTTCTTATTTTCAATGAATTTCAAGAAACCTCAACATGGCTGGCTTAAATTTATAACATTTCACATCCATAAAGCTTTTTTACGTCAATTATTCCTATTTTATCATGGCTGATAAGCCAAGAGATCATCGGTTAATGCCAGTCTTTTTTTCTATTTTAATTGATTTATTTTTGCTGAAAACGCTTTGACCTACTATTTTTGTTTGATTGAGGAAGAATGCAAATTACATCCTGGAATTTAGTCATGCATAGTTCAGCAAAATCTGCCATCGTAAATGTAGGACGCATAAAATTATTATTACGAACATTTTGGAACAATTTTATTGTTAGCTCATCAAACTTATAAACTTCAGTATTTAGAGCAACATAATATTGGACACTTTACGTTTTTGCAAACCTCACATGGACATAGTGTCACGTGATAAGCCACTGAGAGGAGAGAAGTAAGATTTAATCTCTCTTCCCCATCTGTGTTTGACTAACAAGCACAACGACTGGCCGCTAAGGTCAGCCAGGATAAGGTTAAACTACCTGCACTCCATGACCGGGTAGGACGAAGAAGGGAATGCAAGTCATGGAGTAGCAAGACCGGATGAGGATGAGGAGGAGGATGGAGCTAAATGATTGGCCGAAGCCTTAGCACTGGAAGTAGTACCCCTTTCGTCAGAGGGAATAGAGATAAAGAATTTAGTTTTTAGGACGGAGGTCGCCGTGAGAGGACATGCTGACCTGATGCCAAAAAACTCCTAACCGGTGAAAAGAAATGGAAGTTCTGTGACAGCAGTTGGCGTGACTAGATGTATTGAAACTGTCGCCGAAACTCCGGGGAAGAGCGGGAAGAATTTTGGACAAGAAGATAACAGGTGTCTTCCCGCCAAATTCCACAGAACACCGCTCGTCTGCAAAAGAAAGGAATCTAGGAAATTAACTCCTCGAAAAAAAAAAAAAGATAAGTACCTCTTAAACTGTTTTCCTCCAAACCTTCCGAAAATATTGAAACTTATATGTATTAAGTAAAGGAAAGAAATAGACCGAAGAAATTTGTTTCATAAACTGTAAACGCACGAGTGGACTTTACCTTTTCAAGTTTTAAAAGTAAAGAAAGAAATAAGAAAGAGAGAAAAGAAAAAGAAAGAGAGACATTTGTGTTTAAGACTGTCTGCTGGTAATATAGCCGGCACCTTAAATATTTGTTTGGTCCTCACGTATTAAAAACCTTGTTATATTTTAAATGCCCCCTCGTGTCGAAATTTATTCGTTGTGTTGTTTACCTATTGAGTTGCCTTCATTTGCATATATCTGTGTCAGCTTCCTTCGCTTCATTTTATTCTCGCTAAACTTCGTACTCTCCTTTAAAAACATTACACGGGAAATTGGAATTGCCGACTACAGTGAATACTATTTTATCTAAAACCTAGAAGCCCATGTTTTCCGTTATCCTAGAGGGTAGGAAGACGAAGTGGCTTGGTGGGTGTGTGTAACGTTAAATCTGGTAACCCCCTTGACAGCAGCGGTCAGTCTAGCTCCAAATTAACCCCCACATTATACGCCAGTTCCCATATGCCCGGAAAGGGAATCTTTACTAGGACTTATTTTGTGAGGGGTCAAGTGCCAGACTGCCCCGACGTCACACGTGCGTAAAATAAACTCTCGTTATTCTATAAATATTTTATGCACCGTCACAATAGTCACCTTTTCTTTCACTTGAAAGTATTTACATTTATATCGACAAATAACGGATTATTTTTACTCCATATGAAATTTGAGGAAACCATCTAGTATTTTATAACATTATAACTTCATTATCAATATTTTGAGAGGAGCATTCCAATAAATTCTTGTCAATTATTTATGCATATTTTTATCCCTTTTGCTGATATACGTACTCATTCTTATCCATTTCCAGAGTGATTTCAGATTTCTTTGGAGAATCGGTAATGATTCTTGTTATCTAGGTTTTCTCCCACTTCTCCCAAGTGCCATTTTTTAAGAAAATATTCAGATGGTTAGATATCTCTCTCAGATAGATCATGGGCAATAACAGCCCTGAAAGTCAATGAAGTAATTCCTGTGAATGTTTGTGCTGAACTTTTTGTTGCTGTGAAAACTACCCTGCTTACTTGTCTGCAGCAGTGAAAATATTCCTGTCAAGTATATATATATATATATATATATATATATATATATATATATATATATATATATATATATCCAGAGACAACAGGCTGTTTTTTTGTATCACAACTTATCAATATGGCTAAACATGTGAGATGTCTGAAACTGGGATGGAAACCTGGACAACTTTACGTAATCCTGATAACATAAGAGACAGCCAACAATAATCCCAGCGTTACAGAGGGAAATTAACGTACATGTATTAAATGTTTCCATTTGTTTACATTTTATGCTAACGGAGACTTGAGTGTGCAATGCAGAAGTACAAATTTGCAGTACGTAAGTGTCAACCAATAATTCTTTTGCGAGAGTGCTAAACACCTCATGGAGAGTATATATCCACTGCTCCGCACTGTTAGTAGAGTTTAAAAAGTTTTATAAGAGACTTTTCTTTCTCCGATACCAATTGCCAAACCAATCTTAAGAGCCATGTCTGCCCTATTATCAACCCATTGATGGAGGGAAAATAGATGGGTTCATATCTTCCCCAAGGATATAAGCGCAGTTTGAAATTTAAATAACCAAGTCCAGTATCTGAACTCGTCAACTTGTTCATATGGTCTACAATAAAACCATTGCACAACGAACAACTCAGTCAGGAGAATGTATCTTTGTTGCCCTAAGACCAGACTATGTTGATAGGACACAGGGCAACAGGAAAAGCTTTACCTATTAATCAATGTACGTCATAATTTGTCATAGTTTCCTTCTTGTTTTCTTCGATCGATGAGTCAACAGCAATGTTATAATAGCTCATGAAAGGACAGGAAACAAGTCTTATCAAGGAGATGCATCTTGTATTACTAGTGAAGGAACAAAGACTGCACAACCTTTCAATGTTCGTGGGCATATTCAATGATTTCTACACCAATGTGCCTTTTGTGGTCGTCATGAATCAAAAGAACATTTTATGTCTGGGCTTTAATTTATATGTATCATAAAATATTTAAAAATATTAAAATTGGTTATTCTCATTCATCTTTAGTGATAGGCAACTAGAATGAAACCTTTTAGGGGAACCATGTAAGAAACAATCTTGAAAATGAACACACTGGAACGCAAATATGGAAGAAATAGTGTGTCCTGTAACACTGATAAAATTGCTAACAATTATTAATTAAACACGCTTTCTTGATACTTTTCCACCATTTTGTTGAACAACTTTTTTGCAAACATTTTTTCGCTGTTACACTTTATCACATCCATTTTTCTCGACAATACAGATCATATCTTGAGAAAAACAATTACTCACAATGAGATCTTTCAAGTTATAAAAAGAGATGGGTTTTATATCGATTAATGCTCGTTGCATGACCAAAGGAGGCCGATTCAAGTATTCTCATTGAAATATTTCCGGGCTTTTTAATAAAAACATGCAACCAATCTTTGCATTCAATTTAATCTCTTTCCCGAATGTGGAAGAATCAAGTAAAGTCGACTCGTATATTCAAATGCCAAACTCCTAATTCATTTTGGAGAGAGTCAAAAGTGAATACTTCATTTCTTAAGTATACATTTTACGAAATCATCATCTTGTCGTGCCATCAGCGCGGATATCCCTGACCCTCTTTTGCCACATCTCCCTATCGCTCATCACTTCCGGCAGGTCTTCAGGGCTACACCCAATATCTACACAGAGCTGCTGCATGTAGGTTCGAGATGGTCGCCCTGCTTTTGCTCGGCCATATGAAGGGGTCCACAGGAGTATATAAATTATGAGCTCGTCCCTACTTCTCCAGCAGTGTCCTGCATGTATGGTTTGTTTAATCTTAACAGTTTTCGTGATGGGTGGTAGGTGGCAGTATAGCTACTTCTTTCTGTGGTGTTCCCTCCAGGACTTGTTCACTATTGCTCGTAGTATTCTTGGCCTTGTGGGTAGAGTGTTCGCCAATGGTCTGGAGACCTGGGTTCAATCCCATGTCGCGTCATACCAAAGACTTTAAAAATGGTACTTGATACCTCCTAGCTTAACACTCAGCGATACCAGGTATGTACCAAGGGTAAAGTGGAGCAATCCAGGGAAAGGAGTAGCGCCCTCCCCTACACCTTGGTGCAGTAGCTATTGAAAAAGAAGCCTTCTGGTCGCTCTCGACTACGGTTGCCAACTTTACTTACTTTATTCTTGTGTAGTGGCCGTTAAGCTTTTTCTCCGTCTGTTTTGTCAACGCCCATGTAGTGCATCCATATAGCAGTATCGACACGAGCGCTGCTTGGAAGAAACAGCGTTTCATTTTATCGGTCAGGTCTGATTTCCAAATGATTGATAGCCTATTGATAGCTGTCCATGCCTTTTTCAGTTGATGAGATACTGCTTCCTAGGTAGGTGAACTTGTCAACTAGTTTCAGAGAGCTACCGTATAGTGTGGAGATCCTATTTACCAACCCCTCGGCTCGGGCAGGATATGACACAAGGTCAATTAGTGTGGAGATGTCGCCTGTTTGATTAAAGCACATATATTTCGTTTTGTATGGGTGCCTCTTTTTCTGATTAAAAAAAAAATTCGCCAATTGTTGAGATATGCATTATACATCATTTTTAATTTTGTAGTTTCTGTTTGATCATTAGATTTATACTTCAGACAGTAAAAATAAGTATGTTAAATTGCCTTGCGACTGTTGGGTATTACCTTTCTCAACTAATACAACTTGTATTAACCGTTCCATTATATTTTTGGTGGTAACTCAACAATCGGGTTTTCTTTTGTAGCCATGCATGGGCTCCCGTAGTTTTCTTAGTATATACACATCTGCATTGGCACCAAGACATTCTTGGTTGGTTTTGGTTGTTTTCATTTTATGGAATATCAAACATTGTAGATATTTAGTGCTCAACCATGTTTATAGATATATATTAAATATATATATATTGCTTGTAGAATGTTTTTCAAACATTATTTAAACAGACCCAATAACTGTATACTTCTCCAAAATGTAATTATTAAAGGGAGTATAACACTATAATTTTAAGTTTCACTCTCATCTAGAAGCACGCCTTCTCTCAGTCTCTTCCTTTCTTTCTTCCTCTCTCTCTCTCTCTCTCTCTCTCTCTCTCTCTCTCTCTCTCTCTCTCTCTCTCTCTCTCTCTGTGGTTTGAAAAAAAAATTAAATATATTTCCTGCTGGTAAGACACGTCATATATTCTCTTTGAAAAGATGCTTGCATTTTCTCTCGTTTGAAAATAATAAACCCTTGTGCATTTATGAAAAGAAATGTAACATCTAAAAGAATATTTATGAAAACAATTCCAGGCATGAGTGGCATTAAGATGACTTAAGACAAACTTTCCAAATAGCTCCTCTTAAAAGGTTCCAATTCACCCCTTGTATTTACATCGTCAACAGTGATACTGTGCACAGAAATAGTACGTGAACACTAACCATTTACCAGACCACTTCAATCAATTACACGATCAACACAGAAAATTATATATCCCTTCCTATCTCATTCACAGAGAAAAATGGAAGTTTTCAACAAGAAAGAAATCATCTTCAAAGCGAGAAAAAATACATAAATATTTATTTATCGAAGGCAAACCAAGGCACTGATTTGATATTTTGCTTATTCGGGAAAGTCCATGACAACATTATTCTCAGAGCAGATTAAATATAATGTCATCCATATTCCTGCAGTAATTCAAAGGTTTTAACAAAACCACCCTTCCACATAACCCCGTTCCCATATATATATATATATATATATATACCCCTCCGCACGAGCAGGATGACATACAAGTGCAAACAGAATTTAACTAGTTTGAATTCATAGTTTTCTATCTACGAGACTGGTTTTCACACAAAGGACAAAAAGCTCAATCTGCCTTACTATTTACCCATAGCTTGAAGGAGATTAATTTACTTCATACCATTCCCTAGGGCATTAGCGTTAATTGAAATGCAAACAGTCTCCTCCAGTATTCGAACTCATGACACCGTGCTGATTTCTTAAGACGTTAAACGTTATACCACGAACGCCTCCAAATACGCACAAACTAAAACACACAACACACACACACACACACACACACATATATATATATATATATATATATATATATATATATATATATGTTTATGTGTATGCATGTGTGTACATGTGCGTGTGTGTACTTTTGTCCGAGTATGGTGCATTTGTGTATACATGGATACGTGTATCATGAAGAAAAGTATGCTCAAGTGAAATATCATAAGTATAGTAATACGCGCAGCGTTTAAATTTACCTTCAGCTGTTTAGATGCGTTTCTGCTAAATAAATTGATTCAAACTTCTCTAACTTTCTTGATAGTTTGAATATTATTATAAAACACCTAGTTGATACCCAATGGTAAAAAGAAAATTTCTATCCAATGTATGTAAAAATTTATATGATGTCTAAACAGTCGATTTCGAAATACGTTTATTCGCTTATTTATGTAATCGTAAAGCTCAACAATATATATCCATTAGAAAATGTTTTCTTCTTTACCAGTAATCAATTATTGCTATAGAAGTTTTAATTTGTATCTTTGGTTGTATTTGCAAGGTAACTTAACAAAAGCTTCATCATTATTTCTTTTCAGCTCCGGATGTTATAAATGATTTCCGATCAAAGGATTTGTAGGAAAAAATAATCCGGATATCGCTCCTTAATACTGGTAATCTGCGACCGCATTATGATTTTTTTAATTCTGAATCGCACGGGTATTTGTAAATGGAATCAGACGTTATAATGCAAGATATTCAGCATTCCGTAACTTTATTGCAATTAGAGACATTGCCTTTTGCCTTTATTTTCTTTTATTTCTTCCAATAGAAAATAAAAGCTATGAAATGAATGCAATTACTATAGTAACGACAGCAATTTAAAAAAAATCTTTTGGGATAAAATAACAACGTAAAATGATGATGTTGAAGATTGTGATTGGGAATGTAATTTTGCTACGTATGGAATTTTTTCTGAAAGCATAGGAAGAAACGTTCACTCATAAATAAGAATCATATAATCTAAGCATCAACAAAATCTGCAAAGATAATTGTCCTCTCAAAATATGTGTGAACAACGAAGATTACACACACACACACATACACACACACACACACAATATATATATATATATATATATATATATATATATATAACACTTCTTCCGCTATAGGAAGAATGTGACACAAGGTCAGTAAGTGAATGAAGTTGGTTAAATTTAGAGTTCTTTCTCTAAGATTGGTTGCCTAATTTTCAATAACTGTGGGATAGAGAAAATAAGGATTTATTTCTTTTTTTAGGTTATTGCTGCGAAGAAAAATATAATCAGAGTCATCCAGAAGTTGAACTAAAGTCACTAATACCATTTCCTTCTCTCTATTCCACCTTGAAAAATTTCTGATTAGTCATATCACCCAGCTGAAAATATCATTGAAAAGCAAGTGGAAAATTATAAGTGTGAACAGATGTGTTCAATATTTCTAGATTTTAAAGAAGTTATGTTTCTCATGCTTTGAATAACACGATACATTTCTGAATAAATTTAGGTTCGATTTGGGTTTTTTTTCTTTAATTACATATCAAGCAACGTGTGTTATTTAATACCTAAGACACCTTAAACAAAAATATCAATTATACTATTTTTAAATGCATATCAAGCAGCGTATTTTATTTAATTCCAAAGACAGCTTTAAACAAAAAATATCAGTGCTACTGTTTTTAAGTGCATATCAAGCATCGTGTTTTATTTAATGCCAAAGGCAACTTTTAAGAAAAAAATCAATGTTACTATTTTAAATGCATATCAAGCATTTTATGTTATTTAATGGCAAAGACAGCTTTAAGGGGAAAAAACCAATGGTACTATTGTTAAATGCATATCAAACATCGTGTGTTATTTAATGCAAAAGACAACTTTAAAGAAAAAAAATCAATGGTACTATATTTAAATGCATATCAAGCGTTGTGTGTTATTTAATGCAAAAGACAGCTTTAAAGAAAAAATCTAAATGGTACTATATTTAAATGCATATCAAACATATTGTTTTATTTAAGGCCAAAGTCAGCTTCAAAGGAAAAAATAACAATGGTACTATTTTTAACACCATATCAAGTATCGTGTGTTATTGAAGGCCAACGTCAGCTTTAAAGAAAAAAATAACAATGGTACTATTTTTAACCCCATATCAAGTATCGCGTGTTAACGCCAACGTCAGTTTTAAAGAAAAAAATAACAATGGGAATATTTTTAACTGCATATCAAGTATCATGTGTTATTTAAGGCCAAACATGGCTATAAAGAAAAAAATATCAAAGGTAATGTTTTTAATTGCGTATCTGAGACCTAAGAAGAAGGAATTTACATAAAATGCTGCCTGATACAAATAAATTCTCGGCGATAGTTCTCTAATATATATATATATATATTTATATATATGTATTGCATTTTTGTGCAATAAATATTTGAGTGTTCCTTGTATATTCCATAAGTATATTCTTTCCTTAAAAGGATATATTTCTCCTCGCACGTGTAGGAACTTGCCAGATGCCATTTCTATTAGATAATACATATGCTTGTGATCACTGTACTGTAATTCTATTTTCTTTTTCCGTTGCATAACATCTACAAAGATTTATTTGCAATAATATTAAAAATAGAGATAATGCACTTCATTAAAGAAAAGAAGAACATTACACCGGGTGTAAATATTTTACACTAAATACATTCATCATCTTCCCTTGTAAACATTTCATGTAAGTGGATTATTGTTTATTAGCTTGCAATATAGTTCGTATATTTCTAAGATAATGATAGATGAAATGTAGCTAAAACAGCTAGCATCTATAGACTCATGTTTAACTTAATGGCATAGCACATACTGTGGGTTATTTAATGCAAAAGTAATCCTTATAGATGGACGAGAGTGTTACTATCTAACATGGCCGGGTGAATAACGGATTTCATGCCTTTACGAAGAAATTAATCAAAAAGTAAACATTATAGCGTGACTATAGATCGAACTCACTACGTTGTCAAATTCCAGTATCTTAGCCTCTATTCTACCAGAATTTCTCTTGCATAGAGTAAAATATAAAAATTTGATTTGAAATAATTATCACACGTTTTATATATATTCAAAATATTTTTAGAATGAACAGTCTATTAAAAATGAATTATTCCTGACTCAAGTTGAACGTATAATAAAGGAAATATTAACATATATCATATTATGTTGAAATGACTTTCTTCATTGAAAACCTACATTAATTAAAATCAGCTCTTTGTTGACATTGGATGCTGTTTGGAGAATTAACAGGGAACGATAGATAATAGGGATGAATGGAGATAGATAGATAGATAGATAGATAGAGAGAAAGAGAGAGAGAGAGAGAGGGGTGTTCATAGAATTACTAACTTTAGAATGCTTATAAGGACTCTTCAGTTTTTGTATTCAAAAGCGTTTCTCTTGATATTCTTTGTTTAAACGTAATCCATTTTATTTCCCAAATTTTCTCTCTCTACTTTTACTCCCATCCAAACACAAAAAAAGTTTAATTCATCAGCCGATGTAATCATATATATATATATATATATATATATTGATAGATAGATAGATAGAGTGTGAGAGAAGAGCACCCAAAATGAATAAAAACGAACAATGCCAAGAAATAAATAATCCCTTATAAGTGATCAATAATGTGATCGAAAGTGCTTGTGAGCAGAACTTATAGCAAATTCCCAATTTATAGAACCTGACACAAACAAACTAGCTAGGAAGCAAGAGTGAAACATAAGATAAAGCGGAAAGTTCCTGGATTTTTAGCCAAATCTATCTATCTATCTGTCTATCTCTCTCTCTCTCTCTCTCTCTATATATATATATATATATATATATATATATATCTTCTGCTTATCTCTCCTACCTCTTTTTTTTCTTTTTTCTTCGATTTTTTTTCTCTATTACCTTCCCCCATTTAATTTACTGGTAGTAACAACTTGAAAAGTTCCAGTCGAAACCGGTTGTTTTCCTCTTTTTTAATAATAAAAATGCCTACAAATTCCTTAAACCTCTGTCGTCTTGGCCATCAACAAGTTCTTTACTATCAACATCTTGTTATATATATATATATATATATATATATATATATGTGTGTGTGTGTGTGTGTGTGTGTGTCTGTGTCTGTGTTAGTATAGGTCTGTATGTGTCTGTATGTTTATTTGCGTGAATCATAGAAGAGCTTTTGGCAAAAGCATTTGCACGGAAGGCTAATAAGCTGAGAATTAACATTTGTAATGGAATATAAACGATAGTAAATTAGTCTACAATTTAAGCAAAACGACAAACAGATATGAACGAGAGACCAACTTCATATATGTATTCTAGACAGCAATCAACAATCCACTTTTACGTCATTCATACTTTGATGTCTTTTCATATGATTTTAAGAGAAATAAATTCACATTACTTATTCATAGATAACGCTTTGGATTGATGAATAGATGGCTGGCTTTCCTCTGGATAATCTCACAAGGTCTATGTCTTATTTGTTCTTACCATTAAAAAGACTTCATATCATTTCGATGTCGGAAAAATAAAATTATATAAATCATAATCGTGTTGCAAGATTGATAAAAAGCTTGACTAAAATATATAATTACTATTTAAGTAGAGAGTAGTATCAAATTGAAAGTACACAACCGGCACCAAAAGCTTAGGAATATGGCAAAGTGTCAGAAAAGGAAATATATCAACGCTTAAACACGGACAAAGGAAACCTCTGAGAATATACGATTTGGTTTTGGTTTATTTCCAATAAAATAAAATAACTGACATCATTAGATTTTCTTTGTCACATTTCCAGTTTTTCAGTGAATTATTAGGTACGCGGTGACTTTTCGTTGGCTAGGCACCAGGTTCCTAAAGTTTACATTTTTTTACGGTTTTCACTTTGACTCTTATACTGTATTTTTTTTCTTAACTAAGATACACTAATGAAATGAACCTTTGTTTTACTCTTAGTGAAAACTACATAAAACTGAATGTTTACTGTCTGGTTTTTAGTAACACATTAAAAGATTGATTGATTAATTTTGACGGGATGTCAATCGTTCTAATATTATTCTGTGCGTGAAAGTTTGGCAATGATATTCATTGCATGATCATATCTACATTTTTTGTTTATTTGTTTCTTGAGAGTTTTTTTTTTTTGTACAAATTCATGTCGAATATGTTTCTATATGATCCATACATATAGTAAATGTTCTCTCACACCGGGCAAATTGGTTCTGAAATAATGGTAATAGAGGTGTAGTCCTCACTCCCCATATCTACAGAACATAAGACTCACCAACAGATGCAGTTGAGTTTTGTACAAAGGTCACAAATTTGGGCGGGTTACTAAATTCTGCCACGGATATTCTTATGATATTCCCAGTTTTCATGTCAAACGAGGGTTTAATATGAAAAGAAGTCATCGTTATGCATTAGATAATTCAGTGAATATAGTTTCATTACATAAAATTTAACATGTGACTTCTTGATTATTTTCCTAATGTTTAACTGAGGGTGAAATTATATTTCTGTTGACTTCTTTTGCTTTAAGTGTTAAGATAACTCTACCTTTATTCGGCGGGGGGTACCCTCGTGGTGTAATGGTTAAAGCGATGGACTGCGGAATCGTAGTACGCGAGTTCGTTCTCCGGTCGTGCTATTATGTTCACTTTCGGGCAAATACCCTTGGGAAAGGTATGAACCCCCTTATCCTCCCAGCTATGGGTTAAATAGTACTGTTCTTCTATGAGAATGGCTTTGGCATTAAATAACCTAAAAAGAGTTGATATGCCATTAAAGAAAGAAACCAAACCATCTACCTTTATTCGTATCATATAGCCTATATTTCTTTCAAATTTTAAGAACGAATATTCTATAATCATGAATTGGTAAAAATGGTTCATGTGTTTCACAGCTTATGAAGACCTTATGTAAAACTTAGTTTTAAATTTGTTTAAATTGTAAATATTTGATTGTAATCATGAAAATAATTTCAATGTTAAATCAGACAAAAGTGAAAACATGATAAATATATAAAGAGTATGTGAAAAAGTAAAAGAAAAAAAGTGAAGCAAAAAGAGAAATGATGAAGAGTAAAAAAAAATAGAAGATATATAAATGAGTAAACAAAAAAATGAAATAAATAAATGAACAAAAGGTCAAAATCGTTAACAAAATCAAGGGTAAGTAAACAAAAAAAAATAAATAACACGTGGAGGTGCCTATGGTGTAATGGTTATCGTCGCAGGAAATGGACACGGCGACACGAGTTCAAAACCAGGACGATACTGATTGCGTTTCACATAGCACTAATACCCATGGGAAAGGTATGAATCCAATTATTCTCTCTCCAGCTATGGGTAAATAGTAGGGCAGACTAGGTTCTTCAGCCTTGGTGAGGCAACTAGTCTAGGGGAAGGAAAAACTCTGAATTCAAACCTGTTAAACTCCGCTTAAAAATTGACCTTGTGTCATATCCTGCCCTAGTGGATGGGTTGGTAAATATGATATGATTACAAGTAATTATGAAACTGAAATAAATAAAGGAAAAATGTCAGAATTAAACAGAGAGTATAAAAAACAGAAAAGTAAATAAGTACAACAGATAGTAGAAATAAAGAAAGACTAAAAATAGGAAAGTAAATCGAGAGGAAACAAACAATCATCATCATCATCATGTCATGCCATCAGCGCAGATCTCTCTGACCCTCTCAAAGCACATTTCTCTATCGCTTCTGGTAGGTCTTCAATGCTACATCCTGTATCGACACTGAGCTGTTCAATGCTACATCCTGTATCGACACTGAGCTGTTGTATGTAGGATCTAGCTGGTCGTCCTGCTTTTGCTCATCTATGTGAAGGAGTCCACTGGAGTACGTCGCTTGTAAGTCCGTTCTTCCTTCTACAGCAGTGACATGCATGCCTGTTTTTTCTAACTTGGATTGTTTTCGTGATAGGTGATAGGTCGCCGTACAACTGCTGCTTTGCGGGATGTTGTCTCCAGGACTTGTTCAGTATTACTCGTACCATTCTTGTCAGTTGCCGGCAAGCCCTTTCTCCATACGTTTAGTTAGTGTCCATATAGTGCATCCATATAGTAGTAGCGATACGACCGCTGCTCGGAAGAAACAGCGTTTCATTTTATCAGTCAGTTCTGACTTCCATATGATAGATATTCCATCGATGGTTGTCCATGCTTTTCCTAGTAGTTTGTTGATGTCCGTTTCGGTTGAAGAGACACTTCTTCCAAGGTAGGTGAATTTGTCTTATAGTTTCAGTGAACTATCATTTAGTGTGGAGAGGTCGCTTGTTTGATTAAAACACATCCATTCCGTCTTGTGTGCGTTGACCTGAAGGCCTGCAGCTGCTCGTTCCTGACTATGAAGCAGAGTTTCGGTTTAGGCGGGTGTATTTGCCAGAATCACAACGTAATCGGCGTAGTCCGTGTCCAAAACTATTTGTGTGGTGTAGCTTTTGCTTCTTTCCTTTGTCTGTTTAAATTGGAAAAAAAATGAACCAATAGTAGAATTAATATATCTTAAAAGAGAAGAGATTAACTGAGGATTATTTTTAAAAAGTAGAAAAGATAAATACATGAATAGCAATAAAGTAATCAAGTTAGCGACCGTAGTCGAGGGTGACCCGAAGGCTCCCATTTCAATAGCTACTACACCGAGGTGTAGGCAAGGGCGCTACTGCTTTCCCTGGATTGATCATCTTTATCCTCGATACATACCTTATATTGCTGCGTGTTAGGCAAGGAGGTATCAAGTACCATTTTAAAAGTATTTGGTATGACGCGACCTGGGATTGAAACTAGGTCTCTTGGGCCATTGGCGAACACTCCACCCACTAGGCCAATGAGCCGGTTGAATAGCAATAAGAAAAACGAAAGAAAGAATGAGTAAACAAAATATATGAATAGATAACGATTAGATAAAAAAAAGGAGGAGTCAATTAAGAGTAAAAAAAAAGAAAAAATGAATGAAGAGTGAAGAAAAGATAAATAATTCAGTACAAGTGAGGAAGAGTAAACAAAAAAAGAGAAATAAGTTAAGAGTTAACAAAAAAGACAATTGATTAAGAGTCAATAAAAAAGGAAAACATAAACATACGATAAAAAATTTAAGAGTAAATGAAAAGTGAATTCTATTAATAATAAATGAAAAAATAGATAAGATGAAGTGTAGATAAATAAAGAAAGAAATGAAGATAAGGAAAGATTAATAAGTAAAGATTCCATATGAAACATAGGACCAAAATACGTTGTGTCTGAAATAAAGGCGTTCACAGTAAAGAAACACTCAAAACTCGAAATTTAAGGAAGAAAGTAGTTGTCGTTTTCATTTATGGGGACTACAGTGAGCTGTAGTTAAAAATATGTTTGTTCGATAGAATTCTTCTTCTTTCCTCTTTTTGGCGATGATAGCGGTGTCGTTGTAGCTGGCTTGTTGATTCTTTCATGTCAGTCGTATTGTTGACAGGCCGGGTATAGTTGAACCTGTTTAGAAACATGCCTTGAACTGCCCAAAATCTCGTTACTTGATTTCTTATATAGCGATTTGATGGATCAATTCGAAGGTTCTAGAAGGCTCGATGAACATCAGTGAAAAGAATAGTGTAGCATGCGAAAGTTCACGCGTGATTATATTAAAATCACGCTTGAGCTCTACAGGTCATTCTGCCTGCATGCGCGAGGTTGGTGAAATTTTTGATCGTCAGACCCGTATAGCCAGTGACTGATAACAACCGATGTGCTCGCGGTTTCTCCAACCTCGAGGTCCCCACAACTTAACGACAGCGCCCCTCCGTAATATTACACTTAAAAAAATTATGTAAATGAAAAGAAACGAAAAAAGAGAACTTAATATATTGCAAGCAAAAAGACACAGGAATCAAGTTTTTAACATAAAGACAGCGAAGGGTAAAAATAATAAATAAATAAATAAATAATCAGTAAGACAGAGGGATTAGAAAATAGATAAAGATTAAACTTGAAAGATGAATTAAAGAAACGGAAATAATACAAAGGAAATAAATGAAAGTAAATAAAAAAAGAGAAATACGAGGATCATTAAATAAGTTACCAGACTTTTTTTTCGTATGGGCACTTTAACTGATAGTACACACATGAAACTCTAGCCCCCTTCCAAGTAATCTACTCTAGTTGCTATGCACTTGTTCTACCGTTACAACAATTTCTGGAAGACCCTATGGAAGTCCTCTAGTGTGAGCGTGTCAATGACCCTCGTCACAGCCTCTTTTATCTCCTCAATCGTCTCATAACGACAGCCTCTAAGCTTAGGAAATAGCCAAATGTGACAGGGAGCAAGGTCTGGACTATAGGGAGGCTGAGGAACTGTCTTGATGCCCATCTTGTTCAAATAGTCTGTGACAAGGATGGAGTGGTGGACTGGTGGACTGGTGCATTGTCCGGGTGGAAATCCCACTGACCCGATTTGAAGAGTGCTGGCCTCTTCCGACGGAATATCTTCCTGATCTCCCTTAAAACCTCAACATAGTAACCCTAACCCTAACCCTTTGGCCAATCAACTCTGATGTATTGACTTCTTTACTCCTCCCACACCTCTCATCATCCCTCACAGACTCCTTGTATTCCTTAAATCTCTTATGCCACTTAAAAAAACTGATGTTCGATTCATGCAAGATTGTCGAAACGCAGTCTGAAGCATTCCATACGTATCTGTGGCACTTTTTCCAAGTTTATAACAGAATTTTACTGCATCTCGTTCTTCTAAAGTGTCCTCACGTCCAGAATGCATTGTTGAAATTCACCAGCTGTGACAATCAGGGTTTAATAGGATCTGTTCCAATTGCTGCTGTAGCTGTTCATTTGAGCCTGAAATCATAAAATTTGGTCAGTTATCTCATAAGATGTGTAGCAATACGACAATTTTAAATGACTGTACAAAAAATCAGTAAAGTTATTGAATGCACCACATATATAGATAGTAAAAAACGAGGAATAGATAAGGAGTAAACAAAAAGGAAAAAAGAGAGATGAAGAGTTGGCAAAACACATAAAAACTGAAATGAGTATAAAAATAAAAAAAATACGGAAACAAATGAAAAGAATGGGAAAAGGGGAAAAAATGAACATAAATGAAAAAAAGAGAAAAAATATAGAAAAGAAATTGAAAATAGACATAAATAAAATGTGTACAAAAAGATAAATGTTAAAGGAGAAATCGACAAAAAGTAATGAAGAGTAAGTAAAAAAGACAGAAAGTCAAGAGTAAAAAAGAGAAATTAATGAAGTGTAAATAAAAAAAAAATGAAAATGAATTAAGACGATGAAGCATAAATGAGTAAGAAAACAATCAATACACAAAATGTGAACAAAGAAAGAAAATAAATTTAAAAAATGAAAAAGCGTAATAAATAAAAGTAACCTAAAAAGAGAAATAAATTGAACGTAGACACCCCCCCCAAAAAAACAAAAAAAAAACAATAAAACAAAAAAAGGAATAATTGTTGATGAGTAAAGAAAAATAAACAACTAAAAAAAATGTAAGCTAAAAAGATGAATTAATAAAAAGAACATAATGAAGTAAAATAAATAAATGAATGAATAGATGAATAAATAAAGTTCGCGCGGAAAATAAAAGAAGACAAAAAAAATAGTGAAAAGATAAAACAAATGAAGAATATATCTTAAAATGAACTGGTAAGCAAAATATTTAAATCGAAAAAGAAATAAAGAAAGAAAAAGGAAATAAATGAATAAAGAAAGAAAGAAATAGAAAAATAAATAAAGAAAGAAAAAAGGAAATCGAAAAATAAATAAATAAAGAAAGAAAGAAATAGAAAAAGAAATAAAGAAAGAAAAAAGGAAATCGAAAAAGAAATAAAGAAAGAAAAAAGGAAATAAATAAAGAAAGAAAGAAAGAAAAAGAAAAAATAAAGAAAGAAAAAAGGAAAGCGAAAAAGAAATAAATAAAGAAAAAAGGAAATAAATAAATAAAGAAAGAAAGAAAGAAAGAAAGAAATAGTCCAGGAGAAAAAGATTAGACAAAAAACAAGAGAAAAGAAAGATAATATAAGACAGGACTATTATTTTAACCAGAATGAAAAAAACAATACAGAAAAAAAAGTTAAGTGAAAAATAAAAATAAATTAATTAATTAATAAGTAAAGAAAGAAAGAAAGAAAAATATAAAATGAAAATATAAGGAAAGATAGGAAAAAAGAAGGAAAGTAGTTTAGTGGAAAATACATAAGAAAGAAGATATAAACAAATTAATTAATCAAAAATAAAAATAAAAAAATCACTTCATATTCATTTATATAATTTCAACGTTCCAATTCAAATGTGGGAATTAATGACGTGTTTAGCAGCCACACCCAGGATTTGAACCAACGTAACCAAATCCATTTTCTACGACAATAACTGTTACATCCGCTCTTCCTCAGCTTATTATATGAATTATCTGTAAAGTGTACTTGTTATATTAAAATGATTTACTTTCCTAATCAGATAAATCCATGGTGAATGTTATTTTAGTTGAACTTATGCGAGAATAGCTTTAAAACATTTTTCTCCTTCTTATTCATTAGATAAATGTATCTAGTTCACGTGTAAGTTCAAATGTGGTTTGGTTTAGATTGGTTTATGTGTTTAAGGACATAATTACTCTTAATATGATATCAAGTAACCTAATCATGTAGAAATAATTTACAAGTAATTATATGGTTTTAAGTAAGTCATAATAATGATACCTCTTGATAAACAATGATATATCCATGTAACAGTTAGAGCTTAATGCAATCTAAGACAATGAAGAGATGCTCCACATTTCCCAGGACAAATGACTTTTGTTGTTTAATGGTATATCAGCCTTCTTGGGTTATTTAATGCTAAATCCTTCTGTAAGAATAGAAGTAGTACTATTTATCCCATAGCTTGGGGGATAGCTGGTTCATCCCTTTCCCAAGGGTATTTGTTAATAGTGAATATTATAGTGCGACTTGAGTTCGAACTCACTACGATTCCGCAGACCACTGTTTTAACAATTACTCCACGAACATACATGATCTACTAGGTGTAATTTAACTATGACGCAAGCAATTCAGATTTATTGATATACAATTCATATGCGTAAATTAAAGAACGAATAAAAATATTCAAGCTTTGATGTAATAAAATATTTTAAATTAGAAAAACTAAGAAAGTAAGAATACTTAGAGAAGGATGACTATGACGTTCATTTTGTTTTAGCTGATTTTTATATAAAACGTATCCGTCGGATTATGCGTGTGTTTGTAAATATTACTAAAATACAAATATAGGGCAACCAATAAGAATAACAGAATAAAACATAGCATTTGATATTTATAAAAATAAACTTATATTAATCGTCATGGAAGCAGGCGGTATAAAATCGAAGAAGAGAAAACCTTAAATGATAGTTCTTCCCATCACTCCCGGATTACATGGCAAATATTTCACAGTTGAAGTATCTATTAATTAGACTGTATTTAATAAAAATCCAAGTTTTTTCATTAGATTTCCATCAACATTTTTATTAAAATGATATTAAACAATGAAACATCAATAATACCATGCAAATATTTCTTGAAACCAGATTTTTATAAGCAATATTGAAATTAGCCTTGTTCTTCACGCTTGTAAACCGCTATTCAGTTGTATATATAAATACAATTGCATTTTATTAGCATGTAGATAATGTAGGCAGTATCATTTATAAAAAAAAAAAAAAAGAAAGAATCATCGGAATTATTGAGGTTTAGATAAAATCATGAAATACATGTAAATAAGGAATTCATGACGTCGTTTGTGACGTTGTTCAGGTTACTAATCAACTACCCTAATTCCCTTTTCTTATAAGACATGGAGTTAAATTTAGACTGAGTGAATAAGTCAGAAATATGAGGTCAATTTACTGTAAGAGTGATCGTCTTAGGACATGGAATTGGTAATTCGAGTTCAAATCCTAGACGAGAAACTTTTCTTTCCGTTTCGTTCTCATGCCTTTGAAATAGGAATGAATCCATTCGTTTTACCGCCATTAATTTAAATCTCAGTAATTTACCAAGAGTTTGAGAGCAGTAAATAGTAAGGAAGACTGGGTCTTTTAGCATTCGTTAAGAGGCCAGTCTATGAAAATGAAAATTCTGAATTAATTAGAACTTTTACTCAGGTTAAAAACTGATAATGCCTCAAATCCTGCTCGTTGCAGATTTAAGTAATATATATTTTTCATTAGAATAGACTTTAATTTTAATTAAATAGATGGATGGATTGAAGAATGCTAAATTGAGGGGAAATTTGCGAATACATTTGAAACATCCAAGCATGGTTTCGAAATAATCAGAAACGGAGGAATCAAAAAATAAGAACAGAAACAAAGACATTCGGAATTAAAAAGAATCCTGACTGTTGTAGACCTTGAAAAAAATCATTAATTATTTCTGAAAAAAGAGGCAAAATATTCCAGGTTATAATCGAAATGTATCAGAAAGAATCGGTGTGAAAGAGCAACAATATATATATATATATATATATATATATATATATATAAGTGGCGACTCTACCCTATTTTTGCTACTCGTGCCCCCCACACTCTGTCAACTTCAGTTACCAACCCGTGGTCCGTGGACCCAAAGTAAGTCATCATAGCTGCTATTGCGTGATTCTCCATTGTATAGCACAGATTGACTAACGTATCTTGCATGGTGTTTTTTATTTTTGTAAACAATCAAGATACTATATAATTTGTAGTCTTGTTAATACAGTAGATAAGATAATTTTTTTTCCTTTCAAAAGTATAGAAGAAAAGAGAAGATGTCCATTACTATGACGAGAAAAATATGTTTATTAGAATAAAGAAACTGATGACAATATACACAGACACAGCTAGTAGTTTCAATTTCGCTAAAATAAAGATTATTTGTTGAAAATGTATTCAAATAAACAAATTTTAGTTACAGAATGTAATATATGCAACATTCATGAAAGAAATAGAGATCTGTTTGTGAAAAAACGAATTAAAACACGCCGTTTAACCAACATTTACCATAGCGATGATGATGACGTCGGCAACGGCTGTAATCTGCTATCCCTCTCTCTTTCTCTCTCTCTCTGTCCCTCTTCCTCTTCCCAAGACAGTTGTCAGCAGTCAGTGTCAGTGCTAATATTTTTGA
The DNA here is from genome assembly GCA_963585895.1 of Sepioteuthis lessoniana. Taxonomy (NCBI): domain Eukaryota; kingdom Metazoa; phylum Mollusca; class Cephalopoda; order Myopsida; family Loliginidae; genus Sepioteuthis; species Sepioteuthis lessoniana. The sequence goes on from OY757904.1 coordinate 140,922,034, forward strand.
GCACGGTATTATGACTTGCTATTTCTATTGGCTACAACCAAAAGCGAGATTTCGCTAACATTACTGTTATTATAAGGGTCTAGTGCTGGGCACGGATTACGCGTGTTCAAGATTATAGCCGATTTTATGGGATGTTCTATGGATCTGGCGGTGGCCGGACAAAGACCGTCCGTTCAAAACAGCATCGTTGTATTATTCCCAGATATATTTATGAACTTTTGGCTACTTAGTTATCGAAACTTGAATAGATACATAATTTAATTGAGATCAGACTAAGTATGTTTGCTTGAAATTAATGGATGATTTTTAATCCATTTTGAATAACATTGACCGAGTTATTGGTCGTGTCGGGCACGAGTAGCACTAGTCCCATCCCCGCCCCTGATATATATATATATATATATATATATATATATATATATATATATATACACACGCTTCCCTTCGGGGGTTGAGCACTCTGCCGAAGGAATTTACGGCATAATTCAAAGCTCTTCGCGGGAATTGAGCGTGCTTGTAACTGGTAAGCAAAACATGTAACAAACGAAGACTGCTACATAATTTCGAAAATTCGCAAGGTCACGAGGTTCCCTTGTTGGCTAAGCAGTAAGATTACCGTAAAGTTGGTCAGGTTTCGATTCCTGCTTAAAGCGTCCTATGTGTTTAGCTACACTGAAGTATTGTGATACAACGAAACAGTCTATGGATGACTATATATATATATATGCGCGCGAACACACACACACACACATATATATATATATATATATATAGGCAAATTTTAATCTGTAAATCGAGATATTTGAGAGAAACCAATTAAGGAAGAGGTATTTTGGTAAAAGATTTAACTTAAAACTGCTTCGTTTCGACTTCATTTTATCAATGTTATATTTTACGGTGTATGTCTCGATGAAAAACAAAGCTTATAAAAATGTATTGCTTTTACTTGTCTTATTTAAGTATTTTTGACTCCATCTTCAGTTTATGTACGAATACGCAAACAAGTGCGTACCACTTACCAGCATCAGACTCCAGACTCATCAAATTCATGTACAACAATAATAGAAACGCCTCGACAATGAACACACGCACACACACACGCAGGCACGGACAGACAGAAAGACAAACAAACACACACACACACACACACACACACACACACACACACACACACACACACACATATATATATATATATATATATAAATATATATATATATAGAGAGAGAGAGAAAGAAAGACGAGCAGGAAGAGACGTTTGTGCTGTAATAGTTACTGTCGTTGAAAATAAACATGGCAACTGGAGGTCACATCAGAGACGCGGTTGTTTTCATTTCACATAGTTCTAAGGCCGTTGGGAAGGGTATGATCCATCAATGTTCCCTCCAGTTAATAGTAGCGCATACTGACTCCCTTGCATGAGTATGACGATCAATCTCGGTGAATGAATCTCTTTCCTTCTCTCTCTCTCTCTCTATATATATATATATATTGTCATCCACAGACAGACTGTTTCGTTCAATTAGAACTCTTCAGTGTGTCTAGACACGTAGGTTGCTCGAAGCCGGGATCGAAACCCATCCAACTTTACGTTAGACTAAGTCTCAGACCGCTCGGCCAACAAGCGTACCACGTTGGCTAAGGGAATTTCTAAGGTATTTATTTTTAGCAACAGCAGCGTCTGTTTGTTTACATGTTCATTCCCTATCGGCTACCAGAGTGCTCAATTCTTTCAAAGACCTTTGCATTATGCGAGCAGCGGCCGATAATTCCTTCACCAGAGTGCTCAACTCCCATGGGGGAGCGTATATATTGTCATCCACAGACAGACTGCTTCGTTCTATCAGAACTCTTCAGTGTGGCTAGACACGTAGGACTCTCGAAGCCGGGAGGAAAATGAAATCACAGTTGTAAGTTCAAATCCAGGACGGGGTTGTTGGCGTTTCACATGACGCTAATACATTTGGAAAGATAAAAAAACAACAACATCGTGCTTCCCTACCTATGTGTATATAATATGGCAGTTTGATTCCTTCAGCTTTGAACAAACAACTAGACTAAAGGAAGATATTCTCTGAATTTAAACTTGCTTTGCTTCAAAAGAAAACAAATGATGGAGGCGTTGGATATGTGCTTAGTATGTTGGCCGAGAGCAACACGAAGGTTCCCTTTTCAATGGTTTCTACTCCCATGTAAAGGGTGCTACTCCTTTCTCAGTAATGTTCCACTTACAATTGACCAATACCTTATAATGCTGAGTGTTAAGCAAGGAAACATCAAGTACCATTTTTTTTTTGTCTTTGGTATTACTCGACCTTGGACTGAACCTTGGTCTTCTGGATCATTGGCGAACACTGTAAACATCATGCCCGTGGACTGGTATAGATACAAAAAAATGAAAAAGCAGAAATCACCAAAACCACAGAAATGTCCCAATACAGATAAGTATTGCATTAATATATATATATATATATATATATATATATATATATATATATATATATATATGCCATAATCCCTTACAATAGGGAATCAGTTTTTAATAAACTGGCGGATGTCTTAAGTCAGATTTTGAGCCAGACTTTTAAAATTTAAATGATACATTGCCAAATTTTGTATTGTTAAAAGTCATATGCATTTTGTTATTTTCGAAACTCGTAATTAGGTTATAATTAATGAGTAATGTAATACAATTTGATGTTCACACATCCTTTCCCTCAACATACCCCAAGGATTTAATCCTTATACCGGGCAGGTATCTAAAAGAAAATTGTTTATACCGTTCCTACAGTGAATTATCCGTATGTCTAAACATCCATTCAATTTCAGAAATAATTAATTATTTTTTCTATGGAACTTGTGTCCTGTAGAGATATATAAGGAAATGGTCCAATGATTTTAATCTTTTATTTGGTGTTTACATGTATTTAATAAATTTTTCAGCAAACTCTGTGTTGTTTTTGCCCCTACCCACAATAAATATTTAAAAATGAATGAACGCTTAAATATAGATAAACATCTCAAGTGGTTTGGTGTTGTCTTGCGTGATTAATATTAGCGTTTGCCAAATCGATGTGCGTGCATCGCGGGATAACAATACTTATCGAGAGACTAAATCTAAAATGCGTCTTACTGTAATACACGATCCTTTTATAGATCCAGTCGCTTCAATGCGGCAGAAACAAAGGAAATTATTCCTTGCAGTCTCAGCAAACTATTAGCCTTCACAGACATATTCTATTTATGGTGGTCTTTTTCCATTTCACTTATCTTTAGTTTGAATATAAATCCAATTCTATCTTGGTAGGATAGATTTTTCCCTGTAAGAGACTCTCACTATTATCCATATAAGATGGTTTGTTAAACTATATCTCTTCTCTACAAAAGGGAAAGAAAAGGAAACTTGACTTTTATCTAAATATAGCGTAGTTGCAATCCTGTTTTTTTTTAATGTCTTATATTTCTTATGAATCAAATAAAGTATTTTAAGAAAAATATTCATCACGTCATACTAAAGGGGACTTTACCAATAGACTAAAATATAAAGATCAGAATATTACCAAACTTACCATAAAAAATTGTGACTGTTTATATTTATATCGGTTTATGTTGAAAGTGCACGATTCATTTATCTAACATCTCCACTTTGGAGTCTAGTTGGCGCAGTTTATAATACGCTGATTGCGTCTCCTGCAGAGGAGGTAAACCCGTCCTCAAAAGGGGCGTCCAATTATGATGCAAAATTGCATCAAACTCTGCCTCTTCACTTCTTGAGATATGGGTGTCAGGAATACGCCATTATTCCTATTATTTAAAGGTTTACTCTGATACAGTGCGGGTTTACTTGTTATGTTCCCCTCTATGGGGCAAATGTTTCGAAATTATTTGTATTCTGTCGTAAAGTACGCAAGAAGAAGAAGAAGAAGAAGAAGAAGAAGAAGAAGAAGAAGAAGAAGAAGAAGAAGAAGAAGAAGAAGAAGAAGAAGAAGAAGATGCACAAAAGGTTTATATAATCCAATTCTAAGCTAAACATAACCCAGACTGTTCGACATGTCGTTAAAATCTATTAATCAAAATCTGCAACGGGCGGGATGAAATGCAAGCTCATTTTAAAAGCAATTTACAACCGTAATCAATACCGGAGGGAATCGAAAATAAAACATGTTTTACATAAGATTTCGTTTTTAATCGATCATATTGTGACACAGAATCAATTTTAATCAGAGTAAAGTTGGTTTTGCATTCAGAATAATCCTTCTCTGAGACTGGTTACTTATACAAGCAAAATAACCCAAGAAACAGATGGATTGATGCCTATTCAAAAAGTATTCATTCCAAATGAAATGCCAACAAATTGCCTCCTAATTTGGAATTTCTGTTGAATATTTTTATTCTGCGATGAAATCTATGACGCAAAAATTAGCTCCTATCAAACTGCTATTAATTACTATGCGATATAATCAGAATAAAAATATCGTTACAGCGTATTTTTTCCGGTAATCAGAGTGGCATAACTTTACCCCTTGAAATATAAATGTTACTTAAAGTAATAACACATAAACATGTGAATGAAGGCAGTTTTTCTTTTGAAGAATATAACTACCAAGTAAAGTTGGTGACGTAGTCGAAGGTGACCCGAAGGTTTCCTTTTCCTATTGGTGCAACACCACGGTGTAGGGGAGGGCACAACTTCTTTCCCTGTATTTCTCCACTTTACCCTTGATAAGTGTGTACCATTGTACTAAAGAGACTTTGGAACCCCGTTGTGAACACGCCATAGTAACAAGTTGACAAAAGCGAAACTGTTAAGTATACACCCAGGTTTATTTGCTACTAGATAGTAAGCAGTCAACGGGAGAAAGAAAGGAAATAAGGAAACATGTGACAGCCGTGTCAACTCGACATTTATAAGCAAAATACCCTGGTGAGAGAAAAGATGAGTAAACACATACCTTGAATTTTTTTCCTGGTTTGGACAGGTCAGTTTGCGTAGTTTGGCGCTCCCTTTGAAACGCCCTCACCTCAACAAAATGAAGGCATGTAAACATTCGACCCTTACATCTTCGTGGCTGACCTTCTACTGACGGCTTCATCTTATCGTGTCCTGCCGTCGACTCTCGAAAGGACAGAAGTTATACTCTCACTCCGTCTGTCATGTCAGGAGTAGAAACATCAAATCTCCATGCGGATGCAGACGAGATTTCGAACCTCAAATTTTCGTCAGTCATTTTCGGCCTTGTTATTCAACAACTTCTGTCAGCTTTATTTATTTATTTATCTATCAATTCATTCAATTTTTTATGAGACGTTCAGTTACGTCACACGTACCTTATAATGGTGAGTGTTAAGCAAAAACGTGTCAAGGATTATTTTTTGAGTCTTTGGTAGGATACGTCTTGGGATTGGCGAGAACTCTACCCACTAGATCAAAGGGCTAGTTTCTTGAAGAATAAAATACCAAAACACATTTTTAAAAAACTTTATCGTAAAGTTGTTTTTTTTTTTTTTACAATCATAGCCCTTCATGAGGAGAGGGCAGTATGAGGTGTTATCATGATGATCATCATGATGACGTGCCGCCAGCACGGATATCCCTGGCCCTCTCTCGCCCATTCTCCCTATCATTCATCGCCTCTGGCAGGTCTTCAGGGTTACATCCTGTGTCCTCAAATAGCTGCTGTATGTAAGTTCTAGCTGGTAGTCCTGCTTTTGCTTGACTATATGTGGGGGTCCATAGGAGTACATCACTTATGAGCTTGTCCTTGCTTCTGCAGCAGTGTCCTGCGTGTCTGGTTCGTCTAACTTGTATGGTTTTCGTGATGGGAAGCAAATGGCCGTATAGTTTGTGTCTCGTTGGGTGTTGTCGCCAGGACTTGTTCCATATTGCTCTCAACATTCTTGTGTAATTGCTGTCTAGTTTCTTCTCTAGCCGTTTAGTTAGCGTCCGTGTAGTGTAATGTGTTTTAAAGTAAAAGTAGTCCTCTACAATCTAACTTATGACTTCTAAGATAAATCGACAATTTCCCATAGATAGACAGCAGTATCTCATCTACAGAAAATGATGTTAATATACGCCTAGCAAACACGTGGACTACTATCGATTGATTTTCCGTCATATGGAAGTCTAATCTATCCCATAAAATCAAACAGGATTTCTTACGAGCTGTGCTTGCATGGATGTACCACATGGACGCTAACAAAACACATTGGGAAAAAGTAAGATTAGAACTACACAAGAATGTTACGGGCCATACTGAACAAGTCTTGGAAATAACACCCGACAAGACAACAGATCTACTGATACTTACATCTTATCTCAAAAACATCCGATTAAAACGGTCAAGATATTGCTAAATAAGCCAGGGATATTGCTGGAGAAGCAAGGACGAACTCATAACCACCGTTCTTCAATGGACCCCTTCACATGAACATGCTAGTGTTGGTCGACCAGCTGGAACTTATTTACATAAGCTCTGAGCTGACATATGACGTCGTTTTGAAGAACAACCGGTGATGATAGATGATGGGGACGGATCAAGAGGAAAATCCGTGCTGTCAGCGAAACTTTATAATAAGGATTATCATCATTGCTTATTTACTTCTGAAATATGATTCATTTGTAAATGTTTGATTGCAATCCAAATTATATTTTTAATTTTCCTAACATTTTCAAGCAACCTGTAATTACCTTTCATCTTTTATATTTTGTTAAACGCACTTATATGGTTTGTTATGGCTTAGTTTGTTGATGTTAATGGCGTATCAAATATTTTGCGTTATTTAATGCTAAAGACACTCATATAGAAAAACAGCAGTGATACTTTTTTTTATCCTATTGTCAGTGGGGATAATGGAGTTTATACGTTTCCCAAGCTTATACATGAAGTACGGAGGACACTTGGATCTTATAAGAGGACAAAAAAATCTGAAAGATGCGGGTGATGATGAAACCAATTATGATAAGTGATCTTGGAAAGGTCCATAAAGGATTGAAAAAGGTATTAGAATGCGAAAAAATCAGAGGAAGATTTGAGGTAAAACTATAGCACTGTTGATATCGGCCAGAATGCGAAGAAGGGTCCTAGAGAATTGAGAACACTTGCTGTAACAGAGACTCCAGTGAATACCCACCGGCAAACACCGGCGTGGAAACATCGCAAAAAGTCTAATAATAATAATATTATTAATAATGAAAGAGAATCTGCAAAATTGTAGACTTTGCTGCCTCGGCGGAACACAAAATAAATCTGAAGGAAAGTGAAAAGAAGGATAAGTACTTCGACCTTGCTAGAGAATTGAAAAAGCTATTGAACATGAAAGTAACGATTGTGCCAATTGTGATTGGTGCTTTAGGCTCAATAACTAAAGGATTATTAAAAGGCCTGGAGGACTTGGAAGTTGGCGGACGGGTAGAGACTATCCAAATGACAGCATTACTGAGAACGGCCAGAATCCTGAGACGAGACCTGGAGACTTGAGGAGAATTGCTGTCACTCAAACTCCAGTGAAAAGCAATCAGCTAACACTGATGTGAAAAACTCTAAGGGAGTAAATAATAATAATAATAATAATAATAATAATAATAATTCTCCGGGATTTTTATATACAAACGGATCATCTAATCTAAGTCAGACGACCAGACCGAGAGATTGTCAACAAGAAAGAAGAGACACTGCCGAATAGTGGACTGTGTCGTTACGGTTGACCACAAGGTAAAACTGAAGCAAAGCAAAAAGAGAAATAAGTACTTAGACCGTGCAAGAAAACTGACCAAAAACAACACGGAACATGAAAGTGACGGTGATACCAATTATAATTGTCGAGCTTGTTACCTTCACTAAAGGTACAATAACTGGATAACTTGGAAATAAGAAGACGATTGGAGACCATCTAAGCGATACTATTTACCAACCCCTCCGCTCGGGCAGGATGTGACACAAGGTCAATTTTTAAGCGGAGTTTAACAGGGTTGAATTCAGAGTTTTCCTTCTCCTAGATTAGTTGCCTCACCAAGGCTGTAGAACCTAGTCTGCCCGACTATTTACCCATAGCTGGCGGGAGAATAATTGGATTCATACCTTCCCCAAGGGTATTAGTGCTATGTGAAATGCAATCAGTCTCGTCCAGGATTTGAACTCGTGTCGCCGTGTCCATTTTCTACGACAATAACGACTACACCACGGGCACCTCCACAGACCATCTAAGCGATAACATTTTTGAGATCGGCCTGAATACAAAGAAGAGTCCTGGTGACTTGCTGTCACTTACACTCAAGTGGAAAAACATCTGCTCACGCTGGGGTAAAAAAGTGACCAATGAGTAAAATAAAAACAATAATAATCTGCTCTATACTGATCAACACATCCTCAAGCGAGCAAGACGAGGCGGAAAAATCTAGTTATGACATGGATTGGCAACAAAAAGGCAAATGATATGGTCCCACAAAGATAGATAATAAACTGCCGAGATATATATAAGATATCAAATGAAGTCATAAACTTAATCGAGAAAACGGCAAAAACTTGTGCAGTGGAATTGATAGCAGGATAGAAAAGCTTTGTTGAAGTGAAGATCCGGAAAGGTATAATCCTGGGAGGTACACAGTCAACACGACTTATTGAAATAACAATGGTTCCACTCAACTACAAACTCAGGAAATGCACTGTCAAAATGCCGATCTCAAAAATGTTATGGACGTTTTAAACGACCAACAAACGACATCTAACACGAGAAAACGTGGACCTGTCTACGAAAGGTAAACATTAAGAGAAACAGAATCTTTTCTTAGAGTAACACAAACAATGATCTATCATAGCGAAGCAAGACTAGAAATGACAAAACAAAACAGCAGATGTAGGTTATGCGCTAATATAGACGAAAATATCACATAATAAGCAAAGGCAGCAAATTAGCTCAGAAAGAGTTGAATACTTGACACGACTGGTTGGCAAAAGGTGGTCCACTTGGAATTGTGCGATAAATTGAAGCCTGACCCAAGGAATAAATGGTATATGCACAACCCAGAATCTGTTTGGAAAATGAAATACAACCTCATCTGTGATTTTGAGATTTAAACAGATCACCTAATCTCCTCCCGAAGACCAGACTTTGTGGTAATCAACATTAATGAAAAACAAGAGAACATGCCGAATTGCGTATTTGCTGTCCCAGCCGACCACAGAGTAAAATTGAAAGAAAGTGAAAAGAAAGATAAGTACTTGGAACATTGCAAGGGAATTGAAAACACTGTGGAACATCAAAGTGATGGTTATAACAAACGTAATTGGTGTTTTTGTACGGTCACCAAAGTATTGGTACAATGACGGGATGGCTTGGAAATAAGAGGACCAGTGGAGACCATCCAAACAACAGTATTATTAAGATCTGCCAGAATACTGAGAAGAGTCCTGGATACTTTAAGAGACTTGCTGTCACTCAACCTCCAGTGAGAAACCATTGGGTAACGCTGGTGTGCAAAACTCGAAGAGGAATAATAATAATAATGATAATAATAATAATGCTTGTAATGAAAAGTGGCAAACGTCATCTAACTGACGGAATGGAACTACCAAATCAAGACAAAATTAGAACGCTAGGTGAAAACAAAACCTACAAATACTTATGAATCTTGGAGTCTGACTCCATCAAATGAAAGACAAAATTCAAAAATAACATCTCAAGAGAACTAGAAAACCGCTTGAGATAAAACTATCTTGCAGAAACCTTATCAAAGGAATGAATACTTGGGCTGTATCACCCGTTAGATACTCGGGACGCTTTCTGTGGTGGATCAGAAATGAACTTAAACAAACGGACCAAAGAACTAGAAAACTAATGACCATGCACAAGGCATTACATCCCAGAGACGACGTTGAAAGACTATATGTATCAAGAGGGGGGAAAGGGACTTACCTGCATCGAACACAGCGTTGATGCATCGATACAACGACTCGAAGACTACATAGGAAAACACGAAGGATGACTGATTACAGCCATCAGAAACAATACTGAGAACACCATAGATAACAGAATGACAATAACTAGGAAACAAAAATGGGAAGAAAAATAACTGTATGGGTGTTTTAAACGACTACTATACAACATCTCACACGAGAAAACCTGGACCCGGCTAAGAAAAGAAAACTATGAGAGAGAAACATAATCTATCCAAATAGCTGCAAAAAACAACGCCGTATGAACTAGTCATATCAAAGAGATAATAGATAAGTCACAACAAAATAGCAAATGTAAGCTATGCAGTGACAGAGATCAGACCATCAATTGCATAATAAACGAATGCAGCCAAATAGCGCTGAAGGAATATAAGACCAGGGACGATTGGGCCAGCAAGGTGATCTACTGGGAGATGGGCAAGTAACTGAAATTTGACAATACGAATATATTGTATATTCATAACCCAGCATCTGTGCTGAAAAATTACACACATAAACTCCTATGGGATTTTTTAAGATACAGTGGAATCACCTAACCTCGGCCAGAAGACCAGACCTTATAATAATAATAATAATAATAATAATAATAATAATAATAAATAATAGAGAATTTGCATAATTGTCGACTTTGCTGTATCGGCTGACTAAAGAATAAAACTGAAAGAATGTGAAAAGAAGGATAAGTACCATGACATTGCTAAGCGATTGAAAAAACTATGGAACATGCAGGTGACAATTATACCAATTGTAATTGGTGCTTTTGGAACAGTAACTAAAGGATTACTTAAGGGACTGGGGGGCTTGGAAATTGGCGGACGAGTGAAGACCATCCAAACTACTACATTATTGGCCAGAATACTGAGAAGAGTGCAGGAGATGTGAGGAGACTTGCTGTCACTCAAACTCCACTGAAAGACTATCAGCTGACGTTGATGTGAAAAACTCTAATGAGTAAATAATAATAATAATAATAATAATAATAATAATAATAATAATAATAATAATTCTTCACACACTTATACGCTTTCACGCATCTCTTCCAATTGCAATAATTTTCAAAAATCTCTTGACCCATAGAATGGATCCAAACAGATTCCAATACACTAGATCAGAATGAACTAGGTGTAATTACAATGAAGACGAAACCTAATACTCCCCAGATATCAAGAAGTGGAGGCTCACCGGCCGTTGTTGTTTTGTGTCATAGCAAGGATACCCACTTAAATGGGGCCCACTACTCAACAAAACCTGCAGTCAGAGCATTGTAAGCCCTGAAGACAGAATGATTTACCCCTATCAGAAATCGTTTCATATTTATATTTTGTGTGCTGTTCATTCTAAAGAATTTTTCGCGCAATCTTATTGAATGGAAAGAAATAGACATAATAATTTAACCCAGAGAATGGAACATACCATTACAGATCAGAGTCGACCTGGGAGTTATGTCAATGACGAGGTTCTCCATATTTTACAAATCCCTTGAACTTGAATCTCACTATCTGAGAAATTTTCGTGTGATACCCAGAACAGCCCTTTTTGCTGATTACGAAGTCTTATCTTTCAACAGAAGAGATTGTATCGTTAGCGTAAGCGATAAAGTTGATTTATCCTACTTGCTATAACATATAATATTAAGTTTCAACATTGGCTTGGTTGATATCTACTATTTAATTATTTGCTGAATAAAGTTCCATATTGCAAATAAAACCTCGTCACAGTTTTTACCATATATTTACTGAAAAATATTTAATTATACTTATCCTTAGACCATCAACCGAAAAAGACATCGACACACGACTAACGAAAGCATGGACAGCTATCAATAGGCTCTCGATCATATGGAAATCAGACCTGATCGATAAAATGAAACGCAGTTTCTTCCAGGCAGCGGTTGTATCGATACTGCTATATGGATGCACTACATGGACGCTAACTAAACGGCTGGAGAAGAAACTAGACGGCAATTACACAAGAATGTTGAGAGCAATATGGAACAAGTCCTAGCGACAACACCCCACAAGACACCAACTATACGGACACTTGCCTCCCATCACGAAAACTATACAAACTAGACGAACCAGACACGCAGGACACTGCTGGAGAAGCAAGGACGAGCTCATAAGTGATGTACTCCTATGGACCCCCACACATGGCCGTGCAAAAGCAGGACGACCAGCTTGTACTTACATACAGCAGCTATGTGACGACAGAGGATGTAACCCCTGAAGACTTGCCAGAGGCGATGAATAATAGGGAGAAGTGGCGAGAGAGGGTCAGGGATATCCGTGCTGGCGGCACGACATGATGATGATGATGATCCTTAGACCATAACGCATTTAAAAAAGTCAAATCCTCCTAATGAAATAAAAAGAAAATATTGTTCCTTAGTTTTTATTTAGAGTTTGTCTTGTATAATATCTATTTTAATTCCTCAGAATTTTCACCAATGAAGTGATGAATTTTTTAGAAGAGTTACTTTGAAGTACAACAAGGCCTGCTGGCAATATGAATCAAATTTTAACTGAGAAATATTATCACTCGTTTAGAAAAAAAAAATTCGTTCTAGTAGTAATCTTTGGAAAAATAAACACTAATTAATATTTTCATTGTAGAAGAATTTAAGCAAAGTAGAAGTGGATAAAAAATTTACAAAATTAGTGTCAAGATAAAGGAAGACTATAAGAAAATGCTGAGTTGGTTTAATGCCAAATTTAGACGGATTTGTCACAAGGACGATACGAGTGGATGTTGTCATACTGAATTTTTTTCATTAAGGTTCAAACAACAGATAAAACAAAAAAAAAAGTATAAATAAACACACATGCACAAAGATAGATTCTGTTGTTTATTAAAAAAAAAAGGATTCTCTTCAGCTATCTACTTTATGACAGTTTGTTTCATGCTATTTGCAATTTTCAATTGAAAATTGCAAAAGGCGTGAAGTACACTATGATAAGATAAACCACTTGATGAAATAAGCAATAATATTACATAATGTGTGTGTGTTTGTGTGTGTGTATGGTAACATCGGCTTGTCAGAAGAGGTTAGATTATGCCTACAATATATCTTGAAGAAAGGTAAGATCCATAAACTAATACGTCACAGTATCGGCTGGTGAGACTGCAGTTTAGATTCTAGAGCAGTTTGGAGTTACACTTTCATGTTTTATACTTTCAATTCCACGCACACTAATTGACTACCACGGTCCCTTCTATTGGTCTTACAGAACTGTTTGGAATTGTTTGTATTTAAATGGAAAATATGAAAACAAAGAAGGCGAACACAAAATATCTCTATAGTCGTTCTTAAGTTATTGTTATCCTTATTTTCATGAGACGTTATACACGCCGGTAAAAATAAAAGACTCTTTTTGGCATTGTATAACCCAATGAGTCTTCGATTTAAGGAATATCGGCCAACTATACAAACATCCAAATATAGCTTTAGCTTTACTTCCTACTGGGACAACTAACATATATAAAATTAAATAAAACCAATATATATATATATACATATTATAACTGTGTTGGTCGTCACGTAATCACTTTGTGGTTTTGTGTCGAACCAAGTGCAAAATAAAATGGAGATCCCTCAATATATTGGATAGAGCTATAATAATGATAATAATAATAAGATATATATATATATATATATATATAATTCATGAAATTTAAACTGCGACCCCTCGGTTTCATGGCTTTTTTCGCAAAACACCAATCATCAGGCAGTTAAGATACACTTACGAATAAAATAATGTAGGGAAAAATTAGAATACACCTACGAATTAACATCCGGCTGAACCAACGCACTGAGTTTGTAACTTCACTCAAACCCATACACAAATACTTTAATACGCAACTATAACCCACACAAACGTACGCACACACCCACACACATTCACACACTTACAACTACACGTAAATAATCATACAAAATCCCAAAGGTTTTTGACTAATTTTTCGATTTTCGATTCATTTCATTTTCGTAACTGCCTGATAATTGTCATCTTGGAAAAAACTCCATGAAATCCAGGGGTTGCAGTCTAAATATCATGAATTGAATATATATATAAAATAAATATAAAATACCGTTCTACAATATATATATATATATATATACTTTGAAGCTGTTACTAAGTCAGGAATATATATATATATATATATATATATATGTGTGTGTGTGTGTGTGTGTGTGTTTAGAATAGGTAGGTCCACGAAGGGATTTGTGGTTTTTTTTATTTATTCATTTTGTCCTTGCATACGTGTTATATATGTGTATGTTTCCAGCTTGTTGATTTCGTCAGAGAACATATATGACATAAGGTTTTGTTGATGGAATACTCAATGAGACTTGAACTCATCATTGTTCGCTGTTAGCATATATAACACGTACGCAAGATTTAAAAAATGAATTTAAGAAAATGCAAAAATCTTGGTGGGCCTACCAATTTAAAAAAAAATCTTTCTTTGGACCTGCAAAAAACACACACACACACACATATATATATATATATATATATATATATATATATATATATATATATATATATATATATTCGTTCAAAGTGAAGCCACATCAACACTTACCTTTCTTGTGGCTTTCAAGATATACGAGAAGAAAAAGATGAGTACTACACAAGGATGCTGCGTTTGCTTTTGTGAAAATCGTGAAAACAGTATCTATGAAAAAGCAGTTGCACAGATACTTATACCCTACTTTACAAACCATATAAGTTAGACGAGTACGACATGTTATAAATTACTGGAGAATAAATGACGACTCATGAACAACTTTCTCCAATGAACGCTTATACGGGGATATACCAGTGTTTGCCGGCCTGCAAACAACGGGTATTTATCAGTTCTTTACTGACAAAGTTTGGCCCTTGAGATCAATTGCTAATAGGTATCTATTTTTATTGAAACTCAAAGGTATTCATATTCTCAGTTGACCGTTATTTTATTTGTATGGAAATTCCCCTAAATTAACTGATACACCTAACATGAAGATTATTAATAACCAACCAGAAATCAAATTAGGTCAGTTTACTCTAGGAGAATTTAACGTGGTATATGAAAAAGTAAATGCAGAAAAGCTGCCGGACTCGATGAAATATCCCATGAAGTATAGAAGACATGGAAATTCGATGACTTACTTCTATGATTCTCCAACGGCGTATATAACCAAAACACAATAGAGAGATGAAAAAAGAGCTGCATCTTCCCTTTCCCCAAAAAAGGTGACATCGGAGTTGCTAAGAACTATCACGGCATAACGGTTTCTTCCATAGCGATCAAGGTTTATAATGCTTTTTTCACAATCGAATAGGACAAGAAATTGAGAAAATTCTAAGGAAAATCAAAATAATTTTCGGAGAAATCGATCAACAACTTCATTGATTCTGACAAACGGTCAAAGAATAGAAGGAGTTTGTGCAGAAAACCATGAAATGACACTCACGTTTGTAGATTTTTCTAAAGCATATGATTCCATACACATATAGAAATAGTTGCTGGGTTTCTGAAAGGAAATATATTAGCCTCATACGTGTTCATAATATACCCAGACTAAGTATTTCAAACGTCACTAGATCTAATAAAAGAAAATGTCTATACACTAAAATATGCAAAAAGGAGATGATACCCCGCAGAAACAATACGAACACAGAATATAGATATGACATAGTGCTTCTGGCAAATACTCCTATCCAATCTGAATCCTGCATAGCTTGGAGCAGGCAGCGGAAGGCATTGCCTTCCACATGAATGCAAAAAAAAAAAAACGGATTTAATAATGAATGATACATCTCCACTCTAAAATATGGTTGTCTGAAATTAGTGGACAAGTTCCCATACCTTGGTAGCAGTGTCTAATCTACTTTAAGTGATATCAGTAGAGTCTAAGTTGTTGACGACCGTAGTCGAAGGTGACCAGAAGGCTCCTTTTTCAATAGCTACAAGAAGGTGTAGGGGAGGGCGCTACTCCTTTCCCGGGATTGCTCAACATTACCGTTGATACTTATATTATATTGCTGAGTGTTAAGCAAGGAGATATCAAGTACCATTTTTAAAGTCGTTGGTATGACGCGACCTTGGATTGGACCCAGGTCTCCCGGACCATTGGTGATCACTCTACCCAGTAGGCCAATGAGCGGTGATTCGAAATTTTGATCTATAAGATAAAATAAAACAGGATTTATTCCTAGCGGAGGTAGTGTCAATAATACTTTATCGATGCACCACATGGACGCAGAAAAAAACGTATGGGGCAAAAAGCATGACAGAAACTGCACTAGAGTGCTACGAGCTATGGTGAAGAAATTCTGGAAACAACACTCCATGAAACAAAAGTTTTACGGCCACTTACTTCTACTCTCTATAAGCATCGAAATAATGACTATTTTTTGGATAATAGGTGGTGCCCATGGTGTAATGGTTATCGTCGCAGGATATGGACACGGCGACACGAGTTCAAATCCTCGATCTGACTGATTGCATTTCACATAGCACTAATACCCTTGGGAAAGGTATGAAACCAAATATCTCCCTCCAGCTATGGGTAAATGGTAGGGCTGACTAGGTTCTACAGCCTTGGTGAGGCAACTAGTCTAGGAGAAGGAAAACTCTGAATTCAAACCTGTTAAACTCCGCTTAAAAATTGACCTTGTGTTATATCCTGCCCGAGCGGAGGGGTTGGTAAATATCATAAGCATCAAAATAAGACTTACAGTTCATGCAGGACACTTCTGGAAAAAGCAAGGACGAACACATAAGTGACGTTCTCAAATGAACCCCTACACATGGACATGATATTTTAGGCTGACCAACAAGAACCTACCTACATCATCTCTCGAAACAGTAAGTTGCCTGAAAGACCTACCAGGTTCGATGGCCGATGGGGATTAATAGCGAGAAAGAGTCCCAGAAATCTGTGCAATCAGCGTGACTTGATAAGGATCATAATTATCATATGTATATATACTGCAATTCAGAAATGTTTTCGTGTAATTCATAAACTATTAAAATCATAAATGAAAGCATCGATTATTTTCTCCTTCCCCGACGAATTATTTCACCCGTCACCAACATTCATCCAATCACAGTAATTTTAAGTCGAAAAATTATGCAGAGTTTAAAAAACCCTAAAACCTTTTTAATTTCATTTCTTTATCTGCTTTTTTTACGTTCAGATAATATTTGGATTCTATAATTTTCTATAAACAGTTCTATCGACAGCAGATTTATATTAAACAATTTTTGAATATCTAGGTATAAAAAACAAAGATGAAATAAAAAACATGATTAATCATACTGATAACGATATGTTCGACTTGATACATATATTTCAACCTGTAAGTTTTAGATGTGTTAAAACCATTCGATGATTATTTTTTTGATAATAGTTTGTATATATTTTTTTTTTTGCAATGACTGTTTCAACCAAACTGCAATAGAATAAAGAGCGTCGCATGCAATGACTACTTCCATCCAATAAGACTACCATATGTAACAAGAGATGATGAAACGATCCAAATATCTGTATATATTACCGCACAGTGGAGTTTTTCAATCTGCATATTTTTCCTCATGGAAAGACGATGTTATGACCTAGGTGTTCATATATCCTACAAAATGCAATTGCGAGAAGGTATATCAGGAAGTAACCAGCCGAATCCAGGAAGTCATGACCTAGGTCTAAAGAATAGGCAGATCCAATGATGAAGTAGATATATCTGATACGGAAGACCTTGTCTGAACAAAGCATTTATCTGCTACTTCGAAAAGGATAGCAGAATATATGAAGGGTTAGACATTTGAAATATATGATATAATAACTGCGTTGAAACATTCGGGTCAGTGTGGATGTCAGAGCCTATTATTTTGTTTCTATAAAAGCAAAGAGAAACCAGGTATAATCCTGTTTATAAAATAAGTAGATACATGAGACACGCAAGATACATTGAAGATTTAATCCAGTCGTTAGGTTTACCATATATTCTTTGTTTACTACCTCTCTCTCTCTTTCTCTCTCTCTCTCTCTCTCTTTCTTTATCATTTGTTCTCTATCATATTTGTAAAAAAAGGAAATCCTCCGGAGAAACCCTACCTTATACGAATTTTACACCAAAGAATAGTGAAGAGTAGATATATTGACTTGTTAACTACACTTAGAATATGCTACCTATATCCCTTGCATAGGGTAAGAACCTACACCAAAAAGAGGGTGTCTTGGGATGACACTAAATTGCATCTGATAGTGAGGATTTAGTTGCAGAGCTTTGAGAGTGTACAGTGTCTCTTCATTGTCATTAGTCTGTGTGCACTCTGAACCAGAGTGGTAAAACTACTAAGAGTCTCATCTATCTTCAAATAGACTTGTTTGCAAGTTATTTCCAGTAGATAGGAATAATTTACATAATGTAACCCTGCCCAAAATTTCATGAGAAAATTTTTAGTTTATACGTACAATAAACGCAATTCCCTAACATCAATGTATAGAATATCTCAAGACTGCTTGTCTGTAGTTCAAAATCAATCACGTAATTGAATGATATATATATATATATATATATATATATATATATATATATATATATATATATATATGTGTGTGTGTGTGTGTGTGTGTGTGTGTGTGTGTGGTTACATTACCTTGTCAGTGGGGGTTAGAAAATGCCCAGAATATATCTTGCTGAATAATAAATTCCAAACAATACGGTTCAATATCGGCTGATGAGACTCCAATTCTCAATCCGTGCGAAGTTTGGAGTCACCCCATCGTGTTTTATACTTTCACTATTTGTCTAGAAAACTGTTCTGTAAATGTATTTATCGTTCACAGATATAATGAGATTTATTAAACAGTCTTTGAAGACTGTAAGATTATGAGAAATTGAAAAATGTCTTGACGGGGCAATAGCATTAAACCTCAACTGCCAAATTTTGCAATTAAGGTCTCATTCTATCTTTCTCTCAGGAGGTTATATATATATATGTGTGTGTGTGTGTGTGTGTGTGTGTGTGTGTATATATTTATACATATATATGTGTGTGTGTGCGTGTGTGGAGAGAGAGAGAGAGAGAGAGAGAGAGAAATGTAATTTGTTTCTGGAAGAAAATATACAAATTATGTAATACCCTGATCCTGGTCACCTATTAAATCAGAGATATGATCTAATATCTAGATGTAAGAATAAAAACAAATTTAGACAATTTTCAAAAAATTGAGTGAATAATTCTATAAATAAATAAACAGAAAATTATTAACTATTGTTGATTAAATTGGTGAATGAATTGGAATTTGTAATTTATATAATGATCTTTACTCAATTTTCGTAATTTTTTTGTGGGGGTGGGGTACCATAATAAACATTAGTTTTAGTTTTTTAATTCATTCTAATGATAAAAATGATGTACTAAAATTAGATTGTCAGAATAATTTTGTTATGAATGTTTGAATTTTTAACATGTTTTATTGTAACAGTTATTTTTATCTCAGTTAAATTTGAAATTGGTTGGGAGCGGATGTAGTTTTACATGCCATATATTTTTTATACTTATTGTTGCTTGAAGGTTTTGACTAGCTTTAATGCATAGGAGAATTAGTTTTTTTTCTCTCTGTCTGGTTGCAAATTTATTTTATTTTCTTGTTATATCTGAAGAAGCCATGTTATCTTTTTTAGAACATTGATTTATTTCAATGTTTTAACAGGATGGAAATAAATTCATTATCTGAATATGACCCACTGTTTTTTTTTAATTAATTGCGCTGTGGATTTTATTTACATTGAGCTCATTACCAGGGTCATTTAAATTTATATTCTACTTTTTAATTTTTTAATTCTCCTGATTGAAATTATTGTCTATTTTTGATTTACTGGATTGTATATATATATATATATATATATATATATATATATATATATATATACGCTGTCCTACCCAGGGGTTCATCAAGCACGTGCAATCTTGAACAAGTCCTGGCGGCAACACCCCACAAGACACCAACTGTACGGCCACCTGCCCCCTATCACGAAAACTATTCAAGTTAGACGAACCAGACATGCAGGACACTGCTGGAGAAACAGGGACGAACTCATAAGAGATGCACTCTTATGGACCCCCACACATGGCCGTGCAAAAGCAGGACGACCAGCACGAACATACATACAGCAGCTATGTGAGGATACGGGATGTTGTCCTGAAGACCTGCCTAGGGCGATGAACGATAGGGAGGATGGCAAGAGAGGGCCAGGGATATCCGTGCTACCAACGCGAGATGATGATGATGAT
This sequence comes from Sepioteuthis lessoniana, assembly GCA_963585895.1. Taxonomy (NCBI): domain Eukaryota; kingdom Metazoa; phylum Mollusca; class Cephalopoda; order Myopsida; family Loliginidae; genus Sepioteuthis; species Sepioteuthis lessoniana. The sequence continues at coordinate 140,942,280 of OY757904.1, forward strand.
GATGATGATGATGAAATGTGCGACGAAATTTTCAACTATATATTGTGTTTGATATCTTTAAATTATCACTGAGTATGTGTACTCAAGGAATTGTATATATATATATATATATATATATATATAGGCAGCAAACAAGTCCATAATTACAAACCCTCCAATGAAATGACGGAGTTTAACAGTCCATATTTTGCATTCTGTGGTTATTTTACCGCCGATGTTTACAAAAAATGACACTCTTGAACACAATAAAGTATAAAGTGAATTGTAATTGAAAATATCCTTCCCCTTTTTCGAGTGAAGAGATATAGATAAACTGAAACGCAGCACCTACTATTTGGCTTTTATATAAGGCCTCGTAATTTTATCTTTAAAAGTACTGTCTCATTACTACTTTATTCAGTGACATAAGTATTTTGCACTGGGTACTTCTATGATATATACAGAAATATTTACGTCTATCTAAATATGTTGTCAATAAATGTCTATATGTTTGTAGTCGACCATAGTCGAGGGTGACCCGAAGGCTCCCTTTTCGATAGCTACAACATCAAGGTGTAGGGGAGGGCGCTACTCCTCCGCTCTTCTTTAAAATGAGTCGATAATATCGTGAGTTTGAGATCATAAATTGTCTCCTTGTTTCAGAGTAAGGTAAAATTGTTTTTACTAATTGAACCGTAGTGGATACAAGGACGATTTGAATGAAATACTGTAATGTAACTTTCTCCTTCTTTGGAGGTGAGCGGCTGATAGAGGTCAAAAGGTCAATCATGAGACCTCACGCACATGAGACCGTTAGACCAGAGACTTGGGGATATTTGAAAAGTGTCAGTCTGTTAGTTACAAGGGAGCGACAAATTAACAATAATAGTTTGAGGTGAAGAGAAACAGACTTCACAGTCGGCTTGCCGTGGGAAAGATGACCGAAATTTATTCTATGAACATAGAGAAATGAATTTGAGTATATTAATAGGATCCTTGCCAGTGATGAATTTTGATCAACTGAAAAAAAACCATCGAGAGCAGATATTTTTTAACCATGTGTTTGCTTTTTCTTTCCTGATAAAGAAAATCTCATCTCTTAATCCTTTAAACTTTCTCAATATAATATTTTTTGATGGAAGTTAACAGCAGATTAACTCCTCGCAGTCATTGATGTTTGGTAATAGCCTATATTTACGCTAACATTTTCAATTTTTGAGAAGATTGTTATTTTTTCACACAAATAAAAGATATCAAGTAATCTCACCCACCAAAAAATGCTAACAGATCAATTTGAATAATAGATATGAACGTAACAAGTTATGCAGGGTAAAGGTCACCTAGGTTGTAATGACAAATTATTCTCTATACAGCATAGATATCAAGAACTGGAGCCTAAGCATCAGACACAGTTGAGTATCAGACCCAGGACGCTTCTTTTAAGGGTTCTTACTGGTTTGCAGGATATAAAGTCAGGGTGTGTTAAGGCATACCGACAGACTGGGCATTGATTTAGAATATACTACTTTGTAGAAAACGAATTTAATGCTGCAAATATATCATGTTTTTAAATAAAAGGGTAATGACCGATTTGGAATTTATATGTGCATATGCTTAAATTTCTTCCCTGTGGTAGGTCATATATATGTATATATATATATATATATATATATATATATATATATATATGTAGAAAAACTGATAACAACGATCCAAGTGGAAGTAATGATTTATTAACGGGTCGACACTATAGCGTTTCAGTTCTACTGAACCATCATCAGGACCAGGAGGGATGATATTAAGAGTTTTTAGTTTACGATGGATGTTTAGAAACGGGAAATATAAAAACTTAGGGGTAAATATGTATAGTTTTTCTACATATTTTCGGACTAAAATCCTTTATTTACTCTTCATATATATATATATATATATATATATATATATATATATATATATATATATATATATATATTTACATATATATATATATATATATATTTTTACATATATATACATTTTTTTACATATATATATATATATATATATATATATATATATGTAAAATTGACAAACAGAATAGTAGAAAATATGGTGAATTTATTAAGATGAAAATCAACGCTATAACGTTTCGGTATTAATATACGACCACAAGGACTTTGAACATCAAGTATTGAAAGAATAACGATGGATATTTAAAATGATGCAGGAAATAATCGAGGAAATATGGGGACAAAGACAAAAGCATACAATTTATCAAATATCTATTGTCATTTCTTCAACACTTGATGTCATTTTTTTAATGTCCTGATGATCCTATATCCACACTGAAACGTTATAGTATCGACTTTTTGGCTTAATAAATTCATCACTTTAGGATTACTATGTTTGCGTTTTTTTCTCCATACTTCCCCATTCGTTTTATTTTATTTACTCCCCCCACCCACACACATATATATATATATATATATATATATATAATACAAATGTGACGGCAAATTGAACTAAAATCCCGAAACGGGACTTTATTTTCGCACGTGTGAAGACGGGGCAGGTTGGCACTTGATCCCCTACAGAAATAAGTCCTGTTCAGAGTTCTTTTCTCAGGCAGATAAGAACTGGCATATTACGTGAGGGAATAATTTAGGGCCAGACTGGCCACCGCTGGCAAAGGGGTCCAAAATTTCACACTATCACACACCCACCAGGCCGCTAAACTTCTTCCCCTTCCGATAATAGAAGAACACGGGCCTATAGGTCTGAGTTGTAATAATATTAATATTGCTACCGTCGGCGACTCCGGTTTCCCGTGTGATACTTTAGGAATTATTTGGACAGTTCTAAGCAAGATAATACAAGGCGAATAGAAGCTGAAAGGAAAGCATGGAATAATAACATAGACCACATGGTAAAATTAAAATACACAAGTTCTTTACTACGGTTATATACATATATATGTTCAAAGTGTCAAAAATATGTAATAGGATAGTCCATGAATATAAATGTCTTTTCTTGGCTTTTATCCTTTTCCAAATTGAGAGAGAGTGGTAAACAAAAATTTGGGTGTAAAGGGAAAATGTCCCAAAGTTACTTATCTTATTTTTTTGACGGGGTTCCACTGGAGAATTTCTCTTCTTTCACGGGCTAATAGACTTTGTATTGCTTTTAATGCTGGCTTGAGAGACTCAGGTCTCTCATGTCTCAGTCTTTTGTCTTTAGCTCGGAGTGAAATGGCTATCGTCCGTCTGCCACGAGACTTGTCCAAAAACTCGCTTTTTTTGTCTTTCTTCCGTTGAGGGGAAGGGGACCCCACTTCCGTTTGAGGCTCCCGCCAATCATTTGGCTTCATTTTTCTCCTTCCCCTTCCGATGTCCGGCGACCCAAGGTCACTTAAGTGCAAACATCTGTGTGACCCACAATCATTTCTAACGGTCACTTTTTGACTGCTAGATAATGTTAGTTCAACGGGGGGGTATCATTCCCACCTCCTCGTCTTCGTGAGCCATCACGTGACACCTCCCCGCTTAAGAGAAGAAAGGGAGATGAATAGAAATACCATAGAAAAAAAAAAGGCAATTCAATTCACTGTTCTTTCTCTTTTTCTTTCACCCCTTTTTTTTTCTCACTTTACTTTTCTTTCATCCCCTTTCTTCTTCACGCTTTGACGAATTCTTTCCTTTTCCTTTTTTTTTTTTTTGTCCTTCCTAATTTTCACTATAGGGGAAAACAATTTCTCTTCTCTTTCTTTCTCTCTCTCCCTTTTCTTTTTCTTTAATCTTGTTTTCCTTTCTTTCTTTTTCTCTCTCGGCTTTTGGCCGTATCATATTTCAAACCTTGAGGAGGTAAGCCCTTCTTTCTTTCTTCGTCACTTTTGACGACTTTATAATTTTAATTCTTAAGCTCTGGGGGAAGAAACTTCCTTTCCTTTTCTCTCTTTCCCCTATTCGTCACTTGTTGACGAACCACTTTCTCGTCCATCTCATATTTCAGCATTGGGGACGAGAATTCCTCATTTCCTTTAGTTTCTCTCTCTCTCTTTCTTTCTCTCAACAACTATGAAAGAATATTCTGCTACTACATTTTTGTGGGGCGTTAGAGAAATATATCTGGGTATTTTTTTATTAACTTCTCTAAGTCCTCTCTCTCTGAAATAGACAACTGGCTTAATTTCTCCTCGAATTTATTCGGCATTGCCGAGTTCTCAATTTTTCGAGGTTGGCCTTCTTGACGGACATATCTCTTCAACTTGTTTGTGTGACACACTTGTGTCTGCTTCTTTCCCTCGTTGGTATCAATTCTGTATGTCCTCTTGTCTATTCTCTGTGATATTACGTAGGGACCTATATATCGTCCACCACCGTGGGGTCCTTTATTCGATGATAGTAGCAGGACTTCGTCGCCCTTTTCAAATTCTTCCTTAGCCCTGTGTGAGGGTCCTCTTATTTTCCTCTTATCCTCTCGATAAGTATTAGGGAATTTATTCCTAATATTCGTTGGACCTTCATCCTTTTTCTGACGACTGGTCCTTTTATCTTCTTGTTTATTGAGGGGTGGAAGGTTCACTTCTTTTCTTTCCACCTTCTCACTCTGTGAGCGACTGTGTCGTTTATATCTCGCACGTGGCTCAGCCGCCATCTTGTTTCCATGCTGGGCGTTCGTTCTCGCCATCTTTCTTTCTTCATTTTTGGCGCTCATTTTCGCCAACTTGCTTTCTCCATTTTTGGCGTTCATCTTCGCCATCTTTCCGTCTTCATTTATGGCGCTTATTTTCGCCATCTTTTCCGGGTGACACTTTTTAGTTTTTACTTCATTTCCCAGTATAAGGGAAATTCCTTTCATAGGTAGTTTGTCTACCACACCAACTTTAATAGGTCCATCTTTCCACTGGGACTTTAGGGTTATTTTACACAGCGGTATTTTTACCCTCTTTCCGCCGATACCCTCTATCATCACAGTCTCACGTGTTGCTTCTATTACCCTTTTAGGTAATTTATTTCGTAGAAGTAACGACTGAGATGCTCCGGTATCTCGTAAAATTGAGACTTCCACTGGTCCTCCGTGTGGGCCTCTTATCATCCCTTTTTTCGTCCAGGGTCGATAGGACTGGTTTCCTCTAGTTGTTGTCACAGCTCCTTGAGGTTTTCTCGGCTGGGTCTGGTTTCTTTCAGGACCTTTTCCAAGCTGACACCTTATGGCTATGTGTCCAGCCTTTCCGCATTTGTAGCAGACCACTTTTCTGCTGCTACTTTGGAAGGTCCTTCTATTTTCTTCCTTAGGTCTTCCTTCAGGGCTTAACTCAGCTTTGAATTTCACTCTGTTTCCCGTGAACGTTCTTTCCTTCGTCTTTCGGTGTGTGAGGATGTATTCGTCTGCTAGTGCGGCCATTTCATAGGTCACGTCAGTTTTTCTTTCACTTAGGTGAACCCTGACTTCTTCTGGCACACAGTTTAAAAATTCTTCAGCTAATATTAGCTGCCGGAGTTTCTCAGCGTCTCCGTCTATCCTCTTAGAGTCACACCACTTATCCAGCGCGTTCTCCTTTTCCCGCAGAAATTCCACATAAGACTGGTTTTCAGTTTTTCTCTGTGTTCTGAATTTCTGTCTATAAGCTTCTGGGACCAATTCGAAGCTTTTAAGAACCGCTGCTTTCACCAAATCATAGTCGGCGCAATTTTCTGTGGGTAGAGTGGCATACGCTCTCTGTGCTTTTCCTGTCAGCACAGTTTGGAGTAGCATCGACCAGCATTCTTTCGGCCATCCAAGATTTAGCGCGGTTCGCTCAAAATGTGCGAAGTATCCGTCCACGTTGGCTTCTTCAAATTTTGGGACTAGCCTCGCTTGCTTCGTTACTTCGAAACTGTCATGGCTTTCTTTGCGTCCTCTTATTGCCAAGTCGACTTCTCGCAGCCTTGTTTCTTGCTGAATTTTTATTTTCTCCAGTTCCATTTTATTTCTCTGTAGTTCCATTTGTGCTTGTATTTTAATTTTCTCCAGTTCAATTTCTTCTGGAGTCATTCTTATCATTTCCGTTGGTAGCTCTTCTAATACTGCTTCCTCGAACACATTTTCGTCCACCATGTGCCTTGCTATCTCTCTCACGAGTTCATGCTTTCTCATAGAATTCTGAACATTTAACTCAAGCTTCTCGCCAATTTTTATTATCTCGCTTTTTCTCAGCCTCTCCAACTTTTCCATGGAGGGTTCTTTTAAAAAGTTCTCTATTTTGTCCATTTTTTAAAAAAATTTTTTCAAACAGTTATATCAACAAGTAATTTGACTGTTTCAACAATATTCCTTTTTTTCCTTTCACGGTCTCCCAGGGTAGATTTAAACGGCAGGAATTGTCACACGACTACCAGCAATAAATATTATTAATAATAATCATTCCGGAAACGAGCCCCCATTTTAGGTCTGTGACGGCAAAATTGTCTAAAATCCCTAAACGGGACTTTATTTTCGCACGTGTGAAGACGGGGCAGGTTGGCACTTGATCCCCTACAGAAATAAGTCCTGTTCAGAGTTCTTTTCTCAGGCAGATAAGAACTGGCATATTACGTGAGGGAATAATTTAAGGCCAGACTGACCGCCGCTGGCAAGGGGTTCCAAATTTCACACTATCACACACCCACCAGGTCGCTTTCTTCTTTCCCCGAGATAATGGAAGAAAGTGAGCCTATAGGTCTTAGTTGTAATAATATTAATATTGCTACCGTCGGCGACTCCGGTTTCCCGTGTGATACTTTAGGAATTATTTGGACAGTTCTAAGCAAGATAATACAAGGCGAATAGAAGCTGAAAGGAAAGCATGGAATAATAACATAGACCACATGGTAAAATTAAAATACACAAGTTCTTTACTACGGTTATATACATATATATGTTCAAAGTATCAAAAATATGTAATAGGATAGTCCATGAATATAAATGTCTTTTCTTGGCTTTTATCCTTTTCCAAATTGAGAGAGAGTGGTAAACAAAAATTTGGGTGTAAAGGGAAAATGTCCCAAAGTTACTTATCTTATTTTTTTGACGGGGTTCCACTGGAGAATTTCTCTTCTTTCACGGGCTAATAGACTTTGTATTGCTTTTAATGCTGGCTTGAGAGACTCAGGTCTCTCATGTCTCAGTCTTTTGTCTTTAGCTCGGAGTGAAATGGCTATCGTCCGTCTGCCACGAGACTTGTCCAAAAACTCGCTTTTTTTGTCTTTCTTCCGTTGAGGGGAAGGGGACCCCACTTCCGTTTGAGGCTCCCGCCAATCATTTGGCTTCATTTTTCTCCTTCCCCTTCCGATGTCCGGCGACCCAAGGTCACTTAAGTGCAAACATCTGTGTGACCCACAATCATTTCTAACGGTCACTTTTTGACTGCTAGATAATGTTAGTTCAACGGGGGGGTATCATTCCCACCTCCTCGTCTTCGTGAGCCATCACGTGACACAAATAACGAAAAGGTATTACTTAAAAGAGTTGGGTGCGATTGCTGCCAAACAGGAATATATCCTTAAAAATATAAGAATCGTGACGGGAAGTTTCATGTGGAGACCATCATTTTCTGATGGGAATATGAATAAAGTGGCTTATTAACAGTATTTATAGAGTGAGTTATATTCATGCAATGAGTGTTCCTACAAGTGACACTCACAAGAAGTGAAAGTACAACTTTATTTCATGGCAAATCTTGGAAAAATAATTTATGGAATTATTTAGGTGGTAAATGACAAGTGAAATTAATATTAACACTTATACTTCAATTTACGATTTTGTAGCAATTTGGTTTCTGTATATTCAAGGGAAAATAATTCTTCTTCCAGAAATATTATGCACCGAATAATACTTCCATATTAAGCTAGCATTTTATTCAGATTATCCAATTTTTCTGTTTCAACTCATATTATTAGATACATTTTTATTGTTGAGTATTTTTTCTGTTGGTTAATCTGTGGTTTTAGTTATACCACCTATTTCCTGGTTCTTTTCTGTTGCACCCATATATTATTTTATCATTGTTCTTAATTTATTCATTTCTGCAAATGGTCTTATATCACACTTTATTAATCAGACTATCAACACTTTAGGGGCATCTAGCTCTAGGTCGGATATTTTATTTGTTATTCTGATTATTATCTTCTAAATCTAATACATTAAAATTAAACGCGCTATTTTTTAATTGCTTATGCAAAAATAACTACTTCCAAAATATTTTTGCAAGACAATTTGTTGTTTGTTAGATATTTTCAAGTGTTTTCGTATTAATTGAAAATATTATTTCCTCGTTTCCGTTAATTATTTTGCTTTGCAGTGTATAAACTAATTTATGCTTCTATTCCTATATGTTTGTTAGTGTTGTAAAATATATTTACTGGTCAGCAGCAAACAACTGAGCGGCTAATTCTAGAAATGTTTATATTTTTAATGAAGCTAAAAGAAGTATGTTCGCGTGGCGTAGTTACTAAAGTGTTGGCTGCAATATTTTAAAAAATGACTTCAAACACCAGTTGACCTATTTTGTGCACTTTCTGAGTAATGCCTCTGGGAAAGAGAAATTCCTTATCCCTACAGCCACGAAGATTGACCTACCATTTAACAACGAACTAAAACAAAACAAGACAAAATCGTTACTTGAAGTTACGAGAACAGATTATCATCAGAGTGTTTAATTATTGTTGCTATTTTCTGTGTATATCAGTTTTGTGTATATGCTGTTAATTAGCGGGCAAAATTTTAAATATTAAACGAAATTGAAACAAATATTTTAATAATCTTATTTTCAAAAAGGCTAGGGACAGTTTTATCAACCATTCTTCGGATTTTATTTTATTTCTTCTGGTTGAGCTAAATTAGGTTTAACATTAAACTTTAGTGTCAGTTTAGAATTGACAACTATGTAGGCGACTCTTCCAAAATAGAGATGCTGCTTTTAATATAGATGAATAACCAAACATTTGACTTGCCTACCGAATTCAACGTAGACTTTTCTGGATAGAATTCCGTGACATATTTACAATTGTTTGTCAATTAAAATTAAGATATAGTCGTGTAACACTTGTACTGTTCAGACAAAATAATCAGCTTGATGGGCAGAAATAATTTATTTTAATTCCGAAAAGTGTCAGCTCTCCTGTGTTACCTTTCATATGGGGCGTCCTTTTTCCTATTTTATTCACGCATCATCCATTCTGAGTCAAGCCCTGTAATCACAAAGGATTTACAAACGTTAATTCCCAAGCGAGAATGATAGATAAGATTGTAAGAAAATGACTGAAGCCGTTTTGACGTTTGCGCAAGATTCAGATAATCTTTTAAACGCACAGCAATCCATCTATTCAGAAAGAAATCCTTTAAAACCGTTTAAGTAACGTTATTTTGACAATTCTAGTAATCGTGCGATAATATAAATGAACACAGTTATCTGTACGCAGCTTAGATTTGACAGTTGGTATCTAATTGGAGTTCAGATATATGTAATAATAGTAATAATATAGGGCAATGATATCACATAATCTTGGGTTTCTTTAGACTTCAATAATATAAGAAAATAGAAGAATGTTCTGATATCTTCAGTTAAAAAATAAACGCTTGACAGTGGTTAATTGGTTTCTTTACGTAATGGAATATCAATCTTTATAGGTTATATAATTCCAAATCCATCCTTCTAGAAGAACATCAAAGATGCTAACTAACCCATAGTTGGGAGAATTAGGGGTTCATAACTTTCCCAAGGCTATTTACCCGAAAATAAACGTAATAGCATGGAGTTCGAACTCGCTTACAGCGATTCCACAGGCCCGTGCCTTAATTATTACACCACAGGGACACCCCAGTGCATTGTGTTGTATATCTTAAAGAGATTTATGTGATACTTCTAATATATGGCAGTTTAGTTCACACTCTAACACATGCCTTCGCCGAAATGTCAGGTAAAGTAGAAATTGTCTTATTTCTAATGTTTTACAGATTTTTTGACTAATACAATTGTCTCATATTAACTGAAGATAATATATATATATATATATATATATATATATATATATATATATATATATATATATATATATATATAGATACACCCCTGGACATGAGTTGGATGTGACACAAAATCAATTACATAAGAGGGGGTAAACAGGTTTGAATAAAGGATTTTCTTACTCCTAGACTGATTGTCATACCAAGTTAAAGAGCCCATTCTGGCCATTTATTTACCGATAGCTGAAGGGAGAATAATCGGATGCATAACTTTCCCAAGACTATTAGCACAATATTAAAGGAAAGCAGTTTCACCAAATATATTGCCATGTCCAATTACTACGACAATTAATAGTAGATACGAGCGCCAATATATATATATATATATATATATATATATTATATATATATATATATATATATATATATATATATATATATATATATATATATTGTCATCCACAGACAGACTGTTTCGTTCTATCAGAACTCTTTAGTGTGGCTAGACCCGCAGGACATATATATATATATATATATATATATGCGACTTGTCTTTTCCTGTAATACAGTGTTACATAGTCACAGTTTGTACTTAAAAAGTATAGAATACAATTACAATCTACAAGCATATCATAATCGGTTCATATGTTAATAGTGAAAGCTAAGCTGAAGCTGTTATTATGACCGTGATCATAAACTTTCGTAAAAGGTTTTTTCAAGAATAAGATAATAGTTTTAATATATATATATATATATATATATATATATATATATATATATATATATATATATATATATATAATAGTTTTAATATATATATATATATATATATATATATATGTGTGTGTGTGTGTGTGTGTGTTTGCGTGTGTGTGTGTGTGTGTTTGCGTGTGCGTGTGTGTTGTTGTTATTTTGAAATTGAAGATATTTTGAATAAAAAGGTGAAGAAAGTGCTATCGTAATTCTATTTATTTTGTCTTTTAAAAAGTTCTTTAAACTAAGCGTAGAATATAATAACTCTTAAAAGCCCGGTGTTTTCAGCTTCACGAAGATTTATTTTGTGTAATTGCTAATGACACTTATATCACTCTATACTCACATGCATACATACACATACCTACTTTGATTCATTTCGGAATATATCCAATCGTTTACAATATGTTTGCTATATCTTTAATGGCATATCAATCTTTGCTGTTTATTCAATTCGAAAGTCATCAGTGTAAAAGAAAAATTGCGTTAATGCTATCTAAAACATAGCTGCCAGGATAAGGAGGTTCATGCCTTTCCCAAAGGCATTAGTCCAGAAGAGAACCAAAAAGAGTGACTGGAGATTGAACCCACACGGATTTTACTGTAAAGCAAATCAGACACACGTCACGAGGACCACCGTTTAAACCTGACTGTAAAATCAAACCGCTTCCAATCAAGAATATAACATCCGTAAAAACCTTTTCAAAACATCATGTAAAACGTCATTTTGGGATCATTATTATCAGACTTTTCGTTCTCTCTTTATTCTTTTCTAAGTTGTTTAGTTCTTTTTCCGAGTTATTTTAGTTTTGGGAACGTCACATTTCTGAGTGTCCATCATTTGAACTGTGCTGTGTGCAGACAGATGAAGGTAATTTTTTTGTAACAAAAAAGCACTTTGTAGAAAACGTGAAGTGTTTACTCGGTTGATAACTGCGAATTCGAGAGTCATGCGGTGTAAAAGGTCAGGCAGAGGCATTTAACTTAAGGAAGAATGCACAATAATGTTCCTGCTGTTTATTTGCCAACTTCTCTCAAGGTATCTAAACTTTCTTTCAAAATAATCAAAAGTGAGTCATATATTCTGGACAAGCTCGTTTTGTGAGACAATATATTTGTAATTTTTTCACATGCATTTCAAAGTTTTATATACGCATGTATGCTTGTGTATATATATATATATATATATATATATCTGTGCATGTTCATGAAATAGAGAGAGAGAGAGAGAGAGAGAGAGAGAGAGAGAGTGTGTGTGTGTGTGTGTGTATGTGTGTATGTGTGTGTGTGTGTGCGGTATTTATAAGTGCGTTGGATTATGTGGTCTGTGTGCCGTTGCAGGTGTGTGTCGTATGTGTATATGCAACTTTTATGTATATGACTGATTACATATGTATGTTTGATTTCTGTGAGCAGATTTATTTTTGCATAAGTGTATGAGTGGAACTGTGTAGGTTGCTATGTATGTGTGGGTTCGCATACAGGTGTATTTTGTATGTATTATTTCGTTTGTGCAGATGTAAATTTGTATATATGTTGAGGCATGAGTGCGTGTGGCTTTGCGTATATGATTGTTTTATGAGGGAAATAATTTTTCTATATGTGCTTTTATTGTATGTGTAATTTTTGTGTGGGTATGGTGGCTTGTATATATGCATGTGTATGAGTGTATATGTGTATTTTTATTAATTCGTTCATGAGTTAGTATGTTTATGTATGTGCATCCACTTGAGTGCCTCTGGGTTTCTCTCTTTTGTCTGTCATTGCATGACTGGTTGTCACATATATTTTTTAAACAACGTTAGTTTTTGCCAAATCCCACAATCCTCGAAACCCTATTGAACTGATAAATTATTTATTCCTATGTGCTTTTTTCTATTACAGATAAATTAATTCTAGAAGGATCTCTTCAGAACGTTTACTTTTATCTTTCATAAAGCTGCGTGAATTTGAAAACGTCGTGTTTTGTGAGTTGTATTATTCTAAATTTAGTTCCAAAAATTTTTTAAAGACCAAATAAATACAATTAAAATTGCTCAGTTTTCAAATTTTTTATTCAAAGTATGTTCATTCATATACCTTTTGCAAGGTTTTCACGTTTGCCATACAATCAGAAATTGTTCCTTTCTTATGATACAATCCGGATATTTTTAAAAATCATCCCGTTTCATAAGTGTTCATTTATTCAAAGAATATCAATAAAAAAAACTGTTTTTGATGTTTTTTAATTGCAGCATCATAACCAAAATACATCTCAAAATTAGCCGGAATGTTCAGTGTATAACAAAACAGCTACAAAAAAAAAGTCAAAAATAAAATAAAAATAGATTTATTGGTTTTCCCTAATAAAGAATTGATTAGTTGAAAAATATTTTAGATATATTGTTTGGAGCCTCTCGGTTGCAATTTTGATTTAGATCTGAAGTACATAACCAAAAAACATGAATCATGCAGTCATCTGTGTATTTATATGTTTTTCTTATTTTGATTTAATTTTTCTTTTTGTTAATATATAATGTGAAATGTTTCCATCACTGTCAGATACAGAGTTAAGATTATGTTCTTCAATTTGTATATATTTTAAACTTTTATTTTAAACTTTTATTTTAAACCTTTGACTAAAATTTTACTTCATGTTTAATACTAGGAACCTTAAGAATCAATGCTCGTGACATTGGACTTCAATTTCCTTACTGACAAACTGTCGAAAATCGTGGACTCCGAAAAGTAGTTGACAATGCTGACGAAGTTAGTTAATTGCAATATTGAAATGAGGATTCTTTGGTGGGGTGGGGATTCTGCCCGGCCTGGTATTTGCATATGTAATTAACGGCACCAATACGGCCGCTCTGATTCAAAGAGTTCATCTTGAAATCAACATTTAAAAAAAAAATGAAGTTATACGAGGATCATTAAATAAGTTTCCAGACTTTTGTTCGAATGGGCACTTTTTTTGACAGTGCACACATGAAACTCTAGTCACGTTCGAAGTTATCTCCTCCGGCTGCAATGCACTTGTTGCAACGTTCCAACAACTTCTGGAAGGCCAAATGGAAGTCCTCTTATGTGAGCGTGTCAATGACCTTCGTCACAGCCTCTTTCATCTCCTCAATTGTCTCATAAGCACAGCCTCTGAGCTAAGGGAATAACAAAATAGTAACCCTAACCCTAACCCTTTGGCCAATCAACTCTGGTGCATTGACTTTCTTACTCCTCCCACAGCTCTCATCATCCCTCACAGACTCCCTGCCTTCCTTGAATCTCTTATCCCACTAAAAAAACTAATGCTCGATTCATGCAAGATGGTCGAAAAGCTGTTTGAAGCATTCCATACATTTCTGTGGCATTTTTCCCAAGTTTAAAACAGAATTTTATTGCATATCGTTCTGTTAAAGTGTTCCCACGTCCAGATTGTATTTTTAAAAATCACCAGCTGTGACAATCAGGCTTTAGTATGGTGTATTCCAATTCCTGCTGTAGCTGTTCATTTGAAGCAGAAATCATAATTTTTTTTCAGTCATCTCATAAGATGTATAGCTATAATATACTAAATTTTCAAGAGTCTACGACAATTTTAAATGCCTTTACAAAAAAATTCTGGAACCTTATTGAACGCACCACGTAATTCAAATTAAACATCAGAATTAAAAATTATAAAAAATACTTGTAAAAAGTATATGCTAACATTTTTTTTATTTCTTTGTTTGTTAATATCCTGGTCTAAGTTTGGATTTTGAATATCATATAAAACTGAATCGCAACATATTAGCTTTTTATTATGTAATATAATATTAGCAGGTTTATTACTTTTGTATTTGATGGGGTATTTTGTTTTGTATACACTATTTTGTATATTACTGATTCCTTATGATAGTTTTAAAAACGTAAAATTCTATTTTATAATTCTTTTTTTATCATGAAACTTTGAATTACAGGGAAATAAGTAAGTAAAGTTGGTGATCGTAGACGAGGGTGACCAGAAAGCTTCCTTTTCAATAGCTACTACACCGAGTTGTATGGGAGGGCGCTACTCCTTTCCCTGGATTACTTCACTTTACTCTTGATACGTACCTTATATTGCTGAGTGTTAAGCAAGGAAATATCAAGTACCATTTTTAAAGTCTTTGGCATGACTTGACCTGGGATTGAACGCAGGTTTTTTTATTCGGACCATTGGCAAACCCACTTGACAATGCTAAAGAAATAGTAGACGAGTGAAAAAACACAGAACTCTCATGTCTTTTTTCTAACCGTTTATAAAAGCTTAGTTATCATTTACAACATAATGCAGACATCTGTACTAAACTTAGTTGCTATACTTACATCGTTCTGGCCTTGTTTATGTATCCGTTATCGTACTCGATAAACTTCCGGAAAGTCCAAAACTAACTCTATTTGTATTACGGTAGGTGGTTATTCTCATTCTGCCTTTCTCTGATTGGAAGTATCTCGAATCAGACACATTTGTATTTTTTACAGATACTGAAACCAGGAGCAGGGATCAAACTCCTAACCTCCAGATTGCAGTCTGTTAAGATATGAGTCTTTACGTTTTATCGCTCTCAGCCACGAGTCCAGATAGTATTTCTCAATGTGTTGAGAATGATAATAACACACCATCATAGAAATATAAACAGACATAAATAAAATTATGAATGAAACTAATTAACATAAGTTGAAAAAGAGTACATATTTCATTTAAAAGAGATTCTTGTTATTTTACTGGCGAAAAACGAAGTAATGAAAAATAATAGAATCTTCTGTAATAATTCATATCAGCAAATTAAAAAAATCATCTTTTTTAAAAGCGTAAAGTAAAAAGAAAACAATATCCAACAGAAATTCGCATAAGTTGAAATAATAAAAACACTAATTTTAATGTATTTTTTAATTATAATTTATTACTGGCAATATTTTACTTCACATAGATTAAGAATATTTTCAAGAACTTTCATGGCATAAATATGAGAACACATTCGAAGGTGTTTAGCTTTCCACGTTTTACCGTATTATAAAGAAAGTCGCTCCTGATATCATTGTGACAATCTAATAGCTGATGAGTTCTACATTATACATCTTAAATGAAATATAGATAAACACACATAGACATACACAGACAAAATAGAACGTCACCTACACACACACACATCGTAAGTACTTGTGTATAAGGCCCATTCGTGTATAATACGCACCTCTAGCTTTCGATAAATAAAATCATTTTAAAAAAGATATTTATCGTGTATAACAGGCATTGCTATTTTGGGATTTGTAGCAGCTAAATTTAAACAAAATTTAACAGTTCGTAAGATTTTACCCAGTTTGTTTCTACAAGAAATAAGACTTTATATAATTTAGACAAACTTTACACTGTATTTATGGCGTTGTCAAGAACATTTTCGCATGAAGATGTTACAAATTTCAATAGTTATTTCTCTGTCATCATCATCATGTCCCGCTACCAGCGCGGATCTTCGTGAAAATTTCTCGGCACCCGTCCTTATCGTCCATTGCTCCCGGCATTCTGTATCGGCACAGAGCTGTTATATATAGTTTATTGCCGGTTGTCCTGCCTGTGATCATCCATATCCTTCAGAGTATGTCACTTATGAGTTCATCTTTACTTCTGCGGCAGTGCCCCACTTGGCTGGTTCGTGTCACTTGGATAGTATTCGTGATGGGTGGTACGTGGCCCTACAGCTGCTGCTTTATCGAGTGCTGCCTCCAGGACTTACTCAGCATTGCTAACAGCGTTCATGTGTTATTGCCGTTAAGCCTTTTCTCCGAATGTTTGGTTAGTGTCCATGTTGTGCATCCATATAGCAGTTTTAGTTTATCAGTCAGGTCTGACATCCATATGACCGATAGCCTATCGATAGCTGTGCATGCCTTTGCTAATCACATACTGATGTCTGTCTCGGTTGATGAGACACTGCTTCCTAGGTAGTTGAACTTGTCCACTAGTTTCAGTGAACTACCATTTAGTGCGGAGATATCGCCTCTTTGATTAAAGCACATATATTCCTCCTTGTCTGCGTTGACATGGAGACCTTTGCCTGCGGGTACTCGTTCCAGACTAGGTTGCAGGGTTGCGTCTTGTGCGGGTTTATTGGCAAGAAGCGCTATGCCATCGGCATAGTCCGCGTCGGTAATTGTTTGTGCGGGGTATCTTCTGCTTCTTTCCTTTGCCAGCTTGAAGCCGTTATCTTTCATTTTATCCATAGATGTTCTAAGCACGTAGTCTAGGCAGATGATAAACCGGTATGGGGCAATTGTGTTTCCTTGCAGCACACCTGCTACAATGTCGAAGCAGTCTGTGTCTCTATCCGGGGAGCGGAAATTTACATTCGTGTTTTTATATAGCATCGTTATGGTTGAGACTGTTTCTTTGGGTAGGCCATAGGCGAGTAGTATTTACTCCATCTTCCCTCTTTGTATGGAGTCAAAGGCCTTGGAGAAGTCGACAAATAATATTGTAGCCTCTAGGTTTTTTGCATGTATACCTTCAAGAATTCAACGAATAGTGAATATTTGTGATGTCGTTAATCGATTTCTTCGAAAACTATTTTGTTTCTTCCTAAGTTATTTCTCAATTTTGGTTTCTGTGTGGTTGCGTATTATAGTGCTGTAGACCTTGGCGGCTGTGGATGAAACGGTTATTACTTGGTAGTTCTTGGCTATTCCGAGGTCACTCTTTTGTCCATCTGTTTGTTCTTTTAGGTACACTACTTTACAGTGTCAGAGCAATATTTTGTCGAATTCCCTGGTCTTCCATACTTCTGGGAGAATTTTATCAAGCCCAGCTGCTTTTCTATTTTAAATTTTTCTGAGGACTGAATCGGGTTCTTCTTAAGTAAACTGTTCTAGTTTGATGTCTAATTGATTAGGTATAATTTTCCTGTCTCGTTCTTGCGTAACTTTCGGAGGTTTTCCGAGTAAATTTTCGAAATGTTTTTTTTTTCTTTCACGGATATATTCGTTCTTTTTGACGGATAGCTTTCAGTTTAGCTTTTGTAGTGCTCTTCCTTCTGCTCACTTCGTTGAAGCGTTTGACAGGCTATCCTAGATTGTCTATCTTCAACAGAGTCTCTAATCTTATTGATCTGATTTTGTATTTATTGTGTTTGTTCTTTTAGGTATACATGAATTCATTTTGTGCCTTCTTAAATTTCAGGGCATTGATATTGGTGGGGTTCTTCCTATTGCATTTGGAAGTGGTTTATACGTCTGCCCGCTTTTTTCTAACTGCTAATGTCTCCCATGGGACTCTACGTTTAGCTCTTTGTTTAGTCGCTGTAATGGTATAAAAAATGATTCTTGAATATTACTTAATTTTGACTTTAATAACGACATTTTTTCGATCATGACGCCCCTATTAAAGCAATGAATGAGGTTGAAAGTAAGATAATACTTAGTCCGTGTATAATTTTCTTCTTTATTTTTGGGGCTGAAAAATCTGAAAGAATAATTTGGCTTCTCCACAAATAATAATGATATCATATATATATATATATATGTATATAACCATAAGGAATGAATATATAGGAAGGAAAAATGACCATAACACTTGATTATAAAGATATAACTCTCTTCAAACTCCTAGAAGTCAAATCTCCCGCGATGCGAGAGAGACAGATGAAACGAGGGAGACGAAGACATACTGCCATATTGACGCTTAGTTGTTTCTTCTCTTCACCATACCCAGCTGTGTTATCTTAAACGCACCACTTAACACTTCTCTTGCTTCTTGGTCGGTGGTACTCAACCGTAGGCTAGCTGTGGGCCACTCGCTCGCGCTATCGTAACTGATTGCTCTTTTCTGGCTGCATGCATAAACTGACTCAAAAATCAAACTTCCCGTATCTCATGTGGGCATCTGTATATATCATTTCATAAAACCCGCACTTCTCCGTTAAACCACGTGACTAATTCCGCTTATTTTCCCGTGTGCGTTCCTTGCTGAGAATCTCCGATTGACGGCTTAGTCAAGGGTAAGTATGCACCATTATATATATATATATATATATATATATATATATATATATATATATAGTATTAATCGGTGCTGTTAAACCGGAGTTGGGAGTTATTCCATCAGGACAAAAAAAAGAAATTCAACAGTGAACATTTAAATTTTCCTTTTAAAGAGCTCAATGTAACTGACATTACAGAGCAATAATTTCTTTAAGAAAAAAAAAAGCTCACATTAGTATGATAAATTTATTTCTATCCTGTTATGGGTTTTAATATAAATCAAAAACACCGAAAAAAATTAAGAGGACATCTTCAGATCTTATGGATAAAATATTTCAGAATAAACACAGAAAAGAAGGGCGGGAGGGGATAGAAGAGGGGTGAAATTTTTCTCCTCATTTAGCCCACTATCATTTTATTTTATTTTATTGCCGGTTGGAATTATAGTAATTTTTTTTTTTTTTGTTTTTGAAATTCTGAATTCTTTTCGACTTAAAACTCTAGATTCAATACTAATTTAGATAAATATGACTTTCTTTAATAACTTTACGAAATATATATAATAACTTTAATAACTTTACGTAATATATAAAATTACTTAACATATATATTTTTTTCATATATATATATATATATATATATATTTATATATATATATATATAAGAATCTATATGTGTATTTTGTTAAATAATGACAGTTAAATTCCATAAAGACGTAAATAACGTAATTGATACTGGCGGAGGCATTTTATTAGTATTTCAATTAAAACTTTATTATAAGACATAAAATCAATCTATGAAAAATAAACAAAGAAATTAGCCCCAAAAAAAAAGAAAATGTGAAATACAGAAGACATCATTTTTACCAAAAAAAAAAAGAAAAAAGAAAAAAAAATGCATTTGGTCAAAAAATTGAAGGTGAATTGTATGTTCTTGACAGCAACCCTGATTAATAATTCTGTCTGCAATTTTTAAAAATGGAATTGGAAATAATTAATCTTTGCAGTCGTATTAATTTAATGTGCTATTACGTTAAGACAGATTTTTATTTTTACAATTAGAACAGAATTTTAACGCCATTTTTGAAAGTCTAAAATTTCCAAATTTTTTACCGACCGTAAAAATATACGTACCATTTATGAATTCAGAATTTTAATTTAATGTGCTATGGATCAATTTACGTTTAGACAGGTTTTCATTTT
This sequence comes from Sepioteuthis lessoniana, assembly GCA_963585895.1. Lineage (NCBI taxonomy): Eukaryota > Metazoa > Mollusca > Cephalopoda > Myopsida > Loliginidae > Sepioteuthis > Sepioteuthis lessoniana. The sequence continues at coordinate 140,962,145 of OY757904.1, forward strand.
TACTGTTAAAACAGAATTTAAACGCAATTTTTGTAAATCTAAAATTTCAAATTGTTAACTGACCGTAAGAATATGCGTACCATTTATAAATTAAAAATTCCAATTTACAAGACTTCAGCTTGTGTTCTGTTGTGGTCGTGTCTTTTTTTATATCATTTTCTTAATGTTTATCATCCGTTTTCTTTTGAGTTATGGTTTTACTGCCCAGTTCTCTGTCACGAGGAAAACTCTTATCTTAAAAATTGACAAATTTCAACGGCATATCAGTACATATACAATTATTTAATTTTTAAAGTTTAAGGAAGCACATTTATTCTACGTTCGTATTTATATGTTCGTATAGTAGATTCTTAATTGCTTTCTTTTCTTTTCATTTTTGCGAAAAATACTCCGAATTTGACTGATTTTTAACGTTATCAATTTGACCAATAAATAGGATTCTAACAACTTTACCATTTCAGGTCAAAGTGGACCTGGGAGTAATGATAATAAAAAATATTTTTCACACTCACCAGATCCCCAGAACTATAGCTACACTATGTTATATTGTTTAGTGCCATACGCATAACCCCCTCTTTTTTAATGGGTCTTGTCCCACTAAAAGTGATACAGTCAGTGTATTCTAAAGCCAGCCGACAGAAGGTTTGCACATTAATATTCTGCAAGTTATTTTCGTTGACTGGAGAGAGAGCAACATATTTCCAGTAGTTTTGCTCTTTGAGTTTCAAGGCTAGGCTGAAACGCCCATAGGTTGACAAATTCCAGTAGTTTCATTCTTCGAGTTTTTCGGGTAAGCTGAAATGCCCCTAGGTTGACAATTTAAATGATGACTCATGGTGTTGATGATTTTTACCAGTGAAATCCAAGCACTAAAAGACGTGTGGGAACTGTTAGAATAGGAATGGCGGAAAATAATCCTGTCTTGATGAGATTTCTCAAGAGTATCTTTGCCAGCTTATGAACTTTTCATTTCAACTTCGTATTTATTGTTTTCCATAATTTAAACGAATGTCCTTAAGTGTCTAGGATTATTATACCAATCTATATCTTTGAGACCACAAAATAAGAACACTCTACCCATGTGATTCAAATAACAAGATGAATTTGGCTAATTTATTGAAAAAGGCTGGGAGAAGAGAGTCCAAAACTAAGTGAGTTTAGCAACTAAAATGAGAATAGCATTTCGCAATGTGTAGACAGTAATATGATGATTATTTTAAAATTCAACGTCTAAAAGAGTGATACTCATCGTATTCGTTTGTACCTCTTTTCATTTTTGCATACTATTGGTCTGCATATAAATATAAATACTTTCTAGAAATCCCAAGAATAATTCTTGTTTCCCAGTTATAGTTTTTATATATTTCTTTTCAGCAAACTTGGTTTGATTTATATCAAGATTTCTCCTACATTTTACTGAACATACGTCTTGCTTCCAATTTTAATTTTATTCCCCGAAATGAATAGAATGAATTTTAAATTACGAAACATAACTTATTTACCATTGCTTAATACAATTTACATGAGAAAAGAAACAGTAAACTATAGTTATTGATTTTCTTTTAATGAAAATATAATGTTTGGTTGGCACAAGAGATCACAAATATTAGTTTGGTGGTTCATGAAGTTGAGCAGGAAATTACAATGCTCCCTATTGTAAATTATATAACCCCCACACCAAAGAATACCTGGTAATTGCGAAACGGCTTTAACTGCTGAATATATAGATCTCTTCGGTGAGTGCAGGATTTCATATTAATAATGTTTTAATCTTCATTTTATTCCTAAAAAAATATATCTTAATATGGACAATAAATACATTTCAGGATTGTATTTTAAATTTCCTATTTCCTTATTTATCCTTCTTTCTAAATCTTCATTTGTATTATTCTTATTAAATAATCTTCTTTGTTGATAAAGAAATCTTATAACCTATTTTACTTGGCCGAATTAAAAAATTTTCAAATAATTTGGTACGTGCAAGTTTGCCGTCTGTATATCATGTGACCGAAGCAGTTGAAACGGTGGAACGTACACGCAGTGGTTGGTATTATTTTGGTAACTCGTGAGTTGACACGTTCTGCATTGTTTCACTTTGTGTAAGATTTAAAAGCAGTATATAGGAGTATGCAACTTGAAACCTACTTTGATTCAATAACTTTGGCTTTACGCGTTCGAACAATCATCACGCCGCAGAAACAACCAAAAACATTTGAAGTGTGAAAGATGATGACACATTATTTTACTGTACAATAACAAGGTAGTTCATGAAATTTCCCTTAGGTGACAAATACTTTGATGATCAATAAAAAAAAAGCAGAGCTAAGACTGTGGTTTACTGCTAGTCATAGAGGCAAATGTAGTAGTTCCTAGAGAGCTTCAACTCGCAATCCAGTGTGATTCATCCCTGATACGACAATTAGAAAACCATTCTGAGTTAATTAATTGTACCTCACACAACTAAAATATTGCCAAAATTTTGACCCACTCTTAGTAAAAAGGGATATTTCATAATTTAGAACTGTTTTAGAATTGGTTTTGAATGTTTACTTTCGAGGGAAAATCATTATATGCGTCGTAACCGAGATGAACAAATATTTCGTTCAGTTACATGATCATGTTTTCAATAGATCGTATCCGAACGACAAATTGCCAGTAGCCATCACACTGAATCAGGCATTCTGATTGGTGTTGGATGCCTGGCAACAAGATTATGCGATCTAGTGATGTTTATTATATAAAGATATCTATCATGACAAACAAGTAAATTCACCCACTGTGGAACGCAATGATCTAATTCTTCCTGCCAAAATATCTTAGCTCAAGGATCTACATGGTCCACTTAAGATAGTTTTGGATTATCTTGTTGGTGGTTGTAACTCACACGGACAATTTGAAAGAGAGGCTCTTTTCTCAGTAACGTTTCACAAATAACACCATACTAAGCGAAACTTAAATATTATGAAGAATAATATAATCAACCAGAATGATAAAATAACAAGATTTTTACATGCATAAACGAAGCAAGTTATATAATAAAAATAAAAATAAAAATAAAAATAATGAATCTATTTATAGTAAAACAGGTTTTTATTGAAAATTCCAAAGGTTATTTTAGTAAAAAATCACCCTCCTTTTTTATAATGATTTCCCAGATACCTGTGAAAAGTGCTAAATTAATCCGTTAACCATATTATTTCGAATTAGTCTTGAGTTACTAGATTGTAGATTTTTTTCAATATTAGAACAAATAACCAAATCAAATGATCTTATTTAAATAAATAACACTAATCAAATCAGGACAAGTTTTTTTGTTAATGATGTAAACTCTCATAGCAGACATCGCAGCACCTTAGAATCCGTAATAATTACATTGGAATCAGTTTCTCCATATGCTAACCCTAATCTTGAAACTTTTCTTGAAAAATTAATTCATTTAAAACTTAAATTGAATTGATTTATAGCTAATTGATTTTGACGGCTTGGCGACCTTCCCATATGCATATAGATAGAGGATTGCCTTTATTATACGTTCATATTTACATTTTTTATCTACTTATTTCCTAATTTTTTATATGGTCCTATTGAATACGATTAATCTTTGAAAAGATCTATTTGACCCATACATGATACCCTCACCGGCACTACAATTCTGGGTCAGAATGTACCTGGGTATAATAAAAATGAATCGATACTCCACACTCTCCAGATCCCCAGAAGAAGTGGAACTTTATTATAAGATGCAGTTTTTTGTCATGCCCAGCAGCTCCGAATATTCTGTCTTTGTCTCTTGAGTGGTCAGAAAATTTGCTTGGGGGAAGAAAAGATTAACTCTTTAGACAAAAGAATATTTGCCATTTCTTAACCAACTTGTTGAAAGTAAAATTTCTAAATGAGTTCAGGTGGCCAAAATTAAAAATAGCACAGCCTCTATATATGTAGGGAAGGACAAAATAATCAAGTATATTATTGAACCAGAGTCAAATGAGCCATGATAGAAAGAAGTAAATATATAAATCTGGGATTACGTTTGGAATATCTTATTACATACGTGTGAAAGCAGAATTGTTTTCCTATTGGACTTTCCATACAGAATCACTCTCTCTCCAATTTTAATGTAGATCGTATCTATCTATCTATCTATCTCATAACAGTCGTACGTATTTTTAAGCCTCTAAAAATCAGTAATCCTAGTAATACTTTTATGATAGCAAGACATTTACAATGTCCTGGGTGGATCATTTAGTTGGTTGACTTGGTGGTCGACTGGTAGTATTTTATTGCATATCAATGCTGATACGTTATTTAAAGTCAAGTCGTATATATATATATATATATATATATATATATATATATATATATATATATATATATATATATATGTGTGTGTGTGTGTGTGTGTGTGTATGTGTGTGTGTGTGTGTGTGTGTGTGAATCATTGATTGTAGTGAATCTGACAATATGAGAGAAATATTTCGAAAGCTGGATAAATCAAACATTTAACTCCGATTCAGATGCGTGATATTTTGCTCATTGTAATACGTCTGTTTGAAAAAGTTTGATAAAATAAAACTAACGAAATGTCACGGGTCTGAATCGGAGTTAAGCGTTTGATTTATCCAACTTTCCACATATTTTTCTCTTTTTCTATCTCATATATATATATATATATATATATATATATATATATATATATATATATATATATATACATATATTTATATATATATAAATGATTTGTAAGTAAATATGATGTAACTAACATTTCTAATGAAAAATGAGCTCATTCGCCGGCAGTTAAATGGTTCCAAGTATAAATGATTTAATATTTCTATTTAATCTAACAGGTACTTTTGCTCGAGACTGACAAGACCTGGGAATAATTGAAATGAACAGGCTCTCCATATTTTTAAAAACTCAAGTATTGAAGCCTTAACATCACATGGTGTAGTGATATATCCAGGATACTTATTGGTGGTGAGTTTCTTATTCTCAGTAGAGATACAGTTAGAACTAGCTCAGACAGCTAGATCTGTAGAATACGCTAACTGTATCTCAGGTAAATGCAAGTCCAATATGATTAACATTCACTTTCAAAGTGGACTGTGTATTGTTTTAATTTTTCCAAGTTAGAACTAGCTCAGACAGATGCAGCTGTAGAATACGCTACCTTAGAAAATAAACCAATACACAGCCAACTTTTAAACTGAATGTTAGTCATATTGAACCTGCATTTGTGATGAATGACATCTTTTAAATATACAAATCGATGATATAATTGAGATAACAATGGCATGATTATCAGGCTCTTTCACTCCTTTCTAAATTGAAAACTCTGTATTCTCATTTCCAAAAGAATCCCTGAGGGTTCACAAGTCTCATGTATAAGAATTAACTGATCCTGCAATGCAAATATTTTCATATATTTTATTTCATTGATATTTATTTCAGTGATTAGACCCATAGAACAATGTTTTTATACACTTTCTGTACTATTTACAAAAATAAAGCCAACAAATTACTGACTAACAGACTTACTAAGTGCAACGATATAAACTAATTGTTTAAATGCAACTATTAAAGTATTATTCATTTTAGTTTTTATGTAGTTAAATCAGTTGGTATGGTTTCTCTTTCTAAAGATTTACTTTGCTATTTCAAGTTTCCTTTACATGAGTAATCAAACTTCATGTCTTTTGCGAATCATTTTCTTTTGTATTTACAATGTACTTTGTTAGCTCTTCTTAATAAACATTTCTTTTGAACTTTCTCCTATAATGTTCATCTTTTTGTCAGTTTCATTATCACGCATTTCAACCGCTAATTTCCTGATAGCCGAATCATCACATCTTTACTGCTGATATGTTATCTTGCTCTCATTTTCCACTTCAAATATAATTCAACAATGAAGTGTAGGACATTAAACACCGTCATTAATGTTCTCGTTTCTTGAATATTCTGAAACGCTCTCTGGTCAATGCCTAATGGCTTAAGAAGATATAATAATAAATATTATCTAAGACTTGATACTTTTAATAACTTCATTCTATGAAGGTGATAGCGAATCGTATAGCTGAAAATAGTGAGATTGAATTTACCTGGTTTTATTTAAATTTAATTCCAGGTAAGAAATGCTAAAATGACATTAATAAGTTGTACGATGGTTACTACGGGTTCGATACTGTTCAACTAAACATCTATATATATTGTCTGAGAATCGAAGAAATGTCCATTATCCTGAGGAAGGTTGTGGCAGAAATGTTCGGCTGATGAGAAATTATTTATATTATTGAAAGTTAACAATGAAGAAGCCAACCAATAAAATGACTTGTATTTCGTAAAGTAATGTACGTTTTATCTCGAGAAAACTATAAGTTAAGACAGAATAATCTTATTTATTTTGTACTCAGGCAAGTTTAGTGCACGCATTTTATTAAGTAAAACTTAAATTAATTGCTGGCCTTGTAGACAGGGCTGAGAATACACAAACTATAAACACTGTAAAGGTGGATAACTCCCAAAGTTATCATTGCAATTACACTAAACTAAATCTGGAGATGAGGTTTCTATTTTGAACGTCGGAATAGTATTCAGTTACCTTTCATTGCCATTACTTTCTTGTTTCCTATATCCTGAAGTATTAATGAGTTAGTTTGTCATATACATCTATTTGGAAATGATTTCTATAAAATAGGAATAAGTGACATCAGATGACGTTGTGCACAAATTTAAACTACAGGACGGAAATATAGACATACAATGTACCTACTTCTTAAACCTTTATAAATAAAATTACCCCTAAAAGGTTGACATAAAGCTAAAATCAATCAATCAACTAATCAATCAAATACACGGGTATTTATTATGAAGTATTTTCCTCTAATTTAAATAATTATGTTAATGTCGGTTGTATTTCCATTTTTGATAAATTGATTTAGTTATTTAATTTGTGCGCAATGTACAAAAAACTAATTTTGAAGAAAGAAAACACAATTTACTTAGTATTATCCTTTGCTAATTTTTCTATTTCGTTTTCTTCATGAAACATTAATAATATCAATAATATAATTATTATAGATACATTTTCACGTTCAAAATAACTTTTCAGGCGATATTCTTAAAGTATAGCACAGAGCAATTATTTTAACATATCCAGTAGGAATCTAGGAAAACAATAAATCCGAGAACTAACAAAGGTTTTAAAGTTTCAACTTTTCCTCGAATTCTACATTCATCTAACTGTTCATTTTTTCATGAGTTATTTTTATAGCGCTAGCTACACTGAGTAAGGTAGAGATTTTAAGTTTTCATATTTCAAATACGGACAATGCAAGCCTTTTCTTTTCATTCTTTTCTTTGCACTTTTTTGGAATAATTTTTTTCACTCGAAGCTCACTGTTCTCTAGCAATACCACATTGCATGAGAAGGGCTCCTTGTTTTCAAGTATTCAGTTCGATCCTTTAGCTAGAAGAAAGGTTTCGGTTGATGTCAAAGTCTAAATATATATTATTTTCAAACACTCTAATTTCTGTTGATACTGTTTGGTTGCAAGTGACCTCAAACAATTTTTGTGAATGCGCTGATTCTTTGTAATTTTTTTAATCGGATTGTTACAATGATTGCAACTTTATTTGATTGAAGGTAGGATTTATTGGATTCTGGAGCTTTGTAATCATTATTTTAGTCCTTGCGAGTTTTTCACACCAGCGGTGGCTGTTGGTATTTCATTAGAGTCTGAGTAAGAGCAAGTGTCCTCAGGTTTCCAAAACTCATCAAATTATTATGGCCGGCATCATTTTTTTTTTAAATTCTTCCTGATTTCCCTTTCCTTAGCGAAGACTTTCAAGCGCACCAACTACAACATGCATCGCTCTCACCCTCACGTCCCACAGCATTTTTAGTTCTCTGGCAAGGTTATATCATTACTCAGCTTTTTCGCTTTCTGTGGTCAACTAGAATGATGAAATCTACTAAACGGGACGTTTTTTCTAGTGTTTATTATCACTTAGTCTGGTCTTCTGCCTGGGAATGAATGATTCTTTCGTATCTCAAAATCCCACGAAATGTTAAGCTTCACATTCGCTATGAGAGATTTTGGTTTGTGCCTTCAATATTTGGTATGAGATAGAATTTCACACTTTTCTACAATTCCAAGTGATTCTCTTTTTAACCTTTTTGTAACTAATAACTGTACTTCTTCTTTGCAAGTTTGCCGCATTAACTTAATATGTGATTAAACGTTTTGTCTCTTTCTCTGCATAACCTACACTTACTACTGTATTGTGTATTATCGATTTTTGCTTTAAAATATTTTGTCCTAATGGTGTTATTTTAAGCTGCTAGTAGAAGAGATTTAGTTTCTCTATTGACATTTCATTTTTATAGTCATGTCTTCTCACGAGCTATCTCGACAGTTTGTCGTTTGAAATATCCGTAAAGTTGTTTTTCTTCACATATTCATTTCCTTGTTTTTCTTCTTTTTTCTGTCAGTACTTATGTTGTCAATTCTATTATTGGGTGTCGTAATAAATCTTTTCTTTTTCCTCATTTTAATGAAGTCCTCAAGCCAAATTGTATTGATTCATTCTCTGATTTTCTGTTCACAAATCTTATTGTAGTAGTAGTAAGAGTAGTAGTAGTAATAGTAGTAGTAGTAGTAGTAGTAGCGTTGCATTTTTCTAGATGTTAATGATTTTATTGATTTAAATATTTTCATATAAAACAATCAGCCTTGTGATAGTATTCACATTGGAAAAAAAATTGTGAGACATCTGTAGCATAAGGTGGGAACATTTCAAACCCTATTATTTTCTAACAATATATCATGAGAAACTAGATAAATTAGAAAAATTAGAAAAACCTGTAAGTGGAGTCTTCAAGAACCAAAATTTAATAGTAGAAATGTTTTCAAAAACTGTTTATGCAATATATCATGATCAATCAATTATTCATTGGAATTACACTATAATCTTACGTGCTGAAAAAATCATGAAGCAACACCTCACAGACCACCAGCTTTATGGCCACTTACTTCCTGGCCTAATGAATAGAATGTTTGCCAATAGTCCGGTTCAATCCCCGATCGAGTCATACCAAATACTCAAAAAATGGTACTTGAATCCGCCTTGCTTAGCGCTCAGCACTAAAAGGTAAGGATCAAGGGTAAAATTGAGCAATACAGTGAATGGAGTAGAACCCTCCCCTACATCTTGGTGTAGTAGCTATTGAAAAAGGAGCCTTTGGGTCACCCTCAACAAAGGTTACCAACTTTACTTTACTTACTTCTTATCTGAAAAAAAGCATCAATGTAAGACGGACAAGACATGTAGGACATTGCTGGAGAAGCAAGGACGAGCTCATAAGTGACTATATATGCAAAGACATTTTATTATTGAAATAGTCATCTTCATCATCAAGTCACAATGACTATCCCCATCAATCCTTATTATCCATCGTACATGGTAGGTCCTCCAAACTGCTTTCAGTGTCCACGCAGCTCTTTTATAAATAAGTTCGTGCTGTTGGCCATAACTGGAGCGTCCATTAGGAGGTGTTCATTTAAAAACGTCACCTGTAAGTTCGTCCTTGCTTCTCCAGCAGTTTCTGACATGTCATATCCGTCTTATATGGACTTTTTTTTCAGAGGGAAAGTAAATTTTCGTAAAGCTGTTGTTTTGTTGTTGCTTCCAGGATTTTTTTCAGCGCGTAGGTTTATTGTATAATTCCCTCCTAGTTTTTTCTCCGTGCGTTTTCTCAAAGTTAAAAAAAGGCAGCCATACAGTTGTATTGACATAGAGATAGCAAGGAAAAAATCTCGTTTTATTTTATCGAATAGATCAGTATTTCAAAATAATTATATATATATATATGTATATATATATATATATATATATATATGTGTGTGTGTGTGTGTGTGTGTGTGTGTGTGTGTGTGTGTGTGTGTGTGTGTTCAGCTATTTTAGACTTTGGCAGTGAAGAGGCGTTCTAAAATACTAACGTCAGCATTTTAAGACTCTCACATGGATACGTATTATTTATTTTATTCTTTAGAAAGAATGCGTACCTTCGGAAAATACAATTACATGAAAATGTTCTTTTGATCTTCGATCTGTAATGATTCTTCTTTTCGACAATGGCACAAAATTATTTTTATTAGATAAACGGGGAATTTTCTTTTGTAAGTAAACATTGCATTCGTTGTATTTTACTTCTACAAATTACATTAATTTTGAATTTAAAAAAAGAAAAAAAACATCACAAACTGAAAAATTTTTTAAAAACATTCTACTTAATATCTGAATGCTTAAGAACAGATAGAAGTTCATCAAATAAAAAATAAAAAAAGAAATCAAGCATTCAAAGAATATTTTCAGTTGATTCATCAAGAACTGTGCATTAGGTAGTTTTCTATTAAAATGAAAATATTTTAGTTTGAATATTATCATAATTTTGTAGATATTCTTAAAATTCTCTCCCTGCAGAAAGTAGAGACAAATTTGTTTTAATGTTTGCAAAAGGGATGATCCTAACTACAAAATGTTTTTGAAAATTTAATAGGAAAATATATCATTTTGCCAAACCTTGTAAACGTGATTCGGTTCAGAATCATATTTAAAAACAGTTTAGGGGTCATACAGCACCATTGAACATGAATGAATGAAAAGATTAAATTTGGTAGCAAAATTCTGTTTGATAAATAATTAAATATGATAATGATTATGCAAAATGGTTACAGTTATCCCATCTTAGGGAATTTGGTTGACCAAATAGATAAAGTTCAAACTTTACCGATAAGTGAGAAATGGTTTCACTCGAGAATAGAGGAATTTTTAAAAAGGGATTGTCGCCCAGTCATTTAAATGCTGAGCTATTGAAAAAAAAACCTTCATGCCCAACAACACAACCACGAAAAATTCTCACCGACAACACAACAATATCAGAACATCAAAATAATAAACAAAAACTTCAGATTCTCGAAGCACTACATATTAGAAACATGTAACCAACACTTAATAGAATTAAATTCAAAACCAGTGATAATGTACTTAAATATCTTTAGCTACTGGCACTAATTATAGGATTCTATATAAAAGCAAGCGCCATAATCTTCAACGGCATAGGCGCCCTTACACAGTAGTAATATGCTAAAACAAAAGTTACATCACTTTTATAATTGATTCTCCCCTGATAATGGCCCAAAGTCGGGCAGAAAGTACTAGGGATACATACAACTATTGACAATACATAAATGAATTCCCCCCCGAATACGATAAAAGTAATACGGGAATTTGAACAGATCCAGAAGAAAATATGTAGACATAAAATGTCCATTATGTTTAATGAAATTTGCATTAACGAAGAAATGCTGCCTATATATATATATATATATATATATATATATATATATATGTATTGAGAGAGAGAGAGAGAGAGATAGATAGAGAGAGAGAGAGATTGTTTATTAATATTTCGTTGTACGTGCAGAATTTAAAGATTTTTTTTGTAATCGGTATGCATTTTAAAATAGATAAAATATTTGAAAAAAAAATTAGAATATTTTAAAATTCTAAAAAAGTGAACCCTTACCTTTATGTCATGTATCTTCAGAGAATAAAACTGGTAGTATATATAAGTATATATGAGTAAAATAAACATATTTATGAGGATATCATTTCGTTTGTTCACTTCTTCCCATCCCAGGCTTTTTCGACGGTCATTAACCTAAGTCTAATTCCTCATATATATATATATATATACTTATTTGTCAGAGTTACTTAATATTCTGAAGAGACTCAAACGAAAGAAAGGCTTCCCTTTTTTAGAAACTTAAAATATTTGGATTGAAAAAGTTAATATTTCAAATATTTTAAAATCCATACACCTTTATAATCACTTTTCATATATATATATGTATATATATATATATATATATATAGGCACACACACACACACACACACACACATATATATATATATATATATATATATATATACACACACACACACACACACAAACACACACACACACACACACATATATATATATATATATATATATATATATATATATATATATATACAATAATTAAGTTCTTGATATCTTTACGCCAGTTTTAACTGATGTTTCCTGTTATTTTTCAATTGAACACTGCGCAATGGAGTCACAATTTAATCTCCGGAGGTACTTTTTTCTTACTTTATTTCGTTTCTGTTTGCTTGTTTGTGACCGCTTCTAATATTTCCTGGAATCTGATGTTTTCTTTTTTTTTTTTTTTGCAAGCATTTCGTTACTTTCCTGATTGAGCAGTTCTCTTTCTACTGTTGCTTCACTTTTCTCTTTTTCATTATAATCCCCGCAAGTTTATCAATCCCGAATTCTATTAGTATATCTTTACTGTATATTTCAAATGTTTATCTTAGAAGTTTTAGTTATTATTAATTCTTGGCTAATATCTTAATATCTTATAATACCTTGAGAAGATTCAACTTTTTCTGCGATGTAGCAAATTTGTGGTTTTCTTGCATGTTCGTAGTATATAATTTGTGGGTATCACTGTTTGTTTATTAGGGGGTGTCCTCGTGGTTAAAGCGATAGACTGCGGACTCGTAGTAAACGTTCACTTTCGGGAAAATATCCTTGGGAAAGGCATGAACCCCCTTATCGTCCCAGCTATGGGTTGAATAGTATCACTACAGTTCTTCTCATAGAATAGCTTTGGCATTAAATAACCTGCAAAGGTTGATATGCCATTAAACAAAGGAACGAATGTTTGTTTTATTATAATTAAGTGTCATAATCTAGGTTGTTAGTCTTAAATGTTATAAGCATTTTTACAACTTAGTAAACCTTTAACACATTGGACTTTTTTCTTTAGTTATTTTGATCATTTTTTTTTTTCGTTTTGCAATTAATATTTCTTGGGTGCTGGGTGGAGGATTGTCTTTTGAGTTAATATAATACTTACAATATAGTGCTTAAATTTTGCATACATTTTTTTTAGGTAAGAATATCAAAACTCGTCTTCTCCTTCTTCTTCATCTTCTTCATTAGTTGCTACTAATGCCGCTTCATACTTCTCTTTATTTGTCTATCTGCCTGTCTCTCTCCACCACTCTCTCTATAAATATCATGTTGATCAAGTTTTACTTTGAGTAAGGATATCCCTGACTCTCTCTTTTTATCTCTCTTTCTCCCTCTCACACACTCTCTCTTTCTCTGTTTGTCTCTCTTCATCTGCTCAGGCAATTATTCGAAAATTAGTTGTTATACACAACGTTTTGGCTACAATAATCTTCAAGTGTTTTTTGTTATAGTCGGTAGACATACCGGGACTTGGTAGTTTAAAAAAATGCATACCAACAACACTAATCACTTTCTCGCTTTCGCAATGCGTTCCTTTCGGCCATCACACTTGCCAGGACCTCAAATGAGAACCTTGTGTCAACATAAAGGAGACGAAAAGGAGTTTTACTGGTCGACCAACATTATTGTATCCAAGTGTAAGTGTCGTTGGCTAAATTTCTTCATGTAATCATGTTCACATCGCTAGCAGTGTATGGCGTTTTTGACTTGTTTAACTAGGATGGCTTATGAGATGGGAGTTTCGTGGCCGAATAACAACTGTTTTATTGGGTGCTGCTTCCATGATTTATTAAAAAAAGGAAAAGTAATCATTTTGCGAGCAATACTGAATAAGTCCAGGCGGCAACACCGCGCAAAGCACAAAATATACGGCCACCTGCCTCCCATCACGAAAAGTATAAAAGTTAGACGAACTAGACACGCAGGACACTATTGGAGAAGCAGAGACGAGCTCATAAGTTATGTACTCCAATGGACCCCCACATATGGCCGAGCAAAAGCAAGACGACCAGCTACGACATACGTACAGCATCTATGTGAGGATACAGGATGCAGCCCTTAAGACCTACCATAGGAGATGAACGATATGGAGAAGTGGCGAGAGAGGGTCAGGGATATTCGTGCTAGCAGTACGACATGATGATGATGATGATGATGATATATATATATATATATATATATGTGTGTGTGTGTGTGTGTGTGTGTGTGTGTGTGCGCACGCGCGAGTGTGTATCTGTCTGTGTGTGTGTGTGCGTAAAGTATCTTATAATTTGCTTGAAGCATTTCATAAATTATTTTATATTATTGTATTGTATTTGTTTAGAGAGCTATAGCAACGCAAAATAATTATTCGGGTCTAATTAATTTCGAAGTAAAAACTTCATCAGCAGAAACTTTTTTTGAATATTAAAAATGTCTGTCATGATGAAGGTTATACTTCATAATTAATTAGACCCGAATAATTATTTTGCATTGTTATAGCTCTATAAGCAAATACCAAAAAATAATATATACAAATATATATATATATACGTGCGTGCGTGCGTGCGTGTGTGTGTGTTTGATTGGGAATAGAAAGTAGAGTAAAAATTTAAAATCAATCATTCTATATATCCATATATGGGCAATACACACACACACACACACGCGCGGACACACACACACACGGTCGCGCGCACACACACACACACACACACACACACACACCTGCGAGAGACTTTAAAAGTTTTACTCGATTTTTCATTTATCACTATTTATGATATTGAAAGTTTATCAATATTAATAAGTTAAGCTTTGAAGCATTGTAAATTTCAGAAAACAAAAATATAAAAAGAATGATATTTGATTCTGACAAGAAATTATTTCTTCTTCGGATAAAATTCGATAATACTTTCGGTGAGATTTGTGAATGACGTTTTTTTTCTGTTTTTCTTTATATTTATAATTGTTATTAACGCTTTAAAAATCACTAAGCAATAACATAGCAATAGTAACTGTAAGCGGATTACTCTATTTCTTATCTAATCTTGTTTTCATAATTTTGTTTCTCTGTCTAAGCAGATTTATTCGGATTATATGTCTTTGTGAACGTTTTCACGTATCTAAACAGAATTAATATTTTCCCATTATTAAACATCTTGTTCAGTTCAACGTTTTTAAACATTGACGCGCAAGCGCACTCACACCCACACCACACGCACACACACATAGACACACACACACGTATATATATATATATATATATATATATATACTCACACACAAACACACTTGTATATATATATATATATATATATATATATATATATATATATAAAGACTGAGAGTGAGACTGAGAGACAGACAGAGAGAGAGAGACAAAAAGAGAGAGAAAGATACAATTATGATTAAAATGAAGGTGAATGTGTTATAATTAATTAAAAAAAACTTATAGTAATCTATAAATAAAAAATATGGAGAAATATCGCAGTTTTTTCAGTGATGGAATAGGATAAGATCTTTTTAAAAAAATGATGACGAAACTCATGACGAGGAGTTTCAAATTGAGGATATTCAGGTGATCTAAATTCTTTTAGATGAAACAGAATATAAATGTATTTTTTGTGTTACATTTTTATTATATGGTTTACATCGTACATTTCACAATCTAAATTTTACAACCTATTTCGAACTACATATACATTTTTATGTTAATAGTAATTAACGGTTCATATATATTTTATTTTATAAATTATTAGAATTGGGAAAATCAATATATATATATATATATATATATATATATATATATATATATATATATATATATATATATATATATATATATATGTACGAGGTGCTACGATAGGTCTCCAGACTTTTTTCGTTTGGGAATTAAAAATTGTCGTTGACTCTTGAAAATTCAGCATCTTATAGCTATATATCTTATAAGATGACTGACCATTTTTTATGATTTTAGGTTCAAATGAACCGCTACAGCAATAATTGAAATACAACCTACTAACTTCTGATTGTCACAGCTGGTGAATTTCAAAAATACAATTTGACACTTTCGAAGAACGATATGCAATAAAATTCTGTTTTAAACTTGGAAAAATGCCACAGAAACGTATGGAATTCTTCAGACTGCTTTGCGACCATCTTGCAAGAATCGAGCACCAGTTCTTGAGTGGCATAAGAGATTCAAGGAAGGCAGGGCGTCTGTGAGGTATGATGAGAGGTGTGGGAGGAGTAAGGAAGTCAACAGACCAGAGTTGAATAGCCAAAGTGTTAGGGTTAGGGTTACAATGTTGAGGTTTTAAGGGTGTTCAGGAAGAGATTCCGTCGGAAGAGGTCAGCACTCTTCAAATTGGGTCAGTGGCATTTCTAGCAGGACAATGCACCAGTCCACAACTCCATACTTGACACAGAGTATTTGACCAAGATGGGCATCAAGACAGTTCCACACCCTCACTATAGTCCAGACCTTGCTCCCTGTGACTTTTGGTTATTCCCTAAGCACAGAGGCTGTCGTTTTGAGACAATTGAGGAGATGAAATAGGTTGTGACGAAGGTCATGGACACGCTCACACAAGGGGACTTCCATGGCGCCTTTCAGAAGTTGTTGGAACGTTACAACAAATGAATTGCGACCCAAGGAGATTACTTCGAAGGGGACTAGAGTTTCATGTGTGTACTATCAACAAAAGTGCCCATACGAAACAAGTCTAGAAGCTTATCGTATACCCCTACTGTATATATATATATATATATATATATATATATATATATATATATCGTATTAGCAATAAATTGATTTTGTCTTTTTTGATGAATAACAAATGCGATAATGTTTTAAAAAGAATGAAATTGAAATTTTTTTCATATATATATATATATATATATGTGTGTGTGTGTGTGTGTGTGTGTGTGTGTGTGTGCGTGTGTGTGTGTGTGTGTGTGCGTGCGTGCGTGTGTGTTTATATCACTGATGTTATTATTAATGTATTAATTATTTATTTATTTGATGCTTTCAGGGATTATCTTTAATTGTATTTGAGCAGACGCAATCAGTAAATAAAATATGTTAAGCAGTAAGCTCAAATAAGCTCTTTGTTCTTTATACGAGCAAAGAAAGGCTTCCTTACTTATTTATATTGCAACGTAAATTTCTTCGTTAAAATTAAATTACCTCTCTGAAGATTCTTCTTGCGACAGTATTACATTTGGTGACAAAATTAATCTCTATATTTGTATCATCTTTTTTTGACAGCTATGAATCCATATCTTGCTCTCTCACTATGAGTAAATTGTCAGACAAACGAGGATCTTTAGCCTTGGTAATGTTAACAGTCTTAGAGAAGCCAAACTATAGATACTTATTAACTGATCTCCGCTAAAAATGCACCGGCTGGTGGTGAAAATGTTCATAATGAGATATATCTGAATCAGATATATGGATTTTATATCGGTACCCACAGATGTTATCGTTACTCTACTAAATTCCATTTGCCCAATCACCTGGGGCTGTAGAGTAGACCGACTGCTGTGCTGCTGAGGGGTAAGACCTCCACCCCACCCAACGAGTGCCTTATTTATGTCACTAAACAATCTGATGCTGGAGCTTTGGGGAATATTGAGCAGTCCTTTATTTTAATCGGTCCAGGGTCAACTCTGACCAGAGTGGTAACACCTGAGAGCGGCTCATGTAGCTAAACTGGATTGTTTGAAAAATAACTGTTTGACTCAACTGAATAGCTTAAAATAGAAATGATGTTGACGATTAAACTGTGTACTCATGCTAATTTGAATTATTTCGAATAGAAATGATTATTTGTATAAAAGTGGATTTGGCATTAAATAACCTACAAACGTTGATATATCATAAAACCCAACCAACCAACCAACCAACCAAACAAACAAACATCAAATTTAATTATTCATCTTAACTGCTTACCACAACAAGAAATGGACTATCTATGCAGAGAGAGAAAATGTAACTTAATAACGAAATGTATTCATTATTTCCCACGTAGACTTTCACGAAATGCCTGGAGAGAAAATACGATGGAAATTACATAAATACACAGCATGCTGTTTTGAACAAATCCTAGAAGTAACACTCAACAAATCATGGACACACCAGTATTGTCCGACCAGTGAAAATTTACATTATTTAAGTTTGTACGACTCTGAATGCTACCTATAAAACTTACTTAGAGCGATGGCCGATACAGACGGATGGTGAAAGACAGTCACGGTAATCTGTGCCATCAGTGTGCCTCGATAAAATGGTTTAATAGATCCTCGTCAGCACAATCTATAGATGAGGATCTATCAAAGCACTTTATTACTGTAGATTGACTGTAATAATTTTCAAATTATTTTCAACCCAATATCATTATATGAATTGGTCTTTAGAATTAATGCTTAACGATGGTAATCATTATAATAATGGTCATGAAATATTGGTAAATACTAGTATTTTAAAGCAGAGGAAAGAGTATTCTATCATTTGAAGCTAAAATACAGATAACTATCAACACAAATATCCAGCTTTTATGGAAAAATACTATAAACTAAGTGTTGAAATCTGATGAAAGGAATACATTCAGCATACATTGTGAATTATTCTGACATTTTCGTTAGAATGACCACGAGAAGAACTGAGATCCGAGAAGCCAGGAGATAGATAAGAATACATAAAGATTTGCAGAAATAAGAAAGAGGAGAAAATGTCACTCAACAGTGCAAAGGATTTCACTGTATCTGATATAAAAAGGCTAGAGAACTATACATAGCAGAATAATGAAAGATTAATTATGACAGCCATCGCATGCAGAAGAATTGACAGGCAGACGAAAGAGGCTAACTGAAAAGCCAAAATAAGAAGAAAATTGGGCATACACAAGAGGGAAAAAAAGAAATAGCAAATAAGATTACATGTATGTTGAGTCAGTGTAATTACTCGCAATATATAAGCGTGAAGAACATAAAAATACAACTATATTATTAATATAGACAGCACACACACACACACACACACACACACACACACACACACACACACACACACACACACACACACACACACACACACACAGAAAGACAGTGGCAGTAACGGAGGCAGAGAGAGACACGAACATATTTCATAAATCTTTGTCTTTTGGATACTACGTACACTTTAGTCCCACTTTAGTAGCCTAGATATAGATATTTGTAAATTCTTAACTTTTTTTGAAAACCGTCGTGTTTGGGTGCTTGATAACATTGATAGAAAGTTAAATTTTAGCGCCTTGCTCAAATATTTCATTTCAAATTGTCTACTAGTCAATATTTATGGATCAAGCCCGTGTATCATAAGAACAAAGTCACCTCACACACACACACACACACACACACACACACACACACACACACACACACACTCTCATATATATATATATATATATATATATATATATATATGCTTGTCTGTGTATCTATATGTGCGTCTCTGCATTTGCACATATATCTGCTTATACATGTCATCATTATAATCATCATGCCACACTATCAGCACGGATATCTCTGACCCTCTCTCACCATATATCCCGATCCTCCATGCCTTTCGGCAGATCCCCAGGGCTACACCTCGTATCGGAACGGAGCTGCTGAATATAGGTTCGAGCTGGACGTCGTGCCTTCGCTCGTCCATGTGAAGGGCTCTACAGGAGTACATCACTTATGAGATCGTCCTCACTTCTCCAGTAGTGTCCCGCATGTCAGGTTCGACTAATTTTCATAGTTTTCGTGACGAGTGGTAGGTGGCTGTATAGCTGGTGTTTTGTGGGGTGCTGTCTTCAGGACTACAATATTGCTCGCAGCATGTCCACCTGACAAATTTAAAAACTAACCACAATACTCCCATGAGTTAACAGTTCTGACATCGGCCTTGCAGTTCTCGGATGAATCAAAAACTCATAAACACTAGACATGACGCCATAATATGAACTTTTCAGCTCACCTTTATATATATATATATATGAAGAAAATAGAATACATATAAATAGAACACACACACACACACACTCACACACACACACACTCACACACGCGCGCACACACACACACACATATATATATATGAAGAAAATAGAATACATATATATGAATATATATATACATATATATATATATATATATATATATGTGTGTGTGTGTGTGTGTGTGTACGTGTGCATCTTTCTCTCTCTCTCTCTCTCTCTCTTTCTCTCTCTCTCTCTTAGTGTGTGTGTGTGTGTGTGTGTGAAGAAAATTGAAAGACTAAGTAATTTAAAAATTATGAATTTATTATGATGGAAAGTCAACGTTGAAAAGTTTCTGTTTTAATCAAACTTCATCAGGACTTTAAGATGGGGAAAATATTGAACAACGATGAATGTTTTAGGAAATATTTAATCAAAATGTTTCACTATCTCAAAGTCCTGATAAAAGCTTATTAAAACTAAATCGTTTTAATGTTGACTTTCTCTCATAATAAATTCATTATTTTCGGATTACCTTCTTTTTCTATTTACTTCATGAAGTCGGATATATTTTCATTATTTACTTCCCTATATATATATATATATATATATAAGAAAATCAAATCCGGTCAAATTAGCATAATAAATCTATTTACATATTCCTACGTGTATTGATATGAATCAAATTTAACAGGACTACTTCAGATCCAACGGATATAATTAATACCGGCAGAACAATACTAATATATATATATATATATATATATATATATATATATATAAAATATATATATATATATATATATATATATATATGTTTGTATGTATGTATGTATGAAGTTAATAAATATTTCACTGTTGAAATGCTCTAGAATCACTAAATAACCTTGAGAAAATTCTTCACTTCATTTATAGGCATCCCCGGAAAAATAATCATGTTATGTTACAATCTTACTTATGTCGGAGTTGAGACGCTTTTTACCAACTTCTAAAAGAGCCTATCTTTGCATTTCCGATACATTTTTAAAAACAACTTTATGATCATTTTGGCAGTCACGAATGCTCAAATATTGCAAACATAAATTTTTTTAAAAAAATTATCTCAAGACAACACTCCAAACCGATATTGCATATATCTACTCGAGTTTTATGCCTAAACACCAAATTTTAAAAAAGGAAGAGAAAAGAATGAACTTATACTTACCAAAAGAACTCAAAAGATCTGATCGATTATATATTTATAAGCAAGAAGCGTTCAAACAGTGTTATGAACTATGAGGCATACTCTACATTTAGAGGATTATCTTCCAAACACAGGATCATTTCAGCAAAGATTCATACGAGTCTACACAGAAAAAAAACAAACAAGCAAAAAAACAAAAACAAATTGATAAATCTTTACATTTGACAAGTTATCACTTCCGGAGACATCTGAAAGAATTAATCCAAATGATGAATATGAAAAGTTCACAACTTAGAAGTAGCTAGTACATTTTATTTTTTAAGTTAAGGAATTATATTGTAAATTGAATTAGCATGACCAGAAAATATGGGAAACACTTGCGCGCGACATACAGAATCACTAGACAGCTCTTTCGACCTCATCAAGTCTCATCAGCTATGAGTACCGTAACCTCCCTCCCTGCAGACCAAACCAGAAACGACAGGATTCAGATCCGATGAACTAAAATATATATATAAAAAAAAACAGTTCATCGAAAGATCAGACCCAGTTATGGGTTAAATAGTACCTCTACTGTTCTTCTAGAAGGATTGTTTTGGCATTAAATAACCGACAAATGTTGATATGCCATGAATCAAAACCTAACCAAACTAACCGAAAGATCAGATTTTATTATGATTAATAGAATTTGAATGCACTGACACTCTTTTTACGTTTGTATATTTGTATATAGCTACCAAATTATGAGTAATAGTGTATTAATTTCAGAGACAAGTCATTTAATGCGAAGTTGGCTCCATTTTATTCAAAATATACGAAATTTACCTTATTATAGAAGTTAATCCCACTGGTGGTCGGCTCCAGGCTACACATCAGTGATTTGGCTGGGTGATTCCATTAGATTTTTGACGTGTGAAGAAGGTAAATTAGACAATTGAAAGAGAAATGGTGCTCATGTATCTCTTTGCAAGATAATGACAAATTCGACTTAATGAGTCTCACCATTGAATGATGGCACCATTATTTTCGTGTATTTGTTGAGCATCATTATTAGGGGAACAGTTTCTTTAAGTAGACCATATGAAATCAAGTTCTCCCACCGTAAACTATCCAAATTTGAACTCTAGTTGCATAATTAATTCAGAATTTTTTTTTTTTTTTTTTTTTTAGATTTCAGCTTAATTTCTGAGGAGATGGTTGAAGTGTTCTTTCCACTTTTATTGACTCTATACTGGGCTAACCCCTTTTACTTTTGATCTTGAAGAGTCTTTCCTATCACCGACGTAATTTACAATCTTCTCAGCTAATTATAATTGCTCATCTTCAGCAGAATTTGTGATTTTATTGATTTAGATTTTGATGAATTTCAGATTTTTTTTATATGTTTTAGTTCATCTTATCTGAGTTTTCTAAAGTTTCTGTATATTCGAGTTAGTTGATTTTTTTTTATTAAAAGTTATACTTTCCAACATTATCTTGTTTTTTTCTAACTTTTCCAATTCTACAGGCAACAGTACATTTACCTTTAGGTTTTTCTGGTATGTACTCAACTGCAACTTCTAATTGTAAATGTAGAATGATAACAATAATACTTACCTCCGTAAGGGTCCGAGCAAGCATCCAGCGAGCAAACAAAAACAAAAAAAAGCTGTAACCCAATACAGTCCCTGCAACAATACTAAATTACAGACCCACTCGCAAAATTCGATTGTAAATTGAATTACTATGGCCAGAAAATCCGGCAAAAACTTGCGCGTTACATGCAAACCACTGGGTAGCTCTTTCTACGATATTAGTCTCACCAACCGTGTAATATCGTGATCTCCCCCAGAACGTGTTTTTTAAGATACATTTTCTTTTTATTAAGGTCATAATGATAACACAGATATGTAATTCAAAACATCTTGGGAAGACGTAGCTCTGGAGGTAACCGTGTTCTCTTTAAAGAGTACGGATGTAACTTACAAGACACATTCAGGTTAACTAGCCACACACTTGCCAGGAGTAGTTGATTTGGGAGCATTTGTGTGATACGGACATGTAGCTCAGTTGTAGAGTTTCCGATCTGAATTCTTGGTCACTGGTTTGGTCTCCAATGGGGGAGATTACAGTATACACAATTGGTGAGACCTATTAAGGTTGAAATAGTTGTCCAGTAATTCCGAATGTCCGACACTGTGCTAGCCGAATTTTCTGGTCGTGATGATTCAATTTATAAAATATAATGCCACTATATAAAAAATATTCGTCAAAATGTTCCCTATTCATAATGAAAAAAAGAAAAAGGCACGTAACAGGGTTGCAAATGCCAAATCGGGAAAGGTACAGAATTTTTGGAGACAAGAAAAATTACAAATACTTCATCATACAAGAATCGGACAAAATCAAACAAGCAGGGAAAAAGGGACAAAATGAAAAAAAGTACTTCAGGAGTAAGGGAAAGCTTTTCGAAACTTAGCTCTGCTGCGAGAATCTCATCAAATACATAGATATCTTGATATAATTACTTGGAATATACTCAGGACCATTCTTAAAGTGAGGAAGTCAAATCAAAGACCATAAGACAACAAAGTTGATGACGATTCAAAAGGCCTTACATCTAAGAGATGACATAGAGAGACAATATGTGTTAAAAAAAGAAGAGGACTCGCTTGCATTGAAGATAAGGAGGATCCATCAATATGAGAGCTCGAAGACAACATGAACAAAGAACAACTAATTGCAGCGCAAAACAATGAAAACTAGGAAAGGGTAAAGAGAAGAAAAACAACTGTGTGGATGTTTCAATCCGCAAACTGGTGAAATATCGCACGAGAAGTCATTGGTATGGCTTAAAACCAGAAACTTTACGAGAAAAACTGAATCTCTTCTTATAGCAGCACAGCCAACGGCATAAGGCCCCATTATGTAAAATCAAAAATACAAAATGATAATAGCAAGTAAACGTGGTGATAAAGACGAAATTATTAATCATAAAATAATGAAACAGCGAAAGAGTAAACGGAATATACGGCTCGGCAGTACTAATTGGAGAATGTATCCAACGGGGGAATTGTGCAAGATTTTTACTACAGGGTTGAACGATAAAATTGTCGCTCTTGAAAAGACGACGTGATTCCATTTCTGTTAAATGAAAACCGGTTTTCTTTTTTGTTTGCAGACCATCTACTAGTTGACCACTTGAGTACAAATCCCAAGAGCGATAGGAGCCTTCTATCATGTCTGAAAGTGACACAATGTTCAACGAGCAAGATCGGAGATGTGCCGCTGTACATCTCATGATCTCTACCGATCCAAGTTATGACAATAGGACCATTGCCAGCACCCTCAGAATGCAAATCCAGACGGTTCAACACTTGAGGGCACAGCTCAACGCATCGGACAACCCTTTGGAGATGGTGGAGCGGAAGGCTACATCACGCCACTTCACATCTTTGAAGTCGGCTTGAAAGTCAGCACCAAAGTGTACCTGGATGTGCAGAAGAGTGTGGTGGTCCTCTGGTGCAATCAGGTGGCCGGTGGCAGACCCTGGGTGTGACAGCAGGACTCTGCGCCGGTCCACAAATCCAAACAGACCCAGGCTTGTCTTCAGAAGGAGTGGTACGACTTTGTACCCTTCTCTCACTGACACCTACTCCCCTGACCTGAACCCGCTGGACATCTTCGTTTCATCATACGTCGAGAACCTCACCAACATGACCTACCACAACATCAAAGTCAGCCTGATCGCCACCATCCGCTGAGTATTCACCGAGCTCCCGTCGGCGCTTGTGGAAAAGGCATGCTCCCAGTTCCGGGACCGTATCGAGGCGGTGATTGAGGCTGAAGGCGGCTACATTAAATAGATGTCAGCTCTACTACATAGTAAAGTTACCTGGTCTGATTTTTCCATAAAAGTTTTAAAATAAACCTGTAGTGTTCTTTTCTTTAGGACGACAATTTTATCGTTCCACCCTGTATACTACGAAATGGTATATGCACAAACCAGAACATTTCCAAGAGAATTATATACATACAATTTTCTAAGATTTTGAGATACAAATGGGTCATTTATTCCCAGTCAGAAGACCAGACAAGAGTTAATGATAATTAACAAAAACAAAAAAAATTGCCGTTGAGTTGACTTTGCTATCCTGGGAAGCACAGTGTTAAATTAAAAGAGAATCGAAAGAGAGACAAGACTGAAACTTTTCCAAAGAACAAAGAATGCTGAGGAACATGAAGATGACAGTAATACTAATTGTAATTGAAGCGCTTAGAACATTCCCCAAAGCCGTTGAAATGGGGTCGAAATGCTGGGAATCGCTGAACGAATTAAATAAATCTAGATTACAGCTTTGTTGAGATCAGCCAGACAATTGAGAATAGTTAGGGAGACCTGACGAGACTTGTTGTCACTTAGACACCATTGAAAAACTATCAGCTAACAATGATGTAAAAATCTCTCAAGTAGTAAAATAATAATAAATATAATCATAGAAACTGTGGGTTTAATTTGACCATACTACCAAATGAAACACACATTTATTTTTATTTTTAAATAGAAGAATATTACATTAGAAATTGAATTACCATAAGCAGAAAATCCAGGAAGCACTGCGTGTGACATACAAGATCACTGGACAGCTGTTTTGACCTAATTAGGTCTCATCAGCGGTGTATACAGTGATCTCCCGAATTGGTGATCGAATCAGCGAACTGTGCTAGCCAAATTTTCTACTCGTAGTAATTCGATTTATAATACCAATTGGTTCATGCACAAACCATTATTGATTCTGGAGAATGAGATACGTAAAGTTATGTGGGATTTTGAGGCACATATAAATCACCCTACTCTGGACAGAATACCAGATCTAGTAAAAACGAAAAAAAGAAAAATAAAGAGAACCTGGTGTCTTATAGATTTTGCAGTCTTTGTAGATCACAGTGTGAATATCAAAGAAAACTAAAAGAGAAACAAGTGCTAATACTTTGACAAAGAAGTGAGAAAGCAGTGAAAAATGAGCAGGAATGTGAAATTAGTGCGCTTGAAATGATCAGCACAGGCTTTGAAATGGGTCTGGAAGAATGGAAAATTGGAAGACGAATCGAGACCATCCACACTGTTGCATTGTTGAGATCAAGCCGAATTCAGAGAAGAGTTCTCGGGACCTAAGGAGACTTGCTGTATCTCAGATTCCAGAGAAAGACCATCAACTAATGTTGGTGTGAAAAACTCGCAAGTAATATAAAAATAATAATGAATTATATGTTTTAGTTATTGCTTAGAAAAAAAGTCTTCTGAAAATTCTATAATATTGGGCTATACCGTGTTTAACCAAAAGTCTTATGTGGAGATTTTTATACTTTTTTAACGTGTTGCTATAGTTGACAAAACTTATATCTGAATTGTCTTCCTTTTATTTTCTTATTGATGGGTCTAAACAGATTTCGGCTCGAAATAATTTCTTCTATATTCATACAACATAATAAAAAAAACGAAACGATAATTTTACATGGAACTAAGTCATTTAACAAAATGACTTAGTTCCATGTAAATTATCGTTTTGACATCTTTTTGACATCTTTATTTATTGTTTACATTTGTTCCGTTTTTATTTTTTAATTTTCTCCCCCAAAACAATTGGGAAATCGTTCTCACACATAATTCTGGTGCATAAGACTTTTCTACTTCTCTTTTGGTGTGTGAAAAATATATCAGACAATGCTAAATGTGGAAATGAATATTTTTTCCGACGATGTTAAAGGATCATATTGTTTTCTCGATTCAAAGTTAAAAAAAGTTTTCTAAATGTTCTTGTTATGAGCAGTTATTTTTATAATATTAAAAAAGCAAAGGTTAAACATTTGATTAAAATAATTACAATAAAACATGGGCAGTAGGATACAAATTCTATCATTTCGTGGCTTTTAAATCTAACCAAAAGACAGACAAGGAATAAGCGCATGATTATCTATTTGTTTACAATCGTAACGATGCCTTTAATCTGTAATTGTATGGAGAATTTTAAATATGAACAGTGAGGCATTGCTCTTTTTCTGTATTTACGACATTTCAGTATGAAAACCTAAATTAAGAGGAATTAAAGTATCGCTATTGGGATGGCGTGCGAGGAAATATAGGGTTGTATATATAAACCTAAAAAAACCGGTTAATCTTGAAAATATGACTCGAAATGTGTTGGTGAAAAAAAAAAATTCCAAAGAGTAAAAAGATGCATGCATTTCAAAAAATGAATACCAATTAGGACCAACTATATATATATATATATATATATATATATATATATATATATATAGGTATCTACGTGCGTCTTTTATAAAATAAGGGGCTTTTATTCGAAAGCAAAATATATATTTCAGAATGTTTTTACCTGAACAAAATCAGTGCATTGTTTGAAAATGGTTAATAGATGAAGCTATTTTAATCTCGTACATTTTGACGCTATTCAAAATGGTGGCAAATTAAAACAATGTGATCCAGGCTGAAACGAAAGTCTGTCATCATACTTGGTGTCTGAGCAGAGGAGGTGACCGTGGTGTAATGGTTATCGACGTAGAAAATGGATACGGCGACACGAGTTCAAATCCTGGACGTAGTGATTGCATTTCGCATAGCACTAATACCCTTGGGAAAGGTATGAATCCAATAATTCTCCCTCCAGCTATGGGTAAATAGTAGAGCAGACTAGATTCTTCAGCCTTGGTAAGGCAACTAGTCTACGAGAAGGAAAACACAGAATTCAAACCTGTTAAACTCCGCTTAAAAAATTGACGTTGTCTCATATCCTGTGCGAGCGGAGGAGTTGGGTAAATATGATACTTGGTGTCTGAGAGGTGCAAACTATTTTAAATCTACAAAACAATGTGTCATGTTTAGGTATTAACATGTTTTAGAGAAAATGTTTACCCATGAGGAGAACATGGTTTTGCCATCACGAATTCGAGTGGAATTTTTATGGAGTGAAAACACACTGACTCATTCAAGTGAGCCATGTAGACAAACTTTTGGAACATGACAATACGTACCGATATTAATTTCTTTCAAAAAGTTAAAACTATGACAAAAATCTTTAATCCTGTGACAGAAATCCCTTAATGTATTGATTGATATTTGTATGTATATATGTATGTCTGTATGTAATGTCTTTCGAACCCCTTCTCTCTCTCTTATATATATATATATATATATAGTGTATCACAAAAGTGAGTACACTCCTTACATTTCTGCAGATATTAAATATATCTCTTCATGGGACAACACTGACAAAATGACACGTTGACACAATGAAAAGTAGTGTGTGTGCAGTTTATATAACAGAGTTAATTTATTTTATCCCCAAAATAACTCAAAATATAACCATTAAAAGCTAAACCCCTGCCAACAAAAGTGAGTACACCCCTTAGGAAAAAGTAGTCAATATTAGCATACACCATGTCAACTATCAATATTTTGTGTGGCCACCATCATGATCCAGAACTGCCTTTACTCTCCTATGCATGGAGTTTACCAGAGCTTTACAGGTAGCCACTAGAATGCTCATCCCCTTCTCCATGATGGCGTCACGGAGCTGGCGGATATTTGAGACTTTCAGCCTCTCCTCCTTCCACTTGAGGATCCCCCAAAGATGTTCTATTGAGTTCAAGTCTGGAGACATGCTTGGCCAGGCCATCACCTTTAACCTCAGCCTCTTCAGTAAAGCAGTGTTCGTCTTGGAGGTGTGTTTGGGGGTCATTGTCAAGCTGGAACACTGCCCTGCGACTCAGTTTCTGGCGGGAGGGAATCATGTTCTGCTGCAGTATTTCACAGTACATGTTGGAGTTCATGTTTCCCTCAATGAAATATAACTATACCAAACCTGCAGCACTCACGCAGCCCCAGACCATGACATTCCCATTACTATGCTTGACAGTCGGCATGACACACTTATCTTTGTACCTCACCTGGTCGCCGCTACACATGCTTGAAGCCATCGGAACAAAACAAATTAATCTTCATCTCATCAGACCATAGGACACGGTTCCAGTAATCCATGTGCTTTATTGAAATGTCTTCAGCAAGCTTTTTGCGGGCTCTCATGTGTATCGTCTTCAGAAGAGGCTTCCTCCTGAGGTGACAGCCATGCACACCAATTTGAAGTAGAGTGCGGCGTATGGTCTGAGCACTAACAGGCTGACCCCCACACACCTATTCAATCTCTGCAGCAAAGTTGACAGCACTCCTACGCCGATCTTTGAAAGAAAGCATTTTGATGTGACGCTCAGCACGTGCTCTCAGCTTCTTTGGATGACCAAACCGAGGCCTGTTCTTAGGGGACCTCGTTCTTTTAAAGCGCTGGATGATCTTAGCCACTCTGCTGCCGCTCAGTTGTTAATCTTCTAGCTCTAGCCATCTTACATGTAGCGCACAATAAGTCTTTTAAGATCCTCAGAGAGTTCTTTGCCATGTGGTGTCATGTTGAAACTTTCAGTGACCAGAATGAGAAAGTGTGAGAGCTGCACTACAAATTTGAACTCACCTGTTTCCTACACATATATTGGCCAAGTAACACTAATGAGTCACATGTCATTTTGGAGGGAAAATAACAAGCAGTACTCAATTTGGACATTTAGGGTGTATTTACTTAGGGGGGGGTACTTACTTTTGTTGGCAGGGGTTTAGATTTTAATGGTTATATTTTGAGTTATTTTGAGGATAAAATAAATTAACTCTGTTATATAAGCTGCACACACACTTCTTTTCATTGTGTCAAAGTGTCATTTTGTCAGTGTTGTCCCATGCTGAGATATACTTAAATATCTGCAGAATTGTGCGGAGTGTAGACAGTTTTATGATACACTATATATATATATATATATATATATATATATATATACATATTATCAGAGTGTTAGTTGTCACTAAACCACTTTGCGGGTATGCGTCGAACCAAGTGCAATGTATAATGGAGAGTGCTCAATATATTGGATAGAATTATTATATGATATTTATTATATATATATATATATATATATATATATTGCATATATATATGTATATATATATATATATATATATATACATATATATATATTAGGCATATTTTCCTATTGTTTATACATATATCCACGTTATGATCGAGTTTTCCTGAAGCACCGAGTCTGCTGACTCTTTCTCTCTCTCTCTCTCTCTCTCTCTCTCTCTCTCTCTCTCTCACACACACACACACACACACATGCACCATCCGTCCATATCATCAATAGCTCATGGTTGTTCTTCTACACGGAATTCTGTGTTCGTACAGAGTTGAGGTAAGTAAGTACTTGCTGACTGACCAACACAGTAGCATCAATGTTTCTGAGTCCATAAGAGTAATTCGCTTTTGGGTTCGTTTTGCTTCTCCAGAACTGCCCAGTGTGAGAGGGTTACATCCAGGATTCATTTAAAGTAGTACGGAATAAGCTGGTCTAGTTCTTATCTTCGTTTTTGTTTATGTTTTACAAATAGAAAGTGTCTATATGGTAATATGGAGAGAAAGCACAGGTTGGAAAAATTCTGTGTTTTGTTTTCTCGGATAAATCGAATTTCCATTCAATCGATCTGTGATATCAGGGACTTAAAGGCACGAGGACGGAGAGGAATTCTTACATCTCCTCTGGTATCTTCGACGGAGCTTATCAAAACTGATTTTAAGATAACTACCAAACCATTACCAGAATTATGGTATTTTAATTCCAGTTCACAATGGTGTGGCCCAGCGGTTAGAGTGTTCGCCAATGGCCCGGGAGATCTGGGTTCAATCCCAGGTCGAGTCATACCAAAAACTTTAAAAATGGAACTTGATACCACCTTGCTTAACACTCGGCATTATAAGGTTCAAGGGTAAAGTGGAGCAATCCAGGGAATGGAGTAGTGCCCTCCCCTACACCTTGGTGTAGTAGCTATCGAAAAGGGAGCCTTCGGGTCACCCTCGACTATGGTCGCTAACTTTACTTACAGAGGTTGTAAGCTCGGGTAACTGGTATGTTCTCTTTAATGTCCTTTCGTTAAAAGTATGTTGACAATGCTTCTGCATACGAGTAAGATAGATTTGTGCTCTTTAGCAGATTTTTCAAACCACTTGTTTACCAGCGTGAAGGGAGATGCGGTTTGATGAACGTTTTGGATTAGAGTCATTGTATTATTTTTTTGTTTTTTCTTTTATATTCATATAAAAGAATGGATAATATTTACAAAGGCCGGACTCAGAGTATCCTGCAATTAGCCTTCAGTTGAATATCTTCCGTCGACGATTAATCTGTGGTCGCAAATACTCTTTAACACTCACACATAACAACTATATATCTCCGCATTCTTTTGTACAATTTTGCTAGCTCCCAAGAACTTTCTTAAAACTTTTAATTTCTCTCTCTCTCTCTCTCTCTCTCTCTCTCTCTATCTATCTATCTATCTATCTATCTATCTCCGTCTCTCTCATCCTGTCACTCTCTTTCGCTCTGTCTCTATTTCCGTCCGTTTGTCTGTCGGTCTCTCTCTCTCTCTCTCTCTCTCTCTCCGTTATTCTCTCTCTCTCTCTCTCTCTCTCTCTCTCTCTATATATATATATATATATATATATATATATATATATATATATATGTATCAAATGTTTGTGTGTTTGATAAGCGTGCATAGACCTCTATACAAAAATTAATAGACGGTAATGTTTGATCCGATTATATATTAGTGTATGTTAGAGCCTGTTCTTAGATTAAATGAATTCTTTCGTTTCGAGAGTTTATTAATAGACGTTAGTAATATTTTAATCCAACTATCTCTCCATGACTTCAGAATTAAAATAAGAGACCAACGTCAGGTGAAATATCACACTTTTAACCGAATACAAATATATACTTGAAAATGTTGGCAATTTCAAATCAAAAATTATAATATTCCTTTCTAATTAATGGTGGGATATTTTATGTCGATGAATAGTATATATAGATATTGTGTTCATCGGTATGACTGCATGGACACACCAGTTAGATTCTAAGGAAAAGAATGGAGAAAAGTCTACATGGGAACAACACAAGAAGGCTCACTTCATTTTTGGATAAATTAAAATCCCTTCGCTTACGTTGCGACTGCTGATGGGTGTGAGGCTATGTTTCCACACTAAAGAAAAGTTAGCCAGGTCTCGATCCCAGTTTAAAACATCTCGCTGGCTAGCCACACTGATAAGTTGTGATATAACGAAACAGTCTATCTGCGGATTACAATATATATATATATATATATATATATATATATATGTGTGTGTGTTTGTGTGTGTGTGTGTGTGTGTGTGTGTATATATATATATATTCGGTTTCTAAGTTACAATCGTGAAATCCATTGAATGGGGAGAATCATGGCGAACGTGACATCCGCTGGCTGATATTAACCTCTCCCTATGCCCTCACCAGTCTCCCTTGCATATTTTAGTTGTCCTGGCAAGTTCTTTTTTATGCACTACAACCTTACATATCTTACATCGATAGTATAAATCCCTCAGTAAATAAGGATGAGCAATATACTGTATACTATTTATTTACAGAATTTGATAAAATAATCAAAATAAAAGCTTTCATCGGCTTATATAAATAGGTAAAGAAGAATGCTGCAGTTACTTATATATGTTTTGGTACGGGCACGTTTCGGTGCAGATCTAACGTGACCGTACAAATTCCCAACGAAGGGGATAAAAGTTTCAAGTATCGTGGGAGTAGATACACTGATACATTGCGTATTCTTTCAATCCTTGTCTGATTTTAATGACACACAGCTTAACATGCAATTTATTCTAATTCAGGAACTAATGCTTTACAAGTTTGAAAGGGGTCATAACGCCGCAAAAGCAACCAAAACCATTGTTGTATGAAAGTTGGAGATGCGAATGATCACAATAAAGAAGCCAGAACAGGCATTCTCAGTCGGGTTAGAAACTAGATTTCCAGTAGCGGTAAATCTAGTGATTTGATTCGGAAAGTATAAGGTGATCATTTTTGGCGGTGCCGGTCGTCTAAAGATTATTTTCGTAGCTAATGGCGACTGTAACTCAAGTTCAAATCCTGGATGAGGCTGCTTACATTTTACATTGCGCATATACACTTGGTAAAAGTAAGTATCCAATTATTCTCCGTCCATCTAGAGCTCAGTCATCAGAGATTTTAGAATACCCCTACTGCATCTCTGCAAAGGGATAATCTACCCCCAAAGATTTGATATGTAATTGATATGAAATTAAAAGATCTGATGATGACGCTCCAGCATTATTGAAGATTAGGGGAATGCGGAGTAACCCTTCATTTACAGGGCTCCTATGTTCACTGTGACCAGAAGTGTTAGCACCTGATAGGTCCTAACTATGGGCCATATAGAACTAAACAGATTGGGTTGAGATGGCACTGTCTTTGCATTTAAACTGCTATTC
The DNA here is from genome assembly GCA_963585895.1 of Sepioteuthis lessoniana. Classification (NCBI taxonomy): domain Eukaryota; kingdom Metazoa; phylum Mollusca; class Cephalopoda; order Myopsida; family Loliginidae; genus Sepioteuthis; species Sepioteuthis lessoniana. The sequence continues at coordinate 140,995,605 of OY757904.1, forward strand.
ATGCCAAACTGAGTTGTTTAAAATAGAACTGTTTTGACACTTAAACTGCGAACTTAAGATCAACTGAATTGCTCAAAATTTGTAAAGCGAGACAAAATTCACCATATCTATATGCATTTACTGAGGTTCCGAAGGTGACGAACCAAACTGTACCGTGAAATATTGCGTTCATCCATTACCCAAAGCTCAGGTATTACTGGGACCTCAACATCAGATTGTTTACAGTCATATCTTGGAAACTCCTTGGGCGGGGAGTCTTACTCCTCTGCAGAGATGCAGCCGGTGTATTCTACAGCACCAGCCTATAGGTCTAGTAACAGTTGCGTATATATATATATATATATATATATATATATATATATAATTATTTCGAGTTTCCAACGATTGGGAGAGTGAAGCAATATTCATGCCACCCAAATGAAGCAGTGCCCGCTGAACTGTTTCAAGGTTGTGCATGTTCAACGGTATGTAAGTCACTATTTTAACCGAGAAGTGCAGACATCGACTTCAAAAATGCTTAGTTTGTGAATGTATTTATTCAAGTCCGAATTACTACTGTGCCTGATATATATATATATATATATATATATATATATATATATATATATATATATATACGAGGGGCATACGATAAGTTTCCAGACATTTTTCATATCGGCATTTAAAATTGTTGTAGACTCTTGAAGATTCAGTATCTTATGCTATATATCTTCAGAGATGACTGACAAATTTTTATGGTTTGAGGTTCAAATGAACAGCTACATTAGCAATTGGAATGCACCCTAATAAAGCCTGATTGTCACAACTGCTGAATTTCAAAAGGGCAATCTGACACTTAAGAAGAATGATATACAACAAAATTATGTTTTAAACATTGTAAAATGCCACAGAAACGTATTGAATGCTTCAGACTTATTTTGGACCATTTTGCATGAATCGAGCATCAGTTTTCGAGTGATATAAAAGATTCAAAGAAGGCAGGGAGTCTGTGAGGGATGATGAGAGGTGTGGGAGGAGTAAGGAAGTCAATATACCAGAGTTGATTGGCCAAAGGGTTAGTGTTCGGGTTACTATGTTGAGGTTTTAAGGGAGTTCAGGAAGATATTCCTTGGGAAGAGGCCAGCACTCTTCAAATTGGTTCAGGAGCATTTCCTTGAGGACATTACACCTCCACAACTCCATCCTTGTCACAGACTATTTGACCAATATAGGCATCAAGACAGTTCCTGACCCTCCTTATAGTCCAGACCTTGCTCCCTATGACTTTTGGTTATTCCCTAAGCTAAGAGGTTGTCGTTATGAGAGAACTGAGGAGAGGAAAGAGGCTGTGACGAAGGTCATGGACACGCTCACACAACATGGCTTCGATGGCGCCTTCCAGAACTGGTTGGAACAGTACCACAAGTGCATTGCAGGCGGAGGATATTACTTCCAAGGGGACTAGAGTTTCATGAGTGTACCATCAATAAAAGTTCCCAGACGAAAAAAGTCTGGAAACTTATCTTATGCACCTCGTATATATATATATATATATATATATATATATATATATATATATATATAAGAGGTGACAAATGTATTTTGTAACGTAGCATATCTCGACAGAAAGTTATTTTGGGGTTTGAAATTACTTTTTTTGATCGTTGTTATTGAGAACAACTTACAGGGAGATTTACACGTTGGATGAATTTGTTAACCGTGCGTGGTTTATTTTTCAAATTTGCTATAACTATTTTAGTCCCATATTTGACGTAGACTTTAGTTTATTTAATTGCTTATGTGGCACTGTATATATCAATTATATATCAATGTAGCGTTTTATTTATTATTTAGCGTCATATAACCTTAATATTTGAAAGGTAGAAAAGCTTTGAAAACTAATCCGTCAGCAAACGTTCATTAATTCTTCCAGAAATGAATTGCATTATTCATCTAAAATAATAAAAGTGTTCTTTACGTGTGAAGGTTTTGGTACATAAGAACCTCATCAATTTACTTGAGAGTGAATTAACTCCATTGCGAATCGATAATGTTTTACAACGATATGTTGATTCTAATATACTTTTGTAGTCTTGGATCATGTAGACAGTACTATAAAATATATATAAAATTAGCATGCGTTTTGAGAAAGTAATTCTGCTGTGATATAGTTTTCGAAGATAATTTAGACATTTTTTTATTTGTCATCAATCTATTGTTATATTTCAAGTAACGTAACAACGTTCTTCTCTTTGTAAACTATTTTCTTAATGTCAAATAAACATCTGTTGAGTGACTAAATCTGGCTAGGTTTTACCGCCTGATTTTATTTCTATTTCGTTTGGTAAGTTATATTAACAATATGATTGAAGTTTTATTGCTTAATAATTGTATTGAGCTTTTCACGTATGCACTTGAAGAAAATTATTTAAATCTACCCAGTAAAATGTTTATTTTGGTTGATGACGATCACTGAACGTAACATGAAGAAATATTTACAATTCTATTTCCAAAATACTAGGCTTGCATGTGGCGTCGAGTTTTTCGCAAAGTTTTTCGTTGGTCATCTTTGTCTTCGAATTTTTAACTGGTCCGAAATATCGATTTAAATGAACCGGAACTAGGTGAGCAACCACGGATTCTCCAACTGAACGACTTGTTGTTCCCTTATTCCCATCTAAATATTTTTCGATGGACACGGTCTCTTAATGAGAAACCAATCTCTTCCCAACATTATGAATAATCTAACGGAAAACTGATATTTCTAAATGGCAAAAACTAATATGCGCATCTTCTTTATTCCTAAAATATTTACGTAAATTTTCTAGAACTGACCTCGTAATCAGAAGTATGTTGTAACACGTAAAGTATATAATCTGATCGTTAGGAAATAATTTAGAAAATGCATATAAAAAGGTTAACAAACAAAAACCCATCGAAACATGATAGCAATTATAATTTACAGATCTGTTTGCTCGTCTGGCAACAGTGATTTTTAATTAGTGTTCCATTACTCAAATAGTATTACCGAAATAATTGAGCTTGGAGAACATCTATGCTGTTAGTCAACAGAAGAATTAGTTGTTAAGTTTCCTTTAGATAATTAGTTAAATTAAGTTGTGATCAGTAAAAGTAAGTTTAACCTTTGAGCAAAACGCTGTTGAAGAAAAATTAAAATGTTATAAATTTAAAGGTTTGTCTCAGGTAATGAAAGGAATCCCATCTTGTCAGTTTTAAATATCAACTTAATACGACAAATTATTAGCATTGTAAACACTAGGAATTTTAATTACAAACGTTTGAGGTGTCTTCTTGAATTTCATTTAGTAAAATGAATTCAAATAATTCCAGTGGGTTACGTTTAATGTGGTTGGGTAAGTTAAATATCAACCTTTTAACTTAAAAAAAAGAAAATTGTTAAGTGACTTAGCAACTTACAATGTACTATCAAAAAAAGTTGTTACCATGGTTATTGAGAACAGAACACACACACACACACATACACACACACACACACACACACACACACACATATATATATATATATATATACCAAAATCTACAATGCCCTACTACGAAACAGAATAGAACCCAAAATCGACAACATACTTAGAAAAAACCAAAATGGCTTCCGAAGAAATAGATCTACGACCTCACAAATATTAACCATCCGCAGAATCCTTGAAGGTGTACGGGCAAAGAACCTACAAGCGACATTAATATTTGTCGACTTTACCAAGGCTTTCGACTCCATTCACAGAGGAAAGATGGAACAAATCCTACTAGCGTACGGCATACCTAAAGAAACCGTAGCGGCAATAACGATTCTCTATAGAAACACTAAAGTAAAAGTACGATCACCAGATGGAGACACAGAATACTTCGACATAGTAGCAGGAGTACTACAAGGAGACACGCTGGCTCCGTATCTCTTTATCATTTGTCTAGACTACGTACTTAGAACATCGATTGACAAAATCAAAGAGAATGGCTTCGAACTGACGAAGAAAAGAAGCAGAAGATACCCCGCAACAACAATTACCGACGCCGACTACGCCGATGACATAGCGATACTGGCAAATACACCTGACCAAGCCGAAACACTTCTGCATAGTTTGGAACGAGCAGCAGCAAGCATAGGCCTCCATGTTAATGCACATAAAACGGAATATATGTGCTATAACCAAACGGGGGACATCTCCACTCTAGAAGGAACCCCTCTTAAACTAGTAGACAAATTCACGTACCTAGGAAGCAGCGTCGAATCAACCGAAAAGGACATCGAAACGAGGTTAACGAAAGCATGGACAGCTATCAATAGGCTATCGACTATATGGAAATCAGACCTAACCGATAAAATGAAACGCAGTTTCTTCCAGGCAGCGGTCACATCGATACTGCAATATGGATGCACTACATGGACGCTAACAAAACGGCTGGAGAAGAAACTAGATGGCAATTACACAAGAATGCTGCGTGCAATCCTCAACAAGTCCTGGCGGCAACACCCAACAAGACACCAACTGTACGGCCACCTGCCCCCTATCACGAAAACTATTCAAGTTAGGCGAACCAGACATGCAGGACATTGCTGGAGAAGCAGAGATGAACTCATAAGAGATGTACTCTTATGGATCCCCACACACGGCCGCGCAAAAGCAGGACGACCAGCACGAACGTACATTCAGCAGCTATGTGAGGATACAGGTTGTTGTCCTGAAGACCTACCTAGGGCGATGAACGATAGGGAGGAGTGGCGAAAGAGGGTCAGGGATATCCGTGCTGCCAGCACGATATGATGATGATGATGGTGATATCTTTATGGATGTATGGACGTTGATAAAGTTAGGAAAAAATCCGGTTTTATTTTATTGGATAAATTAGATTTCCATATTTTTGATGACTTGTCAATAGCATTCAGCGTTGTCGGTGGGCATATATTGACATCAATTTTAGTAGATGAGATGTTGCTTTGTGCGTTTTGAACTAGTCTCCTAATTTCTTAGGCCTACCATTTAAAGAGTGATAACTCTTTTTTTTTTCTTTTGTAAACACATGTACTCTATTATAATTGCATTCTTGTAAAAGCCTATGCCCCATTCTACTCGCTGTAAGTTATGCCATAGGGATTCTTCTTCAGCTGGCGTATTTACGAGAAGTAGAAGGCCATCGGCGAAGTCTACGCATTTTATATTTTCTAGTCGGTATCGAATGCAAGGAGCTACATTAGCACAATATTTTTTATTCTATGCCAATATTGCATACTTCAAAAATACATAGATCTAATTAAAGAAAATGGTTTTACCCATAAAGGTCGATATGTCCCTATACAAAGAAACATAGTTTATATATATATATATATATATATATATATATATATATATATATATATATATATATATATATATATATATATATATATATATATATATATATATATATATATATATATATATATATATATATATATATATATATATATATATATATATATATATATATATATATATGTTTATATTCATATTCATATGTGTGATGGACTCAACCGGGGATGTCCTCGTGGTGTAATGGTTAAAGCGATGGACTGCGGAATCGTAGTAAGCGAGTTCCTACTCCAGTCGCGCTATTACGTTCACTTTCGGGCAAATACCCTTGGGAAAGGTATGAACCCCTTATCCTCCGAGTTATGGGTTAAATAGTACCACTACGGTTCTTCTAGGAGAATGGATTTGGTATTAAATAAACTAGAAAGATTGATATGCGAAGAAACCAATCAACCGTCTCCATCGACAAATGCAAGCGCAACGATTTTGGTAAATAATGTAACACGGCTGACATACATTGACAAGTGATTATTTTTACATGGAACCCTGATGGGCCACATATTCCACCGAAAAAGACTACTCAGTTTTTGAATTCTGAAATTCTTTTCTGGTTTTGTTTTTTCACAACAGTTACATTCTCTGCCCCTTTATTTTCCTCGTAAATAAGTGCGAAAATGATTCATATTTTTCTTATCCGAATTAAGCCGAAATAAAATGCCAATGATCACCACCATGAACTTGACTTGACTCAACAAGTCCATTCTTACGATAATAACGGCTTAAGTACAAGCACATCTATCTATCTATCAAAGTCTGTTCATATCTATCTATCTATCTATCTATCTTAGTCTGTTCATATCTATATAACTATCTATCTATCCTAGTCTGCTCATATCTATCTATCTATCTATCTATCTATCTTAGTCTGTTCATATCTATCTATCTATCTATCTATTCTAGTCTGTTCATATCTATCTATCTATCTATGTTCATCTGAATCTATGTGTGTGTTGGTAACGTTATAAAAATGAAGAGTTGATTAAATTATCCATGTATGCTTTTCCGAGCTGGAAAGGATACATTTCATCACAAGACAGAAAAGGCAGGTGAATTAAATTGAATGCAATGACAAATAAGTTTAATTATGCCAGTTTTCACATAATTTTTTACGAACATTTACGTCAGTGTTTGTTTGCGACATACAGAAAATACGGACATTCTATTCAGATAGGAAAATCAACTCACACATACACACATGCATACTTACATCTGCGTTCACACACACACACACACACACACACACACACACACACACACACACACACACACACACACATATATATATATATATATATATATATATATTGTAACATTGTAAGCGAACGGTATCGTGGTTCGAATATGTAGGTTTTCTAAAAAAAACAGCTGTCGGAAGTGAGATGAGTTGCCACTGTAGTATAACTTTAATAAGATAATCATGATTTAGAAGGTAAAACTGAAAACAACAGTTAAAACCAACACTTGCCGAGGCCAACATTCGATCAGCTATTTCAGTTGAAATGAGAGCTGGACAGGCGCTGCTGTTCTTGCCAGGCAGAAGTCTAGTTAGGATGTTTTGTGAGTTCCTATAAAAAACAACTAAGTTTCTCGATCAGTTTTTAATGGTGGCTGGCGTAAAAGGAGACCGGAAATGGTGTAGATGGAGACCGAATGAACTATTCAAAATAACAAAAGAGATGCTTCCTTACTTGAAAAAAAGAATCCACTGAAAACGTTGTGTCCGTTGTCAATGTGACCATACTTCCCCTGCCTAAGAATCTGAACGAACAAAGAGAAACAACGGTAATGATAATACTTCAGCTGAATTTTATTTTTGTTTTTTCCCTTCTCCATGAGGTGGACATTTACAGTCAATATCTATTTTAAAAAATTAGTCTACTTACTAATAGGATTTATTTTCTAAAAGAGTGAGGTCATTTTGGAACAAATAGCTTAATCAAATAAAAAACAACAAATATGAAAAATATATATTGAATGGTTTCAGAAAATATGGCAATCATAATTTCAGAGATTTTTGAGGAAATATTACATGAAATACACAACACGGTTTGATCCATATATAATTTATACATTTATAGTGTTTATAATCTATGCAAAAATTGTTTTTTTAAGTTGATGTGAAAAGATAGCTAAAAGCAAAGATATACTAGGAGGCATGAAAAAGAAATAATAATCAGACGATTTGCTATCATCGATAGAGCAGTAACTGGTGAATATGCAACAAATATACATACATATACACACGCATGCACGGACACAGACACAAACAGACATATATATATATATATATATATATATATATATATATATATATATATATATATATATATATTCACACATGCGTGTGTGTGTGTGTTTGTATTTGTGTGTGTGTTTTTTTATCTATCGACAGAAAGGTGAATAAAGAAATACCGCACATTCATTACAACTGATGTATTTCCCTCGCAAGTGTCTTAATTTCTTAGTTATTGAACATTTTACACCAAGCATTTCTGACCAAATTATAACTCACACTACTGTGTCATGGGACTGTTTTATTGCACTGTAGATACACAAATTTGCACATTTTAATCAATTACTTCTTTTTTTATCAGTTTGTCTCCAAAAATTAAAATACAATTAATCACTGTATATATATATATATATAAAGACATCGAAACGAGGTTAACGAAAGCATGAACAGCTATGAATAGGCTATCGATTATATGGAAATCAGACATAACCGATAAAATGAAACGCAGTTTCTTCCAGGCAGCGGTAACATCGATACTGCTATATGGGTGCACTACATGGACTCTAACAAAACGGCTTGAGAAGAAGCTAGACGGCAATTACACAAAAATGCTGCGTGCAATCTTGAACAAGTCCTGGCGGTAACACCCCACAAGACACCAACTGTTCGGCCACCTGCCTCCTATCACGAAAACTAACGAAAGTTAGACGAACCAGACATGCAGGACACTGCTAGAGAAGCAGGGACGAACTCATAAGAGATCTACTCTGATGGACCCCCACACATGGCCGTGCAAAAGCAGGACGAACAGCACGAACATACATTCAGCAGTTATGTGAGGATACGGGATGTTGTCTTGAAGACCTACCTAGGGCGATGAATGATAGGGAGGAGTGGCGAGAGAGGGTCAGGGATATCCGTGATAGCAGTACGACATGATGATGATGATGATGAGAATATATGAGAATTTAATGAATGTAATATCACATAGATAAAAACCTTTGACAAATTTGTTCATATCCGGCGATTAACATATATATATATATATATATATATATATATATATATATATATATATATATATATATATATATAAGCTACAACTACAAATCCGTGAAGCCCTACATATAAAAACAAAATAAAAAAATCAAACTCGAAAGAAATTATTCTGAAAATAGCAACAATGTTTTCAAATTATTTTGGATTTTTTTTCCTGTATTCCTTCATAGTATTTTTTTCCCTTGATAGCATTCCCTTTTAAATACCGTTCCCTTTTTTAAATACATCAGAGTTTTTATCCAACTCTGCGTACACATATTTTTGTTAAGTTATATTAAAAATTTGAAAATTTTCAAAACTCATTTTTAAAGCTACAACACATCTTACACCAGCAAGTAAACCCTGATTATGGTCTGTGAGGGGTCCGAAAGCGCTCAGGACAATTTGGGGAAATCTATCAACCAATTCCAACCTGAAACGAAGATACTTATCAGGAAACTTGAAAGGATCCTAACTACATCATACAGACAAAATGTGTCTTTATTATTAAATGAAACATGCTTAAATGAACGACTACTGCCTAACCACACACACACACACACACACACACACATATATATATATATATATATATATATATATATATACGATTTTTATCTTTATGGTCTCATTTTCATAGCAAGGAAATATGTCGTGTGTGTGTGTGTGTGTGTGTGTGTGTGTGTGTGTGTGTGTGTAAGCATTTATATGTGTGTTCACGTACATCACGTATATAAACCTTTATCGAAATCTTCAAAACATACGTATGAATAAATTTATTTATCTTGCATATTTGAAAGCTCACACTCACTTTTAGTTTTATATGTCCATTATTTTTACGTTTTGATCTTGTAAGAAAGTAAATACAATCTCTAGTCACAATGTCACGCAAATAAAACATTTCCGATCACTGATCTCGACTTAAGAAAAACATAATAGAAAAAGAAAAACTGTTATCGAATATTCGTTTAAAACTTCCAATGAATAATTCACTCCCATTAGACGTTTAGATTTTTCTTCTTTCTTTTTCCTTTCGATATTTACAGAGAAGACATAAGAGATATCGTCGTATTCTCCACAGAGGTCACCACTAAGTCGCGACAGCTTTTTCTCATTCATGCGTGTGTCTATATTATGCGATATACCAGTGCCACAAGCTAAAGCTAACTTGATCTGATGTCAGAATGATATGAGTCTTTGCCGTTCAAGATGGATGCAGAATTCAAAAATCTGAGTAAGTTGAAATAATATTCCCCTTTCTTTTTCTCTCTCTCTCTCTCTCTCTCTCTCTCTCTCTCTCTCTCTCTCTCTTCTATTTCTCCATTCAAATTCTCATGTACAGAAATGCATATATTTGATAGCTAAATAAGATAGATAGATAGATATTATTCCGTATGTTTTGTTATGAGTGCGTTAGTGGGCAAAATAACATCATACTTGGCTGTTTTTATTACTATTTTAGAATGATATTTTAGAAAAAGAACTGAGATTTTTTAATGGCATTTTCTCTTTTTTTTTTTTTGAATCTAATAGCTATATTGTATCCACTGTATAAATCGAAAAAGACAGCAAAGGAGTAAAGGTTTTAAATATATGATTGGCGCTTAGAATAATCCGACCTTGTTCTCAGTGGATGGGTTAAAGACTGAAAAGAGAAATAGGGATTTTTGGGGTATGACCCTAAATAGCATCTGGTGGTGATGTTTCTCTTTCAGAGATCTAAAAAATGGGGTATACTACCTACTTGCCATTACTCCCAGCTCAACTCAGACTCAGAGGGCTAATAACAGTTAGGGTACAATCTATGGCTCAAAGAAATCTGCTTGAAAATTATGTACATTATATATAGAATCTTGATATCTTACATCTGTGAACAAATCTTACAAACCTACCGAGCACGTATTTCCTAACCAGTAAAGATTTAAAAACCCAAACAGTGTGAAATGCTGTTGAAATCAAACCATTTAATTAATCATGTAAATGAAGGATAAAAAGAAAAGAATAATCTTTGGAATGAGAAAGAATAGAACGTTAGAAATACAGATTTTTGACATATTGCTAAGTTAAAATAGACAATTGGCTAAATTTCCTAAAAACAAGAACTGTAAAAAAGAAAAAAAAACGGTTTTATATCAAAGAAAATGAGTACCGGTGGTTTAAAAGCTGTCATATGACCAACTCATAAAACTTTCTGCTTTCAGACTCAAAAAGAAAAACTGACAAACATAATTAAAAAAGTTGAAAACTAGTGAAAGAAAGACTCGAAGAACAATCAAAAGAACGCTAAGAAAAAATGGAACTGTGTCAACAATATTTCATAGAAGCCTTTATTTAATATAAGAAAAATGTATTGGACATAGTGAATTTTGTAGAAAAACATCGTAAATTATCCTACAACGTAGTCTGGGAGCATAATATGACCAGATCAGTCCAGATTTTGTCTCTATAGTGACACTGCTGCTCGTTGTTTTGAACGTTGTCTTAGGAGACCTAATTTGTAATTATTAACTAAATATCATCAGTGAATTGAGTTCCTGCCTCCGAACGCAGGAGTCGAGATTCAGAGCTGGGCGAGGCCAGATGAATTTGTGCGCTACGGGCGCCGCGCGTTGGTTGGGTTGATAGCTGACGATGTAAAAGCAATCGGCATAGAAAGATTATGTCTCTCTCTCCTCATGTCGAATAACCTTTAACTCAAAGGTAATAAAGTGTTGTACCTGAACCAATTTCGTTTATTTTGGATTCCTATATATGATTATGAACATTTTATGATTTCGCATATCCGTATCATGGATATTTTACATCTTGACTTCCTTGATATTGTTTGGTTGAAGCACAATTTGGACTCAGTGGACATGTCAATAACAATGACTGTGTACTTGGGCGCAAAGGCCTCAAGACGAGATGCTTTTGATGCCCTTTCACTCTCTGAAATGCACGGCATTGGAGGTCATCTCAAAATCTGGAATAATTGAACAGTTTTGATTTGATAACACAGATGAGGACACAGTCATTGTCACAAAGGAGCGTTCCATTGATGTACTGAACAATTCTGGAAGGCACTTGGAACACGTCATGGAGTGTATCGAAATATGAAATGGTTTCAGCAAGATTGATAATTTCCACACACAACTAACAACATAATGGAATGGCTCGACCTTGATTCGTCTGATCAATGGGAGCCACAAACCCCAGTGGTATCCGCATTCAACCGATCTGAACCCCCATATTTTTATCTTTGGGTTTTCTTGAAGGACACAGTGTATGAGAACAATCCACAAACCATTGCTGAACTCAAAGTGGTCATCATTAAGAAGATTCATGCCATACTGAAAAAAAGAGTTCGTCAGGGGGATTGACAACTTCACTGGACGAATTCAAGATCGTCATCAGCGTTATAGCGGTCATTTGAAATACGTCCAGGAAAAATGCATCCTTTGAGCGAGAGACATCGAATCCATGATTGTTTGATTGGTATTATATCCACTTCCAGGACTTGCGATCTTTTTTAAGTTACTTGTCTCAGTAATAAATCCTTATATTAATGAGTAGCATCAATTTTGAGGTACCCTGTATATGTGTTTATGTATGTATGCATACAAGGGAACTTTTTAATGTATATGTATAGTAATTATACTAGTAACATGTATATGAAAGCACGCTTATAACTGTATATGTATATTTATACGTGTGTTTTTGTCCTTTAAAAATATGAACAAGGAAAAATGTTTACATTATATCTAAAATAGTGGAATGGTAATTGCAGAAATTGCATGCGCTAACATGGGTGGAAGAAGCAAGCCCATGCAGATGCATATATGAAAAAAAAATGAAATAGATGCAGTAATATAAACTATGTGATTCTATAAACAGTATGTTTTGAACAATGATAATAAAAGCCCCAAATTCAGAATTTTAGCCTTACTCTACATGCTGATTTTCGATGAATGTAACTAATCTATCTTTTCAAACAGTTCACGGTATCACTCAAAAAACACTGAAAATAAAAATAAACAACAGAAGATATTACTCATCAAATGTTACATTGCAGATAATTGGTAAACAAATTATACCGAGGTCGGGTATTCTCATGGTGTAATGGTTAATGCGCTAGATTGCGGAATTGTAGAAAGCGAGTTCGAACTCCAGTCGGGCTATTACGTTTACTTGCCAACAAATACCCTTGGGAAAAGTATGAATCCCTCTTAACCTCCAAGCTATAGGTTTAATAGTAACACTACTGTTCTTGTAGCATGACTGAATTGGTATTAAATAGCCCAAGAAGGTTTACACGCCATTAAGCAACAAAACAAACTTATAACAATTAGCATTTATATCTTAGATATTCTTGTCCGTTTCTCTGAGGAACGTTTTCAAAACAAGGAAATAGTCGGCTCCTTTCATCTTCGTTTTTTCTTTATTATATTCGATCAAATATAATTGTTCCTACCATTGTCGGTGACCTTCTCCCTCAACTAAACTTTATAATTAACATTAATTAACTGTTCCATTTAAGTTGCTGGTCATTTTGATATTTTTCTAATCGTTTTAACATATTTATAAAACGCAAAGATGAAAATGTTTGTCAATTTTATTTCTATCATATCAACTCCTCTTCCTCTACATTTTTCGTACAACTAATAAGTAACTGAATCTATTGTGCTAAAATCTATATTTTGCTGATAAACATATCCAAAGTTTTCACTGCACTGACCTGCATTTATGAGATATTATGTGCTGCATAATCTGATCGCAACATTAACATTTGAAATATTTGATAAGATACCATCTGTCCCTGTTTCCCATTTCCTTTAAAAGGACATAGCTTTCTTATAATCGTTTAGAAATTAATTTAAAACCACGTAACAGTTTACAAACAGGTTTTCGTTCCTAATAGTATCAGCCAAAAAACTTGACCACTGATAAAACTTTACTTAAGTAATTAGTTTATGATATAAAGATTTTGCTCAGGAGTTGTCTTAAAGGTGATATATCTATTGAAATGAGGTGAAGAAAAAACATCAGAAAAGCACAATTTTTTTTAAAGTATAAGAGGTTCTGATGTTTATAATATTTACTTCATTCATTTACTGAGAATATTTCATAGCTGTTCTTGTTTGGTTTGATGGTTTGGTTTGTTGGGTTTTATGGCATATGTTTGTTGGTTATTTAACGCCAAATCCATTCTATGTAAATAATTTGTTCTATTTAAAACAGTTCAGTTTAGCATAACTGCACAGTTTAATTGTCAAAAATGTTTCTATTTAAAACTATTCAAGCTGTTATATGTTACAACTTAGTTAAGTGTAAATACAGTTTTAATGTTGGAAAACAGTTCTATTTCAAATAATTCAGTTAAGCATAAGCACGCAGTTTAAATGTAAGTACGGTTTAATTGTCAAAAACATTTCTATTTCAAGCTATTCAGTTTAGCATAAGTATACTGTTAGTTCTATTCAACCCATGTATAGAGCCCTATCAGGTGCTACCACTCCGGGCCAGAGTGGACCTAGGAGCGAAGGCAATAAAGGGGTACTCAGCATCAGATTGTTTAGTGTCATATTGAAGGACACTCGTTGCGGGGTTTTTACCCCTCTGCAGAGAAGCAGTCAGTGTATTCTACAGCCCCAGCCGACTGGGCAAAACTGTTTTTGGGGATATTCGTTCATCTTTCTATTCTAGAATTTTTGCGATTATTTCTACTTCAGCCGGATTCTCTAGATATTGTCTCCAGCCACAAAATGCCGAATTGGAAAATATGTTTTTCTTTATGATGACTTTCATAACAGAGAGCATGGACATCTATTATGTGTAGGTGCAACTCTCGTCACAAAATTGCCTGAACTTAGATGTCAAAGTTGGTTTTATGGTTTCAACCAGCTTCTCCAAGCCAAGGTGTCTAGAAGGCCCACCCTCCTAAAGATGATGGCACGAAGTAGATCCAAGCCACCTTGAATTCGTCCCAGGGGCCTAAGTTCGATACACCCTTCTCTTCAGGAGGGTACTCGGGCTTTTACAGCTTTGCAAGAACAAGTTTATTGCTTGGTGCCTGAAGCACCT